>CM073133.1:5735675-6935675 GCA_037039145.1 Fundulus diaphanus
AGTGAGCTCTAGAGCGTATAAATTTGAAGACTATTTAATTCAGCTTGTTCATCTAAAGATTAGTCTGTTTTACATAGTCTGTTCATATCCTTTATAATGTCCTGTTGTTTTTGATTAGACTAGATTCAACTTTATTGTCATTGCACAGGTACAGGTACAGTGAACTGAAGTCAAACGGGATGATGTATATACTCACAGTTATATATTTTGCAGTTCTATATTAACATAATAAACACATACATTATACACCTCTCTCTCTCTCTCTCTCTATATATATATATATATATATATATATATATATTTGTTGAATATTTAAACTGTGCAAAAACAGATACTCAGTGACCATCTGACACTTTTTAAGAGTATGTGATGACAGCAGCACTTATCTACATAGGAGCAAAACTATACAGACAAGTGAGAGCATTTAAAAATTATATAATACAAACCGCAATGCAGAGGGGAAAAAAATCAACAAAAATGAATAATGCATCTTAGAATCAAAGAGATTACAAAATCATAGCAAAAACAATATATATTATTGTTAATATTCTTATAAACAATATATATATATATATATATATATATATATATATATATATATATATATATATATATATATATATATATTGGTTTTGCTATGATTTTGTATGCGTTATTAGGTTTTTTTTTTGTTGATTTTTTTCCCAGATTGCGGTTTGTATTATATCATTTTTAAATGCTGTTATGAGCACCTTTGCTCTCACTTGTCTGTATATAGTTTTGCTCCTATGTAGATCAGTGCTGTTGTCTGTAGATCGGTGCCTGTGTATATCGCATATATATATATATATATATATATATATATATATATATATATATATATATATATATATATATTGGAAGAAAGAGAGAGATTTATGTATGTATAATTTGTGTGTATATTAGATTAATATGTAACTGCAAAATATGTAAGTGCGTGTACATTTTTCATACAGTTTGACTTCAGTTTAAATAGTTTTGGTTCTGAATAAATATGTGTAATCTAACTGAAAGCTCATGATCACTGTGAACATATGATTAAAATGAGATCTGAGCTGCCTCCTATTCATTCTGACAGCAGCTGTCTGATCTGTGGTCTGAACCAAGATGGCCGCCCTGTAGGCACGTCGGCCTAGCCACAGACATGGGCCGTTTCTCAGGCCGTTTCTCAATATGCGTTCTTGAGCGTTCTCGTGTGCTCGTGTGCTCGTGACACGTCATCAGCCTCAGCCCGAGCACTGTTCCAATGCTGAGAACGCCAAATCGAGAACGCGCCGAATTCCCCGGATGTTGTTCTCGCCCACCCTCTTTATCGAGCATGCATCAGAGCAGACTTGTGCGTTCTTCAGACTGACCGCTTGCCCAGAATGCACCGCGGCCGCAGCTTGATTCGAGACAGCGCAAACAGAGCTCACAGCGGTAAGTAATAAAATTCCCTTTTCTGCTGCTGTTGTTCTTCAAAAGTACGTTTTCAGATCGTTTGAGGTGAGAACATTATACTTTTAAGCTTCCCTATGTGGCCTGTTTACAGAGTTAGTGCGTAATTTAAAAAAAGTAGTGTGCATAATACCGCTGGTTATGATTTATTTGTTTTGTGTTTATCTGACTGACGTGTGTTGCTTTATTAACTCAATACTTGCTGGAATAAATTATAAATGTCTCCCTAGGACGGCAGCAGCATATAAAATAAATAAATAAATACATTCTATAAATGTTTTTCCTATCTAAGTGAGTTTCTTCTGAGTCAGGACACGAATAATTGAGAGGAGAAAGAGGGAAAGAAAATAATAGTAATAATAGTATATGAAAAAAGACATTTATTTTATACAAATGTTTAATCTTTGGAACAGAATGAAGGTGTAATATATTCAACAAATTATTAACAGTTACTAACATGGTTTAAAACAACGAAATAACTCATATTAAGATCTTATACAAACAGACAATGCCTATAAACTTACAATTAAAAATAGTTGGAATGGAAATTAATTTACGCAATATTTTATGTATTTTTCCAGGTGGTGAAAACAAAAGAAATGAAGCAGCATGTGAACAAGACTCCAACTGATCTACATTAGGTCAGGTGTAGTCATGTTCACTTAAACATGCAGCCAGCTGGAGCAGCTCCCTGTCTTCAGCCGCTGGATGGTCATCCTCCTCTGGGTCGACCTCCTCATCCTCCTCTGGGTCGACCTCCTCATCTAGCTGGTTACCTGCCTCTATACAAATATTGTGGAGGATGCAGCAGGCGGCGATTACTTTTGGGGCAAACGTCGGGCAGACCTCCAGCGCCCTTAAGAAGATGAAACGCCACCGTGTCTTCAGACCACCAAAGACAAGCTCAATGATGTTTCTCGCCTTGGCGTGGTGCCTGTTGTAGCGGGCCTCCACTTGACCTGTACCAAATATAAAATTAACTTGTAATTTAGATAATATGCTGATCTGTCTTAATCTTCTATCCAATTAATATCATCTATCAATTGTGTGTCATTGTTGGCTCTATTTAAGAACAAGAAGGTAAGAGATCTTACTGGCAAGCTGTTACCCTATAGAATGCACCACAGACCAGCCAGCAGAGGGTCACCAGCTCCTCTATCTCCTGTGGCCATCCATGGACCTTCTGGATGGACAGCAGCTGAAGGAGGAGGACGATGGTGGCCCTGTTTAGCCTGAAGGCTGGTTTCAGGTCCCCTTCATTAAAAAATATTTGGAGGATCGGCACCGAGGTGTTTATCCTCACATATTCTGTTTCTGTTTCTTCCTGTAAATATAAAATGCCAAATGTTAATTGTTTTTTGTCACGTTTTCTATGCATAAAACTATACCTGTTTAACATGCAGATTATTATAGTTCTCAAGAAAGAAAAGATAAAATGTATAGTGTTGTAAAACTAGTCAAGTATAGTAAATGTAACAAATGGCTTCCCTTCTCTGGTATTATTACCATTTCACTGAAAAAATGGGCTGAACTAACTGCACATAATTTATAGATTAATCACTGTAAAGGTGGACAGACATAAAAATGTTTTTTTCCTTTCTTAATGATCAATGCTGTGAAGGTCAGGAGGTGCAATAAAGTAGCTTAACCCTACTGTTATTAATGTTAAAACTGGGTCTTCATTTTTATTAATATAGGAAAAATAGTCACAATTTCAACCTGATCACGTTTTTAATATCATCATCAATGGGTTTTTTTTAAAGATAAAAGTAGGAAATAGGCTGTCAATCTTAAAATGCCTACCAGTTGGCAATAGATGGGTGAGCAAAGCCTGCCTTCTGAGCCTCCTCTGCCGCATCTATCTTCTCCTTGCTCGGATTCTCCTCCTCAACTGCATCACCTCCTCTTCAGCCTGCTGGTAAAGCTGACCAACAACCGAAGCAACAGCAATATTGCTCGTATCGCTCATTTTGCTTCTACAAAGTGCTGATTTTTAAAGAAGATTCAATCGCCTCTATAACTAGAACAATTACAACTCCCCACAAAGAAATTCACGCTATTGCTGGTTTTATTATAGAAATTAATTTAAATAAAAAACGTTTTCAATAAGATATGATGGTGTAGTGTATAAATAGTTTTGAACGTTAAAGGAATGCTCAAGCGCTGTGGGTGTGATGACGTCACGAGTATACTTCTGTTCCAATGCACAATAGGGTGTTTTCAGCTGACGTCACGCTCACGTGACTACTCTGCGCGTCCGCCATATTGGGTGTCTGTCGTTTCGCACCGTTGACCCGCATTGTATGACGCCTTAGGCAGTATTGGAAGTGAACAATGGTGAAAACGTGTTTAATGGTTGGTTGCACGGCCCGTGGAGGTGGAGATCAACGCTCTTTCTATCGCCTACCAGCCGTAATAGTTAATCAGTGTGAAAAAACAAAACAGCTCTCTGAACAACGCCGTCACCTATGGCTGACACGGATATCCAGGTCCGATTTGGACGGTGTTAAGCTGGAATACGCCAGAGTCTGCGGTGCTCACTTTGTCACAGGTAATTAACTGTTAAGTATGTAAAACATGTAAACCGTTGCTGTATTGTGGGCTGTAACAGCGCAACACATGATCGCCATGGGAAAAACATAGAAACGGGTTAATTTTCCACCGCTTTCCTGCCTGGAGGCGCAACCACGGAGAACAAGTGTTAGAGATAACAAAGAGTCGTCGGCTCGCTTGGATCGCGGCTGTAAGACGACCGAACATAACTTTCCACAGTATCCCGATGTCAATGAGAGTGTGTTCTAAACGTTTGAAACACATAGCAGTTAGTTAAAAGTACATTACATGCGTGAGTGGTTGTTAGCACTAACGGTTAGCAGCTACTAACTTAGCATGTGCCAGAGCCCGTCTGAGCGCAGCTTACCTTTGAACGAGTTGCTGTGTTCCCACTGTTTGCTGGCTTTATGATCTGCCGCTCCTGAACCCATCCATTCGTGAACTGCACATGAGACTCCAAGGACTTGTAGCTTCAGAACTGTTCTGAAGTATAGGCGCTCACACCACAAACAAGGTAGCTGAAGACGTCCGATATGGACAGTGACGTCCGCGCTACTTCCGGGTTACGTCGGTAGGCTTTTGCCGGCGTAAATACGGTAAATACAACTTAATTTTGCACTGGTCATTGTTCTGTTTAAATAATTAAAGCCGCGAGCGGCGTCGAGCGGCCCTGCAGCCAAGCGCCTTCGCGCACCGCCAGCCGTCAGCCACCGCAGAAGCATGCGCCGCATTTGCGTCGGATTGTTTACATTTTTACCATCTTATTAAAACTCACCCGCCCACGTATGATGGCGATTTCCTTGATGTACATAACTTCGACATCTCGTACCCAACCAGACGTGAACTGGTTGTGAGCCTCTAGACCCTTGTAAGCTCTCATTTCCTCGAGAGTGTGCAGAGGGTTTTCACCGAACACCAGGTAATGCACGATGTCGCCGTGCTCTACATTTGGCCAATCATCAGGATTACGGCTAAACAAGGCACCGTGGAGGGCATAGGGGTCCATATGGTCGATCACGGAACATTTCCTCAGATATACGTCCTTATCTGGTCGCTCTAGCGTGCTGGCGTACTTATCCATTCTCGATACGAAAATACGTGTAGGACAACTAGAGATAAGGAAGTGTGACACCCAATATGGCGGACCGGAAGTTGGCCAGTGACGTCAGTGAAAACCCCCTATACGTGCTGCGTGCTCGCGTTCTCGTCAAGTCCGATCTTCCTGTGTTCTTACCGAGAACAGACTTGACGAGAACGCGAGTACGGACTCGCGTTCTCGTGAATTGAGAAACGGCCATATATAAAGAGTAGACCCCGCATCGACCGCTCTCGCCTATAGGCGCGGACGAGATTTAGGGGTGCCATCTTGGGGCGGACGAGAACTCAGCTCAGTGTACTGTGTTAACCAGGTGCAGAATCAATTTAAGTCAACTATACTTGCTGATTATTGAACTAATTTTCACGTTGTTGTTTTTTTTCTGAAAACCTTAAAGCTATAGCTATTATAACAAATGGTTCAGTGCAGTTAAATGTTCTTAGTGTGGTTAAAAGTAATTGAATATTCTGACAGAATTTATGTATGCTGCAAAACACAGCCACTCATACACTTTAAAATATATACACACACACACACACACATATGTATATATATATATATATATATATATATATATATATACACATGCTGTTTATTCACTAATGTCTAACAAAGCTCTGATGCCTTCACGGAGCAGATGCGGTTTTGGAGAGACCAAGTCCTTGGATGTGTAGACCTGTATCTCTCTGCCTAATTTTAGAAAAATCACATTCTAATCAAAAATATAAACGATATCTGTTCATCTTACTTGTGAAAAATTATTCCTCGAGCCCTGACGTAAATAGTCCCTCGATTTAAACAAAAATGAGCCGCACAGTGCTGAGGCATTATTAGTGTGTTCAGCTTGAATCAGCAGGTTAGGGTAGCAAGTCGACCGCCCCAAGATGGCGGCCGTAATTCCTGCGCAGCGACAGTCAATGCGGGGTCTACTCTTATATGATGTCTATGGCGTCTACGCATATACATCATATACGTATTCATGTCTGTGCGTCTACGTATATGATTTCTATGGCTGACACCGGAAGTACTCGGCCCTGCTGCACTTTGTGTGGACTGAGCAGGAAGACGGTTGTGTAGTGGATTGTCAGCTGAATATCTGCGTAGTTTCAGCAACAATGTCTTCAGTTCAGCATCTGAGAGAGTTTATCAGAGAGCGACTAACTGCTGCTGCTGAAGAAATCTTCTCAGAGGTTGAGAAAACCATCGTCCGCTACGAGGAAGACGCCAGACGGCTGGAAAGCTGCTGGAGACCCCAGATAAAACTCCCCAGAATCGGTATGAGGCTTAGACTTACTTTACTTAACTTTATTTGTCATTTTGTATGTACAGAGTGCGTACAGAACGAATTTTTTTTTCATACAGCTTGGAAAATCACAGTAAAATGCAGTAAATTACAGTGTCCATTTTTCGCTTCAGCAGTTCAACGGTCTGATGGCATATGTGCAAATGTGCAATATGCGAATGTGGTACAGAGTCCATTTTGCATTTTGTGGCTTCAGTAGTTCAGAGTCCATTTTGTGGCTTCAGCAGTTTCGGCAGTTCAACAGTCTGATGGCAACAGGAAAAAGCTTTTACAGAACCTGGTGGACCTGCAGCGGAAGCTACAAAAAGTGTCTGATAAATCAGTTTGATCAGTTTCTAATCTGAGCTCTCAGCTTTCCAACCACACTTCAGTCTCTGAGGCTCCGTTCACGCCTGAAACTAACATCCTCCAATGGTGGCCTTTAGTCTGAGTCACGTGTTCAGAGAAAAAGTGCTGCACGCGCTCACATGTTTGAGGTGATTTGTGTGTTAGTTTAGGATAAATCACCAGGGGCGGATCCAGGATTTTTTAAAGGGGGGTGCGCACCTTAGGGTCATGTCAAGACAATGTGAGACTAAATGACCAAAGAATGCCATCTTTACTCTTTCACACTACCCTTATTAGTCATCTAAGGGTTTTTGAATTGATAATCACTTTAATGGATGAACATAAGTGGAATTAGCATGATTACATTATTGTAATTGAAAAATTATTTTTAAGCCACATTTTATTGTTTTTTTACAGCATGCACAAGGTTAAAAAAATAGTTTGAAGAAAAAATTATCCTTATCAACAATTAATCAAACAAATATTTTTTTATGTCCAGAAATTATATTTATTTAGTAAAATGAAATAAAAAGACCCAAGGACTTAAGAATAGTTTGGTATGGTTCAAGTGATAAATGATTTTTTAATATACATGTATTTTAACAATCTTTTTCATCCAGATAAACTATATTAAGAAAAAAATAACTTAAAAATACCCAAGGACTTAAGAACAGTTTGGTATGGATTAATTTTGCACATACAAATGGTTTTAAAAATACTCACCTGTACACTGTGACTTCTCCTGCATTGTGTACATTTAAATTGTTTACTTTTAAATCACTGCTGCACCTTATACTGTAATTAAATTTTTACTGCAATTTACAAGCTGAATGCAACAAAATTTTGTTCTGTACGCACTCTGTGCATACAAAATGACAAATAAAGTTGTCTAAGTGATAAAGGAGTTTTGAATATATTTTAACCAGATAAACTATGTTGAGAGAAAAAAAATCTTTAAAGTAAGTTAAACCAATGAACATGTATGGTGAAGTTAAGCCATAAACCTATAATAGAACAGTAAGACTTGACAAAGAATATTGTTCTCTTTTACAACACCTTTAACTTTATGATGACAATGATAATGGGTTTATGAATGTCAACCCTCTAGGATGCTTCTGGGCAAATATGTCAATGATTTTGTTGATGTCTAAATAATTGTCCTTGTGGACGTACATAAGTAGCAAAGCCACAAACCTTTCCTGTCCCATAGTCGACCTTAGCAAAGTATTCACTGCTTTAAGGCCTGAGTTAGCACGTTCCACAGAAGCACTCGTAACAGGTATAACTGACAGAAGGTGAAGAATCATAGAAATGTTTGGGTAGCACTTCATATTTGTGATCCTTAGAATTTCAGGGAGAGAGCTGGGTTTTTCCACTGATGATGACCACTTTGTGTGCCACAACTTCACTTCCTGCTTGAATGTTGATCCTGATGTTAGATCATCTTTATATGATGGAAAGATCTCTTTCTCACTCTCATCGTTCATCATATGCAAGTTGCTTGGAATTAGTTTTAATCGCGTTGTAATAACGCAAGATCTGAGCTGTGAGCAATTCAAATTCATGCTTGGACAAACCCGGCTGCAGAAACAAATTACAGGGGGGCATTACATTTTTCAGGGGGGCACACTTAAAAAAAATAAAATTAAAAAAAAAAAAGCATTTTACATGCTTCAGGCTGAACAGTGGCTCTGTGACAACTCCTACAGTGCTAAGAAACAAACTCTCAATAAAATCCCAAAATCTAAAAAAATCTAACAAAAATAAATAGTGTATTCAGTGTTACCAAATTAGGCAGGTTTCTACCCAATTAGGCTTCTTTTGGACACAATGAGCTGGAACTAAAATAGCTTATGGGCAGGTTGTAAACATTTGGGAAGCTTTTCACATTTGTTGGGCTTTCAGAAAGAATTACTAACAAAATATATATCAAAATAGTTGTCTATGCCTGGAAGAAAACTAAAACCCCTTTTTAATAAAATGCCATCTCATTGAACTCATTTTACTGGTCAATTTATTTTTCAAGAGTCGAATCTGACATCATCAATGAATAATAGTTATAATGAATAATATTGATAGTTATAATAAAACAAGAAAAGAATAATGGTTAATCAAGTGTCACTATGAAATTGTATTGGTCAATGTAAACGCCCCAAGAGGGGTTGAGTTCTAGTGATCAATTTAAAATTATTTCATGGCTGTGAAGTAATTTCCCCCTGGGATCATTAAAGTATGTCTGAGTCTGAAAGAGAAATGTTTGATTGAGCTATATTCTGTAAGAGAAATTACGTTTATATTAAGGTAGATGTATTACTCATGTTGGGAAGCTATTGATAAAAGTTTTTTTTTTGTTTTTTTCCGGTTGATATATCATGATTGTTAAAGTGATCTTGTGTGTTATTTGGTTGACTGATTGTACATTTTGTGTACATTGTGGCATGTTCTCATGTGTTTTATACTTCTGCGCTTTTAACATGAGAGAGCTTGAGATTTGGGCTTGTTTTTTTTTTTTTTTTTAGTTGGGCAGGTTTTATGCTGGTTTGGGATGGAAACTAACAGTGAGATACATTAACCTGTAGAGCTGTGTCTTGATTCAAAAGTCAAGCATTAGCATACATAAACATGAGCAATGGTGTCAGGCTGAACACTGACTGAAATAAAAATTCATACTAGAAGAGGTTCTGTAATTATAGCAGCTAGGAGAACAAGGATCAGAACAAAGCAGAGTTCCCTTCTACCTGAAGTAACCCACGTTTCTTCAGTTTGGCAGTTTTACTGCTTAGTTTAGCTCCTGGTGCTCCTAGCTGTCTAGCTAACCCTCCTAGCGTCAATGTTTACTCCAGTGTTGACTTAAATGCTGACGTTTCAAACAGAAATTAATAGCGCTGCTTCCAGCTCGCTCTCGCTTGCTTCTTTGTCTCTTCTTGTAATTATTTGGTAATCAGACCGAATCTCCATCCCGCTCTACCGACACCGACGGGGACCGCAGCCGAGCCGCACCGGCTTCTCTCTGAAGCTATTTGTATGACCAAGCGACCCGCCCCTCTCCAGCTGTAATTGGCTAGCATGCTGTCTTCAGTCGTTGATTTGATTGGTTGAATTGTATGATTGACATATCAAAAATAGTACTAATAAAACGATGGCCACTCCGAGGTTAAAAAAGAAAAAAAAAAGTACAGCTTCTGCCTAATGCCCGCCCGCTCTAAAAAAATAATTTTGGTCTCCAAAAGCGGGTGCACGTGCCCCCCGCGCCCCCGCCTGTATCCGCCACTGATCACCTTTAAATATCAACTTTTACTCGGCAGTGGAAGCTTATGAACAGAATATTCTGTCCCTCTGAGCCCCACAGGAGCGTTTAACCGCCAGACGTGGTAAATAGTTTAGGAGCAGCATCTGGTTTTAAAGGCATACTATGCAACATTTGTCAGTTATTTAATGTGTTCCATACCGTTTTCAGGGGCGGATCCAGGATTTTTCAAAGGGGTGGGCGCACCTAAGGGTCATGGGGTCACGGGGTCAAGACAGTGTGAGGCTAAAAGACCAAAGAATACCATCTTCACTCTTTCACACTACCCTAATTATTCATCCAAGGGCTTTTAATTGATAATTTTAATGGATGAACATAAGTAGAATTAGCATGATTACATTATTGTAATTAAAAAAGGATCTCTTGGTTTTTAAAGCATGCACACGGTTAAAAGGTAGTTTGAAGAAAAAATGATCCTTAACAATTAATCAAAAAGGAGTTTCTTTATTTCCAGAAATGATATTTACACAGAACATGAAATAAAAAAAACAAGGACTTAGAACAGTTTGGTATGGTTCAATTAAGACAAAGGAGTTTTGAATATATTTTAACAAGATAAACTGTTGAAAAACAAAACAAAAAAAAAAGTTAAACCAGACAAAGAATATTGTTCTCTACTACAAAATTTATGATGATGATGATAATGGGTTTACAAATGTCAACCTTCTGGGATGCTTCTGGGCAAATATGTCAATTATTTTGTTGATTTCTAACTGAATGTCCTTGTGCACATACAAAAGTAGCTTTAACTTCTTCTTAGCTAACAGTTCTTGATCTGCTGCAAGCCTTTCTTGGTTAGTCTCAGACACCGAAGATTCAAACTGTTGCTGCCTCTTTGGTGAATACTGGAAAAAAATACGAACTGAAGCAACAGTTTAAAGCATACATTTGATATCCAGAACAGATGATAACTTGAATAATGCTAGGTTTAATTGGAGACTCGCACAGTGGAAGTACTTAGCTCTTGGGGATTCTTTGCAAAAGTTTGCAGCACAACCATTTACTCTTCCTGCCATATTGCCAGCACCATCATAGGCTTGAGCACGACACAGTTTTGGATCTAGGCCAACTTTCTTTAAAGAGGTCAACAGGTTTTTACACAATGCTTCCCCTGTTATGGAATCACATCCAGCAAAATCTATTAACCTTTCAAAAGGAATGCCATCTTTCACGTAGCGAATACACACACCTAGTTCATAGTTTGAAACATCAGTGACCTCATCAGCTATTACAGCATAGTGTGGCCCCCATTCCTGATTCAGCACATTATGCACAATTGTGCTTTGAATATACTCTTTTATACAGTGAAGCAAATCGTTTTGAGATCTTTTAGAAATTTATTTTGCATTTTGACCGCATGAGTCCAAGTAGTTTTTAAGTGGGTCATCGCCTGCTTCTTGTCTGAACTTGAGAAGTGCAAGAAAGTTGCCTTGGTTTAGACTTTCTGATGTAGGATCGTCTTGGTGGCCTCTTAGGGCGAAGCCCTGACGCCCACACAGCTCTATACATTTTACAACTGATGAGAGGAACAGTCTATTTTCTGTAACACGTTTATACATCTCAGAATTCAACATGTAGTTAATCCTTGTTTGTTGACCATTCATTACATCCACAAATGCATGAAACTTTGCATCAGAACTCTGGTGGTATTGCAGTTGCATGTGTGTTGTAATTTGTTCAGTGAACTTTCTCCAGTTAGTAAATGGCAGGTCTATCAAAATACTAGCCCTCCTACTCTGACTCTCAACAGGAAACAAAATGCATGGCAAACCGTACACGCCATCTTCCTGGGCAGAGTATGATAAAAAGTCATACTTGTCTAGCCAGTCCCTCTGGCATGTTCTTTTGGTCACCCCACCGGCTCTTTGGTTGTCTTTAAATTCTCTGGCAGGGAAACTGAAAGATTTGGGTGGTTTTCTGGTCTGAAGAAGCTGGAATTTTTCAGAGTTGTCCATTTCACTAATCCGGTCCTTGGCCTTTGATATATCTGTAATAAGATTGATATTTACATTGTCAATTTTGTATGGGTGCTGGTGGAGTTGTAAATCTGCCTACATGAAGCTTTTGTATAGTCTTGCTTTATTATGAAATAATTATTATGAAATGTAAGATTTCAAGATTAAGCAAAAAAGTCAATCGTGTAAAACAAAAAAAAATTAGTTGTCTTGACATTGAAAAAAATACAACTATTATTAACCTATGTCGTAAGTTGTTTGGGGCAAATCCGCTTGGTTGAGCGCCGGCTCTTCATTTATCTTTACACCGAAACACGGTCCTTGTTGTTCATCTGGAAAAGAAAATAATTTTTGTGATCAGGTGAACCTTGTAATCTCAGGAGGACCACAAAACAATTTAATTTTGTATTTATCGTAAATTATTAAATTCACTGAACACATATCACCAGGTGCACAAAACTGAATTTACTTAAAAGTAAATTGTATTTTTATTATAAAATATTAAATGCACTGAAAACAAATAACACCAGATCAGTAGTTATATCACAATGTTAACTAGACTCCCTTAGACTCCAAGCATGTGCTTAGAGCATTCATTGATTTGGATCCTTACCAATTGATAAAAGTTAGTAATGTTTTCATAAAGGATACCATTCTTATTTTTAACAGTACAACACATGTGGTACTAACAGGTTTAGACCCAAAAATACACACTACAGGATAACTATTGTATGCATGTCAATGGCAACTATTTTTGCTTATTTTTTTTTAATTGTACACTCTTTTATTACTTATCAAACACTGCAATTTTCATAACTTTCCCGTTACTGGTAAAAGTATTCCTACAATTGCATTACTTTGCAACTTTAAACAACTTGTTTATCAACAATCAACAATGTTGATGTTTTCTCATTATCAACATTTTCTAGCAATCATCATACCTTTTTTCTGTGTGTCTCCAATATCTGAACGTTCATACAGGTCAACGCTGTGGTCATTTTCTGTAGTTGTGCCAGGTCCACTGAAGAATAGAAAACAAGATATAAACATTTCAATCTTTGTTATTTAGATTATAGACTTAAGCCTACACTTTGGATTTATTACTACAACATGACAAAACTTCTGAAGTCGCTTGTTTGTGCTCTAAACTGCCGCACTACAGACAATGGCGGAAATATCCCTCCGCCTCATAACGTTACGGTGAAAACCGTAATGTTTTTTTTTTTTCACTTTTTCCCTATGTATTGGAACATCCAACGGCCACGCATGTGGTCACTGTCGCTTAAACAATAGCTGTAACAAATTTCAATGGTGAAGTCCTCCCGAAATCCAAAATAATTGTTGATTGGAGCTGTGCAAAACGGTTCCTTGAATTAGGAACCGCTGTGCAAAGCACAACAGCACGACATTGGGAAAGTCCGGTCAAAATCAGAATTCTAACTGCTGAAAGTATATTAAATATAAAACTATTACATACTGGTCAATAAAAGAACTTGGTGTTTCTTTTTCTTTGAAGTCGCGTGTTTGTGCTTTAAACTGCCGCACTACAGGCAATGGAGGAAATATTCCTCCGCTTGATAACGTAACAGCGAAAACTAATGGTTTGTTTTTTTCACTTTTACCCGATGTATTGGAACATCCAACTGCCATGCACGTGGTCGCTGTTGCTTCAACAATAGCTCTCGCGAATTTCAATGGTGATGTCCTCCCGAAATCCAAAATAATTGTTGATCGGAGCTGTGCACAACGGTTGTAGCTTGCAGAGCGCAGCAACGCACAGAGACTTCACAGGATGTGATGTCGACTATTAGTGCTTAATATGGCTGCTCTTTACACAGTGATCGAGACGACAATTTATGCTCTTATTTCCTTATCGATTAACGCTAAGTTCATGAAATCACCACAAACATTTTAGTTTAAGATATAGCTAATGATCCTTGTTGACCGGACTTCTTTTTTTAATTTGCCTGTCGTCGGCCGCCGGGTTTCGGTCGGCTTTTTTTTTCCTGGCTACATATGTTCACTGTTTATGAATCAGAAAATCATATAAATTTGCGGTTATATAAAAAATAAAGTGATAAAGTTGGTTTCTACTTACCCTTCTGTTTGATTGGACAAGAATTTCAAAAGAGATGGTTGTCTGGTTTTCTTGTTTGGCCTTAAATCGTCTCCTTTTTCCAGGTCTCCTCGTGCTCGCTTCGACGCCATTGTGGTATCACTGAATCGCATCGTGTTGCAACGCCGCGTTATTTCAACGCCCAGGTCTCGCATGGCGAGACCAGGGCGTTGCAATTCGAATTCATGCTGATATCCGGTGTCTCAACCGTCGGGTCGGCGTCATAGCGCATTCTAGATGACAGGTAATGGCTACTAATCTTAATTCTATGAAGGATGTTTAAGATTTCGGCCTCTTAAAAAAGTACTTTTGGTCTCCCAAAGGGGGGAGTCGGTCTTGCTTTACGGCGAGAACTGCTACACGCCCCCAGTGAAAGGCATGCGGACCGACTGGCGGAGCGGGTGGGAATCCATGTGTTTTTGCCTGTTTTTTCCCTGCCATTGACTATATGCACGCACGAAAGCAACAACAAAGAACCGCGTGTTAACGTCAAATAAACATGCAAGCATATCGATTTTTTTTGTATATTATTATTATATATAATGGCGAGACGGTATCGTGAGTTTGGCGAGGCGGCCGCCTCGCCAAGATAGCGCTGCGGGAAACCCTGATGTTCTTACTTTCACTGTGTTAGTCATTGTTTGTACTGCCGTTTTTTCGACTTTTCGTTGCGTTCGCCTGTCTGCTAAGCTCAAAACAACCGCGCCTGGCTTGACGGAGAAACCAGGAGAACAGCTGAGCGTCTTTACGACAGTGCACTTTTACTTTCGCCCTCTGGGGGGAGCCTCGCTGGAAAATCAACCCCGGTTGCATAGTATACCTTTAACCACATCCAGGTTGATGGCAGACATCGCCTTTCATGGACATTTGAATGAAGTAAGATGGGAAACAGAGATCAAGTCACTTTATGCCTTTTTGCTAAGAAGGAATCTGCAGGAGGAGAGGTGTTTAAAAACAGAGCAGTGACTAAATAAGTCACTGAATGGTGGATGTGTGTTAAATCCAGCCTGGAACGTGGGTCTGACCACAGATCCATGCTCCTTTGTGGGAAGAGCAAGTGACCGGCCCTCATTTTCATTTACGACTTATCAATGGAAGTACTACAACAAAGTTTATGTTCTTAAAACATTGTGTAGCAGTGTTTTAATACAACAAATATGGTAGACATTGTTGATCGGATCAGAAAAGTTTAGAACAGTCGAAGGTAATCCTGAACAAATGTGTTTTTAATCCTGATTTAAAGGAACTCAGGCTTTCAGCACTTTTACAGTTTCCTGGAAGTTTGTTCCAGATCAGTGGAGCATAGGAACTAAATGCTGCTTCTCCATGTCTGGTTCTGGTTCTGCAGAGCAGGCTGGAGCCAGAAGACCTGAGTGGTCTGGAGGGTTGATGCCCTGATAACAAGTCTGTGATGTATTTAGGTGCTAATTCAGGGATTTATAGACTAACAGAAGGATTTTAAAGTCTATTCTCTGAGATACAGGCAGCCAGTGGAAGGACTTCAGAACCGGGTCCATGTTCTCTACGTTCTTAGTCTTAGTGAGAACTTCAGAACCGTGTCCATGTTCTCTACTTTCTTAGTCTTAGTGAGGACTTCAGAACCGGGTCCATGTTCTCTACGTTCTTAGTCTTAGTGAGGACTTCAGAACCGGGTCCATGTTCTCTACGTTCTTAGTCTTAGTGAGGACGCGGGCAGCAGCGTTCTGGATCAGCTGCAGCTGTCTGATCCACTTTTTAGGCAGACCTGTGAAAACACCGTTGCAGTAATCAATTCTACTAAATATAAACGCATGGATTAGTTTTTCCAGATCCTGCTGAGACATTAGTCCTTTAATCCTGGAAATGTTCTTCAGGTGATAGAAAGCCGACCTTGTAATTGTCTTTAGATGCTTTTGGAGGTTCAGGTCTGAGTCCATCACTACTCCCAGATTTCAGGCCTGATTAGTGGTTCCTAGCTGAAGCAGCTGAAGCTGTGAGCTAACTTTTGATCTCACCTCTATTGGTCCAAAAATTATTACTTCAGTTTTGTTTTTATTCAATTTAAAAAACTTTTTGGCACATCCATGCATTGATTTCTCCTAAACATTTACTCAGAGCTTGAACTGGTTCATAGTCACCTGGTGACATGGTGATGTAGAGCTGTGTGTCATCTGCAAAGTTATGGTAGCTGATGTTTTTTATATGACCTGAGCTAGAGGGAGCATGTAGATATTGAATAGGGGGGGACCCAGGATGGACCCTTGGGGAACCCCACACTTAAAATTAGTAATAATTACAAAACGTGAGTCTTTTTAGAGGATCAGACATTTATGGAAACCAAAAATGACATCTGCATACAAAAAGGAAAAAAAAAAACCTACTAAGGATGTCGAGGGACCAAGCAGTACATAGTGGAGGACACAGGTGTTGGATTCAAAAAGTGGGTTTTATTTACCCAAAGCACAAAAATATTTAACAAAGTCAGGAATTAAATTGGCATGCCATTAAAAGAGGTCAGCTGAAAATACTGAACACAGACAGACACAAACAAAACTGACCTAATGAAATAACACACAAGGGCCCTTAAATACTAGTTTAGCTAAACCATAGACACATACAATAGGGGAAAACAAAATGGCTGCCACATAACTACCAACTCAAACAATGAAATAAACCTAAACATCCCTTAAGACTCCCCCACTTGGCAAGAGGCACTTGGTTCAGTCCAATGAGGCCATCAGCTGCACTTCAGTGATCAGCCACGCCTTTTCCCATCCGGAAGGGGAAGCCAAACACCAAAGTAACTCGGACAAAGAAAAGAATATTAGTACAACATAAACTGAATTGACCTTGCCCTGTTAATATGTGTGCACTCCATATAAACAGTGTAAGGTGAAAAAAAAGGAATAAACTAAGAAATATAATTAAGGAACATTTAAAGTAATAACTAAAGTGAATTAAAGAGAAAGCAAATTGTTGTAGGGTGTGCTCTTACCCTGTGTGGCTTGCCATCACAAAGGATATGGGACAATGTTTTTCCAGAAAGTCACTGTGAAGGGGCATTTCCAGAATAAGTGGACTGTTGTCTCATTGTCCATACTATAAGAGAAGGAAGAACAGTCTCTGTGTTTATGCAGGCTGTGTTTTAGCCTGGTAACAACAATGGAGCAGTTTGAAGCACACATAAGAGTCTGTTTGTAGTGAAGTATTTAGTAAAGAAAGAACATAACGTTGTCCATTTGATATCAGAAACAAATTGTCTCCAATAGTGGGTCACATAAGGCACAGTAGCAATGTCCTTCTGAAATAGAGATATTATATTCCTGTTTGTTGTGGAGGGTTTAGAGGAGAAACTAAGTTTGCTCATAACGGACTCAAATAAAGAAGAGTGTAAATCTGCTGCTCTGTCCTCCTCAGACTGAAGATACCCTTGAGAAAGTAGGAGAACTTCTTCAGAGATGGTGTCCATAACAATAGCAAATTCCCTGAGAAAATGACCGTGCAAATATGTAACATTAGGCAACAGATATTTTTGCTCCAAATGAAATAAAGTTTATGTTGAAATGGAACAAACAGCAGATATTGTAACGACTTACCCTACAGTTGAGCTCCCATCGCCCGCATCAATGAGTCCATGTTGTTTCAGCTCCTGTATCATCACTGTGGCGTTCCTGTGCCATGTCAATACTTATTACTCTCTGCTCATGAACATGTTTGTATGGAAATAAAATGTTCCCACTTGACCCTTAAAAAGAAGAAGTAACTCATGTCTGCTGCACCAACAAAGGAGCCGCATGTACTAGCCAGATCTGGTTTGATTGATTATGATTAGAAGACTGTGATAAGGAAGCGCAGATAAGGAGTTATTTGTCTCTTATCTCAAACGCAGTATCTTGTGTCAATGTAGTCGCATTCTGCTTGCATGAAATAAAAAAGCCTGCAAGAGGAAGTACCGTTGGAGTTGAGCAGAGACACCCCGGTGTGCTGTTAGATTCCTAACAGCTCTCTCCCCTTTTGCAAAAGCTTGTGAAACTTATACTTTGTCTGTTTGGTCTTTCTCCTTAGACTTAGACAACTGTATTTGTCATTTTGTATGCACAGAGTGGGTACAGAACAGTGTCCATTTTGTCGCTTCAGCAGTTCAACGGTCTGATGGCATATTGTCTATTTCCCCTGCATTGTCTACATTGTTACATTGTTTACATTTCAATTGTTTACATAAATAGCTGCTGCATCTGGATACCGTGAATAGCACACTGTCTATTTCCCCTGCATTATTTACATTGTTACATTGTTCTGACATTGTTTATATTACAATTGTTTGCATAAATCGCTGCTGCATCTTTATCCTGAAAATTAGTGCAATTTACTGTGAGTTTTCAAGCTGTATGCAAACAAAATTTCGTTCTGTACGCACTTTGTGCATACAAAATGACAAATAAAGCTGTCTAAAGTCTAAAATATGTGCAAATGTGCAATATGCGAATGTGGTACAGAGTCCATTTTGCATTTTGCGGCTTTAGCAGTTCACAGTCCATTTTGCGGCATTTTTGGAGTCCCAACTGGGAGTTCAACAGTCTGATGGCAGCAGGGAAAAAGCTATTGCAGAACCTGGTGGACCTGCAGCGGATGCTGCGGAACCTCTTCCCAGAAGGCAGTAGGGAGAACAGTCCATGGTGGGGGTGTGAGGGGTCCCCAATGATGTTACGGGCTCGGGACACACAGGTGATTAAAGGTTAGGAGATTAAAATAAACCTATCAAAACCCAAGATTGCTCCACAGTCTTCACTGAACATATTCAAAATATATTTCTCCTTCCTGAACCAAACATCCACCTTCCTGAGTCCATCACATTCAATTCAAAAATACTTTTATCAATTCTGTTGTGATTTATATCATGCAGGGTTGTTCAACAAATCGTTGTTGACGCTGATGTCTGCAGGCAGATAGGATCTCCTGTAGCGGTCTGTCTCACAGCTGATCTGGAGAAGCCTCTGACTGAAGACACTCTGTTGTTGAACAACAGTCTGATGTAGAGGATGCTCAGGGTTGTCCATAATGTTCTTCATTTTATGAAGAATCCTTCTTTGCAAAGTCATCATAGAAGACCTGCAGCATTTGGTTGCAAACCCTGAAGGTCCTAAGCTTCCTCAGGCAGTAGGGCTGCACAATTAACACATTTGCAATATAATCGCAATTTAAAAAAAACGCAATTTCCAAATCGCAGAGGTCTACAATTTTTGGCTCTGTAACAATTAGTGAATCAGACCTTTAGGTGTCAGTAATGTGTTTAAAGTGGGTTTGCCTCCACATGGAAGGGAGGACAGCTGCAGCAGTGAGATGATCTAATTTTATTACTTGATTTAGAGTTTATATAATCATATTTTTTTTTTACCAGAAACGTTCAGGAATCTCACCATAGCATTAAGTTCTGGTCAATCAGTTTAATACATATACTTGCTTATTGGTTGCACTTTACAGTTTATGTTCAACAAGGATGGATGTCCAAATCAATTAAAAGCTGTTCTCTTGAATAATGTTCTGATTAATAAAAACACAAAAGTGCTTGTTTTAAGTAGTCCTTGTTTACAAAATTGCATTAAATTGCAATATTAAGATAAAAAATTAGATTATTTTCCAAAATCGTTGAGCCCTATCAGGCAGTCCAGTCTGCTCTGTCCCTTCTTGTAGACAGCTTCACAGTTGGGTCTCCAGTCCAGTTCGTTGTCCAGGTGAACACTTAGGTATTTATATTCCTCCACCACCTCAATCTCTTCTCCCACTATGGTAATCGTGTTGGTCCTCTTCCTGTTTCTCCTGAACTTTACAACCATCTTCTTAATTTTATTCACATTCACAGTGAGATGGTCCCATACCATGCCACAAAGTGGTCCGCCAGCTCCCTGTACTCAGCTTCCTGTCCATCTCTGATGCATCCAACAACTACAGAATCATCAGAGTGTTTCTGCAGATGACAGGACTCTGTCTTGTATTGGAGGTCTGAGTTTTAAAAAGTGAAAGGGAATGATGAGAGTACAGTCCACTGTGATGCTCCTGTGCTGCTGACTACCTGCTTAGACACACATGGCGAAAAGCAAAGTGCAGGAAGTCCTGATAGCTTCCCTTCTGTTTACACAGGAGTCTCTCTAGAACATTTATGATAGGGGATGTCAGGGCAACTGGTCTAAAATCATTTAGGACTGATGGGTGAGTTAGCTGTGCCCCTTAGGGTCTCTTGACACCTCCCATTTCAGTTCCATTTTCCAACATATCTTGGGGCGAGGTTATGCTTTTATATCGGGGTGAGTTACACTTCAACCGTTACTTAGATGAAAGTCCCTCTGGTCGCTGTTCTTATTGCATCGTAGCAAAATAAATGTTAGCAAAGTTGTCTCAGCGTAGAAACATGGAAACGGTTTTCTGAAAGTCTAAGTTTTTCTAAAATCTGACCATGGAATATTTCCAGGTCCCTGCAGAGTGTGTTCTGTGGTTCATGTCCCAGTTAAGCAGGTCAGGTGACTCCAACAGGGAAGACGGAAAAGGTTTGCTCCTGGCATTCATCACTGTCTCGTCATATTTATTCCCCAGATGAACCAGAATGCCATGCTTTACTAATTAAAGTTCCTACACAGTCTGATCAACTTTAACAAGTGAGGCTTTAATATACTTCAGTTATATTCATTTTTAGTTAAGAATTGTTTTTCTTCATGTGGGATGTGTTCCTCGCTGAATAAATGTCCTCACAATAAAGTTTAATAGTTCTTTCTTTTTTTTTAGTCTTTTGCTGTTGGAATAAAATTTTGAAGCTTTTGGTTATCTTTACCAGGGCAGCCAATCAGTGTGGAGGACACTTTACCTATCAAACTTCATCTGTGTTTAAACGAAACACAACAAACTAATTCTAGATGAACGGTGTGACGCCTTCAGTCCAGGATCTCCAGGAACAACCAGGCTGATGCATGAGACAGTCATCAGTTAAATTATATTAATGATCTCTTTCTTTGTCCCCACAGACCTCCAGAAGCCACATGTCTCCATGGAGGACGCTTCTGCCATCCAACAGCTCTGCAACCAGAGGAGAAGGTCCAGTCATGACCAGGAGGAACCAGAACCTCCATGTATTAAAGAGGAAAAGGAGGAACCAGAACTTTTCCTGATTAAAGTAGAAAATGTGGAGCCTGAGTCTTCATTAGTTGAAGAGGAAAAACACAAACCAGAACCACTAATTGAACACCAAGAGGACCCAGAACTTCCAGTGACTGAAGAAGAAAAGGAGGAACCTGATTCTTCAAGGCTTAGATGTGAACAGTTGGATCCAGAACATTTAGCAAATAAACAGGAGCAGGAGGATGTCTGCAGCTGTCAGGAGGGAGAGCAGCTTGTTGAGAAGCAATCCGTTGCTCTAATGGAGACCTTTACTCTTCAGGAAAGTGAAGGAGAACCAAGAACTGAGCAGCTTTCCTTTCTCATCTCTCCTGTAGTTCAGACCAAAGACCAGGAAGGAAGCAGCTCCACTGGGTCAGAGAGACGTATTAAAACTAAGAAAATGTGTTTAAAATGTGATGTTTGTGGAAAGTCGTGGAAGGCAAAGTCTGACTTAAAAAAGCATTACAGAATCCACACTGGAGAGAAACCTTTTACTTGCCAGACATGTGGAAAAAGCTTCACTCGGCGGCATCATTTAAACCTTCATAGCAAAACCCATACAAGTGAAAGGCCTTTTCCCTGTCAGACATGTGGAAAAGGTTTCACTTGTAAGAGTAATTTAAAAGTACATATGAGAACCCACACAGGTGAGAAGCCCTTCCCTTGTCAGACATGTGGAAAAAGTTTCTCTCAGCTAGCCAGTTTAATTGGTCACATTAAAGCCTGCACAGATGAGAAGCCCTTTCCTTGTCAGACATGTGGAAAAAGTTTCAGTCAGCTAGCCGGTTTAAATGGTCACATTAGAGCCCACACAGGTGAGAAGCCTTTTTCCTGTCAAACATGCGGAAAAGGTTTTGCTCAACTAACAAGCTTACAGTATCACATAAAAACACACACAGGGGAGAAACCTTTTTCTTGTCAAACATGTGGAAAAAGTTTCATTCACCTAGGTGAATTAAATCGTCACATTAGAACCCACACAGGTGAGAAGCCTTTTTCTTGTCAGACATGCGGAAAAAGTTTTGCTCGACTAGAAAGTTTACAATATCACATAAAAAAACACACAGGGGAGACGCCTTTTTCTTGTCAGACATGCGGAAAACATTTTGCTCACCTAGCAAGTTTACATTATCACATGAGAAACCACACAGCAGAGAAACCTTTTTCTGACAGACATTTAGAAAAAGTTTAATTCGAGGTGCCAGTTTGAATATTCAGAAGAAACAAAAACACAAATGTGAGAATTAGTCATATTTTTTTACTTTCACACAGACTTGCTAGTATAAATGTCCAACA
This sequence comes from Fundulus diaphanus, assembly GCA_037039145.1. Lineage (NCBI taxonomy): Eukaryota > Metazoa > Chordata > Actinopteri > Cyprinodontiformes > Fundulidae > Fundulus > Fundulus diaphanus. The sequence goes on from CM073133.1 coordinate 5,758,209, forward strand.
TTTTTTCAATCAAAGGCTTCTCTAGATCAGCTGTAAGAGAACCTGCTACATAAGATCCTTTCTGCCTGTAGCCATCTTCATCTACAACAACTTGTTGAATATCATGTCGGGAGACTTTAACCATGTCACGAAGAAAGTTCTGCCGACCTTCAAACAGTATGTGAGCTGCCCTACCAGAGAAAAGAGGACACTAGACCTGATGTATGCTAACATTAAAGATGCATACGTCTCCACTTCTCTCCCCCCTCTGGGCAGGTCAGATCACAACCTGGTTCACATCAAACCGTGTTATGTGCCTCTAGTGAAGAGGAAGCCTACGACCACAAGGACTGTGAGGAGGTGGTCGGAGGAGGCTCATGAGGCACTGCAAGCCTGCTTTGAGGTGACTGACTGCACTATGTGAGCCACACGGGGGAGACATCGATGGTCTCACAGAGTGCATCACTGATTACATCAACTTCTGTGTGGACTGCAATGTCCCAGTTCAGACTGTCACCTGTTACACCAACAATAAACCATGGATCACCAAGGAAATAAAGGCCATTCTGAATGAGAAGAAGAGGGCATTCAGAGATGGCAACCGTGAAGAGATGAGGAGAGTGCAGGGGGTACTCAGACTGCATTCCGGCAAAGCTGCAGGCCCTGATGGTGTATTCCCCACGGTGCTCAAAGCTTGTGCCGATCAGCTGTGTGGTGTACTTAGCTTTGTCTTCAGCCTGAGCATGCACCTCCAGAAAGTCCCCGTGCTGTGGAAGTCGTCCTGCATCGTTCCTGTGCCAAAGACGCCACGACCCAGCAGCCCTCAGGAATACAGACCAGTAGCACTGACGTCCCACATTATGAAGACCCTTGAGAGGCTAGTCCTGGAGAAGCTAAGGCCCATGGTCAGGCCCTTCACTGATCCACTACAGTTCGCCTACCAGCCCCGCCTGGGACTTGAGGACAGCATCATCTACCTGCTGAACAGAGTCTCCACTCATCTGGACAAGCCGGCGAGCACTGTGAGAATCATGTTCTTTAATTTCTCCAGTGCCTTCAACACCATCCGTCCGGCTCTACTGGGTGAGAAGATGACGGCGATGCAGGTGGAAGCCCCCACCTGTCCTGGATTGTTGATTACCTGACGGGCAGACCACAGTATGTGGCCTGCCCGTCAGGTACTTAATGCTATGGTCAGACGCCTACAGAACTGTGTGTCTGACAGGGTGGTCAGCAACACTGGGGCCCCTCAGGGGACTGTCCTCTCCCCCTTCCTCTTCACCCTTTCACCTCAGACTTCAACTACTGCACTGAGTCCTGTCACCTTCAGAAGTTTTCTGATGACTCAGCAATAGTTGGCTGCATTGAAGGGGGTGATGAGAGTGAATATAGGACAGTGATGGGCAACTTTGTCACTTGGAGTGAGTTGAACCATCTGCAGCTCAACGTGACAAAGACTAAGGAGCTAATAGTGGATCTGAGAGGACAAAAACACCTGTGACCCCTGTTTCCATCCAGGGGGTCCCTGTAGACACTGTGGAGGAGTATAAGTGCCTTGGAGTGTACTTTAACAACAGGAACACCGAGGCGGTCTACAAAAAGGGCCTAAGCTGACTCTTCTTCCTGAGGAGGCTGAGGTCCTTTAACATCTGTGGGACGCTGCTGAGGATGTTTTATGAGTTTGTTGTTGCCGGCACGCTCTTCTTTGCTGTCACATGCTGGGGCTGTGGGCTACCGACAACAACAGACTAAACAAAGTGATCAGGAGGGTCGGTGATGTTGTGGGGGAGGAGCTGGACACTCTGACGGCAGTGGCAGAGAGGAGGATGCTGTCCAGGCTTCAGTCCATCTTAGACAATGTCTCACACCCTCTCCATGACACACTGACACAGCAGAGGAGCTCTTTTAGCAGAAGGCTCCTCTTACCCAGATGCACCACTGAGCACCACAGGAAATCATTCCTGCCTGTGGCCATCAATCTTTACAACGCCTCCCTCAGTTATCCTAACACCCACCCCCCCCCCTCTGTAACTGTCATTTATGCATTCTCTCTCTATCTCTATCTCTCTATCTCTCTCTATCTCTCTCTATCTCTATCTATCTATATAAAACAATGTGTGCATGATATGAATTATACCAGCATTTAATTTATCTTTGGGTTTCATAAAGTATTTTTGAATTGAAAGTTGCCCTCAAACATGTGGGCAATGTGTAGAATCATTCCGACCTGACATTGTTAATAAATAATAATCTCTGGTTAATCAAGCGTCACCATGAAATGGCATTGGTCAATGTTGTAAACGCTCCAAACAGGGTTGAGTTGTGCTGATGATTAATGGCCGTGTGTGAAAGAGAAAATGTTAGATTGGTCTAAACTCTGGTAGAGAAAGGAATTTTATATTAAGTTACATTTACAACTCATGTTGGGAGGGTATTAATAATTTTTTTTCTGGTGCTATGATAACTTGTGATCTTGTCTGTGTTTTGTTGTTTGCCCATTTTCTAGATGTTAGACTTTTTCTTCAATGCAGTTGTGCGTTAGTAGCATGATCTTATCATGCTACTAATTTGTTTCAACATGAGTTAAAAAGACGTTGAAACGGTGAACAAAGCTGTCTCTCTAGGCTATGAATTTGACAAATTAAATTGAGGTTATAATTTTGTTGCACATCTGTATTAGAGCAGTTTATGCTAATCTGACAAGTATGTTGTTCTGACTAAGTAATTATAAAACGTCCTCTGTGTCAAAGAGGGTGAGAACACCATTTGTCTGTTTATACATATTTTGGTAATATTCTTGTTTGTTTGATTTTGCCATATTGTATTTAGTCTATAGTTTGCAAATGTATACTATCCCAGGTTTTTTTGTTTTGCATTTCCACTGATTAATTACTATAACATATTGGTTTAAATCAATTCAGTTTCTGTTTGTATTTGTTTATCATTTAACTTGTGTATTTTATTTTGGTGATCGTACCTTATGTGTTGCAGGAGGAAGTGTTACTTCACTTCCTGGAATTAGTAATAATGTAATTTTTAGTAATAGTAATATCATCTTTATTGTCATTGAAACATACATTACAAACAAACATTACAACGAAATTTGTTCTCTGCTTTTAACCCATCACCCTTGGGGAGCAGTGGGCTGCCATGTCCTTATTAACATTAAAGAAAAGAAAAAAAGACATATGGTCAAACTTACAAAGAATAACTTTATTAAATCGTGTTTTAAGTCTGCAACAGAAAATATCTTAAGTGCATCAATGCCTGAAATTAAAAATAAATAAATCATTGTTTAAACTGTAAACAAGGATTTTCGAAGCGAGGTTCAAAGCATGATAGTGCAACTCTCAGCTCCTGCTCAATGTTTAGCTGGGACCTGTACTTGGTCTTCAGTGAGAGAAGCCAATCTCACAAAGGAAGCAGAATGCTTATAGCTTTCTCCCCTAAGAGTGGATACTGCCTCTCTACACTCAGCCAGCCTGCATGTACATAAACGCGATGCAAAAAGAATGGTGCAATAAAGTAGCTTTACTCTACTGTCATACTGCTTCTAATGTTAAAATTGGGTCTTCATTTTAATTATTTATAGAAAAACAGTCACAATTTCAACCTGATCACGTTTTTAATACCATCCTCAATGTTTTTTTAAAGATAAAAGTAGGAAATAGGCTGTCAATCTTAAAATGCCTACCAGTTGGCAATAGATGGGTGGGCAAATCCTGCCTTCTGAGCCTCCTCTGCCGCACCAATCTTCTCCTTGCTCGGATTTGCCTCCTTAATTGCATCACCTCCTCTTCAGCCTGCTGGTAAAGCTGACTAACAACCGAAGCAACAGCAATATTGCTCGTATAACTAATTTTGTTTCTACAAAGTGCTGATTTTTTTTAAAAAAATATTCAATCGCCTCTACAATTACAACTCCCAACAAATAAATTCCCACTATTGCTGGTTTTATACCCACAGTTCTGCAATTTTAGATATTTTTAAGACTTTTTAGAAATTAATAAAAAAAAAAACGTTTTCAGTAAGATATGATGGTGTAGTGTTTAACCCTTTAGCGTTCTGCTCAACAAATTGGTAGAGCATATTTTGAAGCTTTATATCTAACTCAGGCATACACTGAAATTGACATACATTAAGTCTTTTCTACCAATTGGTTTAGACTTGTAATACTCAAAAACTCCACTAGAATGCACTGTGTAATTGAAATGTTGACCTGTTGAAAAAGCGTCCACACAGGAGGTTAGGAGTGGGATGAAAATGCTAAAAAAAGAAAGCTCTTTTTGTCAAATATTTTAAAGATAGGCAAACTTTCTCAACATGGAACAATATCAGAGGCTTTATTAAACATTCTAAAGTAATATTATAATGAAAAGCAAATCTTATGAGGGTTAAATAATTTTCTAAAAACACATGTTACCAAACGGTTGATTTATCCATTTATAATAAGGGCAGAGACACAAAACTAATGTAGTTGGAAAATACTTTCTTTTGTTAAGTACAGTGATTGGATCACATATACGTGCATTTTCTTAATTGTTACATCCCTTATTGACTTATTCTTATGCTGACATATTACAACCACTTTATTGATGCATGGATTTAGATCTTTTATATTTGTATATATATTTTCCCTTTTATCGAAAATTCTAGATGGACAGCAAAACTTTTTATGCTGCAAGGACAAACAATTTCCAGGCTCTGACACCTCTCAGTTGTCTTCTGTACCACTACTCCACAAGCTTTGACTTAATACAAAACCTCCATGCAAATCTGGGGGTCAAATGCATTGGCACTGTCAGATCAAACCCAATGGGCGAAGCTTCACTGTTGACAAAGAACTGATGAAAAACAATCATAGGTCCTTTGATTTCATGTGTTCTGAAGGAGTGCTTGCTGTGAAATGGTTTGACAATAAATGTGTCAACATTCTAAGCAATTCATGTGGGATCATGCCTGTTGGAAGTGTTAAACAACGGAGTAAATACACCCACACAAAGATTGATGTTACATGCCCATCACTCCTTCATGCCTACAATCAACACATGGGAGGCATTGATCTCTCGGACATGCTGGTACACATGTACAAGACCCCAGCAAAATCAAGGTGATGGTATTTTCCACTGTTTGGCTACGTTCTTGACCTGTGTATCTCAAATGACTGGCCCACTCATAAGAGAGTATGTGCCCTACTGAATGAGAAACTGCTCTTTTTTAAAAGGTTTTGTCTGGCAGTTGCTCATAGTTTGATGCAAGTCAACAAGCCACCATCTTCTTCTCCACCACAAATGTTCCATCCGAACAAACGTTACACTCCAAGACCTACTCAGCCCCAGCCAGATGTGCATTATGATAACGTTGGACAATTGCCACTTCACTGTGACAAACGAGGCCGGTGTAGCCTCTGTCCAACAGGAGGGTCAAGGTGGAAGTGTCAAAAGTGCAACGTTTCTTGTGCCTGAATGCCCACCAGCAGAGCTTTATTGCATATCACCAGAAATAATAATAATAATTGATTCTAAATAAGGGTGATCCAATACCTCAAAATTGCAGTTATATTTGGTTATGATGCATTACAACTATTTTTTGTCTGTTCTTCCTACTCTGTTACTAGAATAAAGAAGATTATAAGAGTTTTAATAATTATTTGTTATTAGTAATTTTATGCAAAGTTTTACCATAAATGGAATTCTCAACCGTTTGGTAGAGGCCTGTGATTTAAAAACTATGAAGGTGTTTGAAAAAAATTTTTTTGTACATTGATATTGATGTTCTAAAGGAATGAAAAATGCAAAGAAAATTTTTTTTCATTGGAGTTTTCTTGGTGTGGACCTCAAAGGGATAAATAGTTTTGAATGTTAAAGAAATGCTCAAGAGCTGTGGGTGTGATGACGTCACGAGTATACTTCTGTATACTCGTATACTCGTTTGTACACGAATTGATGAAGTTGGTTTTCTTTTTGATCGTTTATGTATATGCAGCGCGTTTGCTGAATGCCGCACAGGTGTTGTCAAATTGATGAAGTTGGTTTTCTTTTTGAATCGCGTTTTTGCCTATTTGCACGTGTTTTCTGAAGTTGCAGGGCGTTTGCACCTGTCGGCCACCGTACTAAGATGTATAGTAAACTGTGGCTTGATGGGTTGAGTAGTTGTCTGGAAATCAGATGGTTGTGGGTTCGATTCCAGCTTCCCCTTGACACATGTCGAGGCACTTAACCCCAAATTGCCTACCGAGCTGTGTCTCGGTGTATGGGGAGTGTTGGCCGAGTGGTTAGAGCAGAGCACTTGCACTCAGAGAAGGATGCAAGTACCTGGTTTGATCCCCAGCGCCCTGAGCAAGACCCTTAACCCCAGATTGCTTCCCGGCCACCGCACATGGCAGCCCACTGCTCCCCTAGGATGATGGGTTAAAAGCAGAGAACAAATTTCGTTGTAATGTATGTTTCAATGACAATAAATATGATATTACTATTATTAAAATTGGTTCCAAGGATGTCACCAGACTGCGGGGCTGGAAAATCCTCCCCACTCCCTAGCGAAGCCCCCAACCCCCAACATTCTACATGTGTGGCAGGATGATGGAGCAGGCAGAGGGAGGTGTCCAGGGATGAGGAGAATGACTGTGAAGCAACATCACCTCCCAAGACGTCAGCTCCCCTGCTGACTCCAATAGGCACCTCCATTTGCCAATAACCCACCCGGAGAGGGAGGCTCTCTCCTATATAATTTAGACAGTAGTTTTGGAAGGTTTTAGACTCTAATACATTTATTGGAATTTTAAACCAATTGGAATTTTAAATTAGTTTTTTTTATTAGAGATTTAATTCGTTGGGGGGGGGGGGGGGGGGGGTTGGTTATCTTCCCAAACAAATTTAGAGATGGAGGAGCCCAGAGATTTAAACCAGTGAAATTATGTTTTTTTGGGGGGATAATTGAGAATAGGTAATTAATTATAGGTAAAACCATCATTTTAATTTCCCATAAGTAAAATTGGTAGAGATTTTATCTAGCAAGATGATCTTCTATCATCTATAAAACAGAGATGTGGTCAGGTTTTGTCAAATCCGCTAATTTAGACAACACAGTAATGCCCAAATATTTCAAACTCCCTGACTGCAGTTGTAAATCTAGGGAATTCTGTAAAGAGCAGTTAATTGGCAGTACTGTAGATTTTGACCAATTTATAGATTAATCTGAGGCTTTTCAGAAAAATTCTAGTTATCTAATTATTTGAAAGAGGTGTTTGAAAAAAGTAATACATCATCTGCGTAAAGACAAATTTTATGCTCTATTTTCATGCATTTTATACCTTTAATAACATTAGTTTGTCTAATTGTTGCCGCTAGTGGTTCAATAACAATAGCAAACAGTGAGGGGGAACGCAGGCATCCTTGCCTGGTACCACTCTGGAGACAAAAGCTGGAAGGTGTTTGGATATTTGTCCTGACACAACTTGTTGGGAAACTGTATTACATTTTTAACCAATTTATAAGGAAAAAGTTCTAAAACCATATTTATGTAGAGTAGCAAATAAAGATTTCCAGTTAAGTCTTTCAAACAAGTCTTTCAGACAATAAATGGTAAATTCAATGTTTTTACTATAGGAATAATCTATTAAATTAAATAATCTGCGTGCATTTGTGGGTGACTGCCTTTCTTTTATGAAACCAGTTTGATCAGGGTGTATTATGAGAGGAGTGACTTTAATCGTTTTGCAAGAGCTTCAAAGATTATTTTAATATGCTAATAAGGGATATGAGGCAATAGCTGGTAGGAAACAGGATGTTACGGCCAGTGGCCTTCGCTTGTGTTTTCTCTTTTCTCATGTTATTTAAATTCAGGTGCAGTTGTTGCTTCCTGCCAGCTGGCTCCGCTATGGGATCTTGATGCAGACCTTCTCCTTGGTTACTTCCTGTATTTCCTCCTTCCTGTTAAAGTTCTCCACTTCTCCCAATTGGATACTCACCTTGATTGCTCCAGCAATCCTGAAATAGATCTCCTTATTTAAACTGGCACTTCTTTACAGATGGGCAGCTGTGTCACTGGGTGCTTCTCCAACGATTTGTTTGACCAAAAACAAAAAACAAAAAAACAAGCGGATCTCGTTAATCTCTGGAAGATAATGGAGCTTGCAGTTGAATCCAAAATGAATTAATGTAATTTTAAAGTCAACCACGTCGAGAGGAGCCAGTTGAGGTGGCTTGGGCATCTGGTTAGGATGCCTCCTGGACGCCTCCCTGGTGAGGTGTTCCGGGCATTTCCAACCGGGAGGAGACCCAGAGGGAGATCCAGGACACGCTGGAGGGACTAGGTCTCTCGGCTGGCCTGGGAACGCTTTGGGATTCCCCCGGAGGAGCTGGCCCACTTGGCTGGGGGGAGGGATGTTTGGGACTCCCTACTGAAGCTGCTACCCCTGTGACCCGACCCCGGATAAGCGGAAGAGGATGGATGGATTAAAGACCTCCTCTATTGGATGCAGGGGGAAAGTGATTTGACGAAGCTCGGACTAGCAAGGAATCTAATCACATGTGGGGGGCCCAACGTGAGAGACAGCTGAAGATCTTCTCAACAAGGCAAACTGCCAGAAAAGAAGAACGAGAATGGGTCGTCTTCGCCTTTTATAGTTGGTCTCCATGGTGACCAGATAAGGTTTATATCGGGGCGGCCGTATCAACTGTGTTGCATGCTGGGAGTTACAGTTTGTCCCATCATAATACCATAACAGGCTGAAAGGCTACTCTGACTGGAAGAAGCCATTTCTCCAAAAGAAATACATAAAAGCCAAATTACAGTTTGAAAACGCACACAGGGACAGGGAAATTAATTTTTGGAGACATGGTCTGACATGGTCACGCTGGAGGGACTATGTCTCTCGGCTGGCCTGGGAACGCCTTGGGATTCCCCCAGAGGAGCTGGCCAAGTGGCCGGGGAGAGGGACGTCTGTACTTCCTTACTGAAGCTGCTGCCCCCACGACCCGACCCTGGATAAGAGGAAGAAAACGGACGGACGGACGGACATGGTCTGATGTAACTAAAATTGTACTGTTTGAACATTAAGACCATTGTTATATTTGGAGAAAGAAGGGGTAAGCTTTCAAGCCTGAGAATAACATACAAACTTTGAAATACAGGGGTGGCAGCATCATGTTGTGGGGTTGGCTGTTTTGCTGCAGGAGGGACTGGTGCACTTAAATACCCTGATTTCCAGGCAGACAAAATAGCCTCCAATGGACTCTTCCAGAAACACGTACCCCTAAAACAGTTTCTGCTTGAACTCACTATTGTTTCTTTCAATGCACTTTAGCAACATCTTTATGTCTTTATGAGTATGGCTATAACAATGTAAAATTAAATCCACACAGAATAATTTTACACAATGCCTAAATTTGACTGCATCTAATTTAAATAGTTGTTTTTCCCCCTCTTCATCTGGTCCCTTCCTGTGACCTCAGCTCTAACAGGAAGCTATAATTACAGGCAGTAAGGTAACACTTCCTCCTGAAACACAGATAAGTAAGGTAAGTTCACCAAAATAAAATGCAGTTAAATGATCAAACAATAAATACAAACTGGAACTGTGAATTGATTTAAACCAAGATGTTGTAGTAAATAATCTGTAGAAATGCAAAACATACACAAACATGGGATAGTATACGTTTGCAGACTATAAATAAAATATGGCTAAATCAAAACAAGAATGTTACCTAAAATTATATGAACTGAGGCAAATGGTGTTCTCCCCCACTTTGTCAGACTCGTTAAAAGTCCTCCTCACTACTCCTAACATTTTTTCAATTTAGGAGCTCTCATAAGGCCTAAGATGCTTTTTGAATAACTTTTATTTTACCAAAGTAAAATTCTAAGAATTCAGGAAATTCTAAGATTTTGCCTGAAATTACGTCACTAAAAGCTGCTTGTAGTCTTGGGAATCTTTATGAATACAGGCACTCCTCACTACTCTAAACATTTTTTTCACTTTAGGAGCTCTCTTAAGGCTTAGGGTGCTTTGTGAATAACTTTTGACTTACCGAGGTAAAATTCTAAGAAATATATTTAGGAATCTTTTTGAATACGGGCAGAGGTCTATAGCTCACAGGGAGTTAACTGACTCTTCCTCTCTAATGTTGACTGCTGCAAATATAAATTCACTAAACATGACTGCCATGAATATCATTGCTCTGCAGGGGAGGGTGGCCAAGATCAGTTTTAAAGGCAGTCTGTTCATAGGAAGAAGATGAGAGCAGAGCAACTGGTTCTCTCCACAGAAATTATTTCAATGACTGTAGTCTCTGATCCTAAGCTTCAGGTACATCCCTCTGGGAAGTAACCTCAGGGAAGCTGCAGGATTCAAAATATCCCTGTTAACATGAAACCCCCTTGGGATTCCACAGAAAGAGCTTGGTATAGTTCCTAGAGAGAGGGATGTCTGTATGTCCATCGTAGGGGTTTTCTAATCTGTCAAACTAACCTTGGGAAATATGAGACAATGGATGGAAAGATAGATGTTGGATAGATTTTTCTAACTGACTTTTTTGTGATTATATGTCAAATTAATTTGAACAGCATTAACTAGCAAGATGGGGCCACGATAAAAAGGCAAAGACATTGGAATATTACATTCATCTTTGTTTGTTTGAGTTTGAGTTTGAGTTTATTTTTTTCAGTCACAAAATACACTATGTTCATGGAAAAAATTGCCTTGATCTCAGTAAATACTCAGTAAGACTTTGGTCGTCTGAGATAAACAAAACAATTAGGAGCTGATGAGCCACAGCTGTAGCGCCTGCAGAGAGCTCTATTTAAGCCTCAGGTGCTGGTTGACCATTCAGTTGTGGCAGGAACTATGGGAGGAAGTTGGCTTCTGGGTTTTTGTGCAGTCGCATTGTGGCTTAAAGGTTTGTGTAGTTGCTTTGTTTTAAATTTTTTTCTGTATATTTAAAAAGTATGAATTGTTCAGTAGTCAATTTGTGATCCCGGAAGGTTGCCGCTATAGTTGTGAAAAGATGCTATGAGAAACAAATATGCTATTCAATTCACAGGGTCTTGTTTACCGATTGATCATAATGGAGGAATACACTATGAACCAAAAGGGACTGGAAACTGTAAGCTAAAAGTGTTTGGATATGCAAATTGTTAAACAAGCTTACTTCTGGCTAAACTGACGTTTGTTTCAGCCTTGTCCCACAATGAGATTCCTCTAGAGAAGAAACTTGCTTTACTCCAGTCAATGGATTCCAGGTTGCTGAGAACTTCAAAAGAAGGTAATTATTTGTTGAATTCTGTCAAACTTTTCATTACATGGACATTTATTATAATTAAGACTACAAGGTATGTGAATATCTAACAATGACTTGTTCTTTAAGTGCAACTGGAAACCAATGAAGTGGAATTGGACGTGTCAAGCGACGCCTCCCACAACGTGTCAAGCGACGCCTCCCACAACGTGTCAAGCGACGCCTCCCACAACGTGTCATCCTAGGCTTGTACTCTTAAATAAAGGTTCCTTTAATTCATCTCGTTTTGTGACTTTTCAGTGCCACTACATCTGGAAGTTATAGGTCTAATATTGTGTGTGTGCATGGTGGTGGCGGCAGGTGTAGGGGGGGGGGGGGCCAAAAAGACCGCGTTGTCCCGGGCCCTAGCAAAGCTGTCAGCTGGCCTATCTAAAATACAAAAATGGGAATATTCTGTTGCTTAAAGTAGTATAGTAAATTGAAGTGGTCAGATGATCTATAAACCTAATTTTAGTCCACATAATTTCCCATCATGGAACAAGAGGGTGATTCTAAGGAGAAAATCAATATTCATTGAAGGATGGATAGAATAAAAATCAATGACGTGTTTTGACAAAGTACAGCAATCTGGTTTTGAGAACTTTTGAGATGTATCCTGGGTCTTGTAAAGGTAAACTTTAACAAATGTGAAAATCGTTTAATCAGAACTAAATTATAACTTACAATTCAATGAATATATTCACATTTATAAATGTCACTTCACAAAATCCTTACCAATTTGGATTGCTTTGAAAAATTAGTTCCTATTTTTAAGTCTCTAAAAAAATTAATACAGCCCCCTGCAATCAGAATCTTCTATTTAATAGCAGAATATAGATTATTTATAACCCCTAATAATTGCTTATTTTAAACTATGGGGTGCGCCCAGGGACAAATCAAAATTAACTTCCATATACACATGTTAAATTAAACTCTTATATAACCTACTGAAAACTGTCATGATTTTGTCTTGGATGAACCCGGACACAGCACACACACACACACACACAGATCTGGTTTCCAGAGTTTATTAAAGCAGCAGGAAGTGGATGATGAGAACCAGAGTCCATTTACCAGACGAGGTTGAAGGGGTGCAGGAACTGGCAGACGGGACCTGGGGTCCGTTCTTCGTACGTTGCTTAAAACATCCAAGATCAAATGAGACATCCAAGATGATTTCATCCGGCTAATCATGATCCGGCTAATTGGGTTCTTCGAACACACCTGTTGTTTAGGATTAGTATGGCTGGATTGAGTTATCTGAGACAACTGCGCGTTCATGCGTTTGTTTAAAAGGGGAAATGTATCGATAGTAGAAACAATGATCAGCAACGCTGCTATTGGCTGTTCAGCATGGCCAAAGAACGCCCACAGTTTTTCTCCCAAGCAGAACAAGAGCTTTTAATGGAAGGTTATGCCGAATTTGAGTCATTAATTAAAACGACAGGGAACACCTCAAAGTCTGCTAAAGCCAGGAGAGAGAGCTGGCAAAAAGTAGCAGACAAATTACATGCATAAGTGCTGTCCATGGTAGATGTTTCTATCACTTTCTACAGTATGTATTTTTGCATTTTAATAATTTCATATTTACTTTGTTCTTTTATGTCAGAGCCTCCACGGGACCCACTAGAACATGGGGACAAGTAAAAGTGAAATACAAGAATATTCTACAAAATGGTAGCCTTTAATTATTATACTGTATTTTAAAAAGACACTTTTTCCTCTTTTTAAAAGCCACTGTTAAATGATGTGTTTGTCTGTTTATAACAGCCACCAAGAAAAAGGCTGAAAAAAACAGGTTCTTTTTACTTTTGTTGCATGAGGCATGTTTCACCCTTTTTCTTTCACAAAATGACACAGGGTGCCATCCGTTCCCTATATAAACGGCATCTTCAACAAAAAATTAGTATTTTGATCTGAAAAAACACAAATTAAGAGGAGAAATTGAACTCCACAACTTGAAAATTTGCACTAGAGATCGAGTTGCTTCAAAAGGACCTTCAGAGTAAGTTCTAATACACCATTTGACAGTAGTATTGCTGACTTTACATAACTATCTCTTATTGCAGGCAAAAGATGACTTGCTGGCTTTTCTTTATAAAAAAAATGTTTAAATAAAACGAGAGGAACTAAGCATTATTTGTTTCGTCTTTTATTAAACATTAAAAATGGTGTTCCACAATTCTGTCCCGTCCTCTGCCACTAGGTGGCCCAAGTGCACTGGCTGGATTTCCCTATCTCCTCCATTTATAAAGCTGCGATCTAATCCGGTTTACATGAAATAAGGCTGCTCGCGAGCAGGCTTAAACTGGCACACATGTTGCTATGACAGCAAGTCCAAGAAGAGTTTCGAAGAACCAAACGATCCAAGATCATGCCAAATCGTCAACAGTCAAATCCAGCTAACTGAGTTAGCGACGTACGAAGAACGGACCCCAGGACCAGGAGACAAACAGGAACGAGACAGGCATGGTGTACAGAGGACTACAGATGAACCGGTGATCAGGGAGAGACTATGGTGAGTATATATAGTAGGATGAGCAGGTGGAATGAGTCCAAGATGATTGCAGCCTGACAGATGTTCCCAATCAGGGCTGCACTGGGGAAGGAGCCAGAAAATGTTGAGAATGCAGCCTTCAGGGTGCATGGTGACAAAAACCTTGCACAAACACTAGTGAAAAGCTCTCGCGTAAACTAGTGAAAACATTTACCCCTTATATAACCTACTCAAAAGCTCTCATACAAAGTAGTGAGAACTGTTCATATAAACTGGTGAAAAGCTTTACCTTTCATTTACACTACTGAAATGTTTTCATAAACACTACTGAAAAGCTTTCATACATACTACTGAAAAGCTTCTATATACACTACTGAAAAGCTTCTATATACACTACTGAAAAGCTTTCATACTCACTATTGAAAAGCTTCTATATACACTACTGAAAAGCTTTCATACTCACTATTGAAAAGCTTTTATATACACTACTGAAAAGCTTTTATATACACTACTGAAAAGCTTTCATATACACTACTGAAAAGCTTTTATAAATGTTTTCGCTAGTTTATGTGAAAGCTTTTCACTAGTGTTTATGCACGGTTTTAACTATATTATATGGAAGAGTTTCATTTAATATGTGTATATGGAAGTTAATTTTGATTTATGTCCCTGGGGGCACCCTATATTAAACTTTTCTTTTTTAAATACATATGCTCATGGTTTTCATATTCTGTATAAGAATGGGATTAGAGGATCCCAGCAAGATGGCGATGTGGGCACACGTATTATTCTGAGCTCCATCTGCGCAGCCCTCAACCAGCTACTTAAACTGGCTCTTTACACATCATTTCATCCACAAGGTGAACCTGAACATCCACGCTCTAAAGTAAGAAGGAAACATAAGAGTCTTATAAAAGATGTCGGCTGTTAATGAGAAAGATTTCCCTAGTCTGAAGAAGGCTAATGATGCTAAGCTAAACATGCATAACTATGCTGCTGCTGCTGCTAGCGTTGAAACACCGATGGAGTTGTCAAGAAATGCCTCCGGTACAAGACGGCAACTGAATGCAACTCCAACCAAACTCCCTCCTGCTAAGAAACAAGCCACTGAGACTGAGGTCTCCTTAGCTGCCGTTTTAGAAGCAATTAAAGGCTGGATAGCAAAGTTGATGACTTTGGAAAACAGCTAAAGGAAAATGCTGACATGTTGGCATTACCCTCCAATTGGAGCAGAACACACTCTACGTTGCTGAATGCAAATCTACAATAGAAAACCTTCAACAGAAATTTGATGTAATGAATAAAGAAAACGCAGCTCTGAAAGAACAACTCCCGGAGGCTGAAAGATACAAGCGTCAATGGAACCTGAGGATGTCGGGCCTCAAAGAGCAAGAAGGAGAAAACCTCAGAGAAAAGGCTGAACAACTTCTCTCAAGAATCTTACCACAATGGACGGATCAGGCAGGAGATGTGATTGATACAATCCACCGGTTGGGAAGAAAAGAAGAGGGACGGACCCGTCAGGTCATCCTGCAGTTCACTAGGAGGCGCCATCGAGACGCAGTCTGGAAAGTGACGAAGGATTCAGCGGTATGCAAAAACCAAGGTCTGCGTTTTGTTTGGATTTTATTAAAGAAGACCGGCTGGCAAGAGAAGAACTTTGGCCTAAGATTAAAAAAGCCAGATCCCAGGGTAAAATGGCCTTTTACAGAGGTCATATCGCTGTGATTGACGCCAAGGTGTTCAAAGCTTCATCTCCCTTCTGAGACCACAGATGTTTCTCTGTTTATAACATCCCCCTATTATAGGGTTAAAAAAGTCAACACTGTTTTTCCTTTTAATATTGAGTTATATCTCTAAGCTGCTTGATACAGTTCTCTTATCTGCGCTCCAGAGGTTATGTCTGCTGTTCAAATAAAAAAGGAGTAGATTTAATTTAAGTTTAGTGAAAGCTATGGATGCAAGGTTGATTTCTTATTTTTTTCCATGTTATATTGTAAAGGGCACGCCTATATTTCACAGGGGCTTGCCTTAAGTTCATTGTACCTTAACAAAAAGTTTTATATTAAGGTTTGTGTCTTTAAAACTTTTCTTTTCCTTTGTCTTTTTTATGTCTTTAAAATCTAATCTTAGGTTTTTGTCGTTAAATGTAAGGGGCTTGAGAGAAAATGTCAAAAGGAAGGCAATGTTTATGTATTGTAGAAACAAGAATCCACATTGTATTCTTCTTCAAGAAACCCATTCAACGGTCTCTGATGAAAAATTTTGGTCGAATCAGTGGGGAGACCAGATTTCTTATTCCCATGGTACATCTAAATCAGCAGGTGTGGCTACATTACTGAATAACTTTCCAGGCAAAATAATTCATACAAAACATGATAGTGATGGCCATTGGTCTCTTTCCGTATTACATACTGAGGACACATTAATACTCCTAGGTAATATTTATGGTTACTGTAACATTTCTAAAAAATAAAGAGCTTCTTACAATCATTGAAGTAAATATCGAACAACTTATACAAAGATTTCCTACTAAATATGTTTTATTAGGCGGAGATTGGAATATGGTAAATGACGAAGCTCTTGATAGATACCCAAACAAATTCTCAACTGTCCATCAAAACCAAATTCTGTCTGATTTCTGTGAGAGATTGGGATTAATTGATTTATGGAGAGATAAACATATTAACAAAAAACAGTTCTCTTGGTTTAAATCAGATGCTTCAAGCCGATCTGGAATAGATTTTTGGCTAGGAACAGATGATATTCTGAAGCTAACATCAGACTGTAATATGTCTCCAACTCCTCTTACTGATCACTGCAGCATCGAAATATTAATTACTCCTCTTCCTGAAAGTCTGAGACACAGAGGGTACTGGAAATTCAATGCAAATCTCTTAAAATATGAGTTGTATTGCAAGGAAATCAAAGAACTAGTAAAAAGGATTCTATTAGACGATTCAATAATAACCTACACCAAAAAATGGGAATTCTTAAAATATAACATAAGGGCTCACTCATTCTCTTTTAGCAAAAATCTGAAAAGAAACAATGACATGGAAGAAGTAAGGTTAGTTAAAGAGTTAAACCTACAATTTCTTAAACAGACGTTGACTGATGCTGAAAAAAATAACTTCCTGACCCTACAAGCTAAACTAGACAGCATCTACGAAACAAAGGCCCGAGGAGCTTTTGTCAGATCCAGAGCTAAGTGGATTGAGGAAGGGGAAAAAAACAGTTCATACTTTTGCAGACTGGAAAAGAGGAGACAAGTTAAAAAATACATCCAATCCCTTATTATTAACAACAATGAATGTACGGACCAAACTCTTATTGCAAAAGAAATTAGTAACTTTTTTCAAAACCTTTACTGCTCTTCTTTTTCACCCAAAGAATGCGACCTTCTGCTAAACCAAGTCAAAGACTTCATCCCTCAAATCACTGAGGATTTCAAGAAAAATTGCGACAGAGATATTAATATCGAGGAACTAGACAACGCCATTTCATGTTTGAAACTTGATAAATCCCCCGGCCCTGATGGCCTTACCGCCAATTTCTATAGACATTTCTGGGATTATCTCAGAGAATTTATATTCCAGGTTTTTAAAGAGATCCTATGTAACAATTCACTTCCACACAGCATGAAGCAGGGGGTTATCACCCTTATACCCAAACCAGGAAGAGACAACAAGATCCTAGACAACTACCGTCCTATCACCCTTCTAAACTGTGATTATAAACTGTTAACATATATCTATACAAATAGATTAAAGACTGGTCTTAAGGATGTTATTTATGAAACACAGACAGGTTTTATGTCCAAAAGATCTATAAATGATAACATCAGACTGGTGCAGGATTTACTTGAATATAGTGAACTGATTGAGGATAAAGGATTCATCCTTTTCCTAGACTTTTATAAAGCCTTTGATATGTTGGAGCATCAGTTTCTTTTCAAAGTTTTGCACTTGTTCGGATTCGGGCCAAACTTCTGTAGAATAATAAAAAGCTTTTATAACGGCACCACAAGTTCAGTTGCACTGCCACACGGTACGTCTCCACGTTTCACCATTAATAGGGGAGTAAAACAGGGCTGTAATATTTCCCCCTTTTTTCCCCCTTTCTCTTCTTCTTGGCTGTTTAAGTGTTGAGTATTTTCATCAAAAATTCAAATATACCTAAATTGAAAGTTTTTGATGACCAAATTATAATCAGCCAACTAGCTGACGACACTACAATTTTTTTGAAGAATCTAGACCAAACCCCTGAAGTACTTGAGTTAATTAATACTTTCTCCAAAGCGTCTGGATTAACCTTAAACCTGCAGAAGTGTGAACTGATGGCGATTCATGACTCTGATCTGACGGAAGTTTATGGTATCCCTATTAAATCCTCAGATAAATATCTTGGAATTTTAATTACTAAAGATGCTAAACTCAGTGAAACTGCTAACATAGATAATAAAATACAGAAATGCAAATCTCAGTTAAATAGATGGCTCCAAAGAGACCTGACCTTGTTTGGGAGAACCTATCTAACCAAAATGGAGTCCCTGTCCCGGTGCATATACCCAGCTTACTCTATGGCCATACCTAACAAATACATTAAAGCTATAAATCAGTTGAACTTTAATTTCATCTGGAAAAATCGAATCCCCTACTTAAAGAAAGCAAATATGGTTAAAGACTATAATGATAGTGGTTTACAAGCTATTGACTTTGATTGTTTAAATGCAGTATTAAAAGTAAACTGGTTGAAATCCTTTTTAATAAATGTAAATAGTATCTGGTTCTGTCTCACCAAAGGTTTGTTTAAAAAAATTGGAGGCTTAGATTTTGTTCTCAGGTGTGACTTTAATGTCCACAGATTTCCTGTTAAGTTATCTGCCTTTCATAAGCAGGTTTTGTTTTGTTGGAAACTTATGTACACACACAACTTTACTCCTCACCAAACGGCCATCTGGAACAACAGATATGTGTTACACAGAAATAAGTCTCTGTATTTGGTTCACTGGATGGAAAAAGGTATTTGGTCCAAAAAAACATCTTCTTAATGACAATGGAGACTGGCTGTCTTATGACGAATTCTGCTTATTATATAATTTGGATTGCACACGCACTCAGTTTAACACAGTAATTAACTCTATCCCAACTGCAGTCAAAAACCTAGTTCAAAATATAAACACTCAGATGTGTCAACATCTAACTAATTCTATATTTCCTACCAGACCAAATAAAAACTCCATTTTAAATTTGTTTTCTGATTCAGAGGTTAATAAGTGGAGACCCGCTTTCCTTAAATACCCTCTAAGTCCTAAAGCTAAAGAAGTTCATTTCAAAATTCTCAATAACATTTTTCCATCCAGAGAACTATTAAGGCAAAGATTCATTTTTGATACCAACACCTGTACCTTTTGTGACAACGATATTGAAACAACAGATCATCTCTTCTTCTATTGTGTGCATACTGGTACATTTTGGAGAAACTTTCAGGACTGGATCTCAACAAAACTTTTCCTACATCATCCCTTTAAAATAGAAGATATAATATTTGGAACCACCCACAGAGACAGAAGAACTGACCTCATTCTTAATAACCTGCTCATTTTAGCGAAATTCTTCATCCACTCCTGTAAATGGAGTAATAGAAAACCTGTCTTTTCAGCCTTTAAAAACCTTCTAATGGACAACCACTTCAAAACCCTAAGACTGATAAAAAACAAGCATGGAATAGAGCTCCTGAACGCTTATATTGATCTCAATTTATTTTGAGAACTAATGCCCCATTGTTGTTATTTTTGTTTGTATGTTATTTGTCTTTTCTGTTAGCCTTTATCGTTTCTGATTCATTGTTATCTTCTAATATGTGTGCCTTAAGATTGTAAGACCTTATTTATTATATTTGTACATGCCACGTGGTTTTGTACATTTGTTCAAATCTTGAATTAAAAAAAAATGGGATTAGAAATAACATTTATACTTCTATATCATGGACAATTTCTAAATGTGAGGTTGTCATCTGTACATTTAGTTTTTTGTTTGTTGGTATGTATGCTTTAAATCTGTTTGTTGATGATTTTGTCTATGAAAGAAAGAAAAGCTCTATAAGTGTATTGAGCCATAAAGGATCTATATAATGTATATGGTGGCACTCGTTACACCTTGTGGCAGCAGTGTGCAACTGCAGGTGTCACAAGCTGACCCCGGAAGTGCATCTACTAACTGACACCGGAAGTACTCGGCCCTGCTGCACTTCGCGTGGACTGAGCTGGAAGACGGTTGTGTTGGTTGGCTCTCAGCATTCTGACTGCAGCTGCCGGCTCAGATTCCGGTTTGGAGGGACAAGCAGCAACTCTGACGGAGCGTGGTTCGGTCACGAGAAGCTAAGAAGTGGAAGAGCGGTTTAAAGGCATAATCTGGACTGTGAGTGGACTAAGATGGCTAGTAGTAGTGGAGGGTGCTCAGAGGATGAAGGAATGGAAACAAGTTGGTTGGTGGTAGAAAATAAGAAAGGGGGAGGAGGAAAAGATAAGGGAAAGAAAGGGATAAATACAGGGAAAAGATCTCTCGAAGATGAGGAGGAAAGCGTCGAGACACGAAAGAAAATAATGATGGAGGAGTTCAAGGTAATTTTGAAATTCAGATCTGGGCAGGATTTGACAGGAGTGAGTCCAATCACGCTATCTATTGGTTTAAAGAAAGTAATTGGAGATGTGGAGTTAGCTAAAGTGTTAAGAGATGGAAGCCTGTTGATTATCTGTAAAAATGTTGAACAAAAGAACAAAGCGTTAAAAATACAGTCGATCTGTAAAAGAGAAGTAATGGAGAGGAAAATAATGGGAGAAGAGAGAGGAATAAAAGGGGTAATATCAGGGATTCCATTAGGAGAAAATTTGGATGAGTTAAAGAAAAGCATAAAAGGAGGAGAAGTGGCAAATATCAGACGACTGCAGGCTTTTAGAAAAGGAGAAAGAGTGGATAGCACGTCTGTGCTATTAGAGTTTAAAGGAAAAGAAAAACCAGATAAAATAATGATTGGATATTTGAGTTTCAGTGTTAGGAATTATATTCCTCCACCGATGAGATGCTACAAGTGTCAGAGATATGGACACACAGCAAAAGTATGTAATGGGAAGCAAAGATGTGGTAGGTGTGGAGGAGAACATTCTTATGGGGAATGTGGAGAGAAGCCGATAAGATGTTGCAACTGTGGAGGAGATCATACTGCAGCATATGCAGGGTGTATGGTGAGAAAAGAAGCAGCAGAAATTCAAAAACTAAAAACAGAGAAGAGAATGTCATATGCAGAAGCAGTAAAGGAGGTGAAAAGTGCAGGGGTAAATCAAAGAGCAAAAGTAGAGAAGAAGATGATAGATAAAGATCAAAATACTGTCACGCTAGAAAAACTGATCCCGTTCTTAGCCTACATTATAAATTGTTCAGAACAAGCGAGAACTAAAACTGAAAAAATTAAAATAATAGTGAAAGCAGCAGTAAGATTCTTTAATGTCACGGATTTATCATGGGAAAGAATTCAGGATGAACTCAGACAAGGAGAGGGATCAGGTGAAAATGAAGCAAATCAAATAGTCATATAATTTTAATATTACAATGGAATGCTAGAAGTCTAATTGCTAATGGTCAAGAGTTTAAAGGTTTTATTAATAGATTAAAGGAGAAACCAGATGTAATTTGTATTCAAGAAACTTGGTTAAAACAAACGTTACAGTTTAGTATTAGTGGGTATTCAATTATAAGAAGAGACAGAGGAAATGGAAATGGAGGAGGATGTGCTATATGTATAAAAGAAAAGATAAAATTTATTAAGATACAATTGGACACGGAATTAGAGATTCATGGAATTAAAGTGTGGACAAAAAATGGAAGTATAAAAATTATAAATTATTATAATCCTTGTAAGAAAATAGATAAAGCAAAGATAGAAAATATACTTAAACACAGGGGAGAGAAACTAATATGGTGTGGGGATTTTAATGCACACAGCACTTTATGGGGTGAGAAAGATGATTATAATGGGGGAATTTTAGAAGGAATAATTGAGGAAAAAGAATTGGTAGTATTAAATAATGGGGAAGGAACTCGGTTGGATATGATTAGTGGTAAGGAATCTGCCATTGATCTTACTCTAGTATCGCAAAGTATGGCAGATAGTTGTAAATGGAAAGTAAATAAAAATAGTACAATAGGCAGTGATCATTATCCTATATTTACTGAAGTTGAGATAGATATGGAAAAAGAACAGGTAAATAGTCAAGGAAGATGGAGGTTTAAAGATGCTGATTGGAGGAAATATAAAGATATAAGTGAAAATAGATTGATAAATATAGATATAAATAAATCAATAAACGAATTAAATTTAGAAGTTAGTAAAAGTATTATTGAAGTAGCAAAAGAAGTAATCCCAAAAGGTAAAGGGATTAAAAAGAAAAGAATAGTCCCTTGGTGGAATATAGAATGTACAATGGCAATTAAAGCAAGGAATAAGGCTTTTAAAATACTTAAAAAAGATGTCAGATTCCAAAACCTAATTAGTTATAAGAGGAAACAAGCAGAAGTCAGGAGGAAGATTAGAAATGTGAAAAAGTTTTATTGGAGTAAATATTGTGAATCATTAGGAAAAACTACAGCATTAGATAGAGTATGGAATACAATTAAGAAAATGTCAGGAAAGTTAAAGGAATACAATTTTTCAATACTGAAAAATAATGGAAATATGATTATAGAAGATAAAGATAAGGTAGAATTATTAGTAAAAGTTTTAGCTAAAGTGCATAGTAATGAAAATCTTAGTAAAGAAGAGAAAGAAGGAAGAGAATTAACGATGAGGAAATATAATGAAAGGATAAATGAGGAAATGGTTAATATTGATACTATAAATATGAAGTTTTCAATGACAGAGTTAAATAAAGCATTAAAGAATACAAAAAATTCAACACCAGGGGAGGACCAAATAAATTATGTTATGCTTAAAAACTTGAGTGAAAGGAGTAAATTAGTTTTACTAAAATTATATAATAAAATATGGGAAGAAGGAAATTTGCCAGATAAGTGGAAAGAATCAATTATTATTCCTATCTGTAAACCAGGTAAGGATCCTCAGTTAACTGAAAGTTACAGGCCAATAGCTTTAACATCTTGTGTCGGAAAAGTAATGGAGAGGATGGTGAATAATAGATTAATGTACTTTTTAGAATCGAGAGGAAAAATAAAATCATATCAATATGGCTTCAGGAAAGGAAGAAGTACAACAGATCCTATGGTACAGCTTGAACATGAAATCAGAAAAGCACAGGTGAATAAAGAAGTTTTAATGGCAGTGTTCTTGGATATTGAGAAGGCATATGACATGTTATGGAAGGAAGGTTTATTGATTAAAATTAGACAAATAGGGTTAAGAGGTAAAATTTATAATTGGATTAAAGATTTTTTAACTGATAGAAGTATAAGAGTTAAAATAGGAAATGAGGTAAGTTCAAAATATTTAACTGAAAATGGCACTCCTCAAGGTAGTATTATAAGTCCAATGTTATTTATAATAATGATTAATGATATTTTTAGTAAAATCGAAGGTAAGTTTGGAATGACTTTATATGCGGATGATGGTCTTATTTGGAAACGGGGAAGAAATATAAAATTTATAAATTATAAAATGCAAGAAGCGTTAGGTAAAGTAGAAGATTGGGCACTAGAGTGGGGATTTCGAATTTCTAGTTCAAAATCTAAATTTGTTAACTTCACTAAGAGGAAGGTAGGTGCTAATATAAAATTAAAAATGTATGATAAGGAAGTAGAAAGGGTAGATAAATTCAAATATTTAGGTTTATGGTTCGATAAAACGCTTACATGGAAAATACATATTAGTAAAATAATAGAGAGAAGTAAAAAAATATTAAATATCATGAGGTGTTTAAGAGGCAAAGAATGGGGAGCAGGTAGGAATACTTTGAAAATATTATATATTGGACTTATCAGATCGGTTATAGATTATGGATGTGTGGTATATAATTCTGCCTCAAGTAACTTATTAAAAGAAATAGATAAAATACAGTATCAAGCGTTAAGAATTTGCTGTGGGGCAATGAAGACGACACCAGTGTCAGCACTACAGGTAGAAATGGGGGAAATGCCATTGGAGTTAAGAAGGAAACAATTAGGAGTAGGGTTTTGGGCAAAAGTAAAAGGGCATAAAAAAAGTTATCCTATAAATAATATATTACAACCATGCCAAGAAAGTGTTAAGAATGTAAAAGTAAATAGTTTTGGATGGATAATAAATAAAGAAATAAAGGAAATAGGATTAAATCAATGTTTAATTAGCCCGGTCGTGGATTTTTCATGTAATCCGCCTTGGATACAAAAAGAGATGAAAGTTGATTTAACATTGTTGGAAGAAGGAAGACAAACGGTAGAAGGAGAGGTGGAAAGATACATAAGAAGGTTATATGGAGAATACTTACAAATATATACAGATGCATCAAAAATGGTACATGATAGAGTAGGGATAGCATTTATAATTCCAGATTTAAACATTATGGAAAATAAAAGATTAATGGATAGTTTGAATGTATACACAGGAGAGTTACTGGCTATTTCAATGGCGTTAAAATGGAGTGAAGAATTAAGAGAAAAGAAAGTGTTAATTTGTTCTGATTCAAGTAGTGCATTAATAAGTATTATGGAACAAGAGTCGGAAGCAAGACAAGACATTCTGATAGATATAAATAATTCAATACGTAAAATGGGAAAAAATGGATCTACTGTTAAATTTATTTGGATTCCGGCTCATACCGGAATAGATGGAAATGAATTAGCAGATACATTTGCAAAGAGTGCGAGTAAGAGAAATGAAGTTGAACTGGAAGGTAAGTATAGTAAAAATGAGATAAGGAGTATAAGTAAAATATATTACAAAAAGAAGTGGCAGGAATAATGGGAGGGTGAAAAGAAGGCAAGGTTTTATTATAATATTCAAAAAAAAGTGGGGGAGTGTAGAAAAGAAAATAGGAATAAACAAGAGGAAGATATTATATCTAGATTAAGATTTGGGCATGTAGGGTTAAATAGTACTTTGAAAATAATAAATAAACATAGTACGGGGTTATGTAATTTTTGTGGAAAGTTGGAAACAGTTATACATATTTTTATGGAATGTAATAAATATAATCTAGAAAGAGAGGAATTAGTAGAAGAGTTAAATAGGAATAAAGTTAAATTAAATGTTAGAGATCTGCTACAAAAATCTTCTGGAGATGTGGTTTTTAAATCCGTGTTTATGTTTCTTAGGAAAACAGGTCTAATAGGGAGATTATAGGGATTAGACATCTGGTTCATACTCCAGTCCAGAAGGTGGCGGTAATGCACCTGAAAGTTGTTTGCCAACCGCCATAAAACAAAAAGAAGAAGAAGAAGAAGACGGTTGTGTTGTGGAGTCTCAGGTGAATATCTGCGTAGTTTCAGCTACAATGTCTTCAGTTCAGCATCTGAGAGAGTTTATCAGAGAGCGACTAACTGCTGCTGCTGAAGAAATCTTCTCAGAGGTTGAGAAAACCATCGTCCGCTACGAGGAAGACGCCAGACGGCTGGAAAGCTGCTGGAGACCCCAGATAAAACTCACCAGAATCGGTATGAAGCTACAAAAAGTGTCTGATAAATCAGTTTGATCAGTTTCTAATCTGAGCTCTCAGCTTTCCAACCACACTTCAGTCTCTGAGGCTCCGTTCACACCTGAAACTAACATCCTCCAATGGTGGCCTTTAGTCTGAGTCACGTGTTCAGAGAAAATGTGCTGCACGCGCTCACATGGCGCAGCGCTGCATGTTTGAGGTGATTTGTGTGTTAGTTCAGGATAAATCACCTTTAAACATCAACTTTTACTCGGCAGTGGAAGCTTATGAACAGAATATTCTGTCCCTCTGAGCCCCACGGAAGCGTTTAACCGCCAGACGTGATAAATAGTTTAGGAGCAGCATCTGGTTTTAACCACATCCAGGTTGATGGCAGACATCGCCTTTCATGGACATTTGAATGAAGTAAGATGGGAAACAGAGATCAAGTCACTTTATGCCTTTTTACTTAGAAGGAATCTGCAGGAGGAGAGGTGTTTAAAAACAGAGCAGTGACTAAATAAGTCACTGAATGGTGGATGTGTGTTAAATCCAGCCTGGAACGTGGGTCTGACCGCAGATCCATGCTCCTTTGTGGGTGCAGCAAAGAGCAAGTGACCGGCCCTCATTTTCATTTACGACTTATCAATGGAAGTACTACAACAAAGTTTGTGTTCTTAAAACATTGTGTAGCAGTGTTTTAATACAACAAATATGGTAGACATTGGTGATCAGATCAGAAAAGTTTAGAACAGTCGAAGGTAATCCTGAACAAATGTGTTTTTAATCTTGATTTAAAGGAACTCAGGCTTTAAGCACTTTTACAGTTTCCTGGGAGTTTGTTCCAGATCAGTGGAGCATAGGAACTAAATGCTGCTTCTCCATGTCTGGTTCTGGTTCTGCAGAGCAGGCTGGAGCCAGAAGACCTGAGTGGTCTGGAGGGTTGATGCCCTGATAACAAGTCTGTGATGTATTTAGGTGCTAATTCAGGGATTTATAGACTAACAGAAGGATTTTAAAGTCTATTCTCTGAGATCCAGGGAGCCAGTGGAAGGACTTCAGAACCGGGTCCATGTTCTCTACGTTCTTAGTCTTAGTGAGGACTTCAGAACCGGGTCCATGTTCTCTACGTTCTTAGTCTTAGTGAGGACTTCAGAACCGGGTCCATGTTCTCTACGTTCTTAGTCTTAGTGAGGACTTCAGAACTGGGTCCATGTTCTCTACGTTCTTAGTCTTAGTGGAAGGACTTCAGAACCGGGTCCATGTTCTCTACGTTCTTAGTCTTAGTGGAAGGACTTCAGAACCGGGTCCATGTTCTCTACGTTCTTAGTCTTAGTGAGGACTTCAGAACCGGGTCCATGTGCTCTACTTTCTTAGTCTTAGTGAGGACGCGGGCAGCAGCGTTCTGGATCAGCTGCAGCTGTCTGATCCACTTTTTAGGCAGACCTGTGAAAACACCGTTGCAGTGATCAATTCTACTAAAGATAAACATGGATTAGTTTTTCAGATCCTGCTGAGACTTCAGTCCTTTAATCCTGGAAATGTTCCTCAGGTGATAGAAAGCCGACCTTGTAACTGTCTTTAGGTGCTTTTGGAGGTTCAGGTCTGAGTCCATCACTACACCCAGGTTTCGGGCCTGATCAGTGGTTTTTAGCTGAAGCAGCTGAAGCTGTGTGCTAACTTTTGATCTCTCCTCTATTGGTCCAAAGATTATTATTTCAGTTTTGTTTTAGCAATAGCAATAGAATAGCCTATTTAGTTGGGAATAGTACACTAGTTACTCCTCAGGTTTCATTCTCTGTCAGTCAATTGAGAGGCGGATGCAGGGCTGAGGTCAGAGGTCGTGGCGTGGGAAGACTCAGACTGCAGCTCATTTTGCACTGATTCTCTGCACTCGTTGCACAATAGGGGGTTTTCACTGACGTCACTGGCCAACTTCCGGTCCGCCATATTGGGTGGTACACTTCCTTATCTCTAGTTGACCTACACGTATTTTCGTATCGAGAATGGATAAGTACGCCAGCACGCTAGAGCGACCAGATAAGGACGTATATCTGAGGAAATGTTCCGTGATCGACCATATGGACCCCTATGCCCTCCACGGTGCCTTGTTTAGCCGTAATCCTGATGATTGGCCAAATGTAGAGCACGGCGACATAGTGCATTACCTGGTGTTCGGTGAAAACCCTCTGCACACTCTTGAGGAAATGAGAGCTTACAAGGGTCTAGAGGCTCACAACCAGTTCACATCTGGTTGGGTACGAGATGTCGAAGTTATGTACATCAAGGAAATCGCCATCATACGTGGGCGGGTGAGTTTTAATAAGATGGTAAAAATGTAAACAATCCGACGCAAATGCGGCGCATGCTTCTGCGGTGGCTGACTGCCGGCGGTGCGCGAAGGCGCTTGGCTGCAGGGCCGCTCGACGCCGCTCGCGGCTTTAATTATTTAAGCAGAACAATGACCAGTGCAAAATTAAGTTGTATTTACCGTATTTACGCCGGCAAAAGCCTACCGGCGTAACCCGGAAGTAGCGCGGACGTCACTGTCCATATCGGACGTCTTCGGCTACCTTGTTTGTGGTGTGAGCGCCTATACTTCAGAACATTTCTGAAGCTACAAGTCCTTGGAGTCTCATGTACAGTTTACGAATGGATGGGTTCAGGAGCGGCAGATCATAAAGCCAGCAAACAGTGGGAACACAGCAACTCGTTCAAAGGTAAGCTGCGCTCAGACGGGCTCTGGCACATGCTAGGTTAGTAGCTGCTAACCGTTAGTGCTAACAACCACTCACGCATGCAATGTACTTTTAACTAGCTGCTATGTGTTTCAAACGTTTAGAACACACTCTCATTGACATCGGGATACTGTGGAAAGTTATGTTCGGTCGTCTTACAGCCGCGATCCAAGCGAGCCAACGACTCTTTGTTACCTCTAACAGTTGTTCTCCGTGGTTGCGCCTCCAGGCAGGAAAGCGGTGGAAAATTAACCCGTTTCTATGTTTTTCCCATGGCGATCATGTGTTGCGCTGTTACAGCCCACAATACAGCAAAGGTTTACATGTTTTACATACTTAACAGTTAATTACCTGTGACAAAGTGAGCACCGCAGACTCTGGCGTATTCCAGCTTAACACCGTCCAAATCGGACCTGGATATCCGTGTCAGCCATAGGTGACGGCGTTGTTCAGAGAGCTGTTTTGTTTTTTCACACTGATTCACTATCACGGCTGGTAGGCGAAAGAAAGAGCGTTGATCTCCACCTCCACGGGCCGTGCAACCAACCATTAAACACGTTTTCACCATTGTTCACTTCCAATACTGCCTAAGGCGTAATACAATGCGGGTCAACGGTGCGAAACGACTGCCACCCAATACGGCGGACGCGCAGAGTAGTCACGTGAGCGTGACGTCAGCTGAAAACCCCCTATTTAGGGAGCGCTGCTAGAGAAAAACTTGCGGCCCGGAACTTTATATCGCAGATCAAGAGTGGCGAGTAGTTGTTTGAAGCCAGGTTTTTCAACTGCAGACAACAGCAGCATATCCATCACTATGAAGCACGTTACTGCATGCGTGATGTCCTTATGTCGCTTGGACACTTTGTCATTTCATCACAAAGAAGGGAGCCCAGTTTAGCTGCTATACCTGCTTTGTTTTGGAAGATTTCTCCGACGCGCAGCAGCGCTGGGCTGCACAGCTCGCGCTGCTGCTGTAGTGAGCGGCTTACGTGATGAAACAAGTTGGTTGCGTTACCAGACTTTGTTTTTACCGGTTCCTTGCAACTTTTACAAATCACTGTAGTTTATTTCTGTCAGACTGGCGAACTAGTAAAACCCCGTTTGAAGAACCGAGCGCTAGCCCGCTAGCGCTAGCCAACCATTTCCTCCTTCAACGCTTCTTCCTGGAACAGCCAAAGTGGACAGAACTCACACATGAGGCATCAACAGGTTGGGCAGCGGTCTGAGGGTGAAGAAAAAGGTTTATTGGGAAATGTTTGTAAACCGTGGTGTGTAGAACAAAGGGCTAACCGGTAGGTCGCGCTAGCCAAACATGCTATTAGCCTTGCTAACATCCGGTTTCGGACATTTGAAAAAGAGTTTGTTTTAAAGCATAAATCGTAACTGTTGTGCTCCGCCATCCTCCGATGGTGTTATCTGCCTTATTCCTGCATCAATATGGTATATTAATGCCGGTTTTTAAGGCAATTTTGGGAACTTTATGTTGTAACCTCTTAGCCACCGAGTTGCTGCAGCGACCCCATGCGCCCGGAGGGAGAATCGCATTAACAAACTCGGTCGTAAGGGTTTAAATGATTTTACAGGACAAACAGTCCTCAGAATATTATTTCAACAAATAATATTTTGTTTAACTTGGGCTTTGCATTGTGAATGGATTGAAATACATGGCAGATGTTTTAACTCCATCCCATGTTTTTGTTAATCAGATCTGCAGTGAACCAGGATTCATTGAAGTATTCTGATTATGACCAACCACTTTTGTTTTGTCTTTTGTTTGTTTTGCATGTAAATAGTTCCTTAGCTTAGCTTCTTTTTTATCTTCCTTTTGCTTAGTAGTTTAGTTAAGTTCACTAGCCTAGTAGAGAGGATTTATTAATCGAAATATTGTGTTAATTCAGGTAAACAGCATTACATAGTGATGTTCTCTGGATATTCATCTTATTTCTGTTATTAAATTCTTGGACTTGAAAAGAAGTTGTCACTCCTTTATTCTATGTGTGTGTGCAGGTTTTGCTGTTAAAAGATCGCTAGTGCTCGAATTCATTCCTTTCAACCATTGTCTTGATATCAGCTTAAGAGCTGATCATCACCAGACAATACTTAACAGACAGAGTGTTATTTATGAAACATTAAATAACTTTAAACAGTGTATAATTGCACAACAGGCTTTAATATACTTCAGTTATATTAATTTTTAGTTAAAAGTTGTTTTTCTTCATGTGGGATGTGTTCCTCGCTGAATAAATGTCCTCACAATAAAGTTTAATAGTTCATTTTATTTTTAGTCTTTTGCTGTTGCAATAAAATTTTGAAGCTTTAGGTTATCTTTACCTGGGCTGCCAATCAGTGTGGAGGACACTTTACCTATCAAACTTCATCTGTGTTTAAACGAAACACAACAAACTAATTCTAGATGAACTGTGTGACGCCTTCAGTCCAGGATCTCCAGGAACAACCAGGCTGATGCATGAGACAGTCATCAGTTAAATTATATTAATGATCTCTTTCTTTGTCCCCACAGACCTCCAGAAGCCACATGTCTCCATGGAGGAGGAAGCTTCTGCCATCCAACAGCTCTGCAACCAGAGGAGAAGGTCCAGTCATGACCAGGAGGAACCAGAACCTCCAAGTATTAAAGAGGAAAAGGAGGAACCAGCACTTTTCCTGATTAAAGTAGAAAATGTGGAGCCTGAGTCTTCATTAGTTGAAGAGGAAAAACAAAAACCAGAACCACTAATTGAACACCAAGAGGACCCAGAACTTCCAGTGACTGAAGAAGAAAAGGAGGTACCTGATTCTTCAAGGCTTAGACATGAACAGCAGGGTCCAGAACATTTAGCAACTAAACAGGAGCAGGAGGATGTCTGCAGCAGTCAGGAGGGAGAGCAGCTTGTCGAAAAGCAGTCCGTTGCTCTAATAGAGAACTTTACCCTTCAGGAAAGTGAAGGTGAACCGAGAACTGAGCAACTTTCCTTTCATATCTCTCATGTAGTTCAGACCAAAGACCAGGAAGGAAGCAGCTCCACTGGGTCAGAGAGACGTATTAAAACTAAGAAAATGTGTTTAAAATGTGATGTTTGTGGAAAGTCCTGGAAGGCAAAGTCTGACTTAAAAAGGCATTACAGAATCCACACTGGAGAGAGACCTTTCAGTTGCCAGACATGTGGAAAAAGTTTCACTTGTAAGAGTAATTTAAATGTACATATGAGAACCCACACAGGTGAGAAGCCCTTTCCTTGTCAGACATGTGGAAAAAGTTTCACTCGGCTAACCAGTTTAAATGTTCACATGAGAACCCACACAGGTGAGAAACCTTTTTCTTGTCAGACATGCGGAAAACGTTTTGCTCATCTAGCAGGTTTACATTATCACATGAAAAACCACACGGGAGAAGCCTTTTTCCGACAGACATGTGGAAAAAGTTTAATTCGAGGTGCCAGTTTGAATATTCACAAGAAACAAAAACACAGACGTGAGAAGTAGTCATTTTTGTTCATGTTACACAGACTTGCAAGTATAAATATCAAAAATGTTTCAGTCAAAGACTTCTCTAGACCAGCTGTAAGAGAACCCGCTACATGAGAGCTTTCTGCCTGCAGCCAACGGCATCCACTACAATTTGTTAAATAACCCTGCATGATATGAATTATACCAGCATTTAGTTTACCTTTGGGATTAATAAAGTATTTTCGAATTGAAAGTTGCCCTCAAACATCGAGGAATAAATCAAAATAGTTTTCATTGTGTGGCAGAAAACTAAAACCTTTTGATATTGATGTTTTTTTCTGGTGCTATGATAACGTGATTAAGTGATCTTGTCTGTGTTTTGTTGTTTGCATATTTTCTAGATGTTAGACTTTTTTTCTTCAGTGCAGTTGTGCGTTAGTAGCATGATCTTTGTCATGATGTTTATTATTTGTTTCAACATGAGTCAAAAAGAGGTTGAGACGGTTAACAAAGCTGTCTCTCTAGGCTATGAATTTGACAAACTCGATTGTTATAATTTTGTTGCACATCTGTATAAGAGCAGTTTATGCTAATCTGACAAGTATGCTGTTCTGACCATGACTGGGCGATATGGACCAAAAACATCTTGCTATTTTAAGCCTGAATGCCGATATATTTATTTCAAGATGTTTTTCTTTTCATTAAGTAATTATAAAAAGGCCTCTCTGTCAAAGTGGGTGAGAACACCATTTGTCTTTTCCTATATATTTTTTGTTTGATTTTTTGCCATAATGTATTTAGTCTATAGTTTGCAAATGTATCCTATCCCAGGTTTGTTTATGTTTTGCATTTCTACTGATTAATTACAGTTGTGGTCAAAAGTGTACATACACTTGTAAAAAAATCATAATGTTATGGCTGTCTTGAGTCTTCAATAAGTTCTACAACTCTTATTTTTCTGTGATAGAGTGATCGGAACACATACATGTTTGTCACAAAAAACAGTCATAAAGTTTGGTTCTTTCATAAATTTATTATGGGTCTGCTGAAAATGTCACCAAATCTGCTGGGTCAAAAATATACATACAGCAACAAAATTTGTCAACTTTGGTGATGTAGCGAGTTGTGTCAATCAAATTAGCTTCATGTCATGGCCTCTTCACTTCTTCTAAGTGATTCTGATTGACTACAGCTGTTGACTTCTCATGAGCCCATTTAAATAGGGCTCATTTGACCCAGTGATTAGACTCAGCTACAAAAGCTACAATGGGAAAGTCAAAGGAACTCAGTGTGGATCTGAAAAAGCGAATTATTGACTTGAACAAGTCAGGGAAGTCACTTGGAGCCATTTCAAAGCAGCTACAGGTCCCAAGAGCAACTGTGCAGACAATTATACGCAAGTATAAAGTGCATGGAACAGTTGTGTCACTGCCACGATCAGGAAGAAAACGCAAGCTATCACATGCTGCCGAGAGGAGATTGGTCAGGATGGTCAAGAGTCAACCAAGAATCACCAAGAAGCAGGTCTGCAAGGATTTGGAAGCTGATGGAACACAGGTGTCAGTCTCCACAGTCAAGCGTGTTTTACATCGGCATGGACTGAGAGGCTGCCGTGCAAGAAAGAAGCCCTTGCTCCAGAAAAGGCACCTTATGACTCGGCTGAAGTTTGCTGCTGATCACATGGACAAAGATAAAACCTTCTGGAGGAAAGTTCTCTGGTCAGACGAAACAAAAATTGAGCTGTTTGGCCACAACACCCAGCAATATGTTTGGAGGAGAAAAGGTGAGGCCTTTAATCCCAGGAACACCGTGCCTACTGTCAAGCATGGTGGTGGTAGTATTATGCTCTGGGGATGTTTTGCTGCCAGTGGAACTGGTTCTTTGCAGAAAGTAAATGGGATAATGAAGAAGGAGGATTACCTCCAAATTCTGCAGGAAAACTTAAAACCATCAGCCCGAAGGTTGGGTCTTGGGCGCAGTTGGGTGTTACAACAAGACAATGACCCAAAACACACATCAAAAGTGGTAAAGGAATGGCTAAACCAGGCTAGAATTAAGGTTTCAGAATGGCCTTCCCAAAGTCCTGACTTAAACCCCATTGAGAACATGTGGACAGTGCTAAAGAAACAGGTTCATGCAAGAAAACCATCACATTTAGCTGAACTGCACCAATTCTGTCAAGAAGAGTGGTCAAACATTCGACCTGAAGCTTGCCAGGACCTTGTGGATGGCTACCAAAAGCGCCTAGTTGCCGTGAAAATGGCCAAGGGACATGTAACCAAATACTAATGTTGCTGTATGTATATTTTTGACCCAGCAGATTTGGTGACATTTTCAGCAGACCCATAATAAATTTATGAAAGAACCAAACTTTATGACTGTTTTTTGTGACAAACATGTATTCAATTCAATTCAATTCAATTTTATTTATATAGCGCCAAATCATGAAACATGTCATCTCAAGGCACTTTACAAAATCAAGTTCAATCATATTATACAGATTGGGTCAGATTATACAGATTGGTCAAAATGTCCTATATAAGGAATCCAGTTGATTGCATCAAAGTCCCGACAAGCAGCATTCACTCCTGGGGGACCGTAGAGCCACAGGGAGAGTCGTCTGCATTGTACATGGCTTTGCTGCAATCCCTCATACTGAGCAAGCATGAAGCGACAGTGGGAAGAAAAACCACCCATTAACGGGAAAAAAAAACCTCCGGCAGAACCGGGCTCAGTATGAACGGTCATCTGCCTCGACCGACTGGGGTTACAGAAGACAGAGCAGAGACACAACAAGAGAGACAAAAAAGCACAGAAGCACACATTGATCTAGTAATCTGTTCTACATTAGATGGTAATAGTCGGTGATCTGTCCTCCCTGGATGATTTCACAGTCAACAGAACGTCAGACCAGGTGTACCTACTATGAAGAAAAAAGAGAGAGAACAAAAAGTTAAAAGCTGAAATGAC
Source organism: Fundulus diaphanus (assembly GCA_037039145.1). Classification (NCBI taxonomy): domain Eukaryota; kingdom Metazoa; phylum Chordata; class Actinopteri; order Cyprinodontiformes; family Fundulidae; genus Fundulus; species Fundulus diaphanus. The sequence continues at coordinate 5,792,739 of CM073133.1, forward strand.
AACAGTCATTTCAATGTAATGCAATGCAAATCTGGAGAACAGTAGACTGGAGAACAGTAAAAATCAGTAGAGTGAGAAAAGTAGGCCCTGATGTCCTCCAGTAGCCTAAGCCTATAGCAGCAAAACTATAAAGGTAGCTCAGAGTAACATGAGCCACTCTAGTTATAAGCTTTGTCAAAAAGGAAAGTTTTAAGATTAGTCTTAAAAGTAGACAGGGTGTCTGCTTCACGGACCAAAACTGGGAGTTGGTTCCACAGGAGAGGAGCCTGATAGCTAAAGGATCTGCCTCCCATTCTACTTTTAGAGACTCTAGGAACCACCAGCAGACCTGCAGTCTGAGAGCGAAGTGCTCTGTTAGGAACATACGGAGTAATCAGAGCTCTGATATATGATGGAGCTTGATTATTAAGGGCTTTATACGTTAGAAGAAGAATTTTAAATTCTATTCTTGATTTAACAGGAAGCCAATGAAGGGAAGCTAAAATTGGAGAAATATGATCCCTCTTGTTGATTTTCATCAGAACTCTTGCTGCAGCATTTTGGATAAGCTGAAGACTTTGAATTGCATTTTGTGGACTTCCTGATAGTAAAGAATTACAATAGTCCAGCCTTGAAGTAACAAATGCATGGACTAGTTTTTCAGCATCACTCCTGGACAGAATGTTTCTAATTTTGGCGATATTCCGGAGGTGAAAAAAGGAAACTCTGGAAACCTGTTTAATATGGGATTTAAATGACATGTCTTGGTCAAAAATAACACCAAGGTTTTTTACTTTATTACCAGAGGCCAAGTTAATGTCATCCAGATTAAGTGATTGGTTAAGAAGTTTATTTTTTGAGGACTCTGGCCCAAAGATTACAACTTCGGTCTTGTCAGAATTTAGATGCAGGAAATTTAAAGTCATCCAGCTTTTGATGTCATCAAGACATGACTGCAGTCGAAGTAATTGATTGGATTCATCAGGATTTATGGATAAATATAGCTGAGTGTCATCAGCATAACAGTGGAAATTAATCCCATGCTGTCTGATAATTTTGCCGATCGGAAGCATATATATAGTAAAGAGAATTGGTCCAAGGACTGAACCCTGTGGTACTCCACAGGTGACCCTAGAGTTTGAGGAAGATTTATTATTAACATGAACAAACTGGAATCTGTCCGACAGATAAGATTTAAACCAGCCTAATGCTTTCCCCTTAATCCCTACAGTATGTTCAAGTCTTTGTAGGAGAATATTGTGATCAACTGTATCAAATGCAGCACTAAGATCTAACTGGACAAGTACAGACACAAGTCCATTATCTGAGGCCATGAGAATATCATTAGTGACCTTCACCAGAGCCGTTTCAGTGCTATGATGAGCTCTGAAGCCTGACTGAAACTCCTCAAGTAGGTCATTGCTTTGTAAATGTTCACAAAGTTGATTAGCAACTACTTTCTCAAGAATTTTAGATAAGAAAAGAAGATTAGATATAGGTCTGTAGTTTACTAGCTCATCTTGATCAAGAGAAGGTTTCTTAAGTAAAGGTTTAATAACAGCTACTTTAAAAACCTGTGGTACATATCCATTTACTAAGGATAGATTAATCATGTCTAAAATAGGACCACTGATCAAAGGGAATACCTCCTTAAACAACTTGGTTGGGATTGGGTCTAACATACAGGTAGAAGGTTTAGATGAAGCTAAGATTTTAGATAGCTCAGAAAGCTCTACTGCTTCTAAACAGTTCAGACACAGCGCAGGTTCTAAAGATTCCTCCAATGCTGCCTTACTTACTGGGGACGAGGTAATCATGTTTGGGAGGATGCCAATTATTTTATTTTTAATGGCATCAATTTTATTTATGAAGAATCCCATAAAATCATTACTACTAAGAGCTAAGGGAATGGTTGAATCAACAGAGCTGCAGCTCTGAGTAAGTTTGGCAACTGTACTAAAGAGAAATCTAGGATTATTTTTATTCTCTTCAATTAATGATGAAAAATATGCTGCTCTAACTCTGCGAAGGGTCTTGTTATACAACAATAGACTGTCCCTCCAGATTAAGTAGGATTCCTCTTGGTGTGTAGAGCGCCATTTTCTCTCCAATTTCCTAACATTGTGCTTCAAGGAACGCAGCTCTGAATTAAACCAGGGAGCCAGCTTCCTGTGAATTATCACCTTCTTTTTCAAGGGAGCTACATTATCTAATGCAGAACGCAATGAGGAAGTCACACTGTTAGCAAATGTATCTATTTGTGAATGGGAAGAAACAGCATTGCTGCCATCTACAGGGCATTTCTGCAATACTGAGGATATTAAGAGGGGGACAGACTCTTTAAGTTTTGATACAGCATTATCCGATAAAGATCTACTATAATGGAACCCTCTTTTGGGGGTGGAGAAATCGGTTAGATTAAACTCAAATGTTATTAAAAAATGATCAGATAGGACAGGGTTGTGAGAGAATACTGTTAATTCTTCACAATCAATGCCATATGTCAGCACAAGGTCCAAAATATGGAGCCGAGAGTGCGTTGGCTTATGCACATTTTGAGCAAAACCAATTGAATCTAGGATAGTTTTAAAGGCTACACTAAGGTTACCACATTCAGTGTCAACATGGATGTTAAAATCACCCACTATAATAACCTTGTCAGTATTTAACACCAAATCAGATAAGAAGTCTGACAGTTGATCCAAAAACTGAGTGTAAGGGCCTGGTGGACGATACAAAACAATAAACAGAAGAGGTTTTATTGCTTTGCAGTTTGGATGAGGGAAACTGAGGGTTAAATGTTCAAAAGAACTGTAATTATTAATTGGCCTGGGACTAATTAATAAATCAGACTGAAAGATGGTTGCCACTCCTCCTCCTCTTCCCACAGATCTGGGAATGTGGAAATTTGAATAACTGGAGGGAGTTGACTCATTTATACTAACGTAGTCCTCTTGTAGCCAGGTTTCTGTGAGACAAAATAAATCAATCTGATTATCAGAAATCAATTCATTAACTAACAAAGTCTTTGGAGGGAGAGACCTTATATTTAATAGACCACATTTAATTCTTTTATTTTTTGGTTCAAAGTGATCCGTATGGATTTTTATTAGATTTTTATGATTTGTTCCCTTTAGATCAGTTTTTGATCTGTTAAGTTTTGGCCGTGGGAAAGACACCGTCTCAATAGGATAATGGGTGGGTAACAGTACAGAAGCTGCAGAGAGGTGTGTTAAACTACGGCTCTGCTTCCTGGTCTGGACCCTGGGTTGTCAGCATTTAGGAGAACTAATAAATCCGGCCAGATTCCTAGAAAGAAGAGCTGCACCATCCAAAGTGGGATGAATGCCGTCTCTCCTGATCAGACCAGGTTTTCCCCAGAAAGTTTGCCAGTTATCAATGTATCCCACGTCGTTTTCTGGACACCACCTAGACAACCAGCGGTTGAATGATGACATGCGGCTAAACTTGTCATCACTGGTCAGATCAGGCAGGGGACCAGAGAAAATTACAGAGTCCGATATTGTTTTAGCAAACTCACACACCGAAGCAACACCAACTTTGGTGACCTCTGATCGGCGTGACCGGGTGTCATTACCGCCAGCGTGAATAACAATTTTGCGGTATTTACGCTTATCCTTAGCCAGCAGTTTTAGGTAGGATTCTATGTCGCCCGTTCTGGCCCCTGGTAGGCATTTAACTATGGTTCCTGGTTTCTTTAGTGCCACGTTTCTTATTACAGAGCTGCCAATAATTAAGGTCGGCTCCTCGGCGAGACTGTCGCTCAGAGGGGAAAATTTATTAGAAACGCAGATGGGTTGGTGGTGATCTGGGGGCTGAAATCTAGAGCTATGCTTACTACGAACCGTCACCCAGCCGGCCTGCTTAACCGGCTGTTCGAGTGCGGCTGTTTGTTCGCTACGTGAAGTTACTCTTTGTGAAGTTACTCTTTGTGGCTCCGCGCTAGCAAAGGAGCGGCTATCAGCTGGTTTTTCAACAGCACGGAGCCGGGTCTCCAGTTCTGACACCCTCGCCTCCAAAGCTACAAAAATACTACATTTATTACATGTACCATTATCACTAAAGGAGGCAGAGGAATAACTGAACATCTGACACAGAGAGCAGTAGATAGGAGACTTAGTCAGAGACGGAGAAGCCATTATGAGGCTAAGGCTTGGCTAGCGCTAGGCTAATGCTAGGCTAAAGCTAGGCTAGCGCCCTGTTATCACGCCAAAGAACAAACCGTGTGAAACACGAGGAGTTCCCAAACGTGATGAGCAGCCACAGAAAATGTTTTAAAAGTGCTTATGTTTGGAAACAGGTGTTACAACAAAGAGGTTTAAAGATAAAAAGCGAGAGAGCCTGGAGCAAAAATCCGTCGTTCACACAGCAACAACAGGAAGTGACACAATACGCCTTACCGCAAACAGGAAGTCAGGAAATGGCCTCCACTGGAGAGATTTGAAGTTCCGATCACTCTATCACAGAAAAATAAGAGTTGTAGAACTTATTGAAGACTCAAGACAGCCATAACATTATGATTTTTTTACAAGTGTATGTACACTTTTGACCACAACTGTACTATAACATTGGTTTAAATCAATTCAGTTTCTGTTTGTATTTGTTTATCATTTAACTTGTGTATTTTATTTTGGTGAACGTACCTTATGTGTTGCAGGAGGAAGTGTTACTTCACTTCCTGGAATTAGGTCTTCCTGTTGGAGGAATGGCACAGGAAGGTAGCAAGTGAAGAGAGGGAAGGGATAGCTACTCCAGTTTTATGTCATTAAGTTTTGGCATTGGGTAGTTTAATTCTGTTGGTATTTAATTTTGTATTGTCACATTCAGAAATGTTGCTGAAGTAAACAATGAAAAGGTAAAAATGTAAACTGTCGTGGGGGTGCCTGTTTGGAAGAGTCCATTGGAGGCCAATTTGTCTACCTTGGAATCGATATTTAAGACGAGCAGTTTGAAGGTTCAAGAGAGAGAGAGGTGGCAGAGAACCAGTGTCTGTAGCTGAATGAATGTGCATCTGCAGCACCGGAGCCCCCCAGGGCACCGTTCTGTCTCCATTTCTCTTTACCCTCTACACCTCGGACTTTACTTACAACACGGACAGCTGCCATCTTCAGAAGTTCTCCGATGACTCGGCCATTGTGGGCTGTGTGTCTGAGGGGAACGAGCTGGAGTACCGGTCAGTCATCATGGACTTTGTGGACTGGTGTGAGAAGAACTATCTGTGCTTAAACACTAGTAAGACCAAGGAGATGGTCACAAATACACAAAATAAAGCAATAAGAAAGAGGCAGCTTTGGCTCGTCTAATTATTTGAGTCTTTTTTCAAGTTCATTTCTCTCCAACACTATTTCCTTAACTATTCTTTCTGACGTCACTGACTGAGGCGTTTCAGTCCTCCAGAGAACATCCAGGTAGATAAGAGTGGTCATCTTCAGCAGCAGTTCATGTTAACTTTCAAAGTAGATATTATCTATCATATGTTACTGGAGCCCACACAGAAAATGTAATTAAGACCTTGAAAGAACCCAGTCCATATATCCTATTAAAAAGTGTTATTTAAGATAACATTAGCTAATCCTTTATTTATCCCACAACGAGGAAATTTATAGGATTAAAGCAACAGGCAGGTGCACACAACACAGACAAAATTACATAAGGCTTGAAAGATATAAGAGGTGGATAAGGAAAAAAACACTATGAACATATTATTATTATTTAATTGTAATAGTAAAATAAGAATCACAAACCACGAAAGGTCGACAGTTTCATGATACATCAAGCTTAGGGACTGGCTAATATACAGCAGGTGAAAAAAGGCCATATTTTGGCTGCAGTGCTGCTGTTCTCTTATGAAGAAAAGATCAACTAGTGCACTAAATTCAATAGATGGGTTGAAAATATCCAATATAAAATACTGAGATTTCCAGGGCATGAAGCATACAGTTAAGTTGACTTTTTTTGGTGTGTGTGTGTGAATGTAGAAGAGGAACAAATTAAATGCTAAAATGACAAAATGCTAAAAGGGAGAACAGGTGAAGTAAAAAGAGGACAGGGAGAGAGCAATATAACGTCCTCTGAGTTTGCATCTACCTGCAAAGAGAGAGATAAAAAGTACACCAAAACCAACTGATAAAGTATTACAGGTACAACCAACCAATGCCTTGAAACCATCACTGAAGAATATACAGTATTATTTGATATGAAATGTATAAAGTGACAGGTAAAGAAAATAGGGGTTTTCTGTATAGTAGAGAACCTATAAAGACCTTGATCCAAGCACCTGTAGGTGTTTGCAAGAGTGCACTTGTGTATGTAAAGTTTATCCATAAGAAAAATCCTCAATAGTGGTTGTGAGGGGCCAAAGATTCCCCGCCCCTCAGAGCACTGAAGCAGTCGCCAGGGGAACCACAACCCCAGATGCCCGAAGGGACCCCCAGATCAAAGGTGCCCAAGAGGGACCAACAAAGCTGACTCCCCCATCCCAGGAAAGAGCAGAGAGGGGCCCAGAAAACCCCCCAAGAGCCGCAATCACAAGCCCGCGGGCTCCGCTGTCAGCCAGCTACGCAGGAGCTGATCCAGCTATGGGCCCAGAGACCCGAAGCCCAGGGGCACCCTGCCCCCTGGCGTGACTCGGATGGAGCCACAGGGGCTCCATCTGGGCCTCGCCATCCATCCAAGTGGGGATGGATGGCGGGAGTTACAGTTTGTCACATCATAATACCATAACAGGCTGAAAGGCTACTCTGACTGGAAGAAGCCATTTCTCCAAAAGAAATACATAAAAGCCAAATTACAGTTTGAAAACGCACACAGGGACAGGGAAATTTTTAAAGACATGGTCTGACATGGTCACGCTGGAGGGACTATGTCTCTCGGCTGGCCTGGGAACGCCTTGGGATTCCCCCGGAGGAGCTGGCCAAGTGGCTGGGGGGAGGGACGTCTGTGCCTCCCTACTGAAGCTGCTACCCCCACGACCCGACCCCGGATAAGAGGAAGAAAACGGACGGACGGACGGACATGGTCTGATGTAACTAAAATTGTACTGTTTGAACATTAAGACCATTGTTATATTTGGAGAAAGAAGGGGTAAGCTTTCAAGCCTGAGAATAACATACAAACTTTGAAATACAGGGGTGGCAGCATCATGTTGTGGGGTTGACTGTTTTGCTGCAGGAGGGACTGGTGCACTTAAATACCCTGATTTCCAGGCAGACAAAATAGCCTCCAATGGACTCTTCCAGAAACACGTACCCCTAAAACAGTTTGTGCTCGAACTCACTATTGTTTCTTTCAATGCACTTTAGCAACATCTTTATGTCTTTATGAGTATGGCTATAACAATGTAAAATTAAATCCACACAGAATAATTTTACACAATGCCTAAATTTGACTGCATCAAATTTAAATAGTTGTTTTTCCCCCTCTTCATTGGTCCCTTCCTGTGACCTCAGCTCTAACAGGAAGCTATAATTACAGGCAGTAAGGTAACACTTCCTCCTGAAACACAGATAAGTAAGGTAAGTTCACCAAAATAAAATGCAGTTAAATTATCAAACAATAAATACAAACTGGAACTGTGAATTGATTTAAACCAAGATGTTGTAGTAAATAATCTGTAGAAATGCAAAACATACACAAACCTGGGATAGTATACGTTTGCAGACTATAAATAAAATATGGCTAAATCAAAACAAGAATGTTACCTAAAATTATATGAACTGAGGCAAATGGTGTTCTACCCCACTTTGTCAGACTCGTTAAAAGTCCTCCTCACTACTCCTAACATTTTTTCAATTTAGGAGCTCTCATAAGGCCTAAGATGCTTTTTGAATAACTTTTATTTTACCAAAGTAAAATTCTAAGAATTCAGGAAATTCTAAGATTTTGCCTGAAATTACGTCACTAAAAGCTGCTTGTAGTCTTGGGAATCTTTATGAATACAGGCACTCCTCACTACTCTAAACATTTTTTTCACTTTAGGAGCTCTCTTAAGGCTTAGGGTGCTTTGTGAATAACTTTTGACTTACCGAGGTAAAATTCTAAGAAATATATTTAGAAATCTTTTTGAATACGGGCAGAGGTCTATAGCTCACAGGGAGTTAACTGACTCTTCCTCTCTAATGTTGACTGCTGCAAATATAAATTCACTAAACATGACTGCCATGAATTGCATTGCTCTGCAGGGGAGGGTGGCCAAGATCAGTTTTAAAGGCAGTCTGTTCATAGGAAGAAGATGAGAGCAGAGCAACTGGTTCTCTCCACAGAAATTATTTCAATGACTGTAGTCTCTGATCCTAAGCTTCAGGTACATCCCTCTGGGAAGTAACCTCAGGGAAGCTGCGGGATTCAAAATATCCCTGTTAACATGAAACCCCCTTGGGATTCCACAGAAAGAGCTTGGTATAGTTCCTAGAGAGAGGGATGTCTGTATGTCCATCGTAGGGGTTTTCTAATCTGTCAAACTAACCTTGGGAAATATGAGACAATGGATGGAAAGATAGATGTTGGATAGATTTTTCTAACTGACTTTTTTGTGATTATATGTCAAATTAATTTGAACAGCATTAACTAGCAAGATGGGGCCACGATAAAAAGGCAAAGACATTGGAATATTACATTCATCTTTGTTTGTTTGAGTTTGAGTTTGAGTTTATTTTTTTCAGTCACAAAATACACTATGTTCATGGAAAAAATTGCCTTGATCTCAGTAAATACTCAGTAAGACTTTGGTCGTCTGAGATAAACAAAACAATTAGGAGCTGATGAGCCACAGCTGTAGCGCCTGCAGAGAGCTCTATTTAAGCCTCAGGTGCTGGTTGACCATTCAGTTGTGGCAGGAACTATGGGAGGAAGTTGGCTTCTGGGTTTTTGTGCAGTCGCATTGTGGCTTAAAGGTTTGTGTAGTTGCTTTGTTTTAAATTTTTTTCTGTATATTTAAAAAGTATGAATTGTTCAGTAGTCAATTTGTGATCCCGGAAGGTTGCCGCTATAGTTGTGAAAAGATGCTATGAGAAACAAATATGCTATTCAATTCACAGGGTCTTGTTTACCGATTGATCATAATGGAGGAATACACTATGAACCAAAAGGGACTGGAAACTGTAAGCTAAAAGTGTTTGGATATGCAAATTGTTAAAAAAGCTTACTTCTGGCTAAACTGACGTTTGTTTCAGCCTTGTCCCACAATGAGATTCCTCTAGAGAAGAAACTTGCTTTACTCCAGTCAATGGATTCCAGGTTGCTGAGAACTTCAAAAGAAGGTAATTATTTGTTGAATTCTGTCAAACTTTTCATTACATGGACATTTATTATAATTAAGACTACAAGGTATGTGAATATCTAACAATGACTTGTTCTTTAAGTGCAACTGGAAACCAATGAAGTGGAATTGGACGTGTCAAGCGACGCCTCCCACAACGTGTCAAGCGACGCCTCCCACAACGTGTCAAGCGACGCCTCCCACAACGTGTCAAGCGACGCCTCCCACAACGTGTCAAGCGACGCCTCCCACAACGTGTCAAGCGACGCCTCCCACAACGTGTCAAGCGACGCCTCCCACAACGTGTCAAGCGACGCCTCCCACAACGTGTCAAGCGACGCCTCCCACAACGTGTCAAGCGACGCCTCCCACAACGTGTCAAGCGACGCCTCCCACAACGTGTCAAGCGACGCCTCCCACAACGTGTCAAGCGACGCCTCCCACAACGTGTCAAGCGACGCCTCCCACAACGTGTCAAGCGACGCCTCCCACAACGTGTCAAGCGACGCCTCCCACAACGTGTCAAGCGACGCCTCCCACAACGTGTCAAGCGACGCCTCCCACAACGTGTCAAGCGACGCCTCCCACAACGTGTCAAGCGACGCCTCCCACAACGTGTCAAGCGACGCCTCCCACAACGTGTCAAGCGACGCCTCCCACAACGTGTCAAGCGACGCCTCCCACAACGTGTCAAGCGACGCCTCCCACAACGTGTCAAGCGACGCCTCCCACAACGTGTCAAGCGACGCCTCCCACAACGTGTCAAGCGACGCCTCCCACAACGTGTCAAGCGACGCCTCCCACAACGTGTCAAGCGACGCCTCCCACAACGTGTCAAGCGACGCCTCCCACAACGTGTCAAGCGACGCCTCCCACAACGTGTCAAGCGACGCCTCCCACAACGTGTCAAGCGACGCCTCCCACAACGTGTCAAGCGACGCCTCCCACAACGTGTCAAGCGACGCCTCCCACAACGTGTCAAGCGACGCCTCCCACAACGTGTCAAGCGACGCCTCCCACAACGTGTCAAGCGACGCCTCCCACAACGTGTCAAGCGACGCCTCCCACAACGTGTCAAGCGACGCCTCCCACAACGTGTCAAGCGACGCCTCCCACAACGTGTCAAGCGACGCCTCCCACAACGTGTCAAGCGACGCCTCCCACAACGTGTCAAGCGACGCCTCCCACAACGTGTCAAGCGACGCCTCCCACAACGTGTCAAGCGACGCCTCCCACAACGTGTCAAGCGACGCCTCCCACAACGTGTCAAGCGACGCCTCCCACAACGTGTCAAGCGACGCCTCCCACAACGTGTCAAGCGACGCCTCCCACAACGTGTCAAGCGACGCCTCCCACAACGTGTCAAGCGACGCCTCCCACAACGTGTCAAGCGACGCCTCCCACAACGTGTCAAGCGACGCCTCCCACAACGTGTCAAGCGACGCCTCCCACAACGTGTCAAGCGACGCCTCCCACAACGTGTCAAGCGACGCCTCCCACAACGTGTCAAGCGACGCCTCCCACAACGTGTCAAGCGACGCCTCCCACAACGTGTCAAGCGACGCCTCCCACAACGTGTCAAGCGACGCCTCCCACAACGTGTCAAGCGACGCCTCCCACAACGTGTCAAGCGACGCCTCCCACAACGTGTCAAGCGACGCCTCCCACAACGTGTCAAGCGACGCCTCCCACAACGTGTCAAGCGACGCCTCCCACAACGTGTCAAGCGACGCCTCCCACAACGTGTCAAGCGACGCCTCCCACAACGTGTCAAGCGACGCCTCCCACAACGTGTCAAGCGACGCCTCCCACAACGTGTCAAGCGACGCCTCCCACAACGTGTCAAGCGACGCCTCCCACAACGTGTCAAGCGACGCCTCCCACAACGTGTCAAGCGACGCCTCCCACAACGTGTCAAGCGACGCCTCCCACAACGTGTCAAGCGACGCCTCCCACAACGTGTCAAGCGACGCCTCCCACAACGTGTCAAGCGACGCCTCCCACAACGTGTCAAGCGACGCCTCCCACAACGTGTCAAGCGACGCCTCCCACAACGTGTCAAGCGACGCCTCCCACAACGTGTCAAGCGACGCCTCCCACAACGTGTCAAGCGACGCCTCCCACAACGTGTCAAGCGACGCCTCCCACAACGTGTCAAGCGACGCCTCCCACAACGTGTCAAGCGACGCCTCCCACAACGTGTCAAGCGACGCCTCCCACAACGTGTCAAGCGACGCCTCCCACAACGTGTCAAGCGACGCCTCCCACAACGTGTCAAGCGACGCCTCCCACAACGTGTCAAGCGACGCCTCCCACAACGTGTCAAGCGACGCCTCCCACAACGTGTCAAGCGACGCCTCCCACAACGTGTCAAGCGACGCCTCCCACAACGTGTCAAGCGACGCCTCCCACAACGTGTCAAGCGACGCCTCCCACAACGTGTCAAGCGACGCCTCCCACAACGTGTCAAGCGACGCCTCCCACAACGTGTCAAGCGACGCCTCCCACAACGTGTCAAGCGACGCCTCCCACAACGTGTCAAGCGACGCCTCCCACAACGTGTCAAGCGACGCCTCCCACAACGTGTCAAGCGACGCCTCCCACAACGTGTCAAGCGACGCCTCCCACAACGTGTCAAGCGACGCCTCCCACAACGTGTCAAGCGACGCCTCCCACAACGTGTCAAGCGACGCCTCCCACAACGTGTCAAGCGACGCCTCCCACAACGTGTCAAGCGACGCCTCCCACAACGTGTCAAGCGACGCCTCCCACAACGTGTCAAGCGACGCCTCCCACAACGTGTCAAGCGACGCCTCCCACAACGTGTCAAGCGACGCCTCCCACAACGTGTCAAGCGACGCCTCCCACAACGTGTCAAGCGACGCCTCCCACAACGTGTCAAGCGACGCCTCCCACAACGTGTCAAGCGACGCCTCCCACAACGTGTCAAGCGACGCCTCCCACAACGTGTCAAGCGACGCCTCCCACAACGTGTCAAGCGACGCCTCCCACAACGTGTCAAGCGACGCCTCCCACAACGTGTCAAGCGACGCCTCCCACAACGTGTCAAGCGACGCCTCCCACAACGTGTCAAGCGACGCCTCCCACAACGTGTCAAGCGACGCCTCCCACAACGTGTCAAGCGACGCCTCCCACAACGTGTCAAGCGACGCCTCCCACAACGTGTCAAGCGACGCCTCCCACAACGTGTCAAGCGACGCCTCCCACAACGTGTCAAGCGACGCCTCCCACAACGTGTCAAGCGACGCCTCCCACAACGTGTCAAGCGACGCCTCCCACAACGTGTCAAGCGACGCCTCCCACAACGTGTCAAGCGACGCCTCCCACAACGTGTCAAGCGACGCCTCCCACAACGTGTCAAGCGACGCCTCCCACAACGTGTCAAGCGACGCCTCCCACAACGTGTCAAGCGACGCCTCCCACAACGTGTCAAGCGACGCCTCCCACAACGTGTCAAGCGACGCCTCCCACAACGTGTCAAGCGACGCCTCCCACAACGTGTCAAGCGACGCCTCCCACAACGTGTCAAGCGACGCCTCCCACAACGTGTCAAGCGACGCCTCCCACAACGTGTCAAGCGACGCCTCCCACAACGTGTCAAGCGACGCCTCCCACAACGTGTCAAGCGACGCCTCCCACAACGTGTCAAGCGACGCCTCCCACAACGTGTCAAGCGACGCCTCCCACAACGTGTCAAGCGACGCCTCCCACAACGTGTCAAGCGACGCCTCCCACAACGTGTCAAGCGACGCCTCCCACAACGTGTCAAGCGACGCCTCCCACAACGTGTCAAGCGACGCCTCCCACAACGTGTCAAGCGACGCCTCCCACAACGTGTCAAGCGACGCCTCCCACAACGTGTCAAGCGACGCCTCCCACAACGTGTCAAGCGACGCCTCCCACAACGTGTCAAGCGACGCCTCCCACAACGTGTCAAGCGACGCCTCCCACAACGTGTCAAGCGACGCCTCCCACAACGTGTCAAGCGACGCCTCCCACAACGTGTCAAGCGACGCCTCCCACAACGTGTCAAGCGACGCCTCCCACAACGTGTCAAGCGACGCCTCCCACAACGTGTCAAGCGACGCCTCCCACAACGTGTCAAGCGACGCCTCCCACAACGTGTCAAGCGACGCCTCCCACAACGTGTCAAGCGACGCCTCCCACAACGTGTCAAGCGACGCCTCCCACAACGTGTCAAGCGACGCCTCCCACAACGTGTCAAGCGACGCCTCCCACAACGTGTCAAGCGACGCCTCCCACAACGTGTCAAGCGACGCCTCCCACAACGTGTCAAGCGACGCCTCCCACAACGTGTCAAGCGACGCCTCCCACAACGTGTCAAGCGACGCCTCCCACAACGTGTCAAGCGACGCCTCCCACAACGTGTCAAGCGACGCCTCCCACAACGTGTCAAGCGACGCCTCCCACAACGTGTCAAGCGACGCCTCCCACAACGTGTCAAGCGACGCCTCCCACAACGTGTCAAGCGACGCCTCCCACAACGTGTCAAGCGACGCCTCCCACAACGTGTCAAGCGACGCCTCCCACAACGTGTCAAGCGACGCCTCCCACAACGTGTCAAGCGACGCCTCCCACAACGTGTCAAGCGACGCCTCCCACAACGTGTCAAGCGACGCCTCCCACAACGTGTCAAGCGACGCCTCCCACAACGTGTCAAGCGACGCCTCCCACAACGTGTCAAGCGACGCCTCCCACAACGTGTCAAGCGACGCCTCCCACAACGTGTCAAGCGACGCCTCCCACAACGTGTCAAGCGACGCCTCCCACAACGTGTCAAGCGACGCCTCCCACAACGTGTCAAGCGACGCCTCCCACAACGTGTCAAGCGACGCCTCCCACAACGTGTCAAGCGACGCCTCCCACAACGTGTCAAGCGACGCCTCCCACAACGTGTCAAGCGACGCCTCCCACAACGTGTCAAGCGACGCCTCCCACAACGTGTCAAGCGACGCCTCCCACAACGTGTCAAGCGACGCCTCCCACAACGTGTCAAGCGACGCCTCCCACAACGTGTCAAGCGACGCCTCCCACAACGTGTCAAGCGACGCCTCCCACAACGTGTCAAGCGACGCCTCCCACAACGTGTCAAGCGACGCCTCCCACAACGTGTCAAGCGACGCCTCCCACAACGTGTCAAGCGACGCCTCCCACAACGTGTCAAGCGACGCCTCCCACAACGTGTCAAGCGACGCCTCCCACAACGTGTCAAGCCGACGCCTCCCACAACGTGTCAAGCGACGCCTCCCACAACGTGTCAAGCGACGCCTCCCACAACGTGTCAAGCGACGCCTCCCACAACGTGTCAAGCGACGCCTCCCACAACGTTGTCAAGCGACGCCTCCCACAACGTGTCAAGCGACGCCTCCCACAACGTGTCAAGCGACGCCTCCCACAACGTGTCAAGCGACGCCTCCCACAACGTGTCAAGCGACGCCTCCCACAACGTGTCAAGCGACGCCTCCCACAACGTGTCAAGCGACGCCTCCCACAACGTGTCAAGCGACGCCTCCCACAACGTGTCAAGCGACGCCTCCCACACGTTGTCAAGCGACGCCTCCCACAACGTGTCAAGCGACGCCTCCCACAACGTGTCAAGCGACGCCTCCCACAACGTGTCAAGCGACGCCTCCCACAACGTGTCAAGCGACGCCTCCACAACGTGTCAAGCGACGCCTCCCACAACGTGTCAAGCGACGCCTCCCACAACGTGTCAAGCGACGCCTCCCACAACGTGTCAAGCGACGCCTCCCACAACGTGTCAAGCGACGCCTCCCACAACGTGTCAAGCGACGCCTTCCCACAACGTGTCAAGCGACGCCTCCCACAACGTGTCAAGCGACGCCTCCCACAACGTGTCAAGCGACGCCTCCCACAACGTGTCAGCGACGCCTCCCACAACGTGTCAAGCGACGCCTCCCACAACGTGTCAAGCGACGCCTCCACAACGTGTCAAGCGACGCCTCCCACAACGTGTCAAGCGACGCCTCCCACAACGTGTCAAGCGACGCCTCCCACAACGTGTCAAGCGACGCCTCCCACAACGTGTCAAGCGACGCCTCCCACAACGTGTCAAGCGACGCCTCCCACAACGTGTCAAGCGACGCCTCCCACAACGTGTCAAGCGACGCCTCCCACAACGTGTCAAGCGACGCCTCCCACAACGTGTCAAGCGACGCCTCCCACAACGTGTCAAGCGACGCCTCCCACAACGTGTCAAGCGACGCCTCCCACAACGTGTCAAGCGACGCCTCCCACAACGTGTCAAGCGACGCCTCCCACAACGTGTCAAGCGACGCCTCCCACAACGTGTCAAGCGACGCCTCCCACAACGTGTCAAGCGACGCCTCCCACAACGTGTCAAGCGACGCCTCCCACAACGTGTCAAGCGACGCCTCCCACAACGTGTCAAGCGACGCCTCCCACAACGTGTCAAGCGACGCCTCCCACAACGTGTCAAGCGACGCCTCCCACAACGTTGTCAAGCGACGCCTCCCACATAACGTGTCAAGCGACGCCTCCCACAACGTGTCAAGCGACGCCTCCCACAACGTGTCAAGCGACGCCTCCCACAACGTGTCAAGCGACGCCTCCCACAACGTGTCAAGCGACGCCTCCCACAACGTGTCAAGCGACGCCTCCCACAACGTGTCAAGCGACGCCTCCCACAACGTGTCAAGCGACGCCTCCCACAACGTGTCAAGCGACGCCTCCCACAACGTGTCAAGCGACGCCTCCCACAACGTGTCAAGCGACGCCTCCCACAACGTGTCAAGCGACGCCTCCCACAACGTGTCAAGCGACGCCTCCCACAACGTGTCAAGCGACGCCTCCCACAACGTGTCAAGCGACGCCTCCCACAACGTGTCAAGCGACGCCTCCCACAACGTGTCAAGCGACGCCTCCCACAACGTGTCAAGCGACGCCTCCCACAACGTGTCAAGCGACGCCTCCCACAACGTGTCAAGCGACGCCTCCCACAACGTGTCAAGCGACGCCTCCCACAACGTGTCAAGCGACGCCTCCCACAACGTGTCAAGCGACGCCTCCCACAACGTGTCAAGCGACGCCTCCCACACGTGTCAAGCGACGCCTCCCACAACGTGTCAAGCGACGCCTCCCACAACGTGTCAAGCGACGCCTCCCACAACGTGTCAAGCGACGCCTCCCACAACGTGTCAAGCGACGCCTCCCACAACGTGTCAAGCGACGCTCCCACAACGTGTCAAGCGACGCTCCACAAGTGTCAAGCGACGCCTCCCACAACGTGTCAAGCGACGCCTCCCACAACGTGTCAAGCGACGCCTCCCCACAACGTGTCAAGCGACGCCTCCCACAACGTGTCAAGCGACGCCTCCCACAACGTGTCAAGCGACGCCTCCCACAACGTGTCAAGCGACGCCTCCCACAACGTGTCAAGCGACGCCTCCCACAACGTGTCAAGCGACGCCTCCCACAACGTGTCAAGCGACGCCTCCCACAACGTGTCAAGCGACGCCTCCCACAACGTGTCAAGCGACGCTCCACAACGTGTCAAGCGACGCCCTCCCACAACGTGTCAAGCGACGCCTCCCACAACGTGTCAAGGCGACGCCTCCCACAACGTGTCAAGCGACGCCTCCCACAACGTGTCAAGCGACGCCTCCCACAACGTGTCAAGCGACGCCTCCCACAACGTGTCAAGCGACGCCTCCCACAAAAGTGTCAAGCGACGCCTCCCACAACGTGTCAAGCGACGCCTCCCACAACGTGTCAAGCGACGCCTCCCACAACGTGTCAAGCGACGCCTCCCACAACGTGTCAAGCGACGCCTCCACAACGTGTCAAGCGACGCCTCCCACAACGTGTCAAGCGACGCCTCCCACAACGTGTCAAGCGACGCCCTCCCACAACGTGTCAAGCGACGCCTCCACAACGTGTCATCCTAGGCTTGTACTCTTAAATAAAGGTTCCTTTAATTCATCTCGTTTTGTGACTTTTCAGTGCCACTACATCTGGAAGTTATAGGTCTAATATTGTGTGTGTGCATGGTGGTGGCGGCAGGTGTAGGGGGGGGGGGGGCCAAAAAGACCGCGTTGTCCGGGCCCTAGCAAAGCTGTCAGCTGGCCTATCTAAAATACAAAAATGGGAATATTCTGTTGCTTAAAGTAGTATAGTAAATTGAAGTGGTCAGATGATCTATAACCTAATTTTAGTCCACATAATTTCCATCATGGAACAAGAGGGTGATTCTAAGAGAAAATCAATATTCATTGAAGGATGGATAGAATAAAAATCAATGACGTGTTTTGACAAAGTACAGCAATCTGGTTTTGAGAACTTTTGAGATGTATCCTGGGTCTTGTAAAGGTAAACTTTAACAAATGTGAAAATCGTTTAATCAGAACTAAATTATAACTTACAATTCAATGAATATATTCACATTTATAAATGTCACTTCACAAAATCCTTACCAATTTGGATTGCTTTGAAAAATTAGTTCCTATTTTTAAGTCTCTAAAAAAATTAATACAGCCCCCTGCAATCAGAATCTTCTATTTAATAGCAGAATATAGATTATTTATAACCCCTAATAATTGCTTATTTTAAACTATGGGGTGCGCCCAGGGACAAATCAAAATTAACTTCCATATACACATGTTAAATTAAACTCTTATATAACCTACTGAAAACTGTCATGATTTTGTCTTGGATGAACCCGGACACAGCACACACACACACACACAGATCTGGTTTCCAGAGTTTATTAAAGCAGCAGGAAGTGGATGATGAGAACCAGAGTCCATTTACCAGACGAGGTTGAAGGGGTGCAGGAACTGGCAGACGGGACCTGGGGTCCGTTCTTCGTACGTTGCTTAAAACATCCAAGATCAAATGAGACATCCAAGATGATTTCATCCGGCTAATCATGATCCGGCTAATTGCGTTCTTCGAACACACCTGTTGTTTAGGATTAGTATGGCTGGATTGAGTTATCTGAGACAACTGCGCGTTCATGCGTTTGTTTAAAAGGGGAAATGTATCGATAGTAGAAACAATGATCAGCAACGCTGCTATTGGCTGTTCAGCATGGCCAAAGAACGCCCACAGTTTTTCTCCCAAGCAGAACAAGAGCTTTTAATGGAAGGTTATGCCGAATTTGAGTCATTAATTAAAACGACAGGGAACACCTCAAAGTCTGCTAAAGCCAGGAGAGAGAGCTGGCAAAAAGTAGCAGACAAATTACATGCATAAGTGCTGTCCATGGTAGATGTTTCTATCACTTTCTACAGTATGTATTTTTGCATTTTAATAATTTCATATTTACTTTGTTCTTTTATGTCAGAGCCTCCACGGGACCCACTAGAACATGGGGACAAGTAAAAGTGAAATACAAGAATATTCTACAAAATGGTAGCCTTTAATTATTATACTGTATTTTAAAAAGACACTTTTTCCTCTTTTTAAAAGCCACTGTTAAATGATGTTTGTCTGTTTATAACAGCCACCAAGAAAAAGGCTGAAAAAAACAGGTTCTTTTTACTTTTGTTGCATGAGGCATGTTTCACCCTTTCTTTTTCTTTCACAAAATGACACAGGGTGCCATCCGTTCCCTATATAAACGGCATCTTCAACAAAAAATTAGTATTTTGATCTGAAAAAACACAAATTAAGAGGAGAAATTGAACTCCACAACTTGAAAATTTGCACTAGAGATCGAGTTGCTTCAAAAGGACCTTCAGAGTAAGTTCTAATACACCATTTGACAGTAGTATTGCTGACTTTACATAACTATCTCTTATTGCAGGCAAAAGATGACTTGCTGGCTTTTCTTTATAAAAAAAATGTTTAAATAAAACGAGAGGAACTAAGCATTATTTGTTTCGTCTTTTATTAAACATTAAAAATGGTGTTCCACAATTCTGTCCCGTCCTCTGCCACTAGGTGGCCCAAGTGCACTGGCTGGATTTCCCTATCTCCTCCATTTATAAAGCTGCGATCTAATCCTGTTTACATGAAATAAGGCTGCTCGCGAGCAGGCTTAAACTGGCGCACATGTTGCTATGACAGCAAGTCCAAGAAGAGTTTCGAAGAACCAAACGATCCAAGATCATGCCAAATCGTCAACAGTCAAATCCAGCTAACTGAGTTAGCGACGTACGAAGAACGGACCCCAGGACCAGGAGACAAACAGGAACGAGACAGGCATGGTGTACAGAGGACTACAGATGAACCGGTGATCAGGGAGAGACTATGGTGAGTATATATAGTAGGATGAGCAGGTGGAATGAGTCCAAGATGATTGCAGCCTGACAGATGTTCCCAATCAGGGCTGCACTGGGGAAGGAGCCAGAAAATGTTGAGAATGCAGCCTTCAGGGTGCATGGTGACAAAAACCTTGCACAAACACTAGTGAAAAGCTCTCGCGTAAACTAGTGAAAACATTTACCCCTTATATAACCTACTCAAAAGCTCTCATACAAAGTAGTGAGAACTGTTCATATAAACTGGTGAAAAGCTTTACCTTTCATTTACACTACTGAAATGTTTTCATAAACACTACTGAAAAGCTTTCATACATACTACTGAAAAGCTTCTATATACACTACTGAAAAGCTTCTATATACACTACTGAAAAGCTTTCATACTCACTATTGAAAAGCTTTTATATACACTACTGAAAAGCTTTTATATACACTACTGAAAAGCTTTTATATACACTACTGAAAAGCTTTCATATACACTACTGAAAAGCTTTTATAAATGTTTTCGCTAGTTTATGTGAAAGCTTTTCACTAGTGTTTATGCACGGTTTTAACTATATTATATGGAAGAGTTTCATTTAATATGTGTATATGGAAGTTAATTTTGATTTATGTCCCTGGGGGCACCCTATATTAAACTTTTCTTTTTTAAATACATATGCTCATGGTTTTCATATTCTGTATAAGAATGGGATTAGAGGATCCCAGCAAGATGGCGATGTGGGCACACGTATTATTCTGAGCTCCATCTGCGCAGCCCTCAACCAGCTACTTAAACTGGCTCTTTACACATCATTTCATCCACAAGGTGAACCTGAACATCCACGCTCTAAAGTAAGAAGGAAACATAAGAGTCTTATAAAAGATGTCGGCTGTTAATGAGAAAGATTTCCCTAGTCTGAAGAAGGCTAATGATGCTAAGCTAAACATGCATAACTATGCTGCTGCTGCTGCTAGCATTGAAACACCGATGGAGTTGTCAAGAAATGCCTCCGGTACAAGACGGCAACTGAATGCAACTCCAACCAAACTCCCTCCTGCTAAGAAACAAGCCACTGAGACTGAGGTCTCCTTAGCTGCCGTTTTAGAAGCAATTAAAGGCTGGATAGCAAAGTTGATGACTTTGGAAAACAGCTAAAGGAAAATGCTGACATGTTGGCATTACCCTCCAATTGGAGCAGAACACACTCTACGTTGCTGAATGCAAATCTACAATAGAAAACCTTGAACAGAAATTTGATGTAATGAATAAAGAAAACGCAGCTCTGAAAGAACAACTCCCGGAGGCTGAAAGATACAAGCGTCAATGGAACCTGAGGATGTCGGGCCTCAAAGAGCAAGAAGGAGAAAACCTCAGAGAAAAGGCTGAACAACTTCTCTCAAGAATCTTACCACAATGGACGGATCAGGCAGGAGATGTGATTGATACAATCCACCGGTTGGGAAGAAAAGAAGAGGGACGGACCCGTCAGGTCATCCTGCAGTTCACTAGGAGGCGCCATCAAGACGCAGTCTGGAAAGTGACGAAGGATTCAGCGGTATGCAAAAACCAAGGTCTGCGTTTTGCTCAGGATTTTATTAAAGAAGACCGGCTGGCAAGAGAAGAACTTTGGCCTAAGATTAAAAAAGCCAGATCCCAGGGTAAAATGGCCTTTTACAGAGGTCATATCGCTGTGATTGACGCCAAGGTGTTCAAAGCTTCATCTCCCTTCTGAGACCACAGATGTTTCTCTGTTTATAACATCCCCCTATTATAGGGTTAAAAAAGTCAACACTGTTTTTCCTTTTAATATTGAGTTATATCTCTAAGCTGCTTGCTACAGTTCTCTTATCTGCGCTCCAGAGGTTATGTCTGCTGTTCAAATGAAAAAGGAGTAGATTTAATTTAAGTTTAGTGAAAGCTATGGATGCAAGGTTGATTTCTTATTTTTTTCCATGTTATATTGTAAAGGGCACGCCTATATTTCACAGGGGCTTGCCTTTAGTTCATTCTACCTTAACAAAAACTTTTATATTAAGGTTTTTGTCTTTAAAACTTTTCTTTTCCTTTGTCTTTTTTATGTATTTAAAATCTAATCTTAGGTTTTTGTCGTTAAATGTAAGGGGCTTGAGAGAAAATGTCAAAAGGAAGGCGATGTTTATGTATTGTAGAAACAAGAATCCACATTGTATTCTTCTTCAAGAAACCCATTCAACGGTCTCTGATGAAAAGGTTTGGTCAAATCAGTGGGGAGATCAGATTTCTTATTCCCATGGTACATCTAAATCAGCAGGTGTGGCTACATTACTGAATAACTTTCCAGGCAAAATAATTCATACAAAACATGATAGTGATGGCCATTGGTCTCTTTCCGTATTACATACTGAGGACACATTAATACTCCTAGGTAATATTTATGGTTACTGTAAGATTTCTAAAAAATAAAGAGCTTCTTACAATCATTGAAGTAAATATCGAACAACTTATACAAAGATTTCCTACTAAATATGTTTTATTAGGCGGAGATTGGAATATGGTAAATGACGAAGCTCTTGATAGATACCCAAACAAATTCTCAACTGTCCATCCAAACCAAATTCTGTCTGATTTCTGTGAGAGATTGGGATTAATTGATTTATGGAGAGATAAACATATTAACAAAAAACAGTTCTCTTGGTTTAAATCAGATGCTTCAAGCCGATCTGGAATAGATTTTTGGCTAGGAACAGATGATATTCTGAAGCTAACATCAGACTGTAATATGTCTCCAACTCCTCTTACTGATCACTGCAGCATCGAAATATTAATTACTCCTCTTCCTGAAAGTCTGAGACACAGAGGGTACTGGAAATTCAATGCAAATCTCTTAAAATATGAGTTGTATTGCAAGGAAATCAAAGAACTAGTAAAAAGGATTCTATTAGACGATTCAATAATAACCTACACCAAAAAATGGGAATTCTTAAAATATAACATAAGGGCTCACTCAATCTCTTTTAGCAAAAATCTGAAAAGAAACAATGACATGGAAGAAGTAAGGTTAGTTAAAGAGTTAAACCTACAATTTCTTAAAAAGACGTTGACTGATGCTGACAAAAATAACTTCCTTCTTTTTCACCCAAAGAATGCGACCTTCTGCTAAACCAAGTCAAAGACTTCATCCCTCAAATCACTGAGGATTTCAAGAAAAATTGCGACAGAGATATTAATATCGAGGAACTAGACAACGCCATTTCATGCTTGAAACTTGATAAATCCCACAGCCCTGATGGCCTTACCGCCAATTTCTATAGACATTTCTGGGATTATCTCAGAGAATTTATATTCCAGGTTTTTAAAGAGATCCTATGTAACAATTCACTTCCACACAGCAGAGCGTTATCACCCTTATCCCCAAACCAGGAAGAGACAACAAGATCCTAGACAACTACCGTCCTATCACCCTTCTAAACTGCGATTATAAACTGTTAACGTATATCTATACGAACAGATTAAAGACTGGTCTTAAGGATGTTATTTCTGAAACACAGACAGGTTTTATGTCCAAAAGATCTATACATGATAACATCAGACTGGTGCAGGATTTACTTGAATATAGTGAACTGATTGAGGATAAAGGATTCATCCTTTTCCTAGACTTTTATAAAGCCTTTGATATGTTGGAGCATCAGTTTCTTTTCAAAGTTCTGCACTTGTTCGGATTCGGGCCAAACTTCTGTAGAATAATAAAAAGCTTTTATAACGGCACCACAAGTTCAGTTGCACTGCCACACGGTACGTCTCCACGTTTCACCATTAATAGGGGAGTAAAACAGGGCTGTAATATTTCCCCCTTTCTCTTCTTCTTGGCTGTTTAAGTGTTGAGTATTTTCATCAAAAACTCAAATATACCTAAATTGAAAGTTTTTGATGACCAAATTATAATCAGCCAACTAGCTGACGACACTACAATTTTTTTGAAGAATCTAGACCAAACCCCTGAAGTACTTGAGTTAATTAATACTTTCTCCAAAGCGTCTGGATTAACCTTAAACCTGCAGAAGTGTGAACTGATGGCGATTCATGACTCTGATCTGACGGAAGTTTATGGTATCCCTATTAAATCCTCAGATAAATATCTTGGAATTTTAATTACTAAAGATGCTAAACTCAGTGAAACTGCTAACATAGATAATAAAATACAGAAATGCAAATCTAAGTTAAATAGATGGCTCCAAAGAGACCTGACCTTGTTTGGGAGAACCTATCTAACCAAAATGGAGTCCCTGTCCCGGTGCATATACCCAGCTTACTCTATGGCCATTCCTAACAAATACATTAAAGCTATAAATCAGTTGAACTTTAATTTCATCTGGAAAAATCGAATCCACTACTTAAAGAAAATATGGTTAAAGACTATAATGATAGTGGTTTACAAGCTATTGACTTTGATTGTTTAAATGCGGTCTTAAAAGTAAATTGGTTGAAATCCTTTTTAATAAATGTAAATAGTATCTGGTTCTGTCTCACCAAACGTTTGTTTAAAAAAATTGGAGGCTTAGATGTGACTTTAATGTCGACAGACTTCCTGTTAAGTTATCTGCCTTTCATAAGCAGGTTTTGTTTTGTTGGAAACTTATGTACACACACAACTTTACTCCTCACCAAACGGCGAGGAGTTCACTGGATGGAAAAAGGTATTTGGTCCAAAAAAACATCTTCTTAATGACAATGGAGACTGGCTGTCTTATGACGAATTCTGCTTATTATATAATTTGGATTGCACACGCACTCAGTTTAACACAGTAATTAACTCTATCCCAACTGCAGTCAAAAACCTAGTTCAAAATATAAACACTCAGATGTGTCAACATCTAACTAATTCTATATTTCCTACCAGACCAAATAAAAACTCCATTTTAAATTTGTTTTCTGATTCAGAGGTTAATAAGTGGAAACCCGCTTTCCTTAAATACCCTCTAAGTCCTAAAGCTAAAGAAGTTCATTTCAAAATTCTCAATAACATTTTTCCATCCAGAGAACTATTAAGGCAAAGATTCATTTTTGATACCAACACCTGTACCTTTTGTGACAACGATATTGAAACAACAGATCATCTCTTCTTCTATTGTGTGCATACTGGTACATTTTGGAGAAACTTTCAGGACTGGATCTCAACAAAACTTTTCCTACATCATCCCTTTAAAATAGAAGATATAATATTTGGAACCACCCACAGAGACAGAAGAACTGACCTCATTCTTAATAACCTGCTCATTTTAGCGAAATTCTTCATCCACTCCTGTAAATGGAGTAATAGAAAACCTGTCTTTTCAGCCTTTAAAAACCTTCTAATGGACAACCACTTCAAAACCCTAAGACTGATAAAAAACAAGCATGGAATATAGCTCCTGAACGCTTATATTGATCTCAATTTATTTTGAGAACTAATGCCCCATTGTTGTTATTTTTGTTTGTATGTTATTTGTCTTTTCTGTTAGCCTTTATCGTTTCTGATTCATTGTTATCTTCTAATATGTGTGCCTTAAGATTGTAAGACCTTATTTATTATATTTGTACATGCCACGTGGTTTTGTACATTTGTTCAAATCTTGAATTAAAAAAAAAATGGGATTAGAAATAACATTTATACTTCTATATCATGGACAATTTCTAAATGTGAGGTTGTCATCTGTACATTTAGTTTTTTGTTTGTTGGTATGTATGCTTTAAATCTGTTTGTTGATGATTTTGTCTATGAAAGAAAGAAAAGCTCTATAAGTGTATTGAGCCATAAAGGATCTATATAATGTATATCCTCCTGAGACCCAGCAATACATTTTTGTCCTCTGTGGAGGACATAGGTTTTTTGTTCATAACTCTGAAACCATACATGCCACTGTGTTAAATCCTGTTGGCCCTTAGAGAGGACATCCTGGGCTTTCCAATGATATGACATGTGTGGGGGTGGGGCTTTTCTAAAATTTTCTTCCTGATTCTTCAAAATGGCTGCCATCCCTGTGAGCACATTTTATCGAAAGAAGAAAGGTAAGTATATTATTTTCTAATTATGAACTTTGTGAGTTTAATATTCAGATTGCATCTAGTAAATGAACATCTAAGGAATAGTTAGGTGAATTTTCAGAGCAGTTTAATTATTTGTTGGCATAAAACATTACCTGTTTATGTGTGTCCTCCATAGAGGACATCAGGATTTGCTTTTTATTTTTTAACCTGTTTTAATAGAAGTCAGCTCACTGACTGAGGCAGAGAAAAGCCTAAACAGGATTACTGATGGAGACTCAGACATAGATTTGTCAGATGAGGAGGACCAAGAGGGACAGATTGTCTGTGATTTTGAGGTCGGGAGTTCAGAGGATGAGGCATCAAGTGAGGAAGAGGAGAGTGAAGTTGAGGATGCAAGGGCCCGTCGCCCACTTTGGACCAAAACTAACACGTAGGCTTCTGAGACAAGAGTAGATAAGCTTAGACAGATAAGAGTATTTTTTGGATGAACTATCACTTTTAGAGGATATAATTAATTTAACGTATTTGTCTGTCTCTTGATTCCTGCCTGTGCTGGAAGACTCCGGAGAGGTTGTCTGTACTGCCCCAAACCCTGTAGACTGGCCACCATCAAAATACTTTGAGCAGTACATTGACAACAAAGTTTTTGAAGACATGTCCTTTTGCACAAACCAGAGACATATTCAGGTGTCAGGCTCAAGTCTGAATACAACACCTGAGGAGATTAAGACCTTCTTTGGAGTCTCGGTGTACATGGTATGCCTTGGTTACCCAAAAATCTAAATGTACTGGGCCAAAAAAACAAGAGTGCCAATAGTTGCTGTCCAGTAGCTGTCCATTTGCCACAGATGATGGACAATCCTAATACTTCCAGGTGCAGAGCAGAAGGGTGCACTGGAAAAACCTACATAAAGTGCATGAAATGCAACATGTACCTCTGCATCTCAAAGAAGAAGAACTGCTTTATGGACTACCACAAACCAACACAGAACTAACACACCTGATTAAACTACACTAATCAGCTGGCTTTTGATAAGTTGAATGAGGTGCCTGGAAATCTGAATCACTGGCTTAAATGATGTGGCCTTTTGAAATTTACAGCACCAAAGATTGTCAGAGTTCAGAGGTAAATGTATGCCTTGAAATGTGTTCATATTTGCCACAAGGGAGTCCCGATGTCCTCTCCAAAGGACATACTCTAAAAAATAAATAAAAACATGTTTTGAAATTTTTTCAATTGTAGTTATGTTTTTTCACTCCAAAGAGTCATGTACTGTAAAAAAAAAAACAAATTCAAAAACTTTTTTTTCTCTGGGTCTCAGGAGGATATGGTGGCACTCGTTACACCTTGTGGCAGCAGTGTGCAACTGCAGGTGTCACAAGCTGACCCCGGAAGTGCATCTACTAACTCACACCGGAAGTACTCGGCCCTGCTGCACTTCGCTTAGACTGAGCTGGAAGACGGTTGTGTTGTGGAGTCTCAGGTGAATATCTGCGTAGTTTCAGCAACAATGTCTTCAGTTCAGCATCTGAGAGAGTTTATCAGAGAGCGACTAACTGCTGCTGCTGAAGAAATCTTCTCAGAGGTTGAGAAAACCATCGTCCGCTACGAGGAAGACGCCAGACGGCTGGAAAGCTGCTGGAGACCCCAGATAAAGACCACCAGAATCGGTATGAAGCTACAAAAAGTGTCTGATAAATCAGTTTGATCAGTTTCTAATCTGAGCTCTCAGCTTTCCAACCACACTTCAGTCTCTGAGGCTCCGTTCACACCTGAAACTAACATCCTCCAATGGTGGCCTTTAGTCTGAGTCACGTGTTCAGAGAAAATGTGCTGCACGCGCTCACATGGCGCAGCGCTGCATGTTTGAGGTGATTTGTGTGTTAGTTCAGGATAAATCACCTTTAAACATCAACTTTTACTCGGCAGTGGAAGCTTATGAACAGAATATTCTGTCCCTCTGAGCCCCACGGAAGCGTTTAACCGCCAGACGTGATAAATAGTTTAGGAGCAGCATCTGGTTTTAACCACATCCAGGTTGATGGCAGACATCGCCTTTCATGGACATTTGAATGAAGTAAGATGGGAAACAGAGATCAAGTCACTTTATGCCTTTTTACTTAGAAGGAATCTGCAGGAGGAGAGGTGTTTAAAAACAGAGCAGTGACTAAATAAGTCACTGAATGGTGGATGTGTGTTAAATCCAGCCTGGAACGTGGGTCTGACCGCAGATCCATGCTCCTTTGTGGGTGCAGCAAAGAGCAAGTGACCGGCCCTCATTTTCATTTACGACTTATCAACAGAAGGACTACAACAAAGTTTGTGTTCTTAAAACATTGTGTAGCAGTTTTTTAATACAACAAATATGGTAGACATTGTTGATCAGATCAGAAAAGTTTAGAACAGTCTAAGGTAATCCTGAACAAATGTGTTTTTAATCTTGATTTAAAGGAACTCAGGCTTTAAGCACTTTTACAGTTTTCTGGAAGTTTGTTCCAGATCAGTGGAGCATAGGAACTAAATGCTGCTTCTCCATGTCTGGTTCTGGTTCTGCAGAGTAGGCTGGAGCCAGAAGACCTGAGTGGTCTGGAGGGTTGATGCACTGATAACAAGTCTGTGATGTATTTAGGTGCTAATTCAGGGATTTATAGACTAACAGAAGGATTTTAAAGTCTATTCTCTGAGATACAGGCAGCCAGTGGAAGGACTTCAGAACCGGGTCCATGTTCTCTACGTTCTTAGTCTTAGTGAGGACTTCAGAACCGGGTCCATGTTCTCTACGTTCTTAGTCTTAGTGAGGACTTCAGAACCGGGTCCATGTTCTCTACGTTCTTAGTCTTAGTGAGGACTTCAGAACCGGGTCCATGTTCTCTACGTTCTTAGTCTTAGTGAGGACTTCAGAACCGGGTCCATGTTCTCTACGTTCTTAGTCTTAGTGGAAGGACTTCAGAACCGGGTCCATGTTCTCTACGTTCTTAGTCTTAGGGAGGACTTCAGAACCGGGTCCATGTTCTCTACGTTCTTAGTCTTAGTGAGGACTTCAGAACCGGGTCCATGTTCTCTACTTTCTTAGTCTTAGTGAGGACGCGGGCAGCAGCGTTCTGGATCAGCTGCAGCTGTCTGATCCACTTTTTAGGCAGACCTGTGAAAACACCGTTGCAGTGATCAGTTCTACTAAAGATAAACATGGATTAGTTTTTCCAGATCCTGCTGAGACATCAGTCCTTTAATCCTGGAAATGTTCCTCAGGTGATAGAAAGCCGACCTTGTAATTGTCTTTAGATGCTTTTGGAGGTTCAGGTCTGAGTCCATCACTACACCCAGATTTCAGGCCTGATCAGTGGTTCCTAGCTGAAGCAGCTGAAGCTGTGTGCTAACTTTTGATCTCTCCTCTATTGGTCCAAAGATTATTATTTCAGTTTTGTTTTAGCAATAGAATAGCCTATTTAGTTGGGAATAGTACACTAGTTACTCCTCAGGTTTCATTCTCTGTCAGTCAATTGAGAGGCTGATGCAGGGCTGAGGTCAGAGGTCGTGGCGTGGGAAGACACAGATTGCAGCTCATTTTGCACTGATTCTCTGCACTCGTTGCACAATTTAGGGAGCGCTGCTAGAGAAAAACTTGCGGCCTGGAACTTTATATCGCGGATCAAGAGTGGCGAGTAGTTGTTTGAAGCCAGGTTTTTCAGCTGCAGACAACAGCAGCATGTCCATCAGTATGAAGCATGTTACTGCATGCCTGATGTCCTTACGCCGCTTGGACACTTTGTCATTTCATCACAAAGAAGGGAGCCCAGTTTAGCTGCTATACCTGCTTTGTTTTGGAAGATTTCTCCGACGCGCAGCAGCGCTGGGCTGCACAGCTCGCGCTGCTGCTGTAGTGAGCGGCTGAGCGGCTTACGTGATGAAACAAGTTGGTTGCGTTACCAGACTTTGTTTTTACCGGTTCCTTGCAACTTTTACAAATCACTGTAGTTTATTTCTGTCAGACTGGCGAACAAGTAAAACCCCGTTTGGGGACAATTTCCTCCGCCTCTCCTTGCTGCGACATATTCTCGTGCTCTGTGTTGTGGTTTGAGAGGGCGGCGCTTTGTGACGGCGTGCCTGGGTCCGCGATTACGATTGGTCGAGAGGAAGTAGTGACTGTAGCATCAACTAATATGATAGGCTGAAAGGAAGGAAGGAGGGAAAACTGTCTCTATATCGAACTTTTATCGACCCTTTTTTTCCTATTGCGCCACACGTCTATCGATCGATATATATTGTTATTGAATTATCGTCCAGCCCTAGTCTAAAGCCATTTAGGACTGATGGGTGAGTTAGCTGTGCCCCTTAGGGTCTCTTGACACCTCCCATTTCGGTTCCATTTTCCAACATATCTTGGGGCGAGGTTATGCTTTTATATTGGGGTGAGTTACACTTCAACCGTTACTTAGATGAAAGTCCCTCTGGTCGCTGTTCTTATTGCATCGTAGCAAAGTAAATTTTAGCAAGTTGTCTCAGCGTAGAAACATGGAAACGGTTTTCTGAAAATCTACGTTTTTCTGAAGTCTGACCATGGAATATTTCCAGGTCCCTGCAGAGTGTGTTCTGTGGTTCATGTCCCAGTAAAGCAGGTCAGGTGACTCCAACAGGGAAGACGGAAAAGGTTTGCTCCTGGCATTCATCACTGGACGAGTGAGATAAACTCATCCAGCCTCGTCCTGCACTCTTCCTCTTGTTTTAAACTGTTTCATTGTCTCCCTGACTGAAGACATGGACAAGTTTAGGCCAGTAGATCTTTTACTGAATCTATTTTCTCACTTTTGAATATCACCACATCTGCCTTATTTAAAGGAAATGTTCTGTCTCTTTTGAAGAGTGGCTTGCAGAAATGAATGTGTCTCGTCATATTTATTCCCCAGAGAACCAGAATGCCATGCTTTACTAATTAAAGTTCCTAAACAGTCTGATTAACTTTAATAAGTGAGGCTTTAATATACTTCAGTTATATTAATTTTTAGTTAAAAATTGTTTTTCTTCATGTGGGATGTGTTCCTCACTGAATAAATTTCCTCACAATAAAGTTTAATAGTTCATTTTATTTTTAGTCTTTTGCTGTTGGAATAAAATTTTGAAGCTTTTGGTTATCTTTACCTGGGCAGCCAATCAGTGTGGAGGACACTTTACCTTGCAAACTTCATCTGTGTTTAAACGAAACACAACAAACTAATTCTAGATGAACTGTGTGACGCCTTCAGTCCATGATCTCCAGGAACAACCAGGCTGATGCATGAGACAGTCATCAATTAAATTATATTAATGATCTCTTTCTTTGTCCCCACAGACCTCCAGAAGCCACATGTCTCCATGGAGGACGCTTCTGCCATCCAACAGCTCTGCAACCAGAGGAGAAGGTCCAGTCATGACCAGGAGGAACCAGAACCTCCATGTATTAAAGAGGAAAAGGAGGAACCAGAACTTTTCCTGATTAAAGTAGAAAATGTGGAGCCTGAGTCTTCATTAGTTGAAGAGGAAAAACACGAACCAGAACCACTAATTGAACACCAAGAGGACCCAGAACTTCCAGTGACTGAAGAAGAAAAGGAGGAACCTGATTCTTCAAGGCTTAGACATGAACAGCAGGATCCAGAACATTTAGCAACTAAACAGGAGCAGGAGGATGTCTGCAGCAGTCAGGAGGGAGAGCAGCTTGTTGAGAAGCAGTCCGTTGCTCTAATAGAGACCTTTACCCTTCAGGAAAGTGAAGGCGAACTGAGAGCTGAGCAGCTTTCTTTTCACATCTCTCCTGTAGTTCAGACCAAAGAGCAGGAAGGAAGCAGCTTCACTGGGTCAGAGAGACGTATTAAAACTAAGAAAACGTGTTTAAAATGTGATGTTTGTGGAAAGTCCTGGAAGGCGAAGTCTGACTTAAAAAAGCATTACAGAATCCACACTGGAGAGAGACCTTTTACTTGCCAGACGTGTGGAAAAAGTTTCTCTCGTAAGAGTAATTTAAATGTACATATGAGAACCCACACAGGTGAGAAGCCCTTTTCTTGTCAGACATGTGGAAAAAGTTTCGCTCACCTATCAAGTTTACATTATCACATGAAAAACCACACGGGAGAAGCCTTTTTCCGACAGACATGTGGAAAAAGTTTAATACGAGGTGCCAGTTTGAATATTCACAAGAAACAAAAACACAGACGTGAGAAGTAGTCATTTTTGTTCATGTTACTTGCAAGTATAAATATCAAAAATGTTTCAGTCAAAGACTTCTCTAGACCAGCTGTAAGAGAACCCGCTACATGAGAGCTTTCTGCCTGCAGCCAACGGCATCCACTACAATTTGTTGAATAACCCTGCATGATATGAATTATACCAGCATTTAATTTACTTTTGGGATTAATAAAGTATTTTCGAATTGAAAGAGGAATAAATCAAAATAGTTTTCATTGTGTGGCAGAAAACTAAAACCTTTTGATATTGATATTTTTTTTCTGGTGCTATGATAACGTGATTAAGTGATCTTGTCTGTGTTTTGTTGTTTGCATTTTTTTTTTCCAGTGTCCTGTCTAGCAATGTGGCAATAAGAATTGGTGTCTTAATGCCAAATAGAGCTCGACAGATTTTGCTTTCACAAGTGGAGCCAACAGCTTACGCCATTGTGCTCCGCTTGATTTGTGCATGTAAATAGCTTTATTGTGATTTCTGCAGGGAGAATTTCAAATTATATGGACACTACAATGGGAAAGTAGGAGAGTAAAGGAAAAACAAGAAGAGAAGAAAAAGAGGTGAAAGAAGAGATAATAAAAGGGAGAGAATGATAAAACGTCCTCCGTCTGCTCCGTCACCTGGAAAGAGATACAGAAAGAACAGCACAGCCAACAGACATAAACCAACAGATACAATCGAGTAACACCTTAACGCCATTGCTAAATCATATGCATTATTATTTAAGCTGACATGTGTAATGTGATACCTGAAAAAAGAAAGTGAAAGTAAATAAATAAATTACAGGCTTTCTGTATATAAGTGAACACTTAATACCTGGGACCCAGCACCTGTGGGAGTTTGTGAGAGTGCACTAGTTTAGGTGAAAATTATCCAAAAGGAAATAGCTCGATAGTGGTTGTGGAGAACCAAAGACCCGCCTTCCCCGAGCACAGAGGGGTCAGGGGACCCATAACCCCGGACTCCGAAAGGGGCCCCCAAAGCAGTGAGCCCAAGAGGGGCCATCACAGGAAATCTGCAACCACCCCCCCCCCCCCCCCCCCCCAGCCACCGCAATGCTGACGCCCCCAAGAGCCGCGGGGACGAGCCCGCGGGCTCCGCCGGCAGCCAGCCGCGCCGAAGTGGTCCCAGCCATGGGCCCTGAGGGCCAGAGGCCCCAAGGGCGCCCCCCCCGGGGGGCCAGGCCCCGCGAAGCTGCCACTGGCCGGCACCCACCCGGGAACCCGCCCCAAACCAGAGGGCCAAGGCGCCTGCCAGCGCAGCGGAAGAGGGCAGGACGT
Organism: Fundulus diaphanus; assembly: GCA_037039145.1. Taxonomy (NCBI): domain Eukaryota; kingdom Metazoa; phylum Chordata; class Actinopteri; order Cyprinodontiformes; family Fundulidae; genus Fundulus; species Fundulus diaphanus. Next base: position 5,825,764 of record CM073133.1, read on the forward strand.
GGGGGGATGGGCTCCGCACCTATCGGAGACTTGAGATGTTCTTGGGAGAGGGAGCGGACCGGAACCGAACCTGGAAAAAAGAAAAAAAAAAAAACTCATTCACACCATCCCTCCCTAGTACCCCACTCACCACACACAGACACAAAAAAAAGGACGCTGTGCACACATTCCCACATAACACTCACATCCAAAAATCCCAAGTGGGGGGGGTCACCACAATTGGGGGTTTTCAGGTGACGTCACGCTCACGTGACTACTCTGCGCGTCCGCCATATTGGGTGTCAGTCGTTTCGCACCGTTGACCTGCTTTGTATTACGCCTTAGGCAGTATTGGAAGTGAACAATGGTGAAAACGTGTTTAATGGTTGGTTGCACGGCCCGTGGAGGTGGAGATCAACGCTCTTTCTATCGCCTACCAGCCGTGATAGTGAATCAGTGTGAAAAAACAAAACAGCTCTCTGAACAACGCCGTCACCTATGGCTGACACGGATATCCAGGTCCGATTTGGACGGTGTTAAGCTGGAATACGCCAGAGTCTGCGGTGCTCACTTTGTCACAGGTAATTAACTGTTAAGTATGTAAAACATGTAAACCTTTGCTGTATTGTGGGCTGTAACAGCGCAACACATGATCGCCATGGGAAAAACATAGAAACGGGTTAATTTTCCACCGCTTTCCTGCCTGGAGGCGCAACCACGGAGAACAAGTGTCAGAGATAACGAAGAGTCGTCGGCTCGCTTGGATCGCGGCTGTAAGACGACCGAACATAACTTTCCACAGTATCCCGATGTCAATGAGAGTGTGTTCTAAACCTTTGAAACACATAGCAGCTAGTTAAAAGTACATTGCATGCGTGAGTGGTTGTTAGCACTATCAGTTAGCATGTGCCAGAGCCCGTCTGAGCACAGCTTACCTTTGAATGAGTTGCTGTGTTCCCACTGTTTGCTGGCTTTAAGATCTGCAGCTCCTGAACCCATCCATTCGTAAACTGCACATGAGACTCCAAGGACTTGTAGCTTCAGAACTGTTCTGAAGTATAGGCGCTCACACCACAAACAAGGTAGCCGAAGACGTCCGATATGGAAAGTGACGTCCGCGCTACTTCCGGGTTACGCCGGTAGGCTTTTGCCGGCGTAAATACAACTTAATTTTGCACTGATCATTGTTCTGCTTAAATAATTAAAGCCGCGAGCGGCGTCGATCAGCCCTGCAGCCAAGCCCCTTCGCGCACCGCCGGCCGTCAGCCACCGCAGAAGCATGCGACGCATTTGCGTCGGATTGTTTACATTTTTACCATCTTATTAAAACTCACCTGTCCACGTATGATGGCGATTTCCTTGATGTACATAACTTCGACATCTCGTACCCAACCAGATGTGAACTGGTTGTGAGCCTCTAGACCCTTGTAAGCTCTCATTTCCTCAAGAGTGTGCAGAGGGTTTTCACTGAACACCAGGTAATGCACGATGTCGCCGTGCTCTACATTTGGCCAATCATCTGGATTACGGCTAAACAAGGCACCGTGGAGGGCATAGGGGTCCATATGGTCGATCACGGAACATTTCCTCAGATATACGTCCTTATCTGGTCGCTCTAGCGTGCTGGCGTACTTATCCATTCTTGATACGAAAATACGTGTAGGACAACTAGAGATAAGGAAGTGTGACACCCAATATGGCGGACCGGAAGTTGGCCAGTGACGTCAGTGAAAACCCCCAATTCAACTATACGACTGCCTGTGCCCGACCCCCGGCCCCGCCCCCGGACCAGACGCCCCCCGGACCAGGCCCCCCAAAGAGGGGGGGGGCAACACGACCCCTTTCTGGGGAGAGCAGAGGCGTCAGCCCCAGACCCGGCAAGCCGCTGGCTACCCACAGCATGTATATATATATACATATATATATATGTAATATATATATATACGTATATATATGTATGTATATATATGTATGTATATATATACATACATACACATATACATACATATAAATAAATAACTAAAAATAAATAAACCACCCCCCACCCGTAGACTTAACCCCTCCCCAACACTAACATTCAAACATCTCACCATACATTCGACAGTAGACATCCAGGCTGGGTTAGTCACTACTCCCCCTCCCTCCCCTCCCCCCACTAGCAGTATGCCGATCCAAAGAAGGGGAAGAGCATCTGCCCTGAGATGTTAATGACCATGCCCCCCTACCAGCTCAACAGGCCCCGAGGCCACCCAGCTCATCAGAGGCCCCGTGCAGGGGCAGACACCCGGGCGCGCGCCGGCCCAGACCCCAAGCGGCACACCCCCCGGAACCGGAACCCCCGAGGCCCCGCCGGGGCCCCCGCCTGAGGGCGGCGCGCCCCAGGGACCCCAGGCCCCCAGACCCACCCAGGACTCACCCAGCGACAGCACAGCTACCAGGTCAGTAACCCACGTCCGTCACCGCGTAGCTCCCCAAGAGCGGCGCTGAAGGCCACCCGTAGGCCTCCCAAGCCCCTCCCAGATGGGGGCAACAGACCCTGGAGTCAGACCCACCAAGCGCCCCACTCCAAGTGCCCCCAGAGCAACCCCAGAGGAACCCCTCACCCAGCCACTACGCCCTGCAGGAAGCAACCCACCGCCCCCCATTCCACTAAGTGATAGTGCTAATCAAAGGAGCCCAAAGATCATCGATCAGATGTGGATGCAGATGCTGTCTCTAGATTAATATGATCCAACAAAAGATCTCTATACTGATTGATACTGAGATTTTCCTTACTTTTCCAATTCATGAGGATAGTTTGCGATACATAATGCAGTGAAAACCATGTAAACTATTTTATTCCCCAGAGGGCTTTCCTCAAAATTGCTGAGCAAGCAAACTGATGGGGAAGGTGAAATTTTACAACTCAAGCACTTTGATAAGTCCTTACATATCTGTGTCCAGAACCTCTGGACTGGTGTGCATAACCATAACGCATGAATATAATTTGCATATTTTCTAGATGTTAGACTTTTTTTCTTCAGTGCAGTTGTGCGTTAGTAGCATGATCTTTATTATCATGGTCTTTATTATTTGTTTCAACATGAGTCAAAAAGAGGTTGAGACGGTGAACAAAGCTGTCTCTCTAGGCTATGAATTTGACAAACTCAATTTTTATAATTTTGTTGCACATCTGTATTAGAGCAGTTTATGCTAATCTGACAAGTATGCTGTTCTGACCATGACTGGGCGATATGGACCAAAAACATCTTGCTATTTTAAGCCTGAATGCCGATATATTTATTTCAAGATGTTTTTCTTTTCATTAAGTAATTATAAAAAGGCCTCTGTGTCCAAGTGGGTGAGAACACCATTTGTCTTTTCCTATATATTTTTGTAATATTTTTGTATGTTTGATTTTTGCCATAATGTATTTAGTCTATAGTTTGCAAATGTATACTATCCCAGGTTTGTTTGTTTTGCATTTCTACTGATTAATTACTATAACATTGGTTTAAATCAATTCAGTTTCTGTTTGTATTTGTTTATCATTTAACTTGTGTATTTTATTTTGGTGAACGTACCTTATGTGTTGCATGAGGAAGTGTTACTTCACTTCCTGGAATTAGGTCTTCCTGTTGGAGGAATGGCACAGGGAGGTAGCAAGTGAAGAGAGGGAAGGGATAGCTACTCCAGTTTTATGTCATTAAGTTTTGGCATTGGGTAGTTTCATTCTGTTGGTATTTAATTTTGTATTGTTGTCATATTCAGAAATGTTGCTGAAGTCTATTGAAGTAAACAATGAAAAGGTAAAAGTGTAAACTGTCGTGGGGGTGCCTGTTTGGAAGAGTCCATTGGAGGCCATTTTGTCTACCTTGGATTCGGTATTTAAGCGAAGCAGTTTGAAGGTTCAAGAGAGAGAGGGGGCAGAGAACCAGTGTCTGTAGCTGAATGCATGTGATGTTAATTTTGGTTGCTTTGTGTTCGGTTTTAATCTGTTGAGCCATGCTAAACCTTTGAGGGTTTTTTTGGGGATTTTTTGTAAAACAACAAGAATGGCTACTGCCAGAAAATCAAATCATTAATTAAAGAAATATCCAATTTGGAGGAACTAACAAATGCTACCAGAAAATGGGAATTTTTAAAATATAAAATACGCCTATTTACCATTTCATTCAGCAAAATTATTAAAAAAAGGGAAAAACAAGAAGTAGACATTATTAATCAGTTAAATATTTACTGCAACAGGCCAAACCCAACTGAAGATGATAAACAGAAGATTCTAAACCTCCAACCTAAACTAGATGAAATTTACAACCGTAAGGCCCAAGGGGCCTTCATCAGATCCAGAGCTAAGTGGATAGAGGAGGGAGAAAAAAATTCTGCGTATTTCTGTGGTCTTGAGAAAAGAAGACAGGAACGAAATAGCATCAGATCCTTGATGATTAATGATAATGAAGTCACAGATGGAAAATTGATCTCTACTGAAATCTTTAAATTCTATAGCCAGCTCCATAGCTCTAAGTTATCTCACATGGACTGTGAACTTTTTTTTCTTGAAATAGTCAAACATATTCCCAAAGTGGAGGACGGCTTCAAACAAACATGTGATAATCCAATAACAATTAGAGAACTTGATGCAGTGATTGGTCGTCTCTTAACAAAGCCCCAGGATCTGATGGTCTCACAGGAGACTTTTACAGACACTTTTGTACAGATTTAAGAGACCTGCTGCTACAAGTTTTTACTGAAATATTTGAAACCTGTGAGCTCCCACCAACAATGAGACACGGGGTTATTGTCTCAATTCCAAAACCTGGGAAAGATCCCAGAATCATAGATAACAGAAGACCCATCACTCTCAGGAATTCAGACTACAAACTTGTAACTTACATCTTCAAGTCTCGTCTTCAAACAGGGATTTTAGACCTAATTGCAGATACACAGTCAGGATTCTTAAAGGGAAGATCAATCCATAATAATATTAGATTGGTAATGGACATCATTGAATATAGAAACCAAATAGAAGACGATGGTTTCCTTCTCTTTCTAGACTTCTACAAAGCGTTTGACTCCGTGGAGCATCCATTTATTCTTTCGACTCTCAAACACTTTGGTTTCGGAGTCAAGTTTAGAGAATTTATCACTGGACTGTATCGAAATATTAACAGTTGTGTCCAGTGTCCAAAATTAACTTTGTTATTCACCGGCCAAGTTGGCCGGTAAATGTAAAAATCAACCGGCCAGGCATATTTTTTACCGGCCAAAATATTAATCCTGACCAGACCTCAATTTTTATAAAAATTAAGAGTGAGATTATGTTAATTTTGGGGGGCGTGGCTGACTGGACCCTGGAAGAGAAATCTTTGTTTCCTGACTTAAAAAAACGAAAATATTGTAGTTGATTATAAAAGACACAATATGAATTATCAGATTCACATCCAGGCGATAAAAAAACACTACAGATTATCATTATTCTATCCATGTTGGTCTTATTTGTGAATGAGGCAGAGTTTCATCAAGCCTATACGGTCAGTGGGGGTTCTAGACCAAATTCAGCAGGGGGGCCAGGGTGGGGCCAGTGATTTTTCACAGGGGCACAGAACAAAAGATTGTTGGGGGGGGGGGGGGGGGGGGGGAACTTAATATTTTAAACGATGAAATATTGACCTGTTAAGTAAGCCAAAGAGCCAATTGTGGCTCTGGAACTGCAGGTTGCAGACCCCTGATCTTTTCTCAATACAGCGGGAGCTTAACGTGAAACAGCTTAATTTTAATTATTATTATTTTTATATTTATTGTTTAATTATTTTGTTATTTTATTATTGGGTAAAAACATAAATGAAAAAAATACAACTAATCCAAATGACCAGTCACGTTATCTTTGTCAGCATTTATCATCCTAAGAAATTTAAAATCATGTTTTTAGTACAGGGGCCAGGAACAGTTCTACAGGCCCCTGTTGGCCCCTGTCCAGAACCGCCCCTGTGTACGGTTCAAAATTTTCCCCTCACCTGCAACACTTAAAGCACTCAGGGTTCACGCTGCGTCTTTACGCTGATCTAGCTACTGGATTTTACCCTCGTGCGCTGCGCCCCCGATGTTACAGGTTACATGTGACGTAATTTTGCGCACCTGAATTCAAGCGCAAGGCACCACGCCCACCGAAGCACCGCTGGTTCTGTGTCGTTAAAAACAAAACAGCATGAAAAACAGTTACTGACTCTCCTTCTGACTTTAATTGGGACATTTTGATACGAGTGGAAGGACATTAAACGAGGCGATTCACGTTTTGAAGGCTGGCCGCTGATAAAAGCAGCTTGCTCCGAGGGGGGGGGGGGGCGGGGGAGGCGCAGTAAGAGCGGTGAAGCAGATAACCGCAGCGCAGGTTAAAAAAAATCAGAATAAATAAGAACGAAACTTATAAACAGACTAATTGGCGTTTTAGACTGTATCTGGTTAGCAGATCTGTTTTCTGATCCAGCGTGCAGCCATGACTGGTTCGGAATGTGAAAGAAGCTGAACCAGCACCGCAGAAGGCGGGTCTACAGTAGACTGAGCTCTGGATGGACAGAGCTGTGAATGGATCATGGGTTTCGTTATTTTTATGTTATTTTTATTTTATTTGGTACAAACATTTACTCGCCATGTGGCCGCTAGCCCTCTGAAATTCACTCGCCAAACGGGAAATTTACTCGCATTTGGCGACTGGCGAGTGTTAATTTCGGACCCTGGTTGTGTCCTTCTGCCCAGTGGCACCACCCCAAGCTTCAAGGTTAATGTGGGGATTCCTCAGGGCTGCCCCATCTCACCATACCTGTTCATCTTAGCCACAGAAATGCTAGCTATCTATATTAAGAACTGTAATGATATTTAAAAAAACTTAATGTACTTGGCACAGACATAATAATCAGCCAACTAGCAGATGACACAACAATATTCCTGAAAGATAGACACCAAATCTCAAAAACTATTGCTAAAATCGAAAAATTCTCCAAAGCCTCAGGCCTAACATTAAACATTAAAAAGTGTGAATTGCTGGCTGTACATGAAACGCCATTGAAAGACATCTGTAATATCCCTATTAAATCTGAAATTAAATATCTGGGTATCCACTTATCCAGAGACCAAAAACGAAGCCAACTTCTGAATGTAGAAAATAAAATAAAAGAATGCAAGTCACGACTAAACTTATGGCTACAGAGGGATATATCAATACTAGGACGGATCTACTTAACTAAGATGGAATGCTTATCTAGATGTATCTACCCGGCCTATTCCAATGCCATTCCAAACAGATTAATTAAATCTATTAACCAAATCAACCTAAATTTCATTTGGAGAAAGAGACCACATTACATGAAGAAAAGCAGTATGGTTAAAGACATAAAAGATGGAGGTCTCAAAGTCATTGATTTTGACTGTCTAAATGGGACCATAAAAATAAATTGGTTAAAATCTTGGATCAAACACAGCAACTCCTTCTGGTTTTGTATTCCAAGGACCTTGTACGAGAAAATTGGAGGATTGGAATTTCGTCTGAGAGCGGACTTTAATGTAGACAAATTGCCAATAACACTGTCAGAGTTTCACAAACAAATCCTCTTGTACTGGAAAATGTTATATGTACATAACTACTCACCCCACACAACTGTTCTCTGGAACAACAGATATATTCTGCACCGCAACAAATCTCTGTTCTTTGAAGACTGGTATGGGAGAAATATATGGTCCATAGTAGATTTGATGGATGCCAACGGAGCCTTTTATAATTATGAACATTTTTGCATTAAAGGCATACTATGCAACATTTTTCAGTTAATTAATGTGTTTCATACCGTTTTGGATGATTAAATGAGTCATTTCAGGTTGAACAAAGGTTTTCTCGGCCGCCCTGGTGGTCTGTGGGGGAAATACCGTACTTGCAACTGCAGGAGCCCTCGGCCCGCACCCACAGGCTCAGAAGTCTTGTGTGCATCGCGAGAGTCGGTCTTGCTTTACGGCGAGAACTGCTACACGCCCCCAGTGAAAGGCATGTTCGTTGCTAGCGCAGTGGCGATATCTGTGCAGTTATCATGGCGGAACCGGCGATAAAACAGCGAAAGCCCATGTCGGAGCAGGCAAGAAAGAGGAAAAGGGCTCTGGACAGAGAGAAGAGTCGTACACGGGTGAACATCGGGCAAGCTTTTTCCGAATGGCGAGAGCTAAAAGAAAGAGAAGGCTGCAAGGCTGACGCGGACCTCGCGTTTCTGCTGATGCGATTGTAAGTAACATTGGAGGGTTTCCCTCACGCTACCGCCTCCCAACATTCCAAAAAAAAAAAAAAAAAAAACTAACACCATATGCGCGCAAAGCTTGTCTCCCCCGCTCCGCCGGTCGCGCAAAGCTTGTCTCCCCCTGCTCCGGTCCGCCGGTCCGCTAAGCAAATTCCTAGGGGAAACACTGCATTGGAATGGTTTCTCTCTCTCTGTGTGTGCATGTTCATACTTTCACTGTTAGTCATTGTTTGTACTGCCGTTTTTTCAACTTTTGTATTCGTTGCGTTCGCCTGTCTGCTAAGCTCAAAACAACCACGCCTGGCTTGACGGAGAAACCAGGAGAACAGCTGAGCATATTTACGACAGTGCTCTTTTACTTTCGCCCTCTGGGGAAATCAACCCCGGTTGCATAGTATACCTTTAAACATAATTTCAAACCTTTAGAGTCAGACTTTAATAAATTACATAGAGCACTACCCCAAGAATTTATTTTTTTAACCAAAAATACTTTGGCATATAGTCCAATTCACCCACAATTAGCTACTCTGTCAATTCAAGGGATTAACATTATGGATAGGAAATGCACTAACCATTTTATTAGAAACTGTTTTAATGAATACCTTTATCCTGAAAGACAAAATAAAAATAACATCCTACAAAAATTTGATAAAATCTCAATAACTAAACTAAGAACAATGTATCTAGCACTTCCTATACCCCCAAAGGTGAAAGAAACACACTTCAAAATAATGAACAACATTTACCCCTCTAAAGAATTGTTGAGACTTCGATTTGGTATAGATGATAACACATGTACGTTCTGTGAAAATGACATCGAAACTACGGACCATGTGTTCTTCTCATGTTCAGTGGTGCAAACATTTTGGTGTGATTTGCATAGGTGGGTTAAACAACAACTATCTTCATTCCCAACCTTTATCTCCAGGGACGATATCACTTTTGGTTTAATATTACAAAATAAAGCTGATGAGCTCTGTACTAATACGATTGTATGTCTAGCTAAATTTTTCATTCATAAATGTAGAATTGTCATATCATCTCCCAAACTTGTTGTTTTTTTAAACGAGTTTAAGCTATATATAAAATCATTAAAGATTCTGAAAGGTCCTAAAGCACTAAAAATATATGATATCCTAAAACACTTCCCTACAGAAGTAAACAGCTAAACAAAGACTGAATTCTCCCCTCATATTATACTTTCTCATAATTTTCTTTTATTTATATCATTGTTTTTATTTTATAATTATCTTTATAACTTTCTATTTGTTTATTTATTTAGTTTTATGTCTTTGAATGTTTATGTTAATAACCCTCTATAGCAAGTCTATGTTATAGATATATTTCAATTTGTGTGAAGAGTTGCTCCCCCTGGCTATATTTTCTATGTAACCTGTCTTGAAGAAACGAACTCTATGCAGCCATGTTTGTTTGTAAATTTTGATATCTTCAATAAAAAATAAAAAATTTTAAAAAAAGTACTCAGTTCATTTATAAAAAAACTCGTTACGCCTTGTGGCAGCAGTGTGCAACTGCAGGTGCCACAATCTGACCCCGGAAGTGCATCTACTAACTCACACCGGAAGTACTCGGCCCTACTGCACTTCGCTTAGACTCAGCTGGAAGACGGTTGTGTTGTGGAGTGTCAGCTGAATATCTGCGTAGTTTCAGCAACAATGTCTTCAGTTCAGCATCTGAGAGAGTTTATCAGAGAGCGACTAACTGCTGCTGCTGAAGAAATCTTCTCAGAGGTTGAGAAAACCATCGTCCGCTACGAGGAGGACGCCAGACGGCTGGAAAGCTGCTGGAGACCCCAGATAAAGACCACCAGCACCGGTAAAAAGACACGAAAACCGAGCACTAGATGGATCCTCTGCACATGACGTTAACGTGGCCATCTTTAAGAATATGAAGCTACAAAAAGTGTCTGATAAATCAGTTTGATCAGTTTCTAATCTGAGCTCTCAGCTTTTCAACCACACTGCAGTCTCTGAGGCTCCGTTCACACCTGAAACTAACATCCTCCAATGGTGGCCTTTAGTCTGAGTGCTCCTTTGTGCTTGCAGCAAAGAGCAAGTGACCGTTGTAGGCATAGACACTATACACGAAGACGCCCCATTGGACGCTGCCGGCCGCTAGGCCGACGTGCCCATAGACATGATATAAGAGTAAACCCCGCATTGACAGTCGCGGCGCAGGAATTACGGCCGCCATCTTGGGGTGGTTGACCTGCTACCCTATCCTGCTGATTCAGGCTGAACAGACAAATGATGCCTCAGCACTGTGCGGCTGATTTTTGTTTGAATAGACGGACTATTGACGTCAGGGCTCGAGGGATAACTTTTAACAAGTAAGATGAACAGATATTGTTTATATTATTGATTAGCATATGATTTTTCTAATATTAGTTAGAGAGACACAGGTCTACACGTGGATGCTATATATAGTCCAAGTTTCTGTGACTTAGTCTCTCCAAAATTGCATCTGCTACGTGAAGGCATCAGAGCTTTAGACATTAGTGAATAAACAGCATATATATATATATATATATATATATATATATATATATATATATACTGATCTACAGACAACAGCACTGATCTACATAGGAACAAAACTATATACAGAAAAGTGAGAGCAGAGGTGCCAATAACAGCATATAAAAATTATATTATACAAACTGCAATGTGGGGAAAAAAATCAACAAAAAAACTTTATACTGTATATTATTTTGTTCCCCATAAATCATGTCTGTCCAGTAATTTAGGACCATTTTGTTTGTTTATTTATTTATATATATATATATATATATCCCAATTTCACCCCCGTGTGAAATCGGGGTGTTGAATGTACTTTTCTCTACTTCCATCCCTGCTACCCATTAGCACATATTGTGTTGATGCCGGAAAAACTGTAACTGTAAAGCATGAGGATTATCTATCATAAAATCTTACTTATGGAAGGTAATTCCCCAGGATCTGGGTCCTAGTGTCCTTTTATTTGCGCACCCATAAGCGGAGTAAAAGTCGGGCTTCCTGGGACGTAGCTCTGGAAGTTTGCTTACTTTCAATACAAAATCGAAATTATTTATTAACTTAGACAATAATTTAATTCAATCAATTGGTCCCATGTAGCCCCTAAAGGGGTGACGTTTTCAGTCAGTTGATTTATCTGGAAATCGGGTGAGAATTCACCGGATTCAGAGTGTCTGAAAACATAAAGTACATTTTCCTGTATTCTGTCTGACTGCAGCTTGGTCTGACTAAGATGGCCGCTCTGAGCATGATTGCGGTTTGTAAACATGGACTTTTTTCTTTTTTTCTTTTTTTTTTCTTTTTTTACCTTTTATTAGAATATTCTTTCTCATATACAAAAAGAGATAAGCACAGCTTTCAGTGAACAATCGCCAGGGGTTTGAACAAATATAACAATAATAAATGAAAATGAATAATAGTAAAAAATAATTGTATTAATAAAGTAAAGTTACAGAGATGTAAGTAGATTATATAAATACTTTGAATTTAGAGCATAAAGAAACAGTTTTAATAGCTTTTTTTCTTATTGGAGGAGGACAATGTAGAAAAATAAGTTGTTGCTTCCTTTAAAAAAGAGATTTGTGAGGGTTTAGTCATAATAATTTTGCATTTGTGTAACTTATGTAAAAATTGGCCAACAGTAACAAAAGATTACAAAAGAAAAAATGGTCAGAAAATTCTTTTTTATATTTTGTGATTCCAAATAATACATCCTTAAAGTAAAGTTCAAATTTGTCATAAATATTGTCCAGAATGAAACGACAAATACCCTGCCATAAGCGCCTGGTGTGTTCACAAGACCAAAAAAGATGAGAGACAGACTCAGAGTAAATGTTGCAGAAAGTGCAATTGGTATCAATGTCCTTTTTATATTTAATCAAAAATGATTTTACTGGATAAGCGATGAATGATCTTAAAGGAAACCTCTTTAACCTTGTTCACTAGTAAATATTTATTGGGTAGAGACCACGTTTTGTTCCAGCATACATCTGAGACCATACCAGACCAGACTGAAATTACATAAGGAACTGGGATGCAGTTTTCTTGGAATAAAGTGCGAATATGTTTATTTTTAGGAGATTTGGGTGGAAAACATAATCTACCTACATAAGTGTCAGTCAGATCAGGCAGAGGTCTTGGGCCTTCAGAGAATAGAGAAGTCTGAACTTTAAATAACATTATAACACCTGGTGGAATAGCATCAAAAACAATAGCAAACTGTTTTGGGCTTACAGGAATCTTAAAGTGGCATAAAAATTCTTGATAATTAAAGAGGTTGCCTTTTTCATTGAAAAGTTGACTTACCAGTGTGATATCATTCCTGAACCAGTTTTCAAAAAACAGAGATTTTCTCTTATAACATATATCTTTGTTATTCCAAAGAAAATATCTATTAGGAGAAAAATTATGTTTGAAAATCAGTGACCAGGCCAAAAGGGCTTGTTTATAAAATTTAGAGAGAGCGACAGGAATACGATCAATGTTATAATTACATAGCAAAACAAACTTAAGACCACCTATCTTAGAGAACACGTGGTGAGGAATAAAATTCCAGATTGAGGTAGGATTTTTAAGGCAATTTTTAATCCAGTTCACTTTGAATGTATTGTTAATCATCGTAAAGTTAAGACCTCCTGTATCATAACTATTCATTAAAACTGATGTTTTTATGTAAGTTAATGAGTTTTGTTTTTCCAAATAAAGTTGCATAGTGTCCGATCAATTTCTTTGCACATCTTTTGGTCCACAGCCAGAGAAACAGCTGCATAGGTTAGTCTGGATATTCCTTCAGCTTTGGAGAGTAATATTCTGCCCCGAAGGGATAAGTCTCTTTGAAGCCATGAGTTAAATCTTTTCTTTGTTCTTTCTAAAATTGGGCTAAAATTAAGATCACATCTAGTGTTCTGTTTTTTGGTTAATATTATTCCTAAGTAATTAACGGTTTCTTTAATTGGGATATTGCAGAGATGGGAAAGTTCACATTTCTTAACAGCCATTAATTCACATTTATTTACGTTTAAGCAAAGACCAGAAGCATCAGAAAACAATTTTATCAATTCAAGTGCTGGAGAAACTTCAGAAGAGTCTTTTAAGAAAATTGTTGTATCCAACTGGCTGACGATAATTCTTTTGTCCAGAACTGATATTCCACCCAATTGACTATTTATTGTGACTAGCCAATAGTTGAGTGGATAACAGAAATAAATAAGGGGAAATGGGACAACCTTGCCGTATACCACGTTTTAAGTCGAATCTCGGGGATGTTGCGTTTTTCAATTTGATTGAGCTATTCCCATTATTATATAATGTTTTAATAGTACTGCAGAAAAAAAATGACCAAAACCAAATAAGTTTAATGTTTCAAAAATAAAGTTGTGTTCAATTGAATCGAATGCTTTGTAAAAGTCCAGAAAAAGGATAAAGCTTTCATCGTTTATTAAATCGGGGTAATCTAATATGTCGAGCAGAAGCCTAATATTATTTGAGATGTGTCTATTTCTTAAAAAGCCTGATAGCGTTTCTTCAATAATATCATCCAGAACTAACTTTAATCGCTTAGCAAAAATTGTGGCCAGGATGTTGTAATCGTTGTTGTCAATAAGTAACAGATCCTTCTTTGGTTTGGGAATAAGAGTAATGAGTCCTTGAGTTAAGGTGGGAGGGAGAGTTCCCTTAATAATACTTTGATTATAAACCGCCAATAAGAATGGAGCAAGATCTTCAGCGAATGATTTATAAAACTCAGGCAGCAAACCATCTGTTCCAGGTGATTTATTTTTCTTCAGGCACTTAATTGAGTCTAATATTTCTTTTAATGTAATAGGACGATCGCATAATTCTTGGTCATCAGGAGTGACTTGCTTTATGTCTATCAAAGAATTGAGAAAACTTATTAGTATTATGCTCACAATATTTGGAGCTCTATAAATCTTTATAAAAGTTAGAGCAGAACTTAGCAATGTTGGTCGTGTCATTACATACAACATTATCTATAAGAAGTTTGTGAATTGTATTAGTAGCAATTTGGGATTTTTCCAGTCTAAAAAAATATGCAGAGATTTGCTCTGCATCCTCTTTCCACTGCCTTCTAGATCTAACATAAGCACCGTCAGCCTTAGCTTGATATAATTTGTCTAATTTGTTTTGGTTTTCTGATAATTCCACTTTTTCTGCAGAAGACAATTTATCAGGTGAAACAGAAGACGGAGCTGCTATCTTTGAAATAACTTTTACTTCATCAGATCGCTTTTGCTTTGAAAGATCGCTGCAATATTTCCTAAAAGATTTGCCTAATTCAAATTTCAAAAGTTCCCATTTTTTACCATACATTTTGTCAGCCTTAGCCTCCGTCCGTCCGTTGTCTTCCTCTTATCCAGGTCGGGTCGTGGGGGTAGCAGCTTCAGTAGGGAGGCCCAGACGTCCCTCTCCCCGGCCACTTGGGCCAGCTCCTCCGGGGGAATCCCAAGGCGTTCCCAGCAGAGAGACATAGTCCCTCCAGCGTGTTCTGGGTCTTCCTCTGGGTCTCCTCCCGGTGGGACGTGCCCGGAACACCTCACCAGGGAGGCGTCCAGGAGGCATCCTAACCAGATGCCCGAGCCACCTCAACTGGCTCCTCTGGACGTGGAGGAGCAGCGGCTCTACTCTGAGTCCTCCCCGGATGACTGAGCTCCTCACCCTATCTCTAAGGGAGAGCCCAGACACACCACGGAGAAAACTCATTTCAGCCGCTTGTATCCGGGATCTCGTTCTTTCGGTCACGACCCAAAGCTCGTGACCATAGATGAGGGTAGGAACGTAGATCAACCGCTAAATCGAGAGCTTCGCCTTTTGGCTCAGCTCTCTCTTCACCACAACGGATCGGTACAGTGCCTGCTTCACAGCAGACGCTGCACCAATCCGCCTGTCGATCTCCCGCTCCATCTTCCCCTCATTCGTGAACAAGACCCCAAGATACTTGAACTCCTCCACTAGGGGCAGCACATCCTCCCCAAACCAGAGGAGGCACTCTACCCTTTTCCGGCTCAGGACCATGATATAAGATTTGGAGGCACTGATTCTCATCCCGGCCGCTTCGCACTCGGCTGCGAACCGCTCCAGTGAGAGCTGCAGATCACGCCCTGATGAAGCCAATAGGACCACGTCATCCGCGAATAGCAGAGACGCAATCCTAAGGCCACCAAAATGGATCCCCTCAACACCTTGGCTGCACCTAGAAATTCTGTCCATAAAAGTTATGAACAGAATCGGTGACAAAGGGCAGCCTTGGCGGAGTCCAACTCTCACTGGAAACGAGTCCGACTTACTGCCGGCAATGCGGACCAGACTCTGACACCGGTCGTACAGAGACCTGACAGCCCTTATTAGTATGGCAAGCCGTAAAGGCCAATAATCGCCTGTACAATAACGCGCGGTTCCAACCCGTATTTTACGCGAGCGCGCGTTTTTTACGTCACCGTGCGTTCTGGCTGGAAACGCGCGGTGACGTAAAAAACGCGCGCTCGCGTAAAATACGTGCGGTGGCGTTAATAACGTTTGGTGGCGTTTTTTGCATATTATATCATCAGGAGGTTGTCTTTTATGTGCTCAGCCACTAGAGTTAAAGGTGTTTTACCCAATAAGAGCACTGCAGCACCAGACACAACCAGGAGATCCCTGATCGTTGGGGAAAGGCAGAAAGATGCACCTTCCTTTCTGATCCTGTCTAAATCCTGCTTAGTTCAATAATAAAGTCTGATATTACACAAAACTCACTCTGCTTGTTCTCCCTACTTATGCCCTTGGTGCAGAAGATAAATGAAATCTTTAACAGAAATGTTATTATTAATTCTGAAAATATTATCATGTAAATAAAAATACAAAGCATACAGAAAATGCAGCTTTATTAAGTGACCTGGTTTATTTTATTTAGCTTTTAATTTCTTTTCAACAGTTTCATGTTTAAAATGACAAAAGAAATATGAAAAAGCTTATGGTCGTCAAGTTGTAGTTACTCTCATATGACAGCAGATGGCAGTGAAAGCCCAAATTCATGAGATTAAATGTTTGAAGTCAATTTTTAAACGTCTGTCTACCACTTTTTTGTGATTAGAATTATCAGTGGCCGGTCTAAACATATTAAATTTACAAGAATGCAAAGTGAGCATGAAACTATAACATTTTCCAGGGAATAAACAGTATTATGTGACGCTATGCTTCATTTTTTTTGTCTGTATGTACTGTTTTATTATCTTTGTGTCTTTCTTTAAATGCCTCAGTACTACTTTTTGTATTATAACCTAATTTTACAGACTGTAAGTTAGTCTAACAAAGTTCCCTAATCCTTCACACACCCCAGGTCATCAAGATCTTCCCTCCTGTGTTCCTCCAACCAGCTCTGCTGCTCCTCACCTATCGAACACTTCCTTGAGGCCATTTTTGTCCAGATTACACCTTAATTACACTTGTATACTTAATTTACACACTTTATTTGGATGATGAAATTATAGGTTCAATGTTTCAATTTGTCCAAATAACTTTATTTTGTTTCCAATGGTTTCAATGAGAATTTCAGTTCTGCCTCCTCTATATCCATTTTATACATCATAAACATAGCATTCATTAACTTGTTTATGAACTGATTTATTGTAGTGGAGATCAAGGCTATGGCTTAAAACCGGTCGGACTTCAAATGTACAAAGCAAGTTGCTGAGTGAACAAAGATAAATCTTGAGTGGACTAATTACTGTTTTCCTAACACACTCCAGGTCCTTCACATCATGTGTTCTACCAACCAGCTTTCTTAAGGCCATTTTTGTTCAGGTGGCAATCAAAAGCTTCATTTATTTTTTTCACCAATATGATTGTTACAATTTGTCAAAAAAAGTATTAGATTTAGTCCATTTAACGTATTTAATGTATTACTATGCAAGAAGGATCTGTGTCTATCATCACAGTGTTGCTCCAACACTGTGATGATAGACACAGATCTAATATTATATATATATATATATATATATATATAATATTACATTACATTGGAAAAAATAGTTTGCATTGCTTTTATGTGTCCCTATTACAATAATGGGATGTGTTTTAATGTATTATAGGTATTTGGTCAAATAACCGACAGTGGCAAACGATCACCGTAAATTAACTAAATAAAATTGATTCGTTACAAATAGAGACCACGGGCGCAATGTAGTTTGTTTGAGTGGCGTTGCCATATAATGACGTCATCGGGAAGCGTAGGGCCCCGAGCAGATCTAGTACCTACACCGGCCCTGATTTTCATTTACGACTTATCAATGGACGTCCTACAACAAAGTTTGTGTTCTTAAAACCCTCTGGAGCGGTGTTTTAATACAACAAATATGGTAGACATTGTTGATCAGAAAAGTTTAGAACAGTCAAAGGCAATCCTGAACAAATGTGTTTTTAATCTTGATTTAAAGGAACTCAGGCTTTCAGCGCTTTTACAGTTTTCTGGGAGTTTGTTCCAGATCAGTGGAGCATAGGAACTAAATGCTGCTTCTCCATGTCTGGTTCTGGTTCTGCAGAGCAGGCTGGAGCCAGAAGACCTGAGTGGTCTGGAGGGTTGATGCCCTGATAACAAGTCTGTGATGTATTTAGGTGCTAATTCAGGGATTTATAGACTAACAGAAGGATTTTAAAGTCTATTCTCTGAGATCCAGGGAGCCAGTGGAAGGACTTCAGAACCGGGTCCATGTTCTCTACGTTAATCTTAGTCTTAGTGAGGACTTCAGAACCGTGTCCATGTTCTCTACGTTCTTAGTCTTAGTGAGGACGCGGGCAGCAGCGTTCTGGATCAGCTGCAGCTGTCTGATCCACTTTTTAGGCAGACCTGTGAAAACACCGTTGCAGTGATCAATTCTACTAAATATAAACATGGATTAGTTTTTCCAGATCCTGCTGAGTCATCAGTCCTTTAATCCTGGAAATGTTCCTCAGGTGATAAAAAGCCGACCTTGTTATTGTCTTTAGATGCTTTTGGAGGTTCAGGTCTGAGTCCATCACTACACCCAGGTTTCAGGCCTGATTGGTGATTCCTAGCTGAAGCAGCTGAAGCTGTGAGCTAACTTTTGATCTCTCCTCTATTGGTCCAAAAATTATTACTTCAGTTTTGTTTGTTTTTTTCAATTGAAGAAAATTTTGGCACATCCAGGCATTTGTTTCTTCTAAGCATTTACTCAGAGTTTGAACTGGTTCATAGTCACCTGGTGACATGGTGATGTAGAGCGGTGTGTCGTCTGCATAGTTATGGTAGCTGATGTTGTTGTTTATGACCTGAGCTAGAGGGAGCATGTAGATATTGAATAGGGGGGGACCCAGGATGGACCCTTGGGGAACCCCACACTTAGAATTAGTAATAGATAATTACAAAAAGTGAGTATTTTTAGAGGATCAGACATTTCTTGAAACCAAAAATGACATCTGCATACAAAAAGGAAAAAACTACTAAGGATATGGGACTGAATGTGGAAAACAATGTTTTTCCAGAAAGTCACTGTGAAGGGGCATTTCCAGAATAAGTGGACTGTTGTCTCATTGTCCATACTATAAGAGAAGGAAGAACAGTCTCTGTCTTTATGCAGGCTGTGTTTTAGCCTGGTAACAACAATGGAGCAGTTTGAAGCACACATAAGAGTCTGTTTGTAGTGAAGTATTTAGTAGAGAAGGAACATAACGTTGTCCATTTGATATCAGAAACAAATTGTCTCCAATAGTGGGTCACATAAGGCACAGTAGCAATGTCCTTCTGAAATAGAGATATTAAATTCCTGTTTGTTGTGGAGATTTTAGAGGAGAAACTAAGTTTGCTCATAACGGACTCAAATAAAGAAGAGTGTAAATCTGCTGCTCTGTCCTCCTCAGACTGAAGATACCCTTTAGAAAGTAGGAGAACTTCTTCAGAGATGGTGTCCATAACAATAGCAAATTCCCTGAGAAAATGACCGTGCAAATATGTAACATTAGGCAACAGATATTTTTGCTCCAAATGAAATAAAGTTTATGTTGAAATGGAACAAACAACAGATATTGTAACGACTTACCCTACAGTTGAGCTCCCATCGCCCGCATCAATGACTCCATGTTGTTTCAGCTCCTGTATCATCACTGTGGCGTTCCTGTGCCATGTCAAATCTCGCATGTTACTTTTTTTTTTTTGTGAAGCGGAACATGCTCCTTATCTTTCGAGGACTTCATTGGTAGAGTTTACTACAAAAAAAACAGTATTTAAAAATACTGCCTCCGCCTCGCTGCGTTCAACTTGCTCTGCGGGTGAGTTAAACGCCTCCGCGACATGGCGAGTGACGCATTAATCACGCAACACAGCGGATCAATGATAAAATTTGTTGCCAACGCTTTTAATTGTGGATTTTATCAATTCGTTGTTGCAGCCCTAATTCAAATCAGTGACCCACCTGCTACTGTCCTGGGTGGTTAGAAGCTAATGCTTGGTGTGAGTGGAGTACTTGGTCACCTGAATCATGATGAGATGCTGATGATCTGGAAGGTGTTGGAGGACCGAGCTGTAAACACTGTGGAGCTGGAAGCTAAATCCTCCTCCTCTGTTCACTGATGGCTTTTCTCTTTTGATCAAGACGGCTTCTTTCACCTCTTTCTAAACATCTGTTCTCTCTGTCCAACGTCTGGACATCATTGTCGTCTAAAGAGTTTCCTTTGTTCTGGAGGTTCAGGTGGACAGCGGCACCTTGTGTTGGATTTATTAATTCTTTACCATTTTATATACTTATAGTCTTATTACTCTCTGCTTATGAACATGTTTGTATGGAAATAAAATGTTCCCACTTGACCCTTAAAAAGAAGAAGTAACTCATGTCTGCTGCACCAACAAAGGAGCCGCATGTACTAGCCAGATCTGGTTTGATTGATTATGATTAGAAGACTGTGATAAGGAAGCGCAGATAAGGAGTTATTTGTCTCTTATCTCAAACGCAGTATCTTGTGTCAATGTAGTCGCATTCTGCTTGCATGAAATAAAAAAGCCTGCAAGAGGAAGTACCGTTGGAGTTGAGCAGAGACACCCCGGTGTGCTGTTAGATTCCTAACAGCTCTCTCCCCTTTTGCAAAAGCTTGTGAAACTTATACTTTGTCTGTTTGGTCTTTCTCTTTAAAGGTTAGGAGATTAAAATAAACCTTTCAAAACCCAAGATTGCTCCACAGCCTTCACTGAACACATTTGAAATATATTTCACCTTCTTGAAAAATACTTTATTAATTCCAAAGGGAAATTAAATGCTGCTGTGATTTATATCATGTAGGGTTGTTCAACAAATCGTTGTTGACGCTGATGTCTGCAGGCAGATAGGATCTCCTGTAGCGGTCTGTCTCACAGCTGATCTGGAGAAGCCTCTGACTGAAGACACTCTGTTGTTGAACAACAGTCGGATGTAGAGGATGCTCAGGGTTGTCCATAATGTTCTTCATTTTATGAAGAATCCTTCTTTGCAAAGTCATCATAGAAGACCTGCAGCATGTGGTTGCAAACCCTGAAGGTCCTAAGCTTCCTCAGGCAGTAGGGCTGCACAATTAACACATTTGCAATATAATCGCAATTTAAAAAAACGCAATTTCCAAATCGCAGAGGTCTACAATTTTTGGCTCTGTAACAATTAGTGAATCAGACCTTTAGGTGTCAGTAATGTGTTTAAAGTGGGTTTGCCTCCACATGGAAGGGAGGACAGCTGCAGCAGTGAGATGATCTAATTTTATTACTTGTTTTAGAGTTTATATAATCATATTTTTTTTACCAGAAACGTTCAGGAATCTCACCATAGCATTAAGTTCTGGTCAATCAGTTTAATACATATACTTGCTTATTGGTTGCACTTTGCAGTTTATGTTCAACAAGGATTGATGTCCAAATCAATTAAAAGCTGTTCTCTTGAATAATGTTCTGATTAATAAAAACATAAAAGTGCTTGTTTTAAATAGTCCTTGTTTACAAACATCTTTATCTAGAGGTCATTTTTGTTGCTTGTGGTTAATTTAGAGAAAAGTTAAAATCAAATCACAGTTTTGGTTTAAATATATCGTAGGCAGAACGCGATCATTTCTGCTCTGAGCTGAGACGCAGTGGCTCTTCTAGCACCTAATCTGCACAGCGATGAAACAGTGATTTGTTGCTTGTATATGTTCAAAAAGACATGATAAATTAAACTGAAAAAAAATTGCATTAAATTGCAATATTAAGATAAAAAAAATAGATTATTTTCCAAAATCGTTGAGCCCTATCAGAAAGTCCAGTCTGCTCTGTCCCTTCTTGTAGACAGCTTCACAGTTGGGTCTCCAGTCCAGTTCGTTGCCCTGTACTCAGCTTCCTATCCATCTCTGATGCATCCAACAACTACAGAATCATCAGAGTGTTTCTGCAGATGACAGGACTCTGTCTTGTATTGGAGGTCTGAGTTTTAAAAAGTGAAAGGGAATGATGAGAGTACAGTCCACTGTGGTGCTCCTGTGCTGCTGACTACCTGCTTAGACACACATGGCGAAAAGCAAAGTGCAGGAAGTCCTGATGGCTTCCCTTCTGTTTACACAGGAGTCTCTCTAGAACCTTTATGATGGGGATGTCAGGACAACTGGTCTAAAGCCATTTAGGACTGATGTGTGAGTTAGCTGTGCCCCTTAGGGTCTCTTGACACCTCCCATTTCGGTTCCATTTTCCAACATGTCTTGGGGCGAGGTTATGCTTTTATATCGGGGTGAGTTACATTTCAACCGTCACTTAGATGAAAGTCCCTCTGGTCGCTGTTCTTATTGCATCGTAGCAAAGTAAATGTTAGCAAAGTTGTCTCAGCGTAGAAACATGGAAACGGTTTTCTGAAAATCTAAGTTTTTCTGAAGTCTGACCATGGAATATTTCCAGGTCCCTGCAGAGTGTGTTCTGTGGTTCATGTCCCAGTTAAGCAGGTCAGGTGACTCCAACAGGGAAGACAGAAAAGGTTTGCTCCTGGCATTCATCACTGGACGAGTGAGATAAACTCATCCAGCCTCGTCCTGCACTCTTCCTCTTGTTTTAAACTGTTTCATTGTCTCCCTGACTGAAGACATGGACAAGTTTAGGCCAGTAGATCTTTTACTGAATCTATTTTCTCACTTTTGAATATCACCACATCTGCCTTATTTAAAGGAAATGTTCTGTCTCTTTTCAAGAGTGGCTTGCAGAAATGAATGTGTCTCGTCATATTTATTCCCCAGAGAACCAGAATGCCATGCTTTACTAATTAAAGTTCCTAAACAGTCTGATCAACTTTAATAAGTGAGGATTTAATATACTTCAGTTATATTAATTTTTAGTTAAAAATTGTTTTTCTTCATGTGGGACGTGTTCCTCACTGAATAAATGTCCTCACAATAAAGTTTAATGGTTCATTTTATTTTTAGTCTTTTGCTGTTGGAATAAAATTTTGAAGCTTTTGGTTATCTTTACCTGGGCAGCCAATCAGTGTGGAGGACACTTTACCTATCAAACTTCATCTGTGTTTAAACGAAACACAACAAACTAATTCTAGATGAACTGTGTGACGCCTTCAGTCCATGATCTCCAGGAACAACCAGGCTGATGCATGAGACAGTCATCAGTTAAATTATATTAATGATCTCTTTCTTTGTCCTCACAGACCTCCAGAAGCCACATGTCTCCATGGAGGACGCTTCTGCCATCCAACAGCTCTGCAACCAGAGGAGAAGGTCCAGTCATGACCAGGAGGAACCAGAACCTCCATGTATTAAAGAGGAAAAGGAGGAACCAGAACTTTTCCTGATTAAAGTAGAAAATGTGGAGCCTGAGTCTTCATTAGTTGAAGAGGAAAAACACGAACCAGAACCACTAATTGAACATCAAGAGGACCCAGAACTTCCAGTGACTGAAGAAGAAAAGGAGGAACCTGATTCTTCAAGGCTTAGATGTGAACAGTTGGATCCAGAATATTTAGCAACTAAACAGGAGCAGGAGGATGTCTGCAGCAGTCAAGAGGGAGAGCAGCTTGTCCAGAAGGAGCCCGTTGCTCTAATGGAGACCTTTACTCTTCAGGAACGTGAAGGCGAACCAAGAACTGAGCAGCTTTCCTTTCACATCTCTCCTGTAGTTCAGACCAAAGAGCAGGAAGGAAGCAGCTCCACTGGGTCAGAGAGACGTATTAAAATTAAGAAAACGTGTTTAAAATGTGATGTTTGTGGAAAGTCGTGGAAGGCAAAGTCTGACTTAAAAAAGCATTACAGAATCCACACTGGAGAGAGACCTTTCAGTTGCCAGACATGTGGAAAAAGTTTCGCTCACCTGGGTTATTTAAGTATTCACAGGAAAACCCATACAGGTGAAAGGCCTTTTCCCTGTCAGACATGTGGAAAAGGTTTCACTTGTAGGAGTCATTTAAATGTTCACATGAGAACCCACACAGGTGAGAAGCCTTTTCCTTGTCAGACGTGTGGAAAAAGTTTCTCTCGTAAGAGTTGTTTAAATATTCACATGGTAATCCACACAGGTGAGAGACCATTTCCTTGTCAGACATGCGGAAAAAGTTTCGCTCACCTAACAACTTTAAACGTTCACATGAGAACTCACACAGGTGAGAAGCCTTTTTCTTGTCAGACATGCGGAAAAAGTTTTGCTCACCTATCAAGTTTACATGATCACATGAAAACCCACACAGGTGAGAAGCCTTTTTCCTAACAGGCATGTAGAAAAAGTTTCATTCGAGGTGCCAGTTTGAATATTCACAAGAAACAAAAACACAGACGCAAGAAGTAGTCTTTTTTTTTTTTTTTACTTTCACACTGACTTGCAAGTATATGTATCAAAAATGTTTCATTCAAAGGCTTCTCTAGACCAGCTGTAAGAGAACCCGCTACATGAGATCCTTTCTGCCTGCAGCCATCGGCATCTACAACAATTTGTTGAATAACCCTGCATGGTATGAATTACACCAGCATTCAATTTCCCTTTGGGATTAATAAAGTATTTTTTTAATTGTAAGTTGCCCTCAAACATCGAGCAATATATCCAAATACTTTTCATTGTGTGGCAGAAAACTAAAACCTTCCACATTTTAGTAAAATGCCATCTCTTTGCATTTTATTGGTTAAACTATTTAGAAATGTGTAGAATCTGTCCAACCTGACATCGTTAATAAATAATCTCTGGTTAATCAAGCGTCACCATGAAATGGCATTGGTCAATGTTGTAAACGCTCCAAACAGGGTTGAGTTCTGCTGATGAATAATGGCCGTGTGTGAAAGAGAAAATGTTAGATTGGTCTAAACTCTGGTAGAGAAAGGAATTTTATATTAAGTTAGATTTACAACTCGTGTTGGGAGGCTATTGAATTTTTTTTCTGGTGCTATGATAACGTGATTAAGTGATCTTGTCTGTGTTTTGTTGTTTGATTGCATATTTCTACATGTTAGACTTCTTTTTTCTTCAGTGCAGTTGTGCATTAATGGCATGTTCTTTATTATTTGATTCTGATCTTTTAACATGAGTCCAATACAGGTTGAGACGGTGAACACAGCCGTCTCTGTAGGCTATGAATGTGACAAATTGAATTGAGGTTACAATTTTCTGTTGCACTTCTGTATTAGAGCAGTTTATGCTAATCTGACAAGTATGCTGTTATTATGGACCAAAACATCTTGCTATTTTTAGCCTGAATGTTGATATAAATTTATTTCAAAATGTTTCTCTTTTCATTAAGTAATTATAAAAAGGCTTTATCCCAAATGTCTCAGAGGCACATTTTATTTAAACAAACAGCTGTAGATAAATATGGAAAAACAGCTGAAAAAAAACCCATTGGAACACATAAAAGTATAACTATGAGTCTAATTAGTCTAATTGTGACGCACAAGTGTGTCCTCTATCGTCGACTCCCTGGCCTTTCATGGATTTTTGGTCCCATTAGAAAATCTTCCTCCATGTCACATAGCGGGGTCTCTCTGATTGGTTGATGCTCCGTGTCCAGCTGCAAATTTCCCAACTATAGTGTCTGCCACTTTGGACACTCAAAGATCAAAACGCGTCACACCTGACGGGTGGAGAACGCCGGAGGACCTCTGGATGCTCCTAGATGTGCGTCCGCTGTAGACTTTGCATGTAAAACAGACACCCAGACACTCAAGAAGCATTCGGTGTGAATGCAGCATCGACAAATGTTTCCAAAACGTTAACTTACCTAATAACCACTTTCACCTTTGCAGATGATTTGACAGATATGTGCTGCAGTTGTGGCCACTAGGTGGGGCTTTAGCACTTTGCTAAGGATAGAAACAGCAAAACTGCATCACTATTCAGAAGAACATGTCTGGTGAAAAAGTAGGTAAAGGCTGGTTCACACGGCGGGTTTTTAAAGTAGGCGGCTGCTCTTTATATCGTGAGACACAACGCACAAAACGATAAAAAAATAGTAGATAAAACAGGTTTGCTCGTACAGTGTGTGGTGTCCAGTCAGACTGACGCAACTCAACACACACAAACAGATTTCGCTCAGGAGCATGGAAGTTTTGCATATAAAAAAAATTCTGATTTCCACTGAAGCTTAAGATTTGTAAATAGTTGTTATGCCATCAGAGCCATGGACAAAAATCAGATTCAATTGGAAGCAAAAATAGGTTTTACAGGCACCAAGGATCTGCCCCCTCAGCAGGGTTCCATCAGTGCTACAAAAATGTTGCTTCCCGATTGAGTTCAGAAATCGGGCAACTAGATCGAAGCTAAGTTGCAGTCTCACTTCTGAGTATCCAGCCACTGAAGTAACAAATGCTGAAACAGGTGTTACAGGAAAGACGACGCGGATCGTTTGCCTTCCCTCACCAGAGAAGCTGAGAGCTCAGAGACTGCATGCAGGACGTCGGACCGGCCTGCCCTGCACCCCGACCACGTTTCGGCTAGCTCAGCCGCTACTCCGCTGCTGAAATAACCAACGTTTTCCTGGAGTTCACCCTCTCTACTTCCACTGCTCTTCCTTGAAAGCCCAAAGGGAACTGAAGTCACACAGAGGCACCAACAGGTTTTGCAGAGGAACAAACGGGGGAAGTTAAATGGCTTATTTAGAAGGTTTACGTATTGCATTAAAAGGTGTTTTTAAACACATGGAGCTGGCCGACATAGCTCCTGTTAGCATGTTGATACCATGTCATTTCTGATGTAATTCGACTGTGTTTTATGGTTATAACAAACATTATCTCCACAAGGGTTTCATACATTGATGAGACATTAATGTTTGTTATCTGGCTCTCTCATTACGATGAAAATAAAGCCGGAGCTTTTTTAAAAATTAGTGCTGAGTGCTTAGAATACAATGATCTACCAGGCACTTCAGCATCTATACTTTGGGAAGCAGGGAAAGCAGTGATGAGAGGTAAAATAATTTCATTCTCATCTCACAAAAAGAAGTTGGAAAACAAGAAGATTCAGGAATTAGAAGAAAAACTCAAGTTACTAGAAACTTCCCTGGAAGAGGGAAAGTTGGGTAAAATCCGTAAAATAAAACTAGAATTAAACCAGTATATTGAAAAGCAAAACAAATTTCTAATAGAAAAACTTCGATTAGAAAATTTTGAACATGGCAATAAGTCAGGAAGCTTCTTAGCTAATCAGTTAAAAATAAATAAAGAGAAAACGACTATATTTGCAGTTACAGATTCAAATGGGAATACATTACATGATCCAGAATGTATAAATAACACCTTCCGTGATTTCTACAAAACTTTATACACATCACAGATAAATCCATCAGACAATGTCATCAAGCAGTTTCTGGATAAAATTACACTTCCTAAACTATCAGATAACCAAAGAACGACACTGGACTCACCGCTGACAACAGTTGAAGTTCAGGAAGCTTTAACAAGCATGCCCAATAAAAAGGCTCCAGGCCCAGATGGATTCCCTACTGAGTTTTATAAGGGGTTCTGGAATATTCTGGCACCAACGTTTCACAGAATGTTGCAAGAAATTCAGGAAAATGGCAGATTTCCAGCTGATATGAACTCTGCCACCATCAGTCTTCTGCTTAAGCCAGGCAAAGATCCTATGTTGCCCACCAGCTATCGTCCCATATCCTTAATCAACGTGGATATTAAAATAATATGTAAAGCTTTTGCAAAACAATTAGATAAAGTCACTCCTTTCATAATCCACCCAGACCAAACTGGCTTTATCAGAGGAAGGCAGTCTTCCACAAATACACGCAGATTACTTAATTTAATAGATTATTCCTACAGTACAAATAATAAAACTATTATAATGTCTTTAGATCCAGAAAAAGCATTTGATAGAGTAAATTGGAATTTTTTATTCGCTACTCTGCATAAATTTGGTTTTGGCAATTTTTTTATAAATTGGTTAAAAATTTTATACAGCTCTCCTACAGCCTGTGTCAGGACAAATAATCAAACATCTTCCAGCTTTTGTCTCCAGAGGGGCACTAGGCAAGGATGCCCACTTTCCCCCTCACTTTTTGCCATTTTTATTGAACCTCTAGCAGCAACAATTAGACAAACAAAGGTTATTAAAGGTATAAAATGCATGAATATAGAGCATAAGATTAGTCTTTATGCTGATGATGTATTACTCTATCTTCAGCACTCAAACTCTTCCCTTTCTCAAGTAATTAGATTACTAGAATCCTTCTCAAAGGTTTCTGATTACTCTATAAACTGGTCTAAATCTACGGTACTGCCAATTAATTGCTCTTTCCAAAACCCCCTAGATTTACATTTGCGCTCAGGAAACATCACATATTTGGGTATCACTGTGTCGTCTAAACTTGCGGATTTAGTAAAATTTAATCACATCCCACTTTTAAAAAAGATAGAAGATGACCTGGATAGATGGAAATCTCTTCCAATTTCACTCATGGGTAGGGTAGCTTCGATTAAAATGATGGGCAAAATGCGGTCGCATCTACCTGAAGCTGCAACTTCCTGAATTTTCCACGTCTGGCCTGAGTTTATATTATGT
The DNA here is from genome assembly GCA_037039145.1 of Fundulus diaphanus. NCBI lineage: Eukaryota > Metazoa > Chordata > Actinopteri > Cyprinodontiformes > Fundulidae > Fundulus > Fundulus diaphanus. Next base: position 5,854,017 of record CM073133.1, read on the forward strand.
AAGGTTTGTATCATTTCTCAAAATGGTTTTGTGCAGAAAACTTGACCGGCTAACAGATGAAAAGTTCTAAGAACTCCTTAGGACCTAAATCTACTGGGTTTATACCTTCTGAAAAAGCAGTTGAGCATGATTATGCTGTGCAAGCTGAAGCTGGTAGCTCCTCTGCTAAGGGGGGCAGAGACAACCTGAAACAAGAAACAAAACAAAAACAAGAAAAAAAAGAAAGATATGCCTGATGGAAATGATTGTAACACCCTGACGAAAGACAATTTGTCTGCTATTACTCAACTAGGAAAGTGGCTTGATGATTGCACGGATGACATTTGATCTGTCTTCTCTGGATGATGTCTCAGATAACAGAACGCCAGACCAGATGTACCTACTATGAAGAAAAAAAGAGAGAGAACAAAAAGTTATAAGCAGAAATGATGACAAGCAATACATAATTGAAGAACTTGATAGAGTGAGAAAAATAGATCCTGATGTCCTCCAGTAGCCTAAGCCCATAGAAGCACATCCCCATGGGTAGGTCAGGGCAAGATAAGCCACTCTAGTTATAAGCTTTGTCAAAAAGGAAAGTTTTAAGATTAGTCTTAAAAGTAGACAGGGTGTCTGCTTCACGGACCAAAACTGGGAGTTGGTTCCACAGGAGAGGAGCCTGATAGCTAAAGGATCTGCCTCCCATTCTACTTTTAGAGACTCTAGGAACCACCAGCAGACCTGCAGTCTGAGAGCGAAGTGCTCTGTTAGGAACATACGGTGTAATCAGAGCTCTGATATATGATGGAGCTTGATTATTAAGGGCTTTATACGTTAGAAGAAGAATTTTAAATTCTATTCTTGATTTAACAGGAAGCCAATGAAGGGAAGCTAAAATTGGAGAAATATGATCCCTTTTGTTGATTTACATCAGAACTCTTGCTGCAGCATTTTGTATCAGCTGAAGACTTTGAACTGCATTTTGTGGACTTCCTGATAGTAAAGAATTACAATAGTCCAGCCTTGAAGTAACAAATGCATGGACTAGTTTTTCAGCATCGCTCCTGGACAGAATGTTTCTAATTTTGGCGATATTCCTGAGGTGAAAAAAGGAAACTCTGGAAACCTGTTTAATATGGGATTTAAATGACATGTCTTGGTCAAAAATAAAACCAAGATTTTTTACTTTATTACCAGAGGCCAAGTTAATGCCATCCAGATTAGGTGATTGATTAAGAACTTTATTTTTTGAGGACTCTGGTCCAAAGATGACAACTTCTGTCTTGTCAGAATTTAAATGCAGAAAATTTAAAGTCATCCAGCTTTTGATGTCATCAAGACATGCCTGTAGTTGAAGTAATTGATTGGATTCATCAGGATTTATGGACAAATACAACTGAGTGTCATCAGCATAACAGTGGAAATTAATCCCATGCTGTCTGATAATTTTGCCAATCGGAAGCATATATATAGTAAAGAGAATTGGTCCAAGGACTGAACCCTGTGGTACTCCACAGGTGACCCTAGAGTTTGAGGAAGATTTATTATTAACATGAACAAACTGGAATCTGTCCGAAAGATAAGATTTAAACCAGCCTAATGCTTTCCCCTTAATCCCTACTGTCATGATGCAGCCTGAAGGCTGCATTCTGAACACTTCCTCGTTCCTTCCTCAGTGCAGCCCTGATTGGGAACACCTGACAGGACTGCAATCAGCCACGGACTCGCTCCACCTGCTCTCACCACTATAAAGACTCACCTTCAGTTTGTCCTTGTTGCCGGTTCGTCTCAGTCTCCTGAACACCATGCCTGTCTCGTTCGTGCTCGTCTCCTGGTTCTGTTCCTGTCTGCGCCGGTCTGTTCTCGCCTGCCAGTTTCCTGTACCCCTGCAACCTCCGTCTGGTAAATGACTTTGGCTTCATCATCCACTACCTGCTGTCTCAATAAACTTTGGAAACCAGCTCTGTGTGTGTGTGTGCTGTGTCCGGGTTCATCCAAGACAAATCATGACAGAACGAACCGGCCAAAGGAATAACCCGGTCACACACAGAGCTTGGTACGGGAGCTGGCCGGAATCTGGATTCACCTTTGCTTCAGCCCCAGATCTCCGTGGGTGCCTTCGCCTCTGGTTCGTCTCGCCGGGATCGTGGTCCACGATGCCCCGCCTCTTGGTTCGTCTCGCCTGGGTCGCTGTGTTGCGACGCCTCGCCTCTGGATTTGTCTCGCCTGGGTCGCTGTGTTGCGACGCCTCGCCTCTGGATTCGTCTCGCCTGGGTCGCTGTGTTGCGACGTTCGCCTCTGGATTCGTCTGGATTCGTCTGGCCTGGGTCGCTGTGTTGCGACGCCTCGCCTCTTGGTTCGTCTCGCCTGGGACGCTGTGTTGCGACGTTCGCCTCTGGTTCGTCTGGTTCCGGCGCTCTCAAGGTTTCTGCGCTTACAGAGGGTCCGGCGCTTATTGGTTCCAACGCCTTCCCCGCGTCCTCTTGGTTCCTGCGCCGACAAGGGATCCTGCGCTCCTGAGTTTCTGCGCCCGTGAGGTTCCTGCGCCCGTAAGGTTCCAGGCTTTTTTGTTTTGTTTTGCCCGCCGTCCGGATACCCCCCTCCACCCGCCCAGTCGAGGAGGTTATTGGTCGTCTGGAAGCCGACCTTGAGGGGGGGGTAATGTCATGATGCAGCCTGAAGGCTGCATTCTGAACACTTCCTCGTTCCTTCCTCAGTGCAGCCCTGATTGGGAACACCTGACAGGACTGCAATCAGCCGCGGACTCGCTCCACCTGCTCTCACCACTATAAAGACTCACCTTCAGTTTGTCCTTGTTGCCGGTTCGTCTCAGTCTCCTGAACACCATGCCTGTCTCGTTCGTGCTCGTCTCCTGGTTCTGTTCCTGTCTGCTCCGGTCTGTTCTCGCCTGCCAGTTTCCTGTACCCCTGCAACCTCCGTCTGGTAAATGACTTTGGCTTCATCATCCACTACCTGCTGTCTCAATAAACTTTGGAAACCAGCTCTGTGTGTGTGTGTGCTGTGTCCGGGTTCATCCAAGACAAATCATGACACCTACAGTATGTTCAAGTCTTTGTAGGAGAATATTGTGATCAACTGTGTCAAATGGAGCACTGAGATCTAACAGGACAAGTACAGACACAAGTCCATTATCTGAGGCCATGAGAATATCATTAGTGACCTTCACCAGAGCCGTTTCAGTGCTATGATGAGCTCTGAAGCCTGACTGAAACTCCTCAACTAGGTCATTACTTTGTAAATGTTCACATAGTTGATTAGCAACTACTTTCTCAAGAATTTTAGATAAGAAAAGAAGATTAGATATAGGTCTGTAATTTACTAACTCATCTTGATCAAGAGATGGTTTCTTAAATAAAGGTTTAATAACAGCTACTTTAAAAGCATTTGGTACATATCCATTTACTAAGGATAGATTAATCATGTCTAAAATAGGACCACTGATCAAAGGGAATACCTCCTTAAACAATTTGGTTGGGATTGGGTCTAACATACAGGTAGAAGGTTTAGATGAAGCTAAGATTTTAGATAGCTCAGAAAGCTCTACTGCTTCTAAACAGTTCAGACACAGCACAGGTTCTAAAGATTCCTCCAACGCTGCCTCACTTATTGAGGACGAGGTAATCGTGTTTGGGAGGATGCCAATTATTTTATTTTTAATGGAATCAATTTTATTTATGAAGAATTCCATAAAGTCATTACTGCTAAGAGCTAAAGGAATGGATGGATCAACAGAGCTGTGGCTCTGGGTAAGTTTAGCAACCGTACTGAAGAGAAATCTAGGATTATTTTTATTCTCCTCAATTAATGATGAAAAATATGCTGCTCTAACTCTGCGAAGGCTCTTGTTATACAACACTAAACTGTCCCTCCAGATTAGGTAGGATTCCTCTTGGTGTGTAGAGCGCCATTTTCTCTCCAATTTCCTAACATTGTGCTTCAAGGAACGCAGCACTGAATTAAACCAGGAAGCCAGCTTTTTCAAGGGAGCTACATTATCTAATGCAGAACGCAATGAGGAAGTCACACCGTTAACAAAGGTGTCAATTTGTGAATGGGAAGAAACAGCATTGCTGCCATCTACAGGGCATTTCTGCAATACTGATGATATTAAAAGGGGGACAGACTCTTTAAGTTTTGATACAGCATTATCCGATAAAGATCTACTATAATGGAATGCTTTTTTGGGGGTGGAGAACTCAGTTAGATTAAACTCAAAGGTTATTAAAAAATGGTCAGATAGGACAGGGTTGTGAGGAAATATTGTTAATTCTTCACAATCAATGCCATATGTCAGCACAAGGTCTAAAGTATGTTACCAAGAGTGTTTCGGTTTATGCACATTTTGAACAAAACCAGGATAGTTTTAAAGGCTACACTAAGGTTATCACATTCTGTGTCAACATGAATGTTAAAATCACCCACTATAATAACCTTGTCGGTGTTTAACACCAAATCAGATAAGAAGTCTGACAGCTTATGTGGAGATGTTCTAAATAATGGGACGTTCACAAATTTCCCCATACTACTATGGGAGACTGGAAGGCTCCAGAGTGTTAGTAAGAGTAAAATGAGGACAACTAGACTCCCGTTGAACTTTGTTGGTGCCACACTTGGCTCTGTATTTCACTAACACTGGAGATCCTTCTAATGATATCAAGGGTGATTGATGTTTGTCTATTTCCTCTTTTTCACAGTAGAACAGTTATATACGCGTTCTTTCCAGGAATAAGAGGAAACATCTGGTGTGATACGTGACGAGAACACCCCACATACACATCCCTGTAAATGAAACCTTATAAAAGGGGGTGAGACTTGTAATGTGAGGGACTCTGTTGCAGGAAATGTAAATGTGCAGCTCGCCGTTTGTACGAATAAAGCGTCCACCTGCTGGCCGATAAGAAGCAGCTTTGGCTCGTCTTTTTTCAAGTTCATTTCTCTCCAACACTACCTCCTTAACTATTCTTTCTATTATTCGATATTCTATTCTTAATAGTATGTGTTCATTGTTATCACTTTAAGTGATGATTCTTGTTAATCGTTAATTCCAGGGGATTAAAAGACTCAGTTAAGTGAAAAGCTGTTTTTCTTTTTTGTAAAGGGCAAAGGTCAATTTGTTTTTCTTCAAGAGGCTCATTCTGATAATTCTGATGCCAAACTTTGGTCCCAACAATGGGGGGACAGAACTGTATTCAGTTATGGATCCACTTGGCAGGAGTGGCTATTTGTTTTCATAAATTTGCTGGTGAAGTGAATTGGAAAGGACGGATCATGAAGGTCACTTGGTTGCCTGTGTTTAAAAAATAGAAGACGCTATTTTTTTTTATAATTAATGTCTATGAATACAACAATGAACCTAAAAATGGAACTTTACTTCATCAAGTTACAAATGACCCACAAGAGTTGAAAACTACTTATTTTACGGATCTTGCAGTAGTAGGAGGTGATTTCAAAATGGCTCCAGATGATTGGATTGATAGATGGCCCTCAAAACATTTGCACTGTCAGCCAAATCCAATTATTGTAAACTTCATGAGTGAAAATGGTCTGTTAGATGTGTGGAGAGCCAGCAACCTTGACATATGAGAATTTACTTGGACAGAACCTAATGGAAATGCTCAATCCAGAATTGTTAGTCTCTGTTTCCACAATGCAGTTCAAAGTCAATGTCAATATCTCTAGTAGTCCCCTACGAGATCACTCTATAACAAACCTGATTATTTTTATCAAAATCAATTGAAATAAATAAAGGATTTTTGAAAATTCAACTAATTTCTCTTAAAGGATATATATTGTTTTAGAATTAGAGAATGGATCCTAGATATCACTAACAACCACCAATCTGAAATACAAAAATGGGAATTTTCTGTTACTTAAATTAGTATAGTAAGACTAGTCTGGGAAAAAACAAGAAAGAAAGTAAGTTGGTCAAAACCTTGTTGGATTATTACTAAATTGAAGTGGTCAGAAGATCACGAGATAGAAATCTCTAATATACAGACTCACTCAGACCAGTTTCACCTAAATAAAGCACAAGGTTGATTTATCAGATCAAGGGCCAAATGGATTGAAGACAGACGAAAGTTCATCCTTTTTCATTAGGCTGGAAAAAAAAGATAAGAAAAGAATGCAATTTCTTCTAAATTGATTAATGCGGAGGAATGTGCAAATTTACAGAGAATATCAAAAGAAATATATAACTCCTACAGCATTTTCTTCTATAGCTGTCACACATTACTTCTTGCATAAACCCTAAACAACCTAACTTAAAGAAACAGTAAGTTTGCAACAGAACTTAGCAATAAAGTCTAATACGGATCATTACAGTATCCAACTTGATTTATCCCCCGGATTTGGAAGCTTTCATTTTTTTTCATTCATACGTCAATGCAAACCATGTAAATCTGCATGTATATCACGTTACTGATATTGTAACGACTGATATAGAGCCATATTTATCTAAGTAATGCTTTATATTACCCAGTTACTGAGGAATATATTACTGTAATTTGTTATTTAAGTAATGCGGTAATCCCAACACTGCCTAGGAATATGGATATCTAATGACTCTAAAGCAAGTAATTAATAAAATATTCAAATGCTGTTTGGAAATACAAAAAAATACTCAATAATTGGTTGCAAAGAGACTTAACATTATTTGGAAGATGGTTATTGACGAAACAGAATTAATTTCTAGACTAGCATGACTTGCTTATTCACTACCCCTTTCTGCAAAATAAAAAAAACGCTCATTTTTAATTTCATTTGGAAAAATAAACATGACTATATCGGAAAAGCTGACATGATTAAAGTTTTGAAGAAGGTGGATTAAAAGCCGTAGATTAGATGTAAGGAATGGTTTACTAAAGCTAAAATAGCTTCAGTCATTCTTAAGATGTAGCGAGGAGATATGGTTCAGTGTTCCCACGTTCATATTTAAGAAATTAGGAGGAATAAACTTCCTTTTAAGGTGCAATTTTGAACATGTAAAGTTTCTAGCAAAAAGGGGTGTTCAAGTGTGTCAAAGACTTTGAAAAAGCCTAAGAACAATATGTATGTGTCTGTAGGAATAAAGTCTCTGTAATCTAACAGGTCAATAATTAGTCTAGTATGGTTATGTCTAACTGTACCTTTCACAAAGGCTGATTGACACTCATCCACTAGTTATGATAATCCCATATCCAATCTATTAGAGTAGATGTGAGCTAGCAATTTATAGTCGTTACATAGTAGTGTTATTGCTTTCAGGCCCACAGTTTTTAGCATGAAATCAATCTTTCCCCCATGGGGAGAGATTGGCCCTTGAAACTGCCTTTAGCTTATTAACTGACTTCTCTGCTTCTAGACCTTTTTAAAAATTATTTTTATTTATTTTAACGGTCCTCCATGAGGTTGACCAGCCAAATGAAAGGCTTCACATCTATTGGCAATTCACATCTATTGGCAGTTTGGGTATAATGAGAGAGAATTCTCGTTTTTAAATCTACTTACATCTAGAGAGAAGTCAGATTTAAGCTCTGAGCACATCTGCCGCTTTCAGCCAGCACCAAAATGCTGGGCAGCCCCTGAGAAGAGGTCTTCTTCCAGGTGAAAATCATCAGCCCCCTTTGAAAGAAAGGTTTGGATCATCATGAAAACGCCCCGGAGACGTTCCGAGACCAGGAGCCCCTCCTCGTCCCTTGAATCCCTTAGGAGTACCAGAGGCCGGATACCTTCTCTGGGCCGGCCAAGCTGCTCCTGTCCCCGGACCCCCCTGGCTCATTGGTCGGAGATTCTGTTCGTTTACACCAAATGTGATCGGAATTCTAAAAAATAACTTACTTCCTGGAGTTATTGAATAAGGGAAGAGTGATGAAATTCCAGCACTTTTGCACAGAGGGGAGATCACATAGATGGAAAGTAATCGCATCCCATGGTCCCGCTTCTGTCTGTATCTGCCTGTTTCTGCTGCTCTTCCTCCCCGGCTCCCCCTAAATACCCCACAGCTGTACCATGAGAACAGAGACAGTCATATCCCAGACATTCATTATCTGCTTAGTAACACTGAAGTGCAGGAGCTGAAGTGCAGCACCTTGTGTGTCCTTGTGTCTCCAGTCTGAGTTGGCATCAGGCCATAGTGACTTCAGAATAATATTCCCATAACAGTTAACAATAAGTAACTTATTAATTTCCTTTCTTGTTTGTCTATGTTTTTAAAGACTAAAGAAAGAGGAAGTCTTTGTTTCACTTTCTTCAAGCCAGCGAGCTCTAGAGCGTATAAATTTGAAGACTATTTAATTCAGCTTGTTCATCTAAAGATAAGTCTGTTTTACAAAGCCTGTTCATATCCTTTATAATGTCCTGTTGTTTTTGCTTTTTCATTTTAAAGATATATCTACTCCTAAGATTGGCAATATCTTTAATTTTGAATTTGAACCACTCCCATTTCTAATTAATTGATTCCATACAGTAAGTGTTTACTTTCGTTGCAGAACTCCTCATTGTCTAAAAGGCTGTTATTGAACTTCCATAAAGAGGAGAGAATCGTCTTCATCCTGTCAAATTGAAAGGAAATTGAAATGCCACAGTAGTCAGTTTATTTATAAAAAAAAAAAAAAACTCGTGACGCCTTGTGGCAGCAGTGTGCAACCGCAGGTGCCACAAACTGACCCCGGAAGTGCATCTACTAACTCACACCGGAAGTACTCGGCCCTGCTGCACTTCGCTTAGACTGAGCTGGAAGACGGTTGTGTTGTGGAGTCTCAGGTGAATATCTGCGTAGTTTCAGCTACAATGTCTTCAGTTCAGCATCTGAGAGAGTTTATCAGAGAGCGACTAACTGCTGCTGCTGAAGAAATCTTCTCAGAGGTTGAGAAAACCATCGTCCGCTACGAGGAAGACGCCAGACGGCTGGAAAGCTGCTGGAGACCCCAGATAAAACTCACCAGAATCGGTATGAAGCTACAAAAAGTGTCTGATAAATCAGTTTGATCAGTTTCTAATCTGAGCTCTCAGCTTTCCAACCACACTTCAGTCTCTGTGGCTCCGTTCACACCTGAAACTAACATCCTCCAATGGTGGCCTTTAGTCTGAGTCACGTGTTCAGAGAAAATGTGCTGCACGCGCTCACATGGCGCAGCGCTGCATGTTTGAGGTGATTTGTGTGTTAGTTCAGGATAAATCACCTTTAAACATCAACTTTTACTCGGCAGTGGAAGCTTATGAACAGAATATTCTGTCCCTCTGAGCCCCACGGAAGCGTTTAACCGCCAGACGTGATAAATAGTTTAGGAGCAGCATCTGGTTTTAACCACATCCAGGTTGATGGCAGACATCGCCTTTCATGGACATTTGAATGAAGTAAGATGGGAAACAGAGATCAAGTCACTTTATGCCTTTTTACTTAGAAGGAATCTGCAGGAGGAGAGGTGTTTAAAAACAGAGCAGTGACTAAATAAGTCACTGAATGGTGGATGTGTGTTAAATCCAGCCTGGAACGTGGGTCTGACCGCAGATCCATGCTCCTTTGTGGGTGCAGCAAAGAGCAAGTGACCGGCCCTCATTTTCATTTACGACTTATCAATGGAAGGACTACAACAAAGTTTGTGTTCTCAGCACTTTTCCCTCGGATGTAATCTGATTGAATTTGACTTTGTAAAGTGCCTTGAGGTGACATGCTTCATGAATTGGCGCTATATAAATAAAATTGAATTGAATTGATTGGATGTAAACATTACTGATGGACCGGAGGTAAATCCAGAGTTTGTGCAGCAGTGTTTTAGGACAACAAATATGGTAGACATTGGTGATCAGATGGCAAGGACAGGGCTGGTGGTGTACTGTGGATGGAATTCTAAACAATAATAACTGACTTCCCAGAGTTACTGAATGAAGAGACGGCGGTGATGACGTTCCAGCACTTTTATTGAGAAACAGAGCAGATGATCACATAGATGGAAAGTAATCGCACCCCACGGTCCCGCTGCAGTCTGTCTCTGCCCTGTCTCGCTTTCGGCTCTCCCTAATACTACCCAGTGGCCTTGGCATGAGACAAAACAGAGAGTCTATCCTAGACAATCAGTGTCCCGCACAGTATTATCTACGCAGCATTTGGCCTTGGCACTCAGCAAGCAGTGGATTTCTGGTTCTGCAGAGCAGGCTGGAGCCAGAAGACCTGAGTGGTCTGGAGGGGTGATGCACTGATAACAAGTCTGTGATGTATTCAGCTGCTAATTCAGGGATTTATAGACTAACAGAAGGATTTTAAAGTCTATTCTCTGAGATCCAGGGAGCCAGTGGAAGGACTTCAGAACCGGGTCCATGTTCTCTATGTTCTTAGTCTTAGTGAGGACTTCAGAACCGGGTCCATGTTCTCTACGTTCTTAAGGCCCGTTTACACTACACTTTTTTAACCGAGCCGAGACCAGTCCGAGCTCGGTAACCGAGATAACTCTTGTGTGTAAACGGTCAGCAGACTGAACCAGACCGCGCTAACCATAACCGGACCGCGCTAACCGGACCGCGCTAACTGCAGACCAGCTCTTGGGTAGGTCTCGGCCTGGTTCTATTTTATCCCGGTTTCTGATAACGAAGAGCGCATGAGCAGACGGCGTCATGCCCTTACAGTCAGCTGACTGTCAGCGGGTTTTCCGGCGTGTCTGGCTGCACGTCCCGATTCACACTCCATTCAGACAAATTTCAGACATTCATAATAATACTAGCTTCCTCACCGTGCCACACGGTTTCCAGAGATGATTCTGCTTAGCAGCGCAATGAACCTCAGCGTCTGTCGTGTTTTCCTGCATCTGTAAATCCTTATTAGACGTTCGTTTGTCTCATCCACTTCCCAAAAAGCCAACTTTCTCAAGTAAATTCACCAATGGTTGCCTTCTTCCCCTGACTCTCTGCAAACACCGAAATATCACAATATCAAGCATAACTTCCTGAATGTTACGGGCGCAGCTGTGTGTGTTTCGGTGCTTCCGCCTTCAATCCCAGAGAGCGGTAGTACCGCAGATCGCCACTAGGGGGCGAGGAGCAACCAAGGAACCGAGATAAGCTTTGTGTGTAAACGGGTCGTCTTGTCTTGGATAACTGAACCGAGCTCGGACTGGTCTCGGCATGGCTCGGTTTTTAGATGTAGTGTAAACGGGCCTTTAGTCTTAGTGAGGCAAGGCAAGGGCAAATTTATTTATATAGCACAATTCAGTACATGGACAATGCAAAGTGCTTTACATGATTAAAATATAGCAAATTAAAACAGAATAAAAGCAAGTAAGAATAAAATGTAGATAGAAATTAGAGCAAAAAAGTGGTGATTCAGTTAACTAGAACAGTCAAAGGCAATCCTAAACAAATGTGTTTTTAATCTCGATTTAAAGGAACTCAGGCTTTCCGCACCTTTACAATTTTCTGGAAGTTTGTTCCAGATCAGTGGAGCATAGGAACTAAATGCTGCTTCTCCTTGTTTAGTTCTAGTTCTAGGCATGCAGAGTAGGCTGGAGCCAGAAGACCTGAGTGGTCTGGATGGTTGATACACCGATAACAAGTCTGTGATGTAATTAGGTGCTAAGCCATTTAGGGATTTATAGACTAACAGAAGTATTTTAAAGTCTATTCTCTATGAGGACGCGGGCAGCAGCGTTCTGGATCAGCTGCAGCTGTCTGATCCACTTTTTAGGCAGACCTGTGAAAACACCGTTGCAGTGATCAGTTCTACTAAAGATAAACATGGATTAGTTTTTTCAGATCCTGCTGAGACATTAGTCCTTTAATCCTGGAAATGTTCTTCAGGTGATAGAAAGCCGATCTTGTAATTGTCTTTAGATGCTTTTGGAGGTTCAGGTCTGAGTCCATCACTACTCCCAGGTTTCAGGCCTGATCAGTGGTTTTTAGCTGAAGCGACTGAAGCTGTGAGCTAACTCTTGATCTCTCCTCTATTGGTCCAAATATTATTACTTCTGTTTTGTTTTTATTCAATTGAAGAAAATTGTGGCACATCCAGGCATTGATTTCTTCTAGGCATTTACTCAGTGCCTGAACTGGTTCATAGTCACCTGGTGACATGGTGATGTAGAGCTGTGTGTCGTCTGCATAGTTATGGTAGCTGATTTTCTATGATCTGAGCTAGAGGAGCATGTAGAGCAGGGGTGTCAAACTCATTTTGGTCTAGGGGCCGCATTCAGCTTAATCTGATCTCAAGGGGGCCACACGAGTAAACTCATTGCAAGATTAAATAGAACTAATAAAAGTGGACTTGTTGTTGATTTTTATATTAAACGAATTTCCCTTTTACAAAATATATTATGAATAACCTCAGAGTTTAAGAAAAGTAAGTTATGTGCAATTTCAACAATACTCAGTTAAACATTTATTTAATTGCATTATGCACAGTGATTGTAAAATGTTGAAAAACATTTGTTCACAGTTTTTGGGACTTAAAACACCGTCCTGCATGACAAAAATACATCAAACAGATAAAAATTAAGAAATTATTTAAAATCAATGTTCCACATGTGAAGCTCAGTGCTGCTGTTAGTTCTGATTGTGACGCTTATTAAGGCTAGGCGCCTGACTACGGCCAAATATGGTAAAAGGCAGTCAGAAAGGTTCGGCTGAGGAGCCTGTGTGTGAATAAAATACCAACAGACAAGTAGTAAGTTAAACTTATTGTATTCAAACTTATATTTTTACATATTTTCCTATGAATATAAACAAACACAACACGGAAGACAACAACAACAAAAAAACCAAATAACCCTGATAACACCCAAGAGTGTCTTTCTCTTATTTAAGTCTGACCTTTTGTCTGCAGGATGATTAATGGTCCATCAATCAATGATCCGACTCTTTTTTTAGTTAATGATCCACGGCAATAGGTCCGGGAAAATGAAATATCTCGGTTCAATTAAATGCTAAATCTGCTGCGGTGATGGTAGCTCCCATCCTGGGTCGGAACAAGGGAAAAACCTGACCTAAACAAGGTCATAAATAAACACAGAAATTAGCATTTGAGCAGGGTTAAACTGCCATCTAGGCCTGTCGCGATAATCAATAAATCAATTAATCGCATGATAAATAAAAACTATCCACGTCATTTAATTTATCGGCTATATCGTCTCTGCCTGTGTTTTTCTCTTTGTATTGATGACGCTGGATGAAAAGGCTTAACTCCGGTGCTATCCACTGACACCCCCCCCCCCATCCTCATTTTTTTAGGAAGGGAAAAAATGAGGAGGGAGGAGGAGTGGACTATCGCATCAGGTAGTGAGCGCGCATCATTTTGTACTTCTGCAGCTTAGCGGGGTAAAAAAAAACACATCTCATGTTGGGGGGGGGGGGGGGGGCTCGAAATGGAACTGGTTTCAAAGCCGAACGCAACAGCCGCAGTGTGGGAGTATTTCGGATTCAAACCAAATGACCGAGGCAAACCGCTGAGCCTATGCGAGCCAGTATGTCGGATTTGTCATAAAACAGTAGCAGCTAAGAGCAGCAATACAACCAACCTACACGTGCACCTAAAGCACAACCACCCAGCAAAGTTTCTCCAGCTGGGGACAAAAAGTACAAGCAGTGGCCCGTCTGCGTCTTCAAGTTCGCGACAGTCCACCATCACTGAAGCAATTAATCGACAGGCAGCATACAAAAAGGACGGCGCAGAGTGGTGCGCGCTCACAGACAGCGTAGTTCATTTAATTGCTAAACAGATGCTCCCATTTAATATTGTTGAAAAGCCGGCATTTCGAAAAATGTTGCAAACATTTGATAGACAGTATGAACTCCCCAGTAAAAACTTCATATCACAAACGGCAATTCCACAACTGCCAGTGGAGTTGATGTACAGATGTGAAGTAGATGATGTAATGATGAAGCTGCTGTCCTCTGAATCAGCTGCAGTTTATGGAGGGTTTCTGGAGGACAGAGAGGAAAGGGAGCTGGGATTGTAAAGTGGACTGTGGACCAGTTTGTCAACAGTGTGAAGGAAGAACTTGATGCTGCAGAGATGAAAGTAACCCAGATGATGATGTGGAAAGTGATGGAGAGGCTGTCCAGGATGACGCAAAGGCTCTAAAGCTGAAAGGTGGCAGAGATACAGGAATTTTCAATGGATATTTTAAAAGTACCAGATTTAGTTGACTTTGCACACTAAGCAAGTGAGCCAACTAATGCGGCATGATGTCCACGGCCCGGGAGTATATGGGCTTGCGAGAAAATGTTTTCAGTCCAACATTATTTTTGCTTCAACACCTGTGCTAACTTCACTTGTTAATATGGCAAAGCCCTCCGGAGCGTTCCCAAACATATCCGCTTGATCATACATACGGAGAAAATAGCTGATTTAAAGGCACAGAACGCATTAACACCTTGATATGTGCTTGAGGTTGGCTTTGTTGCCAATCAAACTCTGGTTTAAAATCCATGCAGGGCAGCCTAAAGCTCACTTCTATCATTAAGCCATAAAAATGAAATTAAAAAAAGTTCAGGTGTTTTATAAAAGATGTGAAAGTCAAGAAATTGTCTATATACCAAACTGTAAAAGATTGTAGTTCTCTATTTCAAAAAGCACTTTGGATTTTAAAATAGAAAAACGTTCTATTTTTGTTATTTTTTTGTTTAAAAAGTCAATGTATAAGGTGGGTGCATAAACATTTTATTTCAGTGTTAAATACTGTTTAAAGTAACGGATTGTAATAAAAAATGTGTCCGGACCTTTACTGGTTGTTGATTTTCTTTATTCGGACCCCGCTGATTTCTAATTAGTGACCCCTGGTCTAGACAGTGACAAAGAACGGACAGCACGTCCCATAGGACTCTGTAAAAGTCTGGTCAACACTTTCAACCTGAGCTTCCTTAAAAAGAGAGACCTGAGGAAGGCACAGAATGAAGCTAATCTCCCACAATCTCATTCTGGTGAGTGATTTTTTTTAAAGTCATTTATTCATTCGTTTGTAACTCAAAATATTCAGACCCATGTGTATTTTTTTTGTAGCATGTAGACCTGTAGAATGTGATTAAGAATGTTGTCTGGCAATAATTCTACATACAACACAAATTATTAAGGAGAATTAGTTGCATTTCTTTAAAAAAGTTGAAATACATTAACTAATAAAAAATAGTATTGTTCTAATATAGTAATAATATTTTTCTGCTGGAGCCATTTTGGTGTTATTTCTACTTGTCAGCTCAAGCGGAGTAATATTTTACTCGTCACTGGTGAAGTTTGGTCCTAAATGAGTAACATAAAAATTATATATCTTTTTTTTAATAAAAACATTTTCAATATCCCACAGGATGTTGTCACACGATGGGGCACTAAACAGAAGATGATTGAAAGGGTGTTGGAGCAACTCCCAGCCATTAGACGAGTCCTGGTTCATGACAGAAAGCACAGCCATCTCAACCCAACCTGGCAGGATGTTTCGGTGTTGGAGTCCATCAACGCAGCTAGGAAACCACTGGCTGACTTTACAGATGTCCTTTCAGGAGAAACATACGTCACAGTGTCCTCTGTTAAGCCTGTGCTAGAACTGATTAAAGGCGACCTTCTCTCTTCAGGCCCTGATGACAGCACACTGACTGCCAGTATTAAACGTAACATATCCACGATACTGACTGGAAAATACAGCTCACCTGCCATCCAAGACCTCCTGACAAAGGCAGCCATCTTGGATCCAAGGTACCGTGGCAGCATGGAGGAGGCAGGGTCATTGGATGACGTCAAACATCAGCTGGTGCAAGAGCTACTGGACTTAAAAGAGCCAGAAGTAAGTGAAGAAGGTGTGAGTAGTGAGGGTTCTAGCCAAGCTGGTGGAGGAAACAAAGATGAACCTACAGCTGCCCAACTCTCCAAGAAGAAGAGGCTAAGTGACCTTCTTCAAAACAGAAGAGCTGAACGCACAGTTCAGACACAGGCTACATATCCAAAAAGAGAGCAGGTTGATGCAGAACTGACAAAGTTCCTTCAAGAAGATGCTATTGATGCCTCTTGTGATCCCTTGATGTGGTGGCGTGACAATCCTTTGATGGAAAACTTGGCCAAAAAATACATGTGTATTTGTGCAACAAGCACCAGTTCAGGGAGAATGTTTAGTACAGCTGGACACATTGCTACTCCTGAGAGATCCTGTCTTAAGCCACACAAACTTAACATGTTGGTATTTCTTGCTCGGACTCTGTCTGACTAAAGTAGCTACAGATCTGCTTAAAGATTGTTGAGGCATCTGGTCTTATTTAAGAATCAATCTTTTCTAAAATCTAATGATATACAGACTTCATTATCGGTACTCTTTTGGTTGAATGTAGTTTTTTTTTTTTTCCACTGTGGTTTTATCTTGTGTTTTTTTAAGTGTATTTTTAGTTAACAGAGACTGAGAGTCCATTTGATTTTTATTTCTCGTTTTTTGTTAACCAGTTCGAGTGTTAAGTGTTCTGTTGAAAATAAAGTGTGTTTATCTTTGGCAGGAAATCGCATGCAGTATTAAGTCATTTCCATTAAGTCAGTGTAAAAAGGTCTTCAAACAATATTATCTTTTATCGCAATAATTTTTGAGACAATAGCGTACCGCGCACGTGACGTCACCGTCTCAAGAGCAACGGCCCTTTTGCCGCTTAGGTAGGACAAACAGATAGAGAACGCACGTAGCAACCAGCAACAGAACCAGCGATATGACCGACTTTGCAGCCATTAAACTTTCCCAAGACGATGTCCCAGGCACACGGTTTACTGGTCAAACTGTGGAAGAACAAACCAACCTTCAGCTCAAACGATGGCTTGAGTTTCGAGGGCTTAAAAAGACCGGAAAGCGGGCCGAGTTGATCGAACGGTAAGCTTTGTTTTTTTTTTTCCTGCGCGGCGGTCATGGCGTCGTCGGCCGTTTTTTGTTTGTTTGTAATCACCGTCCAGGGATCAGTATATGTTTAATGTTTGGCCGTTTCTCAATATGCGTTCTTGAGCGTTCTTGTGTGCTCGTGTGCTCGTGACACGTCATCAGCCTCAGCCCGAGCACTGTTCCAATACCGAGAACGCCAAATCGAGAACGCGCCGAATTCCCCGGATGTTGTTCTCGCCCCGCCCTCTTTATCGAGCATGCATCAGAGCAGACTTGTGCGTTCTTCAGACTGACCGCTTTCCCAGAATGCACCGCGGCAAGATAATTTTTAGGCTTTTTAGAAATTAAAAATGTTGTTTTAAAAAAATTTGTCAAGATTTATTGTGGTGTAGTATATAAATACTTTTGAATGTTAAAGAAATGCTAAAGAACTGTGCGTCTCATGACGTCACAAGTACGCTTCTGTTCCAATACACCATACGTGCTGCGTGCTCGCGTTCTTGTCAAGTCCGATCTTCCTGTGTTCTCGCCAAGACCGGACTTGACGAGAACGCGAGTCCGTACTCGCGTTCTCGTGAATTGAGAAACGGCCATTGTCTTATTTGAAATGTTTTTGAGTAGGCTATCCTGGTAGCAGGGTATCATGTTAGCGCCTGCTACTATGATAGCCTATATGCTATCATGGTAGCAGGCGCTTCATCATTAACATGTCGGCCACCAAAATAATCTTACCTGTTCACTACTTGATGTCGCTGGGTCAGGATGTTCTTCGGTTGGGCCCTTTCCTCCGACAAAATGGTTGCTACATATGTAGGCCGACCGCACCGATGTACCCAGCGCACACATTTCTCCTTGGCACTCTTGAATTTCGGGAAAGTAATGAAGAAAACATCCTTCATATGCGGCCAATCAGCGTACCTCGAGTCGCTGTTGCACGTTCCATAGCAACAATGTTTATAAACCATGGTCTTAGATTTTGGAAAAAGCAGTCTTTTAAACGAGTACAACCTAGGCTAACGCACGTCTCTTTTACAGCGAAACAGCGGCGGACTATGCAAATTTGTCCTACCGCGTACCACGTGATGTGACGTCACGTTTCTAAAAATAGCTCGCTCGCGGTACGCTATTAATCGTTCACCAAAATTTTTTATCGTGACAGGCCTAATTGCCATCAAAAACTTCTAAACATTCATAAAAAATTAGCTATATTCCTTTTGTTGCGCAACTCCAAAGGAATGAACCAATTCCAGAGTTCTATAGGCCATTGACAAATTTAATGAAAAGTAACTAAAAGTAGCCTTAAAGGAAAACATTTTGAAAAATCAAAAGGTATTTATATTCCTCATATTTATTCCTCCATCACCTCAATCTCTTCTCCCACTATGGTAATCGTGTTGGTCCTCTTCCTGTTTCTCCTGAACTTTACAATCACCTCCTTAATTTTATTCACATTCAGAGTGAGATGGTCCCATACCATGCCACAAAGTGGTCCGCCAGCTCCCTGTACTCAGCTTCCTATCCATCTCTGATGCGTCCAACAACTACAGAATCATCTGAGTGTTTCTGCAGATGACAGGACTCTGTCTTGTATTGGAGGTCTGAGTTTTAAAAAGTGAAAGGGAATGATGATAGTACAGGGTTCGTACGGGTGCTGGAAATCCTTGAAAATGCTTGCATTTTGACGTTGTGTTTTCAAGGTTTGAAAAGTGCTTATATTTTGGATGAAGTGCTTGAAAATGCTTGAAATTGTAACTTTCTTTGGCAACAAATACCTATCTAACTGAATCGTGTGTTTATTAAATGGAGAAATAAAATGTTGGAGAGCCCGTAAATGAAACGTGCTCGCTTATGTGTGACTGCGATCTGCCAGTCTATTTCCATGTGTGACTCCGCCCCCATGAAACCACTACTGCACCATGCCGGGAGGTTGTCGTTTCAATGAACGTTGGCTGGAAGATGAAAAATACAAATTATTGATTAAACGGGGACAAACCCCACGAGTTGCCTCTTGTAAAGTCTGCAAAAAAGACGTGCAGCTTTTCACAATGGGCGAGTCTGCACTCTCGAGTCACATGAAGGGTAAGTCATAGACTTTTTAAGTAAGCCAGCTGAAGTAGCCTAGTACACGTTAACGTTAGCGCCTATTTGTTTACGCTAGTAACTGCTAGCTAGGTATTCACGGGCTAAGTTCAGTGTTACTCGCAGGAATTTGTTTATATATAGGCTTCCAGAACCTGATTCAGCTGTCGATGGATGGCCCAAATGTAAATTTGAAGCTTTTCTCACTGGCCCAGCAGAACATTGACAAACAAAACTTGTGTTTTGCTTAAATATCTGATCCTTCTGCTAACACAATTTTGGTTGTTTATAGCATCTCTTTTAATGCGATAAAAACACTAAATAATATTTTTGACTATGTATTGGTATGTAATTTACGGTGATGTAAGGTGCTTGAAAAAGTTTTAAAATGGATCTTGAAAGTGCTTGATTTTGACTTTGGAAAAGGTGTATGAACCCTGTAGTACAGTCCACTGTGGTGCTCCTGTGCTGCTGACTACCTGCTTAGACACACATGGCGAAAAGCAAAGTGCAGGAAGTCCTGATAGCTTCCCTTCTGTTTACACAGGAGTCTCTCTAGAACCTTTATGATGGGGATGTCAGGGCAACTGGTCTAAAGCCATTTAGGACGGATGTGTGAGTTAGCTGTGCCCCTTAGGGTCTCTTGACACCTCCCATTTCGGTTCCATTTTCCAACATATCTTGGGGCGAGGTTATGCTTTTATATCGGGGTGAGTTACACTTCAACTGTTACTTAGATGAAAGTCCCTCTGGTCGCTGTTCTTATTGCATCGTAGCAAAGTTAATGTTAGCAAAGTTGTCTCAGCGTAGAAACATGGAAATGGTTTTCTGAAAATCCACGTTTTTCTGAAGTCTGACCATGGAATATTTCCAGGTCCCTGCAGAGTGTGTTCTGTGGTTCATGTCCCAGTTAAGCAGGTCAGGTGACTCCAACAGGGAAGACAGAAAAGGTTTGCTCCTGGCATTCATCACTGGACAAGTGAGATAAACTCATCCAGCCTCGTCCTGCACTCTTCCTCTTGTTTTAAACTGTTTCATTGTCTCCCTGACTGAAGACATGGACAAGTTTAGGCCAGTAGATCTTTCAATTCAATTTCAATTCAATTCAATTCAATTCAATTTTATTTATATAGCGCCAAATCATGAAACATGTCATCTCAAGGCACTTTACAAAATCAAGTTCAATCATATTATACAGATTGGGTCAGATTATACAGATTGGTCAAAATGTCCTATATAAGGAAACCAGTTGATTGCATCAAAGTCTCGACAAGCAGCATTCACTCCTGGGGGACCGTAGAGCCACAGGGAGAGTCGTCTGCATTGTCCATGGCTTTGCTGCAATCCCTCATACTGAGCAAGCATGAAGCGACAGTGGGAAGAAAAACCACCCATTAACGGGAAAAAAAAACCTCCGGCAGAACCGGGCTCAGTATGAACGGTCATCTGCCTCGACCGACTGGGGTTACAGAAGACAGAGCAGAGACCCAACAAGAGAGACAAAAAGCACAGAAGCACACATTGATCTAGTAATCTGTTCTACATTAGATGGTAGTAACGGGTGAGCCGTCTTCTCTGGATGATGTCAAAGTTAACAGAACGCCAGACCAGGTGTACCTACTATGAAGAAAAAGAGAGAGAGCAAAAAGTTAAAAGCTGAAATGACAACAGTCATTTCAATGTAATGCAATGCAAAACTGGAGAACCGTAGAATGAAGAACAGTAGAAATCAGTAGAGTGAGAAAATTAGACCCTGATGTCCTCCAGCAGCCTAGGCCTATCACAGCACAACTATAGAGATAGCTCAGGGTAACATGAGCCACTCTAACTATAAGCTTTGTCAAAAAGGAAAGTTTTAAGATTAGTCTTAAAAGTAGACGGGGTGTCTGCCTCACGGACCAAAACTGGGAGTTGGTTCCACAGGAGAGGAGCCTGATAGCTAAAGGATCTGCCTCCCATTCTACTTTTAGAGACTCTAGGAACCACCAGCAGACCTGCAGTCTGAGAGCGAAGTGCTCTGTTAGGAACATCAGAGCTCTGATATATGATGGAGCTTGGTTATTAAGGGCTTTATACGTTAGAAGAAGAATTTTAAATTCTATTCTTGATTTAACAGGAAGCCAATGAAGGGAAGCTAAAATTGGAGAAATATGATCCCTCTTGTTGATTTTCATCAGGACTCTTGCCGCAGCATTTTGGATCAGCTGAAGACTTCGAACTGCATTTTGTGGACTTCCTGATAGTAAAGAATTACAATAGTCCAGCCTTGAAGTAACAAATGCATGGACTAGTTTTTCAGCATCACTCCTGGACAGAATGTTTCTAATTTTGGCGATATTCCGGAGGTGAAAAAAGGAAACTCTGGAAACCTGTTTAATATGGGATTTAAATGACATGTCTTGGTCGAAAACAACACCAAGGTTTTTAACTTTATTACCAGAGGCCAAGTTAATGCCATCCAGATTAAGTGATTGATTAAGAAGTTTATTTTTTGAGGACTCTGGCCCAAAGATTACAACTTCTGTCTTGTCAGAATTTAAATGCAGGAAATTTAAATCTTTTACTGAATCTATTTTCTCACTTTTGAATATCACCACATCTGCCTTATTTAAAGGAAATGTTCTCTCTCTTTTGAAGAGTGGCTTGCAGAAATGAATGTGTCTCGTCATATGTATTCCCCAGAGAACCAGAATACCATGCTTTACTAATTAAAGTTCCTAAACAGTCTGATCAACTTTAACAAGTGAGGCTTTAATATACTTCAGTTATATTAATTTTTAGTTAAAAATTGTTTTTCTTCATGTGGGATGTGTTCCTCACTGAATAAATGTCCTCACAATAAAGTTTAATGGTTCATTTTATTTTTAGTCTTTTGCTGTTGGAATAAAATTTTGAAGCTTTTGATTATCTTTACCTGGGCAGCCAATCAGTGTGGAGGACACTTTACCTATCAAACTTCATCTGTGTTTAAACGAAACACAACAAACTAATTCTAGATGAACAGTGTGACGCCTTCAGTCCAGGATCTCCAGGAACAACCAGGCTGATGCATGAGACAGTCATCAGTTAAATTATATTAATGATCTCTTTCTTTGTCCTCACAGACCTCCAGAAGCCACATGTCTCCATGGAGGACGCTTCTACCATCCAACAGCTCTGCAACCAGAGGAGAAGGTCCAGTCATGACCAGGAGGAACCAGAACCTCCATGTCTTAAAGAGGAAAAGGAGGAACCAGAACTTTCCCTGATTAAAGTAGAAAATGTGGAGCCTGAGTCTTCATTAGTTGAAGAGGAAAAACAAAAACCAGAACCACTAATTGAACACCAAGAGGACCCAGAACTTCCAGTGACTGAAGAAGAAAAGGAGGAACCTGATTCTTCAAGGCTTAGACATGAACAGTTGGATCCAGAACATTTAGCAACTAAACAGGAGCAGGAGGATGTCTGCAGCAGTCAGAAGGGAGAGCAGCTTGTCCAGAAGGAGCCCGTTGCTCTAATGGAGACCTTTACTCTTCAGGAAAGTGAAGGTGAACCGAGAACTGAGCAACTTTCCTTTCAGATCTCTCCTGTAGTTCAGACCAAAGACCAGGAAGGAAGCAGCTCCACTCGGTCAGAGAGACGTATTAAAACTAAGAAGATGTGTTTAAAATGTGATGTTTGTGGAAAGTCCTGGAATAGGAAGAGTGACTTGAAAAAGCATTACAGAACCCACACTGGAGAGAGACCTTTCAGTTGCCAGACATGTGGAAAAAGTTTCGCTCACCTGGGTTATTTAAGTATTCACATGAGAACCCACACAGGTGAGAAGCCTTTTCCCTGTCAGACGTGTGGGAAAAGTTTCTCTCGTAAGAGTTGTTTAAATATTCACATGGTAATCCACACAGGTGAGAGACCATTTCCTTGTCAGACATGTGGAAAAAGTTTTTCTCGTATTGATTGTTTAAATGTTCACAGGAGAATCCATACAGGCTTCAGGCGTTTTCCATGTCAGATATGTGGAAAAAGTTTTGATAAGAATGCTCATTTAAATGTTCACATGAGAACCCACACAGGGGAGAAACCTTTTTCTTGTCAGACATGTGGAAAAAGTTTCTCTCGTAAGAGTTGTCTAAATATACACATGGTAATCCACACAGGTGAGAGACCATTTCCTTGTCAGACATGCGGAAAAAGTTTCGCTCACCCAACAACTTTAAAGGTTCACATGAGAACTCACACAGGTGAGAAGCCTTTTTCTTGTAAGTCATGCGGAAAAAGTTTTGCTCACCTATCAAGTTTACATGATCACATGAAAACCCACACAGTTGAGAGACCTTTTTCCTAACAGACATGTAGAAAAAGTTTCATTCGAGGTGCCAGTTTGAATATTCACAAGAAACAAAAACACAGACGCAAGAAGTAGTCTTTTTTTTTTTTTTTTACTTTCACACTGACTTGCAAGTATATGTATCAAAAATGTTTCAGTCAAAGGCTTCTCTAGACCAGCTGTAAGAGAACCCGCTACATGAGATCCTTTCTGCCTGCAGCCATCGGCATCTACAACAATTTGTTGAATAACCCTGCATGGTATGAATTACACCAGCATTCAATTTCCCTTTGGGATTAATAAAGTATTTTTTTAATTGTAAGTTGCCCTCAAACATCGAGCAATATATCCAAATACTTTTCATTGTGTGGCAGAAAACTAAAACCTTCCACATTTTAGTAAAATGCCATCTCTTTGCATTTTATTGGTTAAACTATTTAGAAATGTGTAGAATCTGTCCAACCTGACATCGTTAATAAATAATCTCTGGTTAATCAAGCGTCACCATGAAATGGCATTGGTCAATGTTGTAAACGCTCCAAACAGGGTTGAGTTCTGCTGATGAATAATGGCCGTTTGTGAAAGAGAAAATGTTAGATTGGTCTAAACTCTGGTAGAGAGAGGAATTTTATATTAAGTTAGATTTACAACTCGTGTTGGGAGGTTATTGATATTTTTTTCTGGTGCTATGATAACGTGATTAAGTGATCTTGTCTGTGTTTTGTTGTTTGATTGCATATTTCTACATGTTAGACTTCTTTTTTCTTCAGTGCAGTTGTGCATTAATGGCATGTTCTTTATTATTTGTTTCTGCTCTTTTAACATGAGTTCAATACAGGTTGAGACGGTGAACACAGCCGTCTCTGTAGGCTATGAATGTGACAAATTGAATTGAGGTTATAATTTTCTGTTGCACTTCTGTATTAGAGCAGTTTATGCTAATCTGACAAGTATGCTGTTATTATGGACCAAAACATCTTGCTATTTTTAGCCTGAATGCCGATATATATTTATTTCAAAATGTTTCTCTTTTCATTAAGTAATTATAAAAAGGCTTTATCCCAAATGTCTCAGAGGCACATTTTATTTAAACAAACAGCTGTAGATAAATATGGAAAAACAGCTGAAAAAAAACCCACTGGAACACATAAAAGTATAACTATGAGTCTAATTAGTCTAATTGTGACGCACAAGTGTGGCCTCTATCGTCGACTCCCTGGCCTTTCATGGATTTTTGGTCCCATTAGAAAATCTGCCACTGCGTCACATAGCGGGGTCTCTCTGATTGGTTGATGCTCCGTGTCCAGCTGCAAATTTCCCAACTATAGTGTCTGCCACTTTGGACACTCAAAGATCAAAACGCGTCACACCTGACGGGTGGAGAACGCCGGAGGACCTCTGGATGCTCCTAGATGTGCGTCCGCTGTAGACTTTGCATGTAAAACAGACACCCAGACACTCAAGAAGCATTCGGTGTGAATGCAGCATCGACAAATGTTTCCAAAACGTTAACTTACCTAATAACCACTTTCACCTTTGCAGATGATTTGACTGATGTGTGCTGCAGTTGTGGCCACTAGGTGGAGCTTTAGCACTTTGCTCAGGATAGAAACAGCAAAACTGCATCACTATTCAGAAGAACATGTCTGGTGAAAAAGTAGGTAAAGGTTCACACGGCGGCTTTTTAAAGTAGGCGGCTGCTCTTTATATCGTGAGACACGCCACACATAAATACGATAAAAAAATTGTAGATAAAACAGGTTTGCTCGTACAGTGTGTGGTGTCCAGTCAGACTGACGCAACTCAACACACAAACAGATTTCTTAGACTTTCTTTATTGTCATTTTGTATGCACAGAGTGCATACAGAACGAAATTTCGTTTTCACACAGCTGAGAAAGATTGCAGTAACTCTACAGGATACCTTTCGCTCAGGAGCATGGAAGTTTTGCATATAAAAAAAGATTCTGATTTCCAATGAAGCTTAAGATTTGTAAATAGTTGTTATGCCATCAGAGCCAT
Source organism: Fundulus diaphanus (assembly GCA_037039145.1). Lineage (NCBI taxonomy): Eukaryota > Metazoa > Chordata > Actinopteri > Cyprinodontiformes > Fundulidae > Fundulus > Fundulus diaphanus. The sequence continues at coordinate 5,879,228 of CM073133.1, forward strand.
GGACAAAAATCAGATTCAATTGGAAGCAAAAATAGGTTTTACAGGCACCAAGGATCTGCCCCCTCAGCAGGGTTCCATCAGTGCTACAAAAATGTTGCTTCCCGACTGAGTTCAGAAATCGGCCAACTAGATCGAAGCTAAGTTGCAGTCTCACTTCTGAGTATCCAGCCACTGAAGTAACAAATACTGAAACAGCTGTTACAGGAAAGACGACGCGGATCGTTTGCCTTCCCTCACCAGAGAAGCTGAGAGCTCAGAGACTGCATGCAGGACGTCGGACCGGCCTGCCCTGCACCCCGACCACGTTTCGGCTAGCTCAGCCGCTACCCCGCTGCTGAAATAACCAATGTTTTCCTGGAGTTCACCCTCTCTACTTCCACTGCTCTTCCTTGAAAGCTCAAAGTGAACTGAAGTCACACAGAGGCACCAACAGGTTTTGCAGAGGAACAAACGGGGGAAGTTAAATGGCTTATTTAGAAGGTTTACGTATTGCCCTCCCTGGGCTGCCACCTTACCGTGGTGGAGGGGTTTGAGTGTCCCAATGATCCTAGGAGCTATGCTGTCAGGGGGTTTAAGCCCCTAGTAGGGTCACCCAAGGCAGACAGGTCCTAGGTGAGGGACCAGACAAAGCGCAGCCCAAAAATGCCCCTTATGATGAGTACGATTATTGGACTTCGTGTTCCCTCGCCCGGATGCGGGTCACCGGGGCCCCACTCTGGAGCCAGGCCTGGAGGTGGGGCACGTTGGCGAGCGTCTGGTGGCCGGGCTTTTGCCCATGGAGCCCGGCCGGGCTCAGCCCGAAGAGGCGACATGGGTCCCCCTTCCGATGGGCTCACCACCTGTCGGAGGGGCCAAAGGGGTCGGGTGCATTGTGCAACGGGTAGCAGTAAAGGGCGGGGACCTTGGCGTTCTGATCCTCGGCTGCAGAAGCTGGCTCTTGGGACGTGGAATGTCACCTCTCTGGTGGGGAAGGAGCCTGAGCTAGTGCGCGAGGTTGAGAGGTTCCGACTAGAGATAGTCGGACTCACCTCGACGCACCGCTCTGGCTCCGGAACCAGTCTCCTTGAGAGGGGCTGGACATTCTTCCACTCTGGAGTTGCCCATGGTGAGAGGCGCCGAGCTGGGGTTGGCATACTTGTTGCCCCCCATCTCTGTGCCTGCACGTTGGGGTTTTCCCCGGTGAACGAGAGGGTGGCCTCCCTCCGCATTCGTGTGGGGGGACGGGTTCTGACTGTTGTTTGCGCTTATGCGCCAAACAGCAGTTCAGATTACCCACCCTTTTTGGAGTCCTTGGAAGGGGTACTGGAGAGTGCCCCTCCTGGGGACTCCCTCGTTTTGCTGGGGGACTTCAACGCTCACGTGGGCAATGACAGTGGGACCTGGAGGGGCGTGGTTGGGAGGAATGGCCCACCTGATCTGAACTCGAGTGGTGTTTTGTTGTTGGACTTCTGTGCTCGTCATGGATTGTCCATCACAAACACCATGTTCAAGCATAAGGGTGTCCATGTGTGCTCTTGGCACCAGGACACCCTAGGTCGCAGTTCAATGATCGACTTTGTTGTCGTTTCATCTGATCTGCGGCCGTATGTCTTGGACACTCGGGTGAAGAGAGGGGCGGAGCTCTCCACCGACCACTACCTGGTGGTGAGTTGGCTCCGATGGCGGGGGAGGAAGCCGGTCCGACCGGGCAGGCCCAAATGCACTGTGAGGGTTTGCTGGGAACGTCTGGCAGAGTCCCCTGTGAGGCGGAGCTTTAACTCCCACCTCCGGGAGAACTTTGAACACGTCCCGAGGGAGGCGGGGGACATTGAGTCTGAATGGACCATGTTCCGCGCCTCTATTGTTGAGGCGGCTAGTCGGAGCTGTGGCCGCAAGGTTGTCGGTGCATGTCGCGGCGGCAACCCTCGAACCCACTGGTGGACACCAGCGGTGAGGGAAGCCGTCAAGCTGAAGAAGGAGTCCTACCGGGCTTTTTTGGCTTGTGGGACTCCAGAAGCAGCTGATGTGTACCGGCAGTTGAAGCGGCAGGCGGCTCGGCTGGTCGCCGAGGCAAAAACTCGGGCGTGGGAAGAGTTCGGAGAGGCCATGGAGAAAGACTTCCGTACGGCTTCGAAGCGATTCTGGTCCACTATCCGGCGTCTCAGGAGGGGGAAGCGGTGCAGTACCAACACTGTTTACAGTGGGGGTGGTGTGCTGCTGACTTCGACTTGGGACGTCGTGCGTCGGTGGGCGGAATACTTCGAAGACCTCCTTAATCCCACCAACACGTCTTCCATTGAGTAAGTAGAGCCTGAGGGCTCTGGGTCGGGTTCTCCCATCTCTGGTGCTGAGGTTGCCGAGGTTGTTAAAAAGCTCCTCGGTGGCAAGGCCCCAGGGGTGGATGAGATTTGCCCTGAGTACCTTAAGGCTCTGGATGTTGTGGGGCTGTGTTGGTTACCGCGGCTCTGCAGCATTGCGTGGACATCGGGGGCAGTTCCCCTGGATTGGCAGACTGGGGTGGTGGTCCCCCTATTTAAAAAGGGGGACCGGAGGGTGTGTTCCAACTACAGAGGAATCACTCTCTTAAGCCTCCCTGGTAAGGTCTATTCAGGGGTTCTGGAAAGGAGGGTCCGTCGGATAGTCGAATCTCGGATTCAGGAAGAGCAGTGTGGTTTTCGTCCTGGCCGTGGAACACTGGACCAGCTCTATACCCTCAGCAGGATTCTGGAGGGGGCATGGGAGTTTGCCCAACCAGTCTACATGTGCTTTGTGGATCTGGAGAAGGCATTCGACCGTGTCCCCCGAGGGATCCTGTGGGGGGTACTCCAGGAGTATGGAGTACCGGACCCTTTAATAAGGGCTGTCAGGTCTCTGTATGACCGGTGTCAGAGTCTGGTCCGCATTGCCGGCAGTAAGTCGGACTCGTTTCCGGTGAGAGTTGGACTCCGCCAAGGTTGCCCCTTGTCACCGATTCTGTTCATAACTTTTATGGACAGAATTTCTAGGCGCAGCCAAGGTGTTGAGGGGATCCGTTTTGGTGGCCTTAGGATTGCGTCTCTGCTATTCGCGGATGACGTGGTCCTATTGGCTTCATCAGGGCGTGATCTACAGCTCTCACTGGAGCGGTTTGCAGCCGAGTGCGAAGCGGCTGGGATGAAAATCAGTGCCTTCAAATCCGAGACCATGGTCTTGAACCGGAAAAGGGTAGAGTGCCTTCTCCGGGTTGGGGAGGATGTGCTGCCCCTAGTGGAGGAGTTCAAGTATCTTGGGGTCTTATTCACGAATGAGGGGAAGATGGAGCGGGAGATCGACAGGCGGATTGGTGCAGCGTCTGCTGTGAAGCGGGCACTGTACCGATCCGTTGTGGTGAAGAGAGAGCTGAGCCAAAAGGCGAAGCTCTCAATTTACCGGTCGATCTACGTTCCTACCCTCATCTATGGTCACGAGCTTTGGGTCGTGACCGAAAGAACGAGATCCCGGATACAAACGGCTGAAATGAGTTTTCTCCGTAGTGTGTCTGGGCTCTCCCTTAGAGATAGGGTGAGGAGCTCAGTCATCCGGGGAGGACTCAGAGTAGAGCCGCTGCTCCTCCACGTCGAGAGGAGCCAGTTGAGGTGGCTCGGGCATCTGGTCAGGATGCCTCCTTGACGCCTCCCTGGTGAGGTGTTCCGGGCACGTCCCACCGGGAGGAGGCCCAGGGGAAGACCCAGGACACGCTGGAGGGACTATGTCTCCCGGCTGGCCTGGGAACGCCTTGGGGTTCCTCCTGAGGAGCTGGCCCAAGTGGCTGGGAGAGGGACGTCTGGACCTCCCTACTGAAGCTGCTACCCCCGCGACCCGACCCCGGATAAGTGGAAGAAGACGGACGGACGGACGTATTGCATTAAAAGGTGTTTTTAAACACATGGAGCTGACCGACATAGCTCCCGTTAGAATGTTGATACCATGTCATTTCTGATGTAATTCCAGTGTGTTTTTATGGTTATAACAAACATTATCTCCACAAGGGTTTCATACATTGATGAGACATTAATGTTTGTTATCTGGCTCTCTCATTACGATGAAAATAAAGCCGGAGCTTTTTTTAAAAATTAGTGCTGAAAGTCCGCTAGCCTAAGTGCTATTAGCTGCCGGTAACTTCCGGTTTCCAGATGTTTAACTACGGTCGTTTCAAGCATAAGGTTTGTTCCGTTTCGCTCTGCCATCGTTCGATAGTGCTATGAGCGTTATTACTACATTAATACGGAATATTAATGTTGATTTAAAGAACTTTAAGAGTAAGCGATTTTAGCGACCCCTAACTCCCGGAGGTATAATCACATTAATAAAATCGAGCGTTCTAGAAGTTTACTGAGCAAATCCTTATTTAAAATGTTATTTCCTCAAATAATGTTTTGGGTAACTCTAGATTTGCATTGTGAATGGGTTGAAAAACATACCAAATGTTCTGAATTAGTTAAGCTAATTTAAACTCATGGCATGTTCTTTAAGGTGAACAGTGGAATTATAATACCCAACCCAAACAGCATCAATGAACAGGAGATCAGACGTTTACTTATCTGGAAAAGGTGCACAATCTGTTGATTAAAAATAAAAACGTGATTCATAAAGCCTGCTTAATTTTATTTCACAAAGCCTTAAAAGCCAATGTTTTCCTCAGCTATTTGATACCCCAAAAAATAAAATAGAAATAAACTCACAGTTTCAATCTTAAGCTAAATTCCGTTTTAACGTGACAAAGTTGCATCAAGTGCTTTGAGACTATACATGTAATGGTTACAGTTTCAAACTGCATTATGAGGTAGGCAACATTTTGATATTGGTAACATTAGTTCAATTGCAAACATTCAGCACTGCTATCTTTTTAAAATAAACTGACTAGTAATCTAATTGCAGTGAGCCAAAAGCTAGTATGTTATTGCATTAAACAGACAACTCATTAGCATATCTTACTTAAAATCACCGTTGCATGACCTACGACACAGGAGCACCCGGCCGTCTCAATTGATGTAGTCAGGATCCATGCAGAGTGAATGTCACACTTGTTTTGACTTGGATGGATATCAGCTTTTATGAATACCAGATCGTTGTTAGTGATTAACACCTTTCCAACTTTTCCACTGAGGAGGTACTGATACAACTTTGTACTTTTGTAGTAGAGCATTATAGACCCATCCGTACCAACTGACAACATAAAATAGTTAAAAATGGACTTATACGTTGAATGAGGCCACCTCTTCATGTCATCCTCCCACTGCCAAATCGTTTGAGGGTGTGGCACTGACCTGCCACTTCGATTGCTTAGAGATTTTTGGAAATGTTGCCATGACAGTGTTTACCAATTTAGAGAAGCTAACGGTAGTTGGAATGAAACGGTACTTGGAAGGGAAGCAATGAAACGGAAGTGCTGCTCAAAAACCGGAAGTTGGACCCATATTGACTCCCATGTTTGAAATAAGGTAGATAAGGTTATTGGGCGTCCAGTGGAATGGCAAGATGCGGTCGCATCTACCTGAGGCTGCAACTTCCTGAATTTTCCACGTCTGGCCTGAGTTTATATTATGTAAGGTTTGTATCATTTCTCAAAATGGTTTTGTGCAGAAAACTTGAGCGGCTAACAGATGAAAAGTTCTAAGAACCCCTTAGGACCTAAATCTACTGGGTTTATACCTTCTGAAAAAGCAGCTGAGCATGATTATGCTGTGCAAGCTGAAGCTGGTAGCTCCTCTGCTAAGGGGGGCAGAGACAACCTGACGCCAATGAACACGGCAGAAAAGAAACAAGAAAAAAAAAAGAAAGATATGCCTGATGAAAATGATTGTAACACCCTGACGAAAGACAATTTGTCTGCTATTACTCAACTAGGAAAGTGGCTTTGATGATTGCACGGATGACATTTGCTCACAACTACAGCAACATAGTGCAATGCTAGCCTCTGTACCAAAAACAACGCAACGCAACTCAGAAGATATAGAGAAATGCAAATTTAATATCAATCTCCTAGAGAAACAAGTCAGCTCCCTCCTCAAAGAAAAATAAAATGTGAAAGAACGGCTTGTGGAACAAGGAAGATACAGAAGAAGATGTAGTCTACGAATTAAAAGTAAAGAACGACGTGAATGAGAAAAATAAAGCTAACACTATCAACCTGCTGTGCAAGGAGATCCCAGATCTGGCAGAGAAAATGGAGGATGCTGTAGAATTTGCTCACAGAGTGAGCAGAAAGACGAAGAACAAACACAGACAGATCGTAGTTCTCTTTTCTAAAAGAATAATGCGAGACGACATCTGGAAAATAACCAAATCCAAGGAAGGAGGGTGTCTGGTTTGTGGAAGACCTGATAAGAGAAGACATCTTGGCAAGACAAGTAATGGGGCTCCAAATTGAGCAAGCGAGGAATGAAGGAAAAGCTGCAGGTTTTTGAGGTCCATATGGTTACATTAATGGCAAGCACATTGAAGTTAGGTCAGTAGGAGCTGGTTGAGTATTCAAAATAAGTGAAAGTTATGTGGAGATGTTCTAAATAATGGGACGTTCACAAATTTCCCCATAGTACTATGGGAGACTGGAAGGTTCCAGAGTGTTAGTAAGAGTAAAATGAGGAGAACTGGACTCCTGTTGAACTTTGTTGGTGCCAAACTTGGCTCTGTATTTCACTAACACTGGAGATCCTTCTAATGATATCAAGGGTGATCAATGTTTGGTTATTTCCTGTTTTTCACAGTAGAACAGTTATATAAGCGTTCTTTCCAGGAATAAGAGGAAACATCTGGTGTGTTACGTGACTAGAACACCCCACATACACATCCCTGTAAATGATACCTTATCAAAGGGGGTGAGACTTGTAATGTGAGGGACTCTGTTGAAGGAAATGTAAATGTGCAGCTCGCCGTTTGTACGAATAAAGCGTCCACCTGCTGGCCGATAAGAAGCAGCTTTGGCTCGTCTTTTTTCAAGTTCATTTCTCTCCAACACTACCTCCTTAACTATTCTTTCTATTATTCGATATTCTATTCTTAATAGTATGTGTTCATTGTTACAACTTTTCAATTCAATTCAATTTTATTTATATAGCGCCAATTCATGAAGCATGTCATCTCAAGGCACTTTACAAAGTCAAAATCAATCATATTATACAGATTGGTCAAAAATGTCCTATATAAGGGAACCAGTTGATTGCTTCAAAGTCCCGACAAGCAGCATTCACTCCTGGAGAAGCGTAGAGCCACAGGGAGAGTCGTCTGCATTGTCCATGGCTTTGCAGCAATCCCTCATACTGAGCAAGCGTGAAGCGACAGTGGAAAGAAAAACCTCCAGCAGAACCGGGCTCAGTATGAACGGTCATCTGCCTCGACCGACTGGGGGTTACAGAAGACAGAGCAGAGACACAACAAGAGAGACAAAAAAGCACAGAAGCACACATTGATCCAGTAATCTGTTCTACATTAGATGGTAATAGTCGGTGATCTGTCCTCCCTGGATGATGTCACAGTCAACAGAACGTCAGACCAGGTGTACCTACTATGAAGAAAAAAGAGAGAGAACAAAAAGTTAAAAGCTGAAATGACAACAGTCATTTCAATGTAATGCAATGCAAAACTGGAGAACAGTAGAAATCAGTAGAGTGAGAGAAATAGGCCCTGATGTCCTCCAGTAGCCTAAGCCTATAGCAGCATAACTATAGAGGTAGCTCAGGGTAACATGAGCCACTCTAACTATAAGCTTTGTCAAAAAGGAAAGTTTTAAGATTAGTCTTAAAAGTAGACGGGGTGTCTGCCTCACAGACCAAAACTGGGAGTTGGTTCCACAGGAGAGGAGCCTGATAGCTAAAGGATCTGCCTCCCATTCTACTTTTAGAGACTCTAGGAACCACCAGCAGACCTGCAGTCTGAGAGCGAAGTGCTCTGTTAGGAACATACGGGGTAATCAGAGCTCTGATATATGATGGAGCTTGATTATTAAGGGCTTTATACGTTAGAAGAAGAATTTTAAATTCTATTCTTGATTTAACAGGAAGCCAATGAAGGGAAGCTAAAATTGGAGAAATATGATCCCGCTTGTTGATTTTCATCAGAACTCTTGCTGCAGCATTTTGGATCACATACCCAGCCATCACCGCATCTCAAGACGCCTTAAGATGTGTCTCAAGACACATTTGTTGAGATGTCTTGAGATGTCTTGAGATGTCTTGAGATATCTGAAGATGTCTTAGAAATAAAATTTAGTAAAATATCACTATCCACTATTCCTTGGTAATAATTTATATATTTTTTGTTTATAGAAAATAATGACAAACCCTATATGACACACTGAGTATTTAATAAAACAGGATAATACAGTTCAATGTATTGCAATTATTGCACATAGTATGAACATGTTAAGAGGATTAGGTTTAGGATTAGGTTTTTTTCAACGAATTGACAGTACTGTCCATTGGTGGCAGCAGACTTTATCCCGATTCCTAGGTTTTCAATTGGCTCCCAGAAGCATTTATGGTGGAGGAACAGGAGGGTGTCAGTGATGGCTGATGTTGGAAAAATGATTTTTTTCCCCCTTCTTGATACTGTTTGCAGCCTGTCAGTGGGTCTTCTGTGCGTTGCAGAAAGTGGTACCCTCAAACAGGATCAGTGGAATATCTGGGGAGAAACATTATGCATGTAGCCATGGGATACAAAAATTATCTATCTGTAACTTAACCTAGTGTTATGCATTATGCTATGAGGTTTACATTGCCCAGTTTCTCTATAATCCTTTTTACACATTATATTCAAGATGTAACTTTACCAGAGATTGTAGCCCATATGGTTGTGATTTTCACTGGTTGCCTGTCACTGTCATTCACATGGGTTGGGTTGAAGGGGGCTATCTCCACAAATGAGCCAACTCTGAGAGTCTTTACATCAAATCTGTGAATGAGATAAAATATTTTTAAAACACTTGCATTCATTAAAAAAGGTATATTATAAAAGGCGTATTCCATTTTTTTAGATAAATATCCAAGGGTCTAATACACAAAATGATGCACAGCTTCTGGGAAATGCTATGCAGTATGTTTTGTTGCTGGTACAATTGCTGCTCTGCGCTATCCTTTTACGAATTTGGCTGAAAAAATATTCTGAATCCAGTACATTACTATTGCTATTACACAAATGATAAACATTGTTAACATACTTATATTTTTGTGGGGACAGTGTGGCAGTTTGAAATACTTGTTCTCCCCACTGAATATGCATGGAATTTTTAATAAATTGAAAAGAAATAGAAATGCATTTTTCTTTTTTGAAACTGATACTCCTTAAATATAATTTTATGATCTTGTTATTGCTGATTACTTCTGTTGTTTTGATGAGTCGGTCCACCCAAGATCACTGTTGATGAGGTTTTTTCTATCAGCTGCATTTACTGAAGCATTCTCTCATGTATGTGTACCGTTGACTAGCACAGCATTATCTAATTATGATAACCTACGTTGCACATACTTGCTCTCCTCTTTGCCGTTTCCAGGGAAGATTTTTGAAATGTTGACGTCAGCTTCCACTGTAAAGCCTGGTGGCCCGCTAGGCTTATAATGTGGTGGGGGAAACCCTCAATTCTAATACATTTATTTTAAATCTATTGCTCAGTCAGATGAGTCTAGAATTCAGTGTTTGCTAATTAATATTCTCATTAAAATTACGTAAATTAAATTCAAAGTCTAAAACAATATGGAAATACATCTGTATTTTATGATTCAAATAAACGAAAAACACTTAAAGCAGATTTTTATGTAAGAAGTCCCCCATAACAAAAGCTGGATTTTTATCCAATTTTACCTGAAGACAATTTCTTTAACACAGCTCTGTCTATGGTGTTATTTGGAGCTGCTAGCTGTCATTTTAATGAGGATTAAGCTGCTGAAGTTTGGTCAAAGTGAATTAATATTTGTTACACATTTAGCAGACATGTGTTAAATTAATTTTATTGAAAAACTTTATTGAAAAATAGGATTTAATTTGTTCTTTAAGAGACATATATACAAACTATGTAAATCGATTCAAATGCCTTTAATTTCCTTGATCAAACATTTTAGGTTAATAACTCCCCACCAATACTGCCCACTTTGTTAATTGCACAATGCCATCTGTTTGATAAAAAAATGTAATAATAAATTCATTAGCAGTTTTTTGAAAGCAATAAAATTTCAATGTTATGATAGATCTATTTGGAAGGGAGATATTCCTGTTAGTGAACGCTGGAGATAGGCACCAGGTACCCCCGCGACCCCATGAGGGATTAAGCGGGTCAGAAAATGGATGGATGGATATTCCTGTTAGTTCAGATACAGATGATAAAGCATTCTCAAATTTCGTTAAATGGCCTATTCTTCCTAAAGTCAAAGAAACACACTTTAGAGTCATAAACAAAATTTATCCTCTCAAATTTAATGATGTGCCCCCATTTGCACCCTTGCCTGTTTTATTAACATCACTAATAACATCATCCTGATGTTGGGTAAATATCGTATTCATTGTGCTAAAAATAAAAAAAGATATGCCAAAAAATTTAGTTTTGACTTCTCCCAACTGCTATTCATCCACCTTTTTGTTGTTCATATTCTATGGCTCCTTCTATGTTTGCTTTGAATGTTTGTCTTGAAATAAATCCCCTGCTAATTGTAATACCTTGTACTTTTCAATTGTAATTAATCTTCATCTGTTCATGTATATTTTTGCCATCCTCTCCAAGTCTTTTTTCGTGTCAATGTTAATTGCTTAATAAAAAAAAACTCGTGACGCCTTGTGGCAGCAGTGTGCAACTGCAGGTGCACAATCTGATCCCGGAAGTGCGTCTACTAACGGACACCGGAAGTACTCGGCTCTTCTGCACTTCGCTTAGACTGAGCTGGAAGACGGTTGTGTTGTGGAGTGTCAGCTGAATCTTTGCGTGGTTTCAGCAACAATGTCTTCAGTTCAGCATCTGAGAGAGTTTATCAGAGAGCGACTAACTGCTGCTGCTGAAGAAATCTTCTCAGAGGTTGAGAAAACCATCGTCCGCTACGAGGAAGACGCCAGACGGCTGGAAAGCTGCTGGAGACCCCAGATAAAACTCACCAGAATCGGTATGAAGCTACAAGAAGTGTCTGATAAATCAGTTTGATCAGTTTCTACTCTGAGCTCTCAGCTTTCCAACCACACTGCAGTCTCTGAGGCTCCGTTCACGCCATAGAGATTGTATACGTAGACGCCCCATTGGACGCTGCCGGCCATCTTGGGTCAGACAGCAGCTTTCATTCTGACAGACAGCAGCTGTCAGAATGAATAGGAGGCTGCAGCTCAGATCTCATTTTAATCATATGTTCACAATGCGCGTGACCTTTCAGTCAGATTACACATATTTATTCAGAACCAAAACTATTTAAACTGAAGTAAAACTGGATGAGATATACACGCGGTTATATATTTTGCTGTTACATATTAATATAATAAACACACAAATTATACACACATCTATCTCTTATATATATATATATATATATATATATATATATATATATATATATATATATTTTTTTTCCATAGACTATCCATCGCGATACCTTTTATCATAAATCGGCTCCAACAGGATAGCTTCCTACTTCAAGTACATTTACAAATGCAAAACTATGCAAAACTATATACAGACAAGTGAGGGCAGAGGTGCCAATAACTGCATTTAAAAATTATTTAATACAAACAAATACATGTGGAAGAAAAAAATCAACAAAAAACTAAATAATGCATCTTAGAATCAAAGAGATTACAAAATCATAGCAAAAAGAAAAATGTTGATATATATTTATATAGATAATGTATATGTGTGTGTATGTATGTGTATATATATATATATATATATATATATATATATATATATACTTATATATATACTTATATATATATACTTATATATATATACTTATATATATATATATATATATATATATATATATATACTTATATATATATATATACTTATATATATATATATACTTATATATATATATATACTTATATATATATATATACTTATATATATATACTTATATATATATATATATATATATATACTTATATATATATATACTTATGGAAGGTAATTCCCTGTGATCTGGTTTGTAGTGTCCATAAGCGGAGCAAAAGTCGGGCATCCTGGGACGTAGCTCTGGAAGTTGCTGTCAAAACATAATCTAAATTATGTATTAAGTTAGACTATCATTTAATTCAATCAGTTGGTCACATGTAGCCCCTAAAAGGGTGACGTTTTCAGTCAGCCAAATTATCGGATTAGTAATAGTAATAATAGTAATATCATCTTTATTGTCATTGAAACATACATTACAACGAAATTTGTTCTCTGCTTTTAACCCATCCCCTTGGGGAGCAGTGGGCTGCCATGTGCGGCGCCCGGGGAGCAATCTGGGGTTAAGGGTCTTGCTCAGGAACCCAGAGTGCAGGCGCTGGGGATCGAACCGGGTACTTGCATCCTTCTCTGAGTGCAAGCGCACTGCTCTACTAGGCCACCACTCCCCCATTACCGGATTCAGATTGTCTGAAAACATAAAGTACCACTTTCCTAAATTGACGTGTATTCTCTCCGACTGCAGCTTGGTCTGACCCAAGATGGCCGCTCTGTCGGCACGTCTCTCACCCGACGACGTCTACATATATATGTCTGCTGAAACTAACATCCTCCAATGGTGGCCTTTAGTCTGAGTCACGTGTTCAGAGAAAATGTGCTGCACGCGCTCACATGGCGCAGCGCTGCATGTTTGAGGTGATTTGTGTGTTAGTTCAGGATAAATCACCTTTAAACATCAACTTTTACTCGGCAGTGGAAGCTTATGAACAGAATATTCTGTCCCTCTGAGCCCCACGGAAGCGTTTAACCGCCAGACGTGATAAATAGTTTAGGAGCAGCATCTGGTTTTAACCACATCCAGGTTGATGGCAGACATCGCCTTTCATGGACATTTGAATGAAGTAAGATGGGAAACAGAGATCAAGTCACTTTATGCCTTTTTACTTAGAAGGAATCTGCAGGAGGAGAGGTGTTTAAAAACAGAGCAGTGACTAAATAAGTCACTGAATGGTGGATGTGTGTTAAATCCAGCCTGGAACGTGGGTCTGACCACAGATCCATGCTCCTTTGTGGGTGCAGCAAAGAGCAAGTGACCGGCCCTGATTTTCATTTACGACTTATCAATGGAAGTACTACAACAAAGTTTGTGTTCTCAGCACTTTTCCCTCGGATGTAATCTGATTGAATTTGACTTTGTAAAGTGCCTTGAGGTGACATGCTTCATGAATTGGCGCTATATAAATAAAATAGAATTGAATTGATTGGATGTAAACATTACTGATGGACCGGAGGTAAATCCAGAGTTTGTGCAGCAGTGTTTTAGGACAACAAATATGGTAGACATTGGTGATCAGATGGCAAGGACAGGGCTGGTGGTGCACTGTGGATGGAATTCTAAACAATAATAACTGACTTCCCAGAGTTACTGAATGAAGAGACGGCGGTGATGACGTTCCAGCACTTTTATTGAGAAACAGAGCAGATGATCACATAGATGGAAAGTAATCGCACCCCACGGTCCCGCTGCAGTCTGTCTCTGCCTGTCTCGCTTTCGGCTCTCCCTAATACTACCCAGTGGCCTTGGCATGAGACAAAACAGAGAGTCTATCCTAGACAATCAGTGTCCCGCACAGTATTATCTACGCAGCATTTGGCCATGGCACTCAGCAAGCAGTGGATTTCTGGTTCTGGTTCTGCAGAGCAGGCTGGAGCCAGAAGACCTGAGTGGTCTGGAGGGTTGATGCACTGATAACAAGTCTGTGATGTATTCAGCTGCTAATTCAGGGATTTATAGACTAACAGAAGGATTTTAAAGTCTATTCTCTGAGATCCAGGGAGCCAGTGGAAGGACTTCAGAACCGGGTCCATGTTCTCTATGTTCTTAGTCTTAGTGAGGACTTCAGAACCGGGTCCATGTTCTCTACGTTCTTAGTCTTAGTGGAAGGACTTCAGAACCGGGTCCATGTTCTCTACGTTCTTAGTCTTAGTGAGGACTTCAGAACCGGGTCCATGTTCTCTACGTTCTTAGTCTTAGTGAGGACTTCAGAACCGGGTCCATGTTCTCTACGTTCTTAGTCTTAGTGAGGACTTCAGAACCGGGTCCATGTTCTCTACGTTCTTAGTCTTAGTGAGGACTTCAGAACCGGGTCCATGTTCTCTACGTTCTTAGTCTTAGTGAGGACTTCAGAACCGGGTCCATGTTCTCTACGTTCTTAGTCTTAGTGAGGACTTCAGAACCGGGTCCATGTTCTCTACGTTCTTAGTCTTAGTGAGGACTTCAGAACCGGGTCCATGTTCTCTACGTTCTTAGTCTTAGTGAGGACTTCAGAACCGGGTCCATGTTCTCTACGTTCTTAGTCTTAGTGAGGACTTCAGAACCGGGTCCATGTTCTCTACGTTCTTAGTCTTAGTGAGGACTTCAGAACCGGGTCCATGTTCTCTACGTTCTTAGTCTTAGTGAGGACTTCAGAACCGGGTCCATGTTCTCTACGTTCTTAGTCTTAGTGAGGACGCGGGCAGCAGCGTTCTGGATCAGCTGCAGCTGTCTGATCCACTTTTTAGGCAGACCTGTGAAAACACCGTTGCAGTAATAAGTAGATACGTTTTTTTTTACTTTTTCTTGGAAGAGTCCGAAAGGCTGTTAGATATTTAAGACTTTTTATTTGTTCTGAGAGTTTTTATATTGTTGAGGGTGTCCTTTAGGAATGCTTATGTCTCGTTTTTCCACAAGTGTTTTTAATTTGAGTCTGTCTCTTATTATTCTGAGTGTCTCACCAACATTTTATTATGTTTACACAACAACAATAAAGATTCTTGAAAATTTAGTGCTGCTCCTCTCTCCCCTACAGTACTTTAACACAGACTTTGCCGTCAAGTAAAAACCTTAATTAACAAATTATTGCCATCAGAATGAAATTTTATTGTGATTGAGAGGGCGGGCTTATGATCCATAATCCGATCAGCGTTCGTCTAAACACTTGTTCTGATTAACTCATGAACTTACTGGGCATGCATGTGGACGATGGGGCTGCAGCGCTGTGCAGCACAGAACATTTTGGGATGATCATCATTTCCTCCCTCTCCCTCAGCACCAGTTCTCAACCATCTCAGAACCTGTTGTAGGTCCATTCTATGCGCTCATAAATCAGCACCAACACTCCTCCGCGTTTGCTGTTGTTTTTTTCTGCATGAAGAAGTTTAAAATGTTGTTTCATGGCATTTCAACAACTCTGCTAATGTCACAAATTTCTCCTTTGAATAAACCTTGGTGCAAAAAACGTGCATCACGCTTAGACTATATGATATTGAGGCCATATAAACGGTGCTTTCGGAATACTTTCCTTTTAATCCGAACACATTTCAATCCGATCAGGTAAATCTGCACATGTAAACAAGCTCCTGACATTAACCAGCTAACAAGCTAAAAGCCGCATTACGAGCTGTCAGACTGACTTTCAGGCGGCACCCTGCAGTACGACTTCAGCCGCGTAGGACTCCGATTACAGCCCACGAGCCAAGCGCTGTCAGCGTTTCCTCACTTTGGAGTGAAACAAACAGATATTGTAACGACTTACCCTACAGTTGAGCTCCCATCGCCCGCATCAATGACTCCATGTTGTTTCAGCTCCTGTATCGTGAGTGGCGTTCCTGTGCCATGTCAAATCTCGCATGTTACTTTTGTTTTTTTGTGAAGCGAACATGTTCCCTATCTTTTGAGGACTTAGTTCGAGCCATGCTCTCCGTGTCTTCATTAGTAGAGTTTACTACAAAAAAATCAGTATTTAAAAATACTGCCTCAGCCTCGCTCCATTCAACTGCATCTTCAACACAGGCAGTCGGCGTTGAAGACGCAACAGATCGATGATAAAATTTGTTGACAAGGTTTTTAATAGTGGATTTTACCGGTTTGACTGTACCTTGTGTTGGATCTGCTAATTCTTTACCATTTTATATACTTAGTCTTATTACTCTCTGCTTATGAACATGTTTGTGTGGAAACAAAATGCACTCTTTTTGATCCTTAAGAAAATAAGTAACTCATGTCTGCTGCACCCACACAGGAGCCACATCTACTAGCCAGAACCGGTTTGACTGATTATGATTAGAAGACTGTGGAAAGGAAGCGCAGATAAGGGGTTGAAAACCTGTGAAAACACCATTGCAGTAAAACGATGCGACAAAAGAATGGATGAGTTTCTTTAGATCTCGTTGGGACATGAGAGACAATAAATTAAAAAGCATGAAATTATGGTCCATGGGTTGGTTTTCTGCAATGTTCTCATTAAGTGAAAACTCATCTTCAGCCTAAACATGTGATCTGCACTGTGTGATGTACTTTCAGTTGTTATGGCAGTTATTGCAACCGTAAGCTGCAGAAAATACGGGCAACTTTGCTCTGCGTTTACAGCCCAGAGTAGGAGAGACCCATCCAATATGGCGTCGGTGCAGGATGCGCTCCAGCTTGCCGCCCAGGCAGCAGAAACCTTGTTGCTGACTCGTAATCGCTGTGCTTGTGCCACAGGGGAACTACGGCCACCGTCAAAGCTTAAATATCGTGTTTCGGAGAAGTCTGTCTACTTTTTTTGGCTCTCATTAGATAAACTGACATATTATCAGTTTACAGAAAGACACTACAGAATCTATACTGTTCAACTTGTCGATGCACAATCGTGTATTTGTTATCAGCATTAGACATCCAAAGCTATTATTTTCAGACAGTCGACTGACTTTGTGATGGGTCTATGCACCCATCAAAATATTCTATTAGAAAAGGTGATACTTCCTGATGGGTCTAGACACCTCATTGTACTGAAACAACAATTTCCCCCTGGGATTATTAAAGTATGTCTGATTCTGATCCTGATTCTGATTCTGATCAGATGCGTAATAAACAGGAAACTGTATCTGATTGGTCCGCACACTCTGCCAAATATTGTTCCCCTTTGTTAAACTGGTTAATAAGTGAAGAGTTCATTTGCAAAAACAGATAAACGGCATTTTTGAAAAAAAAATGAGCTGAGGCATGTAATTTACTCTTTGAATGGCGCTGCTTTTAAAGCTTAAATCCATTTTATTGCAGCACCCGGTATCTCCTATTAGAAACTCTGTCAAAGTTCCTGTTGTGTGGCAGAAGCCGGTATACGGCCCCGCTGTTTCTTAGTAAAAGCCGAAAAATCCATTGAGCCAATCAGTCCAGCGCTTTTACGTCACGTGACACTAAGATGGTTGCGCCCATGTCTACAGCACCGAGCGAGGAGAATGGGATGTTTTCCCGCTAAAACCACAGACTTTTGGGCGGATCACAATGGAGACGTTTGATGAGACAGAGGAGGCTGTTGTGTTATCCACACACGGACGAAAAAGGACGAGAAAAGCTGATGAGCGCGCCCGTAACGTGGCGAAAAAGGCGCGGCACAGCGGTGGAGCCACAGCACCCTGCGTGGCCTGTACCCACAACACAGCTAATGTCTGTCGGGCAGCGGTGTTGTCTTCTCATGAGATTTCCCACATACATCGAGTTTTGTATTCTACTACAAATGAGGTGAAACAAGATGCTACGCTGTTGTCTTATATGGACATAACTGTCAAACGAAGAAGACCAAAAGTGGACGACACAGCACAACAGAAGTCAGTGAGCTCTCTGAGAGCTCTCTGTGAAGTACTTTGTCCTGACCGAGACGCGGGAGAAAATTCCAGTCTGTAAAGCCTCGTTTATGAGCCTATTTTGTGAGTATTCAATTAATTTAATACCATGTTTTATTTTTATGATATAGGTACGTCAACAGAGTCAAAGGAGTAGTAGTATTGGGCTGTAAGTCGGGAATCTTAGAATGCTACTACTATACACACTGTTGTATGCTACTTATTTTTTTTACTAATGCTTTACTGTTTCACACTGAAATGTAACCGTGACTTACTACTTTTTGAAATAATTAATATAGTATTATCTTTTTTAAGTTTTTTTTATTGGAAGTAGTGAATTTCAATCTGGTTACTGATAAAAAGCCACTTTTATTTTATTTCCAATAAGGCTGAACGATTTTGGAAAAAAATCTAATTGATATTTTTCAAAGCAATATTGTGATTACAAATTAATTTTTGATTATTCCACTGTATCATTATTATTTATTTTATTATGTAAAAGTTTTCAACAGTATAGCATTTAGCTATATTTTGTATAGTTTAGTTTCCTGTTTCCGTTTTTCAGTTTGCCTTGTTTGATATAGCCTCATTTGTTCTGTGATTGCAGGCATTAAGAAAGATCGCCTCTGCAACATTGCAAGATACTGGAAGCAGAACGGGGCACCAATGCCAGAGCGTCGTGGTGGTGCTCGGAGATCAGAGGAAAGAGCAGCCAAGAGGCAGGCCCTGAGAGATCACATAAAGAAATTCACCTGGCAGAAAATACCTTCCTGTAGATTTAAATGTTAAAAAGATGCATGAACTATTCCGCAGACAGAATGAGGAGCAGATTTCCTATGCTTTATATTATAGTATTTTTATGTATGACTTTAACCTTGGCTTTGGACATCCATCTAAAGATGTGTGTAGCGCCTGCAATAATTCCAGACTCAGACTAAAAGATCCAGAAATCGCAGATGTAGACAAGCGCAAAGAATCTGCCCTGTTTATGTTACATAGGCGCAGGGGACGCAGATTTTACGATCTTCTAAATGCTGTGGGTGAATCTTTAACGGTCTCGTTTGACATGATGCAAAATATGGTGCTGCCAAAGTCACCAATTGGCCAGACCTACTATTCAAGACAGTTGTACCAATAAGTTTTTGCTGTTGTTCGTCAGCGTGGACGTGGTGTGAATCAGAGGAAAGAGGACATTCACCTGTACACATGGGTGATAGTGTGTTAGCAATGCTTTTTGCCCTCAGAAAGCGCAACTTCAAAGAGCTACGAATGGAATATACTTTTCCTGTCCCTGGCCATAGTTTCATGCCCCCTGACCACGTCTTTGGCCGTTTAGAGGAGAAAAGACAGAAAGACGCTATTCTACTACCATCTGAATATGTGGACATTATGAACAAACATGGAAATGTCCATGCTTATGGGGAACACTGGCAGTGTTGTGACTTTAAAGCTGCTGCAGCTAAACACTGTTCCTCTACTCGGTCATTTAAAATTAGTGATGCCAAGGTACTCGAAATCAATGGGGACAAAGTCTGCTTCAAGCAGCTCTACAGTGGTGTTTTCTGTTATCATCCTCTGTTGAAGCGTGGTAGGAAGTGGGAAACTTTTCAACTAGTTCTAGCTCCACACATGAGTTGTGTCAAGAAGGCAATAAAGGATGATATCCTTAAGTTTCTGTGAGCTAGGCGTTAGTGAAACAGTGCACAGATTTTATGAGGATGCCTTGGGTGAGGCAGGGCGTGATGTTGGCAGACAGGACTTGGAGGAAAGCACTGATCAAGAATAAGCTGACTTTAACCTAAAATAAGCTAGAGCTTAAATGCCTTATCCCCACATAGTGGAATTTTGAATGATTTACTGAGAAGTTATTGAGCAGCTTTACTGCATATTATACAGCACTAAATACTGGGACACTTTCAGTTAAACGGAAACCACAGGTAAAACGTTTAACACTAAACAAAGAGTAGCACTTAAAGCAATGTTAATTTAACTAATGAATGTTTAATATGATGCAAAAAGCTGTGCAGTTTAAACCTTGTATTTTGTTTTTGTGTTTTGTGACACAGGATACTGTGTAATACTGATTATTAGCACTGACCAATGAAAATCAAATACTGCAAAATGGCTGTTTTAACAGATTTGTGCAATCCAAATGTTACTTGTTTTGAGATTTTTTTTACAATGTTTACACATTTTATGAAGTTTTAAATTACCTCATCTGTTTGTTTTGTGATGAGCGCTGTTTAGTATGAACTGACTGAATGTGGAATGCTGTGCTTTGCATGAGGTTACTGATTACTTGCAGATAAACTTAATGCTCTATGAAGTTTATTTTATCACTTTTTTGCTTGTTTTATGAATAATTAATTTACTTTTGCCATGAGAAGAAGCACTGAGTCATTATTTAACTTCATTCAGCGGTGAGACATGAATTTTGGAGTTAACTGATTTTGTGAAAACATTTTTTTTTTGAGATATCTGGTTTTGCCAAAAAAACTAAAATCTAAGTGGGGGGGGGGGGGGGTCCTTTTAATAAAGGTATATTTTTGAGATGCCATTATTTTGTGATTTCACTCTTACTCGATCAAATTCACCAACCTTTAGTTTTACTGCTATCATCATAACTAAATAATACAAAGTATGTTATTTTGAAAATTTATAAAAACGGAGTTATCTGTTTTTGCAAATGAACTCAAGTGTTGCCACGCGTTAACACACGTCGATATGTGAACAGGTGTTAATGTGTTTTTTGTTTTAGAATATGATTTAAGGTATGCCATTCAATGTCCCCTACTTTACCGTAATGGTTATTCGCCTTTTGCTATTTGAAATGGATGTTTCAATGGATTAAATGCTAAACATTTAATCACTCTTGACCTTGTAAAGAAGATGCTCAGTTCTTCAACAAAGACAGACTTGGTATTAAGGATTTAAATTTAAAGTAATACTATTTTTACATTTTAGAGACATAAAAAGAAAACAAATAAGCATTAAAGTACAGTTTATGGGTTGGGCTCTGCAATGTTATAAGATGAGTATAAAACTGCTCCTGTCAGGATGAGCTGTAGTGCGTTATGAGGCGGCGGGATATTTCAACGTCACTTAGTTTAGAGCCCAGACAATCGACTTCACTTTCAGAAACAAGCCCAAAAAACTGCAACCCGCAACCGATGAACTTTACAAGCGACTTTAGAAAAAAGAAGACCAAAGTCACATAAAATAAGTGGGCTTCTCAACAGTGAACATTCTTTCCAAGTGTGTCGTATCACTCTGCCCCTCTGGTCGGGTAAACAAATGTTCTGGCAAATTCTACATTATAAAATGTTATAAAATAGAAAAACCTTCCGAAAAGTCTCGCTCTCATGTCATCTTGAAGACATTCTTCTTCCAAATGTTGGCTACAGACGACGTGTTTTCTCTCTGCCAAGAAGTTCGATGGCAAATCCTCCCTCTTCACGTAGGTAATCCAGCGACAAACCCATGAATCGGAAAGGTGAAAAAACTAATGTTTTTTGCACTTTTACCTGATGTATTGGAACATCCAACAGCCATGCATGTGAGCATTGTTGCTTCAACAATAGCTCTCGCGAATTTCAATGGTGAAGTCCTCTGGAAATCTGAAATAATTGTTGTTGATCGCAGCTGTTTACAACAGTTCCTATTGAATTGTGAGCCTGCTGGAGGACAGTGAAACCGCACATGGCCCCATCATTTCACAAACTGGTGCCAGGAAGCCATGATGGAACTGAATATCACCAAAACAAAGGACATGTGTATTGA
The DNA here is from genome assembly GCA_037039145.1 of Fundulus diaphanus. Classification (NCBI taxonomy): domain Eukaryota; kingdom Metazoa; phylum Chordata; class Actinopteri; order Cyprinodontiformes; family Fundulidae; genus Fundulus; species Fundulus diaphanus. Next base: position 5,900,724 of record CM073133.1, read on the forward strand.
CTTCAGGCACAAGACCTACAACCCCTCTATAACCATCATAAATGGGCAAGACATTGAAATTGTTCACCAATATAAATATCTTGGGTCTATTATAGACGACACATTAACTTTTAACAGCAACACAAACATGCTGTGTAAGAAAGGGCAGCAGCGCTTATACTGCCTCAGAAAGCTAGCCAGGTTTCAGGTTGACAAGACTCTGATGACCATGTTCTACAGATCCTTTATAGCAGGGGTGTCAAACATACGGCCCGCGGGCCGGAACAGTTTAGTGCGGCCCGGTGGCTAAATGCATTGTCATTATTCATTTTCCAGTGTCCTGTCTGGCAATGTGGCAATAAGAATTGTTGTCTCAATGCCAAAAAGAGCTCATCAGATTTGACTTTCACAAGTGGAGCAGTACTGCTTTTGCCATAGTGCTCCGCTTGATTTATGAATTTGAATAGTTTTATGATTCATGCGGGGAAAATCTCAAATGATATGGACACTACAATGGGAAAGTAGGAGATGAAAGGAAGAAAAAAAGAAAAAGTGAAAGAAAGAGGAGATAAAAGGAAGAGAATGATAAAACAATTAAGCTTATTGAAAAAAACATGTACTTCGTTTAATTGAAAATCTGCAGTTCCTATACTGTCCACGAGGGGTGCTGTTTTGATCAGCAGATGGTAGCACTGAGCTTCAGATGTGGAAAATTGATTTTAAATCATTTCTTAATGTGGCGGACGCAAACAGAGAAACTGACGAGTTCTCCACGTATTTTTCTTCTTTAGATAACGTATCACAAGATCGTTTTAAGACTAAGTTGATGGTTGATGGTATCAGATTGCCAGATCCACACAGCAAAAGCCTGAAGGGACGGAGCGAGTCTGTGAAATGCTGCCAAGCGTTCAGTCCCGCGACATATACAGCTACCTTATAAACACGCAGGCCAGTACAGACGAGAGAGCACGAAAGCCCCTGAAACCACTGGACGGCTACAATTATTTTATAAAAAAGCTCCAGCAACGCCCGCGACGCCATGAGGGATTAAGCGGGTCAGAACATGGATGAATGGATGGATGTTCAGACATGTTTGTGTAACATACGAACGCGGAGTCGGACAGGAAGACCCGCCCGGTAGGTTAAAAAAAACATTGTTCTCTACGGATTATTTTGGTGTTTTTGTCTTGTTAAAATGGGTGGGGGTGTCGGCGACATTGCAGCGTAAACACAGAAGTACTAGCGCCCGTGAACGGGGGCGTAATGCAGCTGCTGCTGCTGCAGCGCATCGACTCCGCTTCTCCTGGCTCCGTCTAGCGATCGCCATCTCCCCTCCGCCGCTATTCAAGTAGAACAATGACTAGAGCAGAATTAAGTTGTATTTACCAGAGATGAAGTGTAGACTGCATATTCTGTCGTAGTATGATGGATCCCCCAGTCCATTGGGAGTGTCTGCCTGCGCTCTTTTCATTGAAATTATCCATTTCTTTCTTCTTTCTTCGTCCTTCGGTAAACAACAGAAACGTACATCCAACGATTTGGAATGCCTCTCTGTGCAACCGGGAGCACAACAAGTGGTAGGCATTGTTTAGAGTCCAAAAATAAACTAACTAAAAATACGCTCTAAATCACCCGTTTTGTCATGTAGTAGACGAGAACACTACTGTTTTTGCCAACCACCGTGACCCGGACGTAGCGCTGACGTCACGCGTGAACTGGTCTATATAAAAATCAACAACAAGTCCACTTTTATTAGTTCTATTTAATCTTGCAATGAGTTTACTCGTGTGGCCCTCTTGAGATCAGATTAAGCTGAATGCGGCCCCTAAACCAAAATGAGTTTGACACCCCTGCTTTATAGAGTCCATACTCACTTTCTCTGCCATCTGCTGGTTTGCTCTTCTTAACGTAAAGAAGAAAAATGCCATATCCAAGATTATTAAGGTATGTAGTAAAATCACAGGCGTCCAACAGAAAAACATGACTGAAATATACAAAGAGCAGGTAATTAGGAAGGCTGAGTCCATCTTGGATAATTACACCCATCCCCTACGCAACCAATTTCAGTTTCTACCCTCTGGTTCCCGTTTTAAATATCCACCAGCCCGGACAAATAGATACAAACATTCCTTTCTTCCCTCTGCTGTCCAGCTGCTAAACGCTACCAGGATAAGCAGATAGTCACATATAGGCCGCATACATATAGGCCTTCGCTTTATTAATTCTCTGCGCTGCACATATTTATATATATTTATTCACCTTACTTTTATATTCTTGTGTTTCTTATGTTTTTATGTCTGAAGTGTGAATGTTTATTACTACTGCACAAAAATTGCCCATATTGGGACAAACAAAGTTACTACTACTACTGTTCAAAAGATCCTTAAATAGTTCAAGTTTGATGTTGGTTACTACAGTTTGTGTTCGGTGAGTTCTGCTCAGCGTTATTTTGGCCCTTACGGCATGCCGTAGTTGGAGCAGGGATGACGTCATCACATTGCCGTGACTGACGCTGCTGCTGCCTGGTGGGGAAGTTCGGTAGCTGAGCCACTGTGCTAACTGCCAAGACGTGTGTTATCCAAAGAAGTGTGCGTCATTGATGAGTAAGTTGTGATATTTGAATGTTTACTGCAGCCAAATGAGTGATTTTAAGTTAATTTGTTTATTATCTCACCCGTGGATAAGCCTGAGTTAGCTGCTATGTGTGTGTATTGGAGAGCGTTGTGCCGAACCTACACATCTATTTGAGAGCCCAGAGGCATGGTTGTTAGCTAACTTTTGTAGTTTGCTGATTAATAGTGAATTATTGTTGAGCTTGTTTAGAGTTTAACTATTTTCTCCTTAGCGTATCTAAGATGTAATGTGTAATGGCAGGAATTTTAGACTTGTTTTTCTTATCTTCTTGTTTAGGAAACCACACATCCACACACATACTTACTCACACACGAACCCTCAAGCCTACCTCACACGCATCCACTTGGGAATACCACTGCGCCTCAGGTTAATTTGTGTTCAATGGGACCAGAATCTGTAACACAGTTTGGAATACAGACCAGTCGAAAGGATCCCGTCTCATGTCTTTATTCTCCACCCGCCGCACCTCCTACTAACATCTAGTCCTGACTGAAATCCTGGCCTGAGTAGTGTTCTGTCAGAAAATGGATGGATGGAAACTAATTCTAGATGAACCGTGTGACGCCTACAGTCCATGATCTCCAGGAACAACCAGGCTGTTCAGACAGTCATCAATTGAATTATATTAATGATCTCTTCCTTTGTCCCCACAGACCTCCAAAAGCCACATGTCTCCATGGAGGAGGAAGCTTCTACCATCCAACAGCTCTGCAACCAGAGGAGAAGGTCCAGTCATGACCAGGAGGAAGCCGAACCTCAGTGGTCTGAAGAGGAACAGATGGAACCAGATCCTCCTCTGACTGAAGAACAGGGGGAACTACAACCTCCACTGATTAAAGAGGAAAAGGAGGAACCAGAACTTCCACTGATTAAAGAACAAAATGAGGAGTGTGGCTCTTCGTGGATTAAAGAGGAACAAAGGGAACCAGAACCATTGATTGAAGAGCAAGAGAACCCAGAACCCCCACTGATTGAAGAAGAAAAGGAGGAACCTGATTGTTTAAGGCTTGAACATGAAAATCAGGATCCAGAACATTTACCAACTAGACAGGAGCAGGAGGATGTCTGCAGCAGTCAGGATGGAGAGCAGTCCATTGCTCTGATGGAATCCTTTACTCTTCAGGAATGTGAAAAAGAACCAAGAACTGATCTCAGCTACAGGAGAGATATGAAAGGAAAGCTGCTCAAAGATCAAGAAGGAAACAGCTCCACTGGGTCAGAGAGTCAGTCTCGTACTGACACAAAGAATGGGTGTTTAAAATGTGATGTTTGTGGAAAATCCTGGAAAACAAAGTATGACTTAAAAAAGCATTACAGAAGCCACACTGGAGAGAGACCCTTTACTTGTCAGTCATGTGGAAAAGGCTTTTCCTCTGTAAGTAATTTAAGTGTACACAAGAGAATCCACACAGGTGAGAAGCCTTTTCCTTGCCAGACATGTGGAAAATGTTTCTCTCGTATTGATAGTTTTAAATTTCACATGATAACCCACACAGGTGAGAGGCCTTTTCCTTGTAAGACATGTGGAAAAAGTTTCACTCGGCTGTGTTATTTAACTATTCACATGAGAACCCACACAGGGGAGAGACCTTTTTCCTGTCAGACATGTGGAAAAAGTTTCTATCGAAAGAGTCATTTAACTATTCACCGGAAAATTCACACAGGTGAAAGACCTTTTCCTTGTCTGACATGTGGAAAATGTTTCTCTCATATTGATGGTTTAAAATTTCACATGAGAACCCACACGGGAGAGAAGCCTTTTCCTTGTGAGACATGTGGAAGAAGTTTCACTAAATTAGCCAGTTTAAATGGTCACATGAGACTCCACAAAGGTGAGAGGCCTTTTTCTTGTCAGACATGTGGAAAAGGTTTCACTCAGCTGAGTCATTTAAATAATCACATGAGTACCCACACAGGTGAGAAGCCTTTTTCTTGTCAGACATGTGGAAAAGTTTTCTCTCGTTTTCATAGTTTAAAACTTCACATGAGAACCCATACTGGTGAAAAGCCTTTTCCTTGTCAGATATGTGGAAAAAGTTTCATTCAGCTGTATTATTTAACTATTCACATGAGAACCCACACAGGTGAGAAGCCTTTTTCTTGTCAGACATGTGGAAAAGTTTTCTCTCGTTTTCATAGTTTAAAACTTCACATGAGAACCCATACTGGTGAGAAACCTTTTTCATGTCAGACATGTGGAAAAGGTTTCATTCGACGTAGCGTTTTGAATAGTCACATGAAAAAAAAACACACATGAAAACTAGTCAATTTTTTACTTTCACACATATTTGCGGGTGTAAGTATTACTAATTTCTCTTCGTAGTTTTCCACCACAGACCCTCTGCTGCCACCTTCTGGATTAAAGTCCAGTGTTTTCTATAAACATTGATGCTGCCTTGTAGATGTAGTCAGCTTTTTTTTTTTTTAGCCCTGAATAATGTTTTACATTCAGTACCCCACAAGGGATAAGCGTGTTAGAAAATTGATGGATGGATTTAATCAATCAATCAAGTTTCAATCAAGTTTATTTGTATAGCCCTTTACACTAGCCGAACGGTACCCAAAGTGCTTTACAATAGAGCCATAAAACAATACGTACGACATACAAAACATACAGATACAATAAAAAGGTGCTGTAGTGGTGCAGTGCTGCTGGACGTTAAAAGCCATTTAAAAAATACATAGAAAGGAGCAGACAAAAGGGGGAACACCTAAGAGACCGTATTACCCAGGTCACAATTAAATGCTAATTTAAAAAAGTGGGTCTTAAAGTCTAACTCTTGGACTGAATGTATTTTTTGCCAGATGCATTCAAATAGTCACCAGAGTAAAGAAATGTATATTATATGTGAATTATGTGCGCCGTTTGGAAGTAATTTCGATAAAACTTGCTGTATAAGCGAAAGTGCCCGAACATTTTGCATTCGGGCACTTCCAGAATGTGACGTGCATCAGGCTGCTAATACTATGACTTTCGCTACCGATTTGTTAAATTTTGTTAATATCTCGTACTCTACGTACAAAAAAATTATAAAAAAAAAATGTCTGATACATCTTCAAACTCCCCCTCAAGCATCGGCGACTCCGATACCGAATATATATACGAAGAAACGGAGTTTGAACAAGGTGAACCTGAGGAGACTATATCTAACCTGCCCAAGACATAGAGCCCATGCTCCATTGTAAGTAGCCCCCACAATCCTCGCTCGTGAAGTGTGAATTGCATAAAACATTTTTGTCACTGCCGGCAATCCAGTCCTTTCGCGTTTCTTTTACAAATTTATCCCATTTCTTTCGGACCTTTTGATCCACTGGCCAAGTATGTAGCGCTATTTTCTGTCCTGCACTATACTGCGGTGAAGTTGGTTTGACATGGATATTCAACCTCCGCGGAGTCAGCGGAGCACTCTTGAGAAACAAAAATCAAATCAGATTTGTTGACGGTCCCACCGCGTATGGGAGGAGGGAGCAGCTGAGAGACGCTGGCCGAAATCGGAGTCCTTCAACCGGATCAACCGTGAACTCGATCCCGCTGACTCCGCGGAGGTTGAATGTCCAATGTCAAGCCAACTTCACCGCGGTCTGCGCTACAGCCACTAACTACGGCGATTTTTTTATTTTTTTTTTATATACGTACATGTACAATGTATGCAAACCCTCTGGCATGAGTCTGTGAAAAGGATTAATAGGACAAAAACACAGAAATAATCCTTAGTGAACAATGTTTGTTTAACCTACCGGGCGGTCGTCCTCCCTGCTGAAGCGCTGTGTGTCCGCTGTGTCTCCGCTTTGTGCTGTTACACAAACATGTCTGAACGTCCATCCATCCATTTTCTGACCAGCTTAATCCCTGATGGGGTCGCGGGGGTTGCTGGAGCCGATATAAAATAAATGTAGCCGTCCAGTGGTTTCATAGCTTTCATGCTCTCTCGTGTTTGCTGCCTGCCGTGTTTATAAGGCAGCTGTACGGAACCCTTGGCCAGCATTTCACAGACTCGCTCCGTCCCTTCAGGCTTTTGCTGTATAAATCTGGCAATATGATACCATCAACCATCAACTTACTCTTAAAACGATCTTGTGATACGTTATCTAAAGAAGAAAGATACGCAGAGAACTCGTCAGTTTCCTTCCAGTCTGGCGCGCATGCGCGAAAAACCGGATAAAAACAATAGCCGTGAACTGGTCCATAAGCGACACTAGAAGGCATTTTATTGTGGACTTAGTTCGGCGATTTTTTTTTAAAAGCGCTTGCTCAAAGTAGACGTGGATCAGCAGATTTGGTGTGTGAAAGAAGATACTGGAAAACATCCATATATCCTTGTTCGCCGTACCGGTTGTGCAACGTAAACGCCTGTGTGTTTCTATGCAAGTTCGCTGCGCGCATTCTCGGTGTTCTTGAACTGACGTCACACGTCGGAAATGGCCGATCGTAAACGAAGAAAGCACCAAATTCGGCTGAGATCAGTTCCACAGTCTGGGAGCAGCGACGGCAAAAGAACGATCGCCCCACTGTTTAATTCTTGACCTAGGGACCTCTAACAGAAGCTGATCCGAGGAGCGCAAGGCTCTGCCAATATTACGAAAAGTTAAAATCTCAGACAAATAAGAGGGGGCCAAGCCATAAATGGCTTTAAATACAAACAGCAGGAGTTTAAAATCAATTCTAAAACGGACTGGAAGCCAGTGGAGAGACGACAGCACAGGGGTAATGTGTTGGCGTCTGGACGTGCTTGTTAAAAATCGTGCAGCAGCGTTCTGTACAAGTTGGAGACGAGAAATTGATGACTGACTGAGGCGAACGTAAAGGGCATTGCAGTAATCCAGTCTTGAACTGATTATTATGCAGTTATCTGTTAAGATATTTCATGTTCCAAGTTTTTTTTAGCTAACTTGTTCATTGTTATAATTCCTAATCGTACGTTACTGTAGGAGTAAGTAAAATCACACAAGATTTATTGTTAAAATCATAGCAAAATGATAGTTGGCAAACTTATTGCCAACTGTTTTAGTTTTAAACTGTTCCCCTTTGCAAAATATCTTTGGTTTGCATTCCAAGAGCTGGAAATTGTTTGAATGGACAAAACAAAGAATTTTTGTTCAGTAAGTTCTGATAATGAAAAAGATTCCTAGGTAATCCAGACCAAAAGGACAAACAAATATTTATGTAACTCATTAAATAAAATGCATTCAAAAGAAAAATTATCTCTGTGGGAGCTGCAGGCCTGTAAAAACTCCAGTTTGCGCAGGAATGGGTCAGAGTTTTCTTCCTGCTCTCACCCCCCTCTGTCTCTCAAGTTCTGGGGGTATCACCTTATCTATTGTTTGTCATTCTGATGAGCTCACATAACACCCCTGTGCATGGAGATTCCCTGTTAATTCCTGCCTGCGCTCTTTTAGTGTTTATGTATCCGGTCCCTTTAAGAAAAATTGCTTTAAAGCTTGATTAATAAATGGGAGAGGCTCTGCTCATAACGGTAACTCTATGGAAGGGCTTAACAGGTTTTTTCTTTCTACATCCTCTTTGACAGTCGGGTCCAGACAAATGGGCGCAGTTCAACTAATCATTTGATTTATTTACAGTTAAATATAGTTGTTTTTTTTTTTTTAGTTATTTATTTATTTTCACAACAAAACATAAAAACAGAATCATGTTTCATTAAAAAAGAAGAAAATGTGATGGACAACTGCTAAAAAACCCTCAAGGGGCTTAATGAGTGGCAGTCTCCATAATAACAAATATGTTTCAAAAACAACAACATTTCAATATATAAAACAGTTAAAAATATCATTTAGACCATAAATCCATATGGAAAGTTCAGACAACTAAGTAGCAGCAATTTTACTCTCCGTTTAAATTGTTCTTTAGAAAGATCTGTCAATGATGTGGGAAGACTGTTCCATATCTTTGATCCTCTATAATACACTAAACTGTGTTTGAGTTGTGCGAGAGTAAGGAGGCCTGATAAGACAACTACTACGAGTTGGATACTGGTGAAATTCGTTATTAAAAGTAAAAATATTACAAAAATGCTGAGGAAGTAACTTTTTTATAGAGCTATAAACGAATAGAGCTATTTGAAATTGATTCACTTGGTAAACACTAAGAATACTTGCCTGAGCAAACAGTGGTTGTGAGGGGTGTCTACGATTTACACAAAATATTAACCTTAAAGCTCGCTTCTGAAGTCGAAAACAGATTCCAATTTAGTTGGGTGGGTGCTAGCCCAAGCAACATTACAGTAATTAATATATGGATATAACATTGAATAATATAACATAATTGCAACTTTTTTGTTAATCAGGTGGCGGATTTTTCCCAGTATACCGATCACTTTGGCTAGTTTTGTACTTATGGCACTAATGTGGGGTTTCCAGGATAAAGAATCATCTAGAATAACACCAAGGAAACGAACAGATCTAACATTATTAATGGAAGTATCATCAATTTGAATTTTCATTGGGGGTTTAAACGTATCAAACTTATAACCAAAAAATATATAACTTGTTTTTTTTATGTTAAGTGACAATTTATTGGACTTGAACCAAATATACACTTCTTCTAACAGTAATTAATACATTTTGGAGCATGTTACGGCCTCTGATATTGGAAGCAGTGGTGAAGACTTCCTTATGCCGATTTGAATGTGGCAGCACAACTTCAGGATTGACTATTCAGAACCTGGACCCGCCTCCCTCCAACATATCACCCAGTGGACAGGGATGAAACACTGGTCCAATCACTTCTGCCAATCAACCACTGGATCTTCCACAAAGCTCTGAGTGAGACTCCTTTAAGGGGGGCAGCTTTGAACTGTGCCTCCTGATTGTTGGGTCTTTGTGAACTTAGTCTTGTTGTGGTTTTGTTTTCTTGTTTGAAAATGTTAAAATTATTTTTTACTATTCTCTATATGTTTTATTTTCCATATTCATTGTATTTATACACATATGTACTCATTACTATTAAAAAGGTTTTAAGGTTTGAGTTTATTCAGATATAAAAGTGTCTTTCAGATGACTAATCTTTCTCTCCTATGTGACAGAGTAAAGTTTTGTGAAGAGAAAAAGTCTCGTGATAAAAGTTGTTTTTGCAGCATTATCTGCACCTGTGAGGAATTGCACCTGGCCATCTGGGGCAACTTCTTTCCCTGAGAACTGAATGCACAACTGTTCTGTGTAACTGAACTGCTAGTTTATGATGTTAAAGGTCACATTGCAGTTTGATTCCCTGGGAAAATAAAAAGTAAGGGGAGGCACGGATGCACTTCAGAGCGATGGGAGACTCATGCCTGAGTGTGTTCCTGGCGTTCTCCTTGCAGGAGATCTGTTGTCTTTCCTTTTTGTGTTGTTTTAATTAATGTTTTATGTGTGACAGAAAAGTAGTTAAACCTCTGAGTGGCTCGTGACGGTTTGGAAAGTTGGTTTACTTTAGACTTGGTATTTACCATATTGAGTTTCTCTCTGTTTTGTTTGGGGCTGATTATCTAGTATAGAGCTTTTCTGTTGGGTTTTACTCATAGCAAGTTTAGACCAGAAGCCTATTTAACAAAACCAAGGTAGAGGATTACGTTAGGATTCTCCTGATATCCTGGCTGAATTAACCCTGGACTCTGTTTCACAAAAGCAGCGACACATAAATTACCATGGCGATTTATTCTGTGCAGCTAGCCTGCTCTAGACCAGGCTAACAGCCAGGCTTAGTTAATCCTGATGCCTTCTCTAGCCCCATTTACACTACCCTTGTTAAACCGATCCAGGCCGAGCTCGGTCCGAGCTTGGTTCAGTTAACCAAGCCAAGCCTCGTTCTGATGACCGTTTACACATCACACTATCTCGGTTCCTTGGTTTCCTCGCCTTCTAGTGACGATCTGCGGTACAACTGCTCTCTGGGTTTGAAGGCGGCACAGATAATCTCCTGAGAAGGCGAGAGAGCGCCGGGGTCGAGGATGAGCCAGAAGGATGAAGGAAGGAAGGATGAAGAAGGATGCAAGTACCCGGTTCGATCCCCAGTGCCTGCACTCTGGGTCCCAAAGACCCGAAGCACAAAGCAAGGAAAACTAAGGAGTGGGTCCATAAGAAGCATCTCAAGGGCCTGGAGTGGCCCAGCCAGTCTCCAGACCCGAACCCAATCAAAAATCTTTGGAGACTCCTGAAAGATCTGGAGAAGGTCTATGGAGGAGTGGTCCAAAATGTGTGCAAACCTCATCAAGAACTACAGGAAAGAGTCCGATATCTCTAATTGTGAACAACGGTTTCTGTACCAAATATTAAGTTTTGTTTTTCTGATGTATCATATACAAATTAATTAAAAATCAGACAATGTTATTTTCTGGATTTTTGTTTCTACTCTTTTCACTCACTGTTGAAAAGTACCTATGATAAAAACAAAATACTTCTACATTCTTTGCAAGTTGCAAAACATACAAAATCAGCAGTATATGAAATACTTGTTCCCCCCACTGAATATGCGTGCAATTTTTAATACAATTAAAAGAAATAGAAATGCATTTTTCTTTTTTGAAACCGATACTCCTTAAACATCATTTTATGATCTTGTTATTGCTGATAACTTCTATTATTTTCATGAGTCGGACCACCCAAGATCACTGTTGATGACTGCTCTATCAGCTGCATTTACTGAAGCATTGTCTCAGTCATTTTAATGAGGATTAAGCTGCTGAAGTGGATTAATAATTGTTACACATTTACTTAACAGAGCAGACGTGTTAAATTCATTTGTTGTGAATAAAATAGCACAAAAAGTTTGGATTACAATCTGGTTAACATTTGTTAAACCTTTAGAACAACCAATAGAGAGTCTAATAAAGGCTGATTAACTAAATTTGTCTCTCAGAGGTAATTTGAGATTTCTTCTGTGGTTTTCTGCGCTCTCACTGCCTTAGGTTGACATCTGCTCTGATCTGTCGGTTTTTGTTCAGGTTTCAGGTCTGATTCCTCGCTGTGGGAGGCAAACTTTTCACAGACGCAGTAGTAGGTGGCTGAATGAGCTTCAGTAACATCATCAATTACCAGCTCTACACCGTCTTTTCTCAGAGCTGAAAACGAATCTTTTTGAGGGTGGTAAAACTTTAAGGTCTTTTTTTCACCACTTCGATCAAATTTAAGAATCACTGCAAATGGCTTTTTCTCCTTTTTCTGGTACCAGTAGACAGCGCTGGTGCTGCACATACCAAGACCAGTGCACCCAATGGAGACTTTTTCATCTCTCCTCCTAGTTAATGTCCAGTCTCTCTGAACCAGCTGTGCTGCCATGGCAGTCAGCGCTGTAGAGACACAGACAGACAGGTGAAGGTTAGTGTGACAGTGTTGGCTCCAGGTGGGCTTTGCTGGCTCCTGATTGGCTGCAAACACTCACCTGAACACAGACAGCAGAGAGCAGCAGCTGGGAGGAAAAGCATTTTGTGCAGTGGTGTTTCCTCTGGTGAACCTGGGGAGAAGTGGCGCTCTGATGCAACTGAGGCCAAACAAGGACGAGCTGTGAGATCAGACGAGGGCCACGTGGTTTTTCTAATGGGTCCTCAGAGCTCCCATCAGCCCCTGCTGTGGACAAAAAAGACTGGTGTTTGATAGACAACCAGCAGTTTGCTGTTTAGCTTCTCTTCACCAGCAGCACTCGCTCTACTACTTTGTTGCATGCATTTAGTCTTATTTTTTTTCCCTACATAAAAATTACAATTTACATCTCTTTCTCTTTACATAAAAATAAATAGATTTTGTTTTCCTCATTTTTAACAATATAACCCAGTAAACCATAAAATAGTTACTAGGAAATGACAAGTTAAATACCACAGCCCTGAAAGTGAAGCAACCCGTCTCTTTACTGCCCTCCAGAAACTTCAGACCATCTCCCACAATAACAGCTCTGTGTGTGATATATATATATATATATATATATATATATATATATATATATATATTGTTATGATATTTTTCTAGGATGAACCCGGACACAGCACGCACACACAGAGCTAGTTCTTAGGAGAGAGTTTATTGAATAGTGTGGAAGATGGATGATGATGGAACCCAGAGTCTTACAACAGACGGAGGTGTAGGGTGCAGAAGCTGGCCGGCAGGAGGCGTGTTGAGAGACTGACCGGGAGGAACTCTGGAGCCGAAGACTTGAGACCAGGACGGAGCATCAGAGCCGAGGACTTGAGACCAGAACATAAGAGCCAAGGACTTGAGACCAGAATATAGGGAACCAAAAAGTCAAGAACACGGAGGACCTGAGACTAGAGAACACGAGGGACCTAAGGCTAGAGAACACGAGGGACCTAAGGCTAGAGAACACGAGGGACCTAAGGCTAGAGAACACGAGGGACCTAAGGCTAGAGAACACGAGGGACCTAAGGCTAGAGAACACGAGGGACCTAAGGCTAGAGAACACGGGGGACCTAAGGCTAGAGAACACAAGGAACCAAGGGTCTAGAGAACACAAGGAACCAAGGGTCTAGAGAACACAGGGAACCCAGGGGTCAAAAAGCACGGAAGAACCAAAGAGGCTAGAAAACTCTGGGGAACCGAAAGTCCAGAGAATTCTGGGGAACAGGCGAAAGGAAACACGAGGGAGACAAGACAGGCGTGCACCAACGCCAGGGGGGAAGAACGGGCGTTCGGAAACGCCAGAGGGAAGGAACGGGCGTTCGGAAACGCCAGAGGGAAGGAACGGGCGTACGGAAACGGCAAAGGGAAGGAACGGGCGCGCAACAGCGCCAAAGGGAAGGAACGGGCGCACGACAGCGCCAAAGGGAGGAACGGGCGCACGACAGCGCCAAAGGGAAGGAACGGGCGCACAACAGCGCCAAAGGGAAGGAACGGGCGAAGTTGACGCCAGAGGGAAGGAACGGGCGAAGTTGCCGCCAGAGGGAAGGAACGGGCGAACTTAACGCCAAAGGGAAGGAACGGGCGCACGACAGCGCCAAAGGGAAGGAACGGGCGCACGACAGCGCCAAAGGGAAGGAACGGGCGAAGTTGCCGCCAGAGGGAAGGAACGGGTGAAGTTGCCGCCAGAGGGAAGGAACGGGCGAACTTAACGCCAGAGGGAAGGAACGGGCGCACGACAGCGCCAAAGGGAGGAACGGGCGCACGACAGCGCCAAAGGGAAGGAACGGGCGCACGACAGCGCCAAAGGGAAGGAACGGGCGAACTTAACGCCAGAGGGAAGGAACGGGCGTACCTAACGCCAGGGGGAAGGAACGGGCGAACTTAACGCCAGGGGGAAGGAACGGGCGTACCTAACGCCAGAGGGAAGGAACGGGCGCACGACAGCGCCAAAGGGAGGAACGGGCGCACGACAGCGCCAAAGGGAAGGAACGGGCGCACGACAGCGCCAAAGGGAAGGAACGGGCGGACTTAACGCCAGAGGGAAGGAACGGGCGAACTTAACGCCAGGGGGAAGAACGGGCGCACGACAGCGCCAAAGGGCGAGAACAGGCATACAACAACGCCAGAGGGAAGAACAGGCGTACTGAAAACACCAGGGCTCAACAACACACGCTGGAGCACGACTGGCGTACAGAAACGCCAGGGGAAACCCGCCGGGGCGTGAGGGAAACGCCGGGGCGTGAGGGAAACGCCGGGGCACAAGGGAAGCAGGAACATCTAAAACGCCAGGGAACAAGAACAGAGGGCGTCTAAACATGCCGGGGAACGGAGAAATGAGGGCGTCTAAACACGCCGGGGAACCGAGAACAGAGGGCGTCTCAACACGCCGGGGAACCGAGAACAGAGGGCGTCTCAACACGCCGGGGAACCGAGAACAGAGGGCGTCTCAACACGCCGGGGAACCGAGAACAGAGGGCGTCTCAACACGCCGGGGAACCGAGAACAGAGGGCGTCTAAACACGCCGAGAAACCAAGAAAAACCTAAACGTCAGGAACTAGCGGGTGAGCTAGGCAGCAACAGGCCAGGCGCGCCAGAGGGCACAGACAGCGACTTAGAAGCACCGGAGGGCTCTGGCGGCAGCCTGCGTGCACTGGGCAGCGACAGGGCGGGCGCACCAGAGGGCTCAGCCGGCGATTAGGAAGCGCCGAAGGGCTCTGGCGGTCATTAAACACCGGGGAAAACAGGGAACAGGGGAACAGAACAGAGACACCAGGGGAAGTCAAAACAAAATAAAAACTACTGAAGGCTAGAGGGGACTAGACTAACCTAAACATGGCAAAACTAAAACAAAGAAAACAGGAGAAGTAAAGCGTAGGGACCTTAAAGAGCGCAGGGACCTTTAAGTGCGCAGGGACCTTTAGGAGCGCAGGAACCCAGACAGCACAGGAACCCAGACGCAAGACATTAGGGGATTAAACAACAAAACTTAGAAAAACTAATACAGAACTAAGACCAGAACTACAGGGGCTAGACAGGAACTACAGGGGCTAGACAGGAACTACAGGGGCTAGACTAGAACTACAGGACTAGGATAGGGACTACAGGGTCTAAAGCCGGAACTACAGGTCTAAAACTGAAAAATCAAAACAAAACTAGAAAACTAGGAAGGGAACCAAACGATAAAGCAAAACTATGAAACAAAGCAAAACAGGGAGACGAGGGCAGGTACAGCTAAGCTAATGAAAAACTAGATAACTAAAGCTAGAAATAAGAGCACAAAGCAAAACAGGAAGTCTAAGGTAAAAACTGGAACTGAAAAGCAAAACTCGGAAGACTAAAAGCTAACCTAGAACAATAGAACCGAGCTGGAAAAACAAAAGCTAAATAAAAACTCAAATACTCTAAAGAAAAAAAAACCTAAATAACTCTAAAACACCAAAAAATCCTAAGTAAACCAAAACTAAGGTTGAGCCTAAACAAATGAACAGAAGGCAGAAACAATTCTTCTAAAACAGTAAAAATATACAAAAAGCAAGACTAGAAACTAAAGCAGAACTAGAACACAACAAAACCAAACCTAAAAAACTCTAAGAAATCTAAGGAGCACGAGACGAACTAGAGGCGAGGCGTCGCTGTACAGCGACCCAGGCGAGATGAACCAGAGGCGGGGCAGATCCTACCAGCTTCTGCACCAGGCTCTGTGCGTGCTCGGGTTCATCCCTTGGCCGGTCCATAATGTTATGATATTTTTCTAGGATGAACCCAGACACAGCACGCACACACAGAGCTAGTTCTTAGGAGAGAGTTTATTGAATTGTGTGGAAGATGGATGATGATGGAACCCAGAGTCTTACAACAGACGGAGGTGTAGGGTGCAGAAGCTGGCCGGCAGGAGGCGTGTTGAGAGACTGACCGGGAGGAACTCTGGAGCCGAAGACTTGAGACCAGGACGGAGCATCAGAGCCGAGGACTTGAGACCAGAACATCAGAGCCGAGGACTTGAGACCAGAACATCAGAGCCGAGGACTTGAGACCAGAACATCAGAGCCGAGGACTTGAGACCAGAACATCAGAGCCGAGGACTTGAGACCAGAACATCAGAACCGAGGACTTGAGACCAGAACATCCGAACCGAGAACTTGAGACCAGAACATCAGAGCCGAGGATTAGAGACCAGGACGGCTCATCAGGAGTTGAGAACAGGAGTTGGAAACTTGAGAGCTGAACGGAACCCAGGAGTCGCGAACAGGAGTTGAGAACCTTAGTTGGAACAGAGCTGAGCAGAGTCTTTGGCAGTGACTTGAACAAAAACAAAACTGAAGAAAAGTCTTCTGGCTGACTGGAACAAAAACAAAGTTGAAGTAAAGTCTTCTGGCTGACTGTAACAAAAACCGGCGACGAGAACACAACTGATGTGAGTTTATAAAGGGACCCTGACAGGTGACGGGAATAAAGACTAATTAGTGTCCAGACAGGTGTGACTAATAGCTGAGCGAGGGAGAGCTGCGTGAACTGCAAAATAATATATATACATACATACATACATACATATTTTATATATATATATATATATATATATATATATATATATATATATATATATATAGGGGAACAGTGACATCCAAGATAACACAGCATGATTTAATCACATCTCTTTCAGGCACTCAATACAGACCATTCACTACTAGGAGAATGGGTCACAAGTATCATGGATAACTGGGCGCATCACAAAAAATTGTTAGGGACTGGCTGATATACAGCAGGTCAAAAAAGGCCATATTTTGGCTGCAGTGCTGCTGTTCTCTTATAAAGAAAAAATCAACTAGCGCACTAAATTCAATGGATGGGTTAAAAATATCCAGTATAAAATACAGAGATTTCCAGGGCATGAAGTATACAGTTAGGTTGACTTTTTTTGGTGTGTGTGTGTGTGTGTGTGTGTGTGTGTGTGTGTGTGTGTGTGTGTGTGTGTGTGTGTGTGTGTGTGTGTGTGTGTGTGTGTGTGGTGGCGGCAGGTGTAGAGGGGGGGCCCAAAAAGACTGTGTTGTCCCGGGCCCTAGCAAAGCTGTCAGCGTGACAGGATTATCTAATTCTGATAACCTACGTCGCACATACTTGCTCTCCTCTTTGCCGTTTCCAGGGAAGATTTTTGAAATGTCGCCGGCAGCTTCCACTGTAAAGCCTGGTGGCCCGCTAGGCTTATAATGTGGTGGGGTGTCGGTTCGTGGCCTTTTGAGGCTGGAGTTTCAGCAGGAATGATGACGAGGCCGCAGCATGTGGAAGTAGTAATATATTTATTTGTTGGTAGCAGCATTCACTCTGACAACCAACTAACAACCAACTTGGTTTACAGACACAATCACTGCCTTAAATACCCTCTGCTGATTAAGGGTTAAACCATTCTGTACTAAACAATTGACTACCAACTTTACCTATAAAATACAATATTTACATAATACAAATACACACACACATTCCCACCTATTTTTTTATAAATATTTTATCTTTTAAACCCACACCTAAAAACCCCTTAAAACAAACGTGCAAAAGTTCCCCCCCTGCTTTTCCCATGGTCTCTCCCGGAACCTATAAATGGTGTCTGGACCCCCGGGGAAGCATTTGTCCAAACACCCTGGAGAGGACATAGAAAACAGGTAAGTCACCACATGCTAACACTCTGTCTCATCTCACTTCTCACAGATTCTATACCATTTGCTTAAGTTTCCAGACAGTAGACCTTAGCTCCAAATAACAATTCTTCTTTCCACAGAGCCCACACCATTTCCCAATGAGGAGCAGCTGTGCAGAGCCTGAACAAAAGGCTACATGCTAATTATTAAAATATCCAATAAATATTCAATAAATAGTTAAAACTTCTTGTGTGCAAATGGTTATTTCTGTGCAAAGTCATGCTTAAAGTGCTGTGCAAAACAAAGTGCTAATTAAGGTGCAAGTTTACAGTGCAATAGTATTCTTAAAGTGCAATACCAGTTACTTTTCCTAAAACAGTCCCAGTAATGAAGACCTCTTCATTACATGGGGGAAACCCTCAATTCTAATACATTTATTTTAAATGTATTGTCAGATGAGACTATAATTCAGTGTTTGCTAATTAATATTCTCATTAAATAGTCAAAGTCTAAAACAATATGGAAATACATCTCTATTTTATGATTCAAATACATTAAAAACACTTAATAAAACAGACTTTTATGTAAGAGGTCCCCCAAAACAAAAGCTGGATTTTTATCCAATTTTACCTGAAGACAATTTCTTTAAGACAGCTCTGTGTATGATGTTATATGGAGCTGTTGGCGGTCATCTTAATGAGGATTAAACTGCTGAAGTTGGTCAAAGTGGATTAATATTTGTTACAAATTGACTTAACAGAGCAGAAGTGTTAAATTCATTTGTTGTGAATAAAATAGCACAAAAGGTTTGGATTACACTCTGGTTTTAAACTTTATTCTAAAATTTGGTTTTGAGCTAAACAGGATTCTAATTAAGCTGTCCAACTTCCACAAGCAGATTTAGCATTATTGGAAAATGATATTCACCCACAGTGTTTCTCCCCATAATAATACAGCCTAATAACACTTAATTGTAAATCTGTCTTCAAAAATGAATGATCCAACAAAGACATTATTTTTGTTAGAGATTTAATGGATGATAACAGCTGTATTTTAAATTATTCCGATTTTATTAAAAAATAGGATTTAATTTGTTATTTAAGAGACTATAACAAACTGTGTAAATCGATTCAAATGCCTTTAATTAACTTGATCAAACATTTTAGGTTAATAACTCCCCACCAATACTGCCCACTTTGTTGATTACACAATGCAAACTGTTTGATAAAAAATTTATAATAAATTCATTGGCAGTTTTTTTGAAAGCAATGAAATTTCAATGTTATGATAGATCTATTTGGAAGGGAGATATTCCTGTTAGTTCAAATACAGATGATAAAGAATTCTCAAAAATTTTAAATGACCTATTCTACCTAAAGTCAAAGAAACACACTTTAGAGTCATAAATACAATTTATCCTGTGGCAGATAAAAAAAAAAAAGATTTAGATTTGAGGTGGATCAATGTTTCTTTTGTAATGATAACAGTGAAACTCTTGAACATCTGTTTTACCAATGTCCTATTACACATCGCTTCTGGAATGAGATGAAGGTTTGGAGTCCTCTGAAAATGAATGACAATTAATAAATTAAATCCCCTGCTAATTGTAATACTTTGTACTTTTCAATTATAATTATTCTTCATCTGTTCATATATTTTTGTCATCCTCTCCGAGTCTTTTTTCACGTCGATGTTAATTGCTTAATAACAAATAAAAAAACTCGTGACGCCTTGTGGCCAGTGTGCAACCATAGACATAATATAAGAGTAGACCCCACATCGACCGCTTTCGCCTATATGGGTGCTGACGGGATTTGGGGGCGCCATTTGAGGCGGTCGACAGCTCAGCTCAGTGTATTGTGTTGACCAGGCACAGAATCAATTTTAATCAACTATAACTCGTTGAAGAAGATGGATGGATGGATGGATGGATGGATGGATAACTCGTTGAATATTGAACTAATTTTTACGTTTTTTTCTCCTTAAAACTTTAAAACTATAACTATTATAACAAATGGTCCAGTGCGTTTAATAATCTTAGTGGGGTTAAAAGAAATAGAATATTCTGACAGGATGTATGTATGTTTCAGAACACAGCCACTCATAAATTTTTTATTTTTAAAGTTTTTTATTACTATATAAACAAACACATTTGTACATGTACACATGTGTACATATACATTCCAAAAAGAACCCGTGATGGGCGAAATCCGTGAAGTAGTAACCTTTATTTAATTTTTTTTACAATTATTATATACAATGAAATACTCCATAGTACATTGAAACCAAAGAACAACACATTTTTACAGGCCCAAGCATTTGTTTAACAAATAAAAGTCCTATTATTACTTACAAATAACTACTGTGCTGTAAAATAATAATTTTAATCATCAATACAAACTGAATGCTTCAAATTGCGGAGATCAGTACCGCCCCACCGCGACCCGAGTCATTGGATTAGAACGGGAGAAAATGAAAAATTATTATTAAAAAAACAGAAAGTACAGTAGGACAAATAGTGACTCGCGTGTATTTCACTGCTCTTCTGACTGAGCCGCAGCATCCTGACTCCGCTCTGCAGCGTTTTTTTCTTCTAAAGCCCGCGGTGCAGGTGTGTTTTTTCTTTCGGGAGAAGAACTTAGTTATCGGTAGTTGTTGTCGCTCTTTTTTCTTCTGGGCAAAAAGATTCTTCACGGAGCAGATGCAATTTTGGAGAGACTAAGTCACAAAGACTTTGACGTGTAGACCTGTATCTCTCTACCTAATATTAGAAAAACCACATTCTAATCAAAAATATAAACAATATAATTTCATCTTACTTGTGCAAAGTTATCCCTTGAGCCCTGACGTAGGTAGTCTCCCGATTTAAACAAAAATAAACCCCACAGTGCTGAGGCATCATTAGTGTGTTCAGCTTGAATCAGCAGGATTGGGTAGCAGGTCGACCGCCCCAAGATGGCGGCCGTAATTTCTGCGCAGCGACAGTCAATGCGGGGTCTACTCTTATATAACGTGCAACTGGCAACTGCAGGTGCCACAAGCTGACCCCGGAAGTACATCTACTAACTGACACCGGAAGTACTCAGCCCTGCTGCACTTCGCGTGGACTCAGCAGGAAGACGGTTGTGTTGTCGTTTCTCAGCTGAATCTTTGCGTAGTTTCAGCAACAATGTCTTCAGTTCAGCATCTGAGAGAGTTTATCAGAGAGCGACTAACTGCTGCTGCTGAAGAAATCTTCTCAGAGGTTGAGAAAACCATCGTCCGCTACGAGGAAGACGCCAGACGGCTGGAAAGCTGCTGGAGGCCCCAGATAAAACTCCCCAGAATCGGTATGAAGCTACAAAAAGTGTCTGATAAATCAGTTTGATCAGTTTCTAATCTGAGCTCTCAGCTTTCCAACCACACTTCAGTCTCTGAGGCTCCGTTCACACCTGAAACCATAGACATTGTGTACGTAGACGCTGCCGGCCGCTCTGTCGGCACGCCCACAGACATGTATACGTAGACGCGTCATAGGGCGCAGGTTCGCACGTCAACGTCACCGCCATATTGTATGTGGCAGAAAAAAGTTGAGTTCTGTTATTGTGAACGTGGATCGGAGAAGATCCTTCATTCCTGTGCTGCAATAAATACACACACACACACACACACACACATACACACACATATATATATATATATATATGTATGTATATATATGTATGTATATATATATATATATATATATATGTATATATATATGTATGTATGTATGTATGTATGTGTGTGTGTATGTGTTATGAATATAAGGATCAATTTGTTAAATCTAAACAGTGTGGTCTTCATTATTTCATAAAACCGTGTCACATGTGAACCTTTAGGAACAGACTTTTTGGGTGAGTATTAAATAGGTAAAATTAATAATATGAGCAAAAAAAATCCTAGGTCAATAAAGTAAAAATAAACAAACAAACACAAAAGTGATAATGTTATGATAAAAACATCATATTATGAGAATTAAGGGGGAACATTTCCAGAATAGTCACAGTTTGCAGAATTATTTCACTCCTGGAGTAATAGGGCCAGGTTAGATTATTTTAAATATTTTTATTCTTTAGGAGAATAAATTCAGGAGAATGAAGCTAAAGGGATACGAAAATAAACTTGTAATATTACAAAAAAAATACTACGAATACAAAGTATATTCAGAGATTAAAGTCCCTCTGATTCTGTTTAAGTGACTGAGTAACTGCAGATTTGCCACATTTAAGATGGCGGACGCTCTGACGCATCGCAGCATAGGCAGAACCCGCCCAATGACGCGTCTACTCTTATATTATGTCTATGGGCACGCCTCTCACAGACATCATATACGTAGACGCGTCATAGGGCGCAGGTTCGCACGTCAACGTCACCGCCATATTGTATGTGGCAGAAAAAAGTTGAGTTCTGTTATTGTGAACGTGGATCAGAGAAGATGCCTCATTCTTGTGCTGCATGGAAATGTATTCTGGCTGATTTCACTACTTGTATCTGCCTTCTATATATATATAGAAGGCAGATACAAGATATATATATATATATGTGTGTGTGTGTGTGTATATATAAGGATCAGTTTGTTAAATCTAAACATTGTGGTCTTCATTATTTCATAAAACCGTGTCACATGTGAACCTTTAGGAACAGACTTTTTGGGGGAGTATTAAAGAGGTAAAATTAATAATAAGAGAAAAAACGTCCTAGGTCAATAAAGTAAAAAAAAAAAACACAAAAGTGCTTACAGTCTGCTGTTCTCTGCAGCTGAAAAACCTGGCTTCAAACAATTACCTGCCACTCTTGATCCGCGATATAAAGTTCCGGGAAGCAAGTTTTTCTCTAACAGCGCTCCCTAAATTGTGCAACACGTCACAATTTAGGGCGTGTTGCTCGGACCTCAGCCCTGCATCAGCCTCTCAATTATGAAACCTGAGAAGTAACTAGTGTACTATTCCCACCTAAATAGGCTATTCTATTAATTTATTTGGTATATTTATTTTTGGTCACTTTTCTGGTCACTTTAGTTTATTCTTTGTCATTATTTAATAACATAACTCAGGTTTCTTAAGTTATTTTTCTTAAAAAAAAATTCTGTTGTGGTTAAAAAAGTTGGTTAAATAAAGATTTAATTGGAATTCTGTGTTTGTGTTCTTTATTTAAATCAAATCATTTAGCAATATCATAAAATGTCCAGGCAGAGCTGCACATAAAATATGGTTTTAAATATTTTCAATAATTATCGATATCGATCAATATGCATTTTTTTTATCAATAAGCTTTTTTTCTATATCGCCCAGCCCTATAATGTTATGAGAAAAACGTCATATTATGAGAATTAAGAGGGAACATTTCCAGAATAATCACAGTTTGCAGAATTATTTCACTCCTGGAGTAATAGGGCCAGGTTAGATTATGTTAAATATTTTTATTCTTTAGGAGAATAAATTCAGGAGAATGAAGCTAAAGGGATACGAAAATAAACTTGTAATATTACAAAAACAAAAGTACTATGAATACAAAGTATACTCAGAGATTAAAGTCCCTCTGATTCTGTTTAAGTGACTGAGTAACTGCAGATTTGCCACATTTAAGATGGCGGACGCTCTGACGCATCGCAGCATAGACAGAATCCGCCCAATGACGCCTCTCACCCGACGTCTGCGTATATGTCTGTGCCTGAAACTAACATCCTCCAATGGTGGCCTTTAGTCTGAGTCACATGTTCAGAGAAAAGGTGCTGCACGCGCTCATATGGCGCAGCGCTGGATGTTTGAGGTGATTTGTGTGTTAGTTGAGGATAAATCACCTTTAAACATTCCAAAAAAAGTAAAAAACAAAGCAACTGGACTTGTTTTTCGTAGTTGAAGACGTTTCGCTTCCTCTCCAGGAAGCTTTCTCAATTCAAAAGGTCTAGAGCAGGGGTGTCAAACATACGGCCCGCGGGCATGGCTAAATGCATTATCATTATTCAACAAAAAAAAAAAAATATATATATTTTTTTTTTATTCCAGTGCAATGTGGCAATAATAATTGTTGTCTTAATTCCAAAAAGAGCTCATCAGATTTGACTTTCACAAGTGGAGCAGTACTGCTTTTGCCATAGTGCTCCGCTTGATTTATGAATGTGAATAGTTTTATTATGATTCATGCGGGGAATATCTCAAATGATATGGACACTACAATGGGAAAGTAGGAGATGAAAGGAAGAAAAAAAGTGAAAGAGGAGATAAAAGGAAGAGAATGATAAAACAATTATTGAAAACGAAAATTCGTTCTGTATGCACTCTGTGTATACAAAATGACAATAAAGAAAGTCTAAGTCTAAGAAAAAAACATGTACTTCATTTAATTGAAAATCTGCAGTTCCTATATTGTCCACTGTGCTGTGTTTTAATCAGCAGATGGTAACACTGAGCTTCAGATGTGGAAAATTGCTTTTAAATCATTTCTTAATTTTTATCTATTTGATGTATTTTGTCATGCAGGACAGTGTTTTTAAGTTCCAAAAAATGTGAATAAATGTTTTTCAACATTGTACAATCACTGTGATCAGTTCTTATGCATAATGCACTTAAGTAAATGTTTAACTGAGTAAAAGTATTGTTGAAATTGCACATACTTTTCTTAAACGCTGAGGTTATTCATAATATATTGTGTAAAAGTGAAATTCATTTAATATAAAAATCAACAACAAGTCCACTTTTATTAGTTCTATTTAATCTTGCAATGAGTTTACTCGTGTGGCCCTCTTGAGATCACATTAAGCTGAATGCGGCCCCTAAACCAAAATGAGTTTGACACCCCTGCTCTACATGCTCCTCTAGCTCAGATCATAGAAAATCAGCTACAATAACTATGCAGACGACACACAGCTCTACATCACCATGTCACCAGGTGACTATGAACCAGCTCAGGCACTGAGTAAATGTTTAGAAGAAATCAATGCATGGATGTGCCATAATTATCTTCAATTGAATAAAAACAAAACTGAAGTAATAAGTTTTGGACCAATAGAGGAGAGATCAAAAATTAGCACACAGCTTCAGCTAAAAATCACTAATCAGGCCTGAAATCTGGGAGTAGTGATGGACTCAGACCTGAACCTCCAAAAGCATCTAAAGCTGAATGCGGCCCCTAAACCAAAATGAGTTTGAC
This sequence comes from Fundulus diaphanus, assembly GCA_037039145.1. Lineage (NCBI taxonomy): Eukaryota > Metazoa > Chordata > Actinopteri > Cyprinodontiformes > Fundulidae > Fundulus > Fundulus diaphanus. Next base: position 5,925,480 of record CM073133.1, read on the forward strand.
ACCCCTGGTCTAGAGTAATGATGAGTACCAAGCTTTATACTACAGCCCAACAAAGGCCTTGTAATGGCTTAGATAAAATGCAAATTCACCCGAAACTGGTCCACTCCTCTGTAACGAGGAGTCGTTAGGGTTGTTAATGGCCTGGTTTAAAGGAACAATGTTTTGATCACCCGTATGAGGGTGAGAATTGAGGTGATGATTGGCTGGAATTAATCCTATAGCTGTGTTGTAAATTTTTGAGAGTTGAAACCTAAGGCCTCCTCCTCTGTTTAAGGTTGGTTTCTCTCTCTTAACGTAGATGGCTTCCTTCACACCCCTTTCAAACCATCTGTCTTCTTTGTCCAAAATGTGGACATTTTGGTCCTCAGAAGAGTGTCCTTTGTCCTTAAGGTGTAGGTGGACAGCAGAGTCTTGCTTTTTGAGAGTTGGAACCTAAGGCCTCAACTCTCAAAAACTTACAATACAGCTATAGAATTAATTCCGGCCAATCATCACCTCAGTTCTCATCCTCATACGGGTGATCTGTATGGCAGACATCACCTTTCATGGACATTTGAATGAAGTAAGATGGGAAACAGAGATCAAGTCACTTTATGCCTTTTTACTTAGAAGGAATCTGCAGGAGGAGAGGTGTTTAAAAACAGAGCAGTGACTAAATAAGTCACTGAATGGTGGATGTGTGTTAAATCCAGCCTGGAACGTGGGTCTGAACGCAGATCCATGCTCCTTTGTGGGTGCAGCAAAGAGCAAGTGACCGGCCCTCATTTTCATTTACGACTTATCAATGGAAGTACTACAACAAAGTTTGTGTTCTCAGCTTTTTTCCCTCAGATGTAAACATCACTGATGGACCGAAGGTAAATCCAGAGTTTGTGCAGCAGTGTTTTATGACAACAAAGATGGTAGACATTGTTGATCAGATGGCAAGGACAGGGCTGGTGGTGCACAGAGACGGCCCACTGCTGGGCTTGTTACACACTGGACCTTGAGGGACTAAATGCCCATGTTGTGTCTCTGCTAAACTCCAAAGGTACCCCCCGCCCCCCCTGCAGTTTTTTTTAAATCTAGATTCACCATGAAGCGGTTGAATTGTTACAAGATATTGTGTTTGAGATAAGAGACAATCTGGGCTTCCTTTCAATTGTCTTCTAATCATAATCAGTCAGTACATGCTGTTCCTTCGTGGGTGCAGCAGACATTAGTCAGCACAATGTAGCAATTCAGATAAAGAGCTTAAATAGAGGCTTTTTGGCAGAAAACTTGCATTTATGAATTTAAGGCTAATGATGTTTCAGTAAAACAGTTTAACTAGAACAGTCGAAGGCAATCCTGAACAAATGTGTTTTTAATCCTGATTTAAAGGAACTCAGGCTTTCAGCACTTTTCCAGTTTTCTGGGAGTTTGTTCCAGATCAGTGGAGCATAGGAACTAAATGCTGCTTCTCCATGTCTGGTTCTGGTTCTGCAGAGCAGGCTGGAGCCAGAAGACCTGAGTGGTCTGGAGGGTTGATGCACTGATAACAAGTCTGTGATGTATTTAGGTGCTAAGCCATTCAGGGATTTATAGACTAACACAGGGGTGTCATTATTAGTAAGGGGATTAACAAATCCCCTTACTAATAATAAATCTACTTCCCAACAATAAATCTACTTGCTAATAATAGTTCAAAAGTTTTAATACTGGATGTTATGATGGGTTAAACTAACTGGCTGTCTGTGCTAACTCTATCTATTACATATTAAAAAAATAGGTAACTTAAATAGGGTTAGTGGGGTTTATCATCACATTCCATTCACTTGATGAATTGACCAAAAGGACACGTGGCATAAAGTCCTTCCTGGTCCCGGGGCTTCCTTCCCACCATTCATGAACTTTCTGGTATATGCATGAGTCCATGGACGTGTCCAGGCGCCCAGGCGTCTGCCTTTCGGGTGGCTGCCGACTGATGTCATCCATCTATATACTGTCCCCAGAATCCACCTTTTCAATATAGGCACACCATAACACACAAACAAAAAGATCACAATTAGTTATTACCAAAATCAGTCCTGCTTTAAAGGTGAAGTCCGGTCAAAATCAGAATTCAAACTGCTGAAGGTACTAAAATTATTACATACTGTTCAATAAATGATAAACTTTTTAAATTAAGAGTAATTTTCATTCAAGGTCCTTTTATGGGGGCAGCCATCTTGGTGAAGAACAGTACTGCCACCTCCCATGTTGGTGAGGTCAGGTCACGGGATCGGCTGTAGAGCAAGTCCCAAAGCCCTATCTGTCCCCTTGTAAATAAATAACCGTTTTCATGCCGAAATACTTTTTTTAACCTCTTAAACAAAGACAGACATGGTATTAAGCATTTAAATTCAAAGTAATACTATTTTTACATTTTAAAGACAAAAAGAAAACAAATAAGCATTAAAGTACAGTTTATGGGCTGGGCTCTGCAATGATGAGTATAAAACTGCTCCTGTCAGGATGAGCTGTAGTGCGTTATGAGGCGGCGGGATATTTCAGCGTCACTTAGTTTAGAGCCCAAGCAAGCAACTTCACTTTCAGAAACAAGCCCAAAAAACTGCAACCCGCAACCGATGAACTTGAAGACATTCTTCTTCCAAATGTTGGCTACAGATGATGTGTTTTCTCTCTGCCCAGAAGTTCGATAGCAAATCCTCCCTCTTCAAGTAGTCAATCCAGCGACAAACCCATGAATCGGAAAGGTGAAAAAACTGTTTTTTCCACTTTTACCCGATGTATTGTTACATCCAACAGCCATGCACGTGAGCATTGTTGCTTCAACCAAAGCTCTCACAAATTTCAATGCTGAAGTCCTCTGGAAATCTGAAATAATTGTTGTTGATCACAGCTGTGTACAACAGTTCCTATTGAATTAGCTTGTAGAGCGCAGTGCCTTACCGCAACTTTACGTCACAGGATGTGATGTCGGGCGGCCATTATTGCCCAAATATGGGAAATTATGGCCGCACCATACACAATGATCGAGACGACAAATTATGCTTTTATGCTTATTGATTAACACATAATTCATTAAATCACCAAGGACGTATTAGTTTTAGGTATAGCTAATGATCCACTGATTTTTCCTTGTTGACCGGACTTCTCCTTTAAAAGCCAAAGCTCCCCATTCACCTAAAATTTCTTCCAGACTTTTCCACGACCAGTTATTTCTGTCGGCATTCTCTTTTACTTCATCTTTGAGTTTCATGAGTTTAGCCATTACAGCCCTAAACGTACCTTTTTTGTGCTGTATTCATAGGAATGTATGTGCAGCACTGATTACCAAACATATGACAAACTCCCCCCTTACTTGCTAAAAGCCAATCTAAGGCTTGTCTATTTTGCATTACATTCCACTCGTTTCATGCAGTTGATCCCCCAAAGTCATGAATCCCTCAACCGTAAAATTTATCATCATTTGTTGAGTATAGTAAATATAATTTATCCATTCAACATTTTTGTTAATTGTAATCTATTGTAAAATAGACTTAAAACCTGCGTTAATGGGGTACCGCGAGCGAGCTATTTTTAGAAACGTAACGTCACGATGACGTCACATCACGTGGTACGCAGTAGGGCAAACTCCCAAACCCGCCGCTGTTTTGCTGTAGAAGAGACGTGCGTTAGCCTAGGTTGTACTCGTTTAAAAGACTGCTTTTTCCAAAATCTAAGACCATGGTTTATAGACATTGTTGCTATGGAACGTGCAACAGCGACTCGAGGTACGCTGATCGGCCGCATATGAAGGATGTTTTCTTCATTACTTCCCCGAAATTCAAGAGTGCCAAGGAGAAATGTGTGCGCTTGGTCCATCGGTGCGGTCGGCCTACATATGTAGCAAGGATTTTGTCGGAGGAAAGGGCACAACCGAAGAACATCCTGACCCAATTCCAGCGACATCAAGTAGTGAACAGGTAAGATTATTTTGGTGGCCGACATGTTAATAATGAAGCGCCTGCTACCATGATAGCATATAGGCTATCATGGTAGCAGGCGCTAACATGATACCCTGCTACCAGGATAGCCTACTCAAAAACATTTCAAATGAGACAAACATTAAACATATACCGATCCCTGGACGGTGATTACAAACAAAAAAAACCGCCGACGACGCCATGACCACCGCACAGGAAAAAAAAAACCAAAGCTTACCGTTCGATCGACTCGGCCCGTTTTCCGGTCTTTTTAAGCCCTCGACACTCAAGCCATCGTTTGAGCTGAAGGTTGGTGTGTTCTTCGACAGTGCGACCAGTAAACCGTGCGCCTGGGACATCGTCTTGGGAAAGTTTAATGGCTGCAAAGTCGGTCATATCGCTGGTTCTGTTGCTGGTTGCTACGTGCGTTCTCTATCGGTTTGTCCTACCTAAGCGGCAAAAGGGGCGTTGCTCTTGAGGCGGTGACGTCACGTGCGCGGTACCCCATTGAATTATATTAATGATCTCTTTCTTTGTCCCCACAGACCTCCAGAAGCCACGTGTCTCCATGGAGGAGGAAGCTTCTACCATCCAACAGCTCTACAACCAGAGGAGAAGGTCCAGTCATGACCAGGAGGAAGAAAAACCTCAGTGGTCTGAAGAGGAACAGATGGAACCAGATCCTCCTCTGACTGAAAAACAGGGGGAACTACAACCTCCACTGATTAAAGAGGAAAAGGAGGAACCAGAACTTCCACTGATTAAAGAGGAAAATGAGGAGTGTGGCTCTTCGTGGATTAAAGAGGAACAAAGGGAACCAGAACCATTGATTGAAGAGCAAGAGAACCCAGAACCTCCACTGATTGAGGAAGAAAAGGAGGAACCTGATTGTTTAAGGCTTGAACATGAAAATCAGGATCCAGAACATTTACCAACTAGACAGGAGCAGGAGGATGTGTGCAGCAGTCAGGATGGAGAGCAGTCCATTGCTCTGATGGAATCCTTTACTCTTCAGGAATGTGAAGAAGAACCAAGAACTGATCTCAGCTACAGGAGAGATATGAAAGGAAAGCTGCTCAAAGATCAAGAAGGAAACAGCTCCACTGGGTCAGAGAGTCAGTCTCGTACTGACACAAAGAATGGGTGTTTAAAATGTGATGTTTGTGGAAAATCCTGGAAAACAAAGTATGACTTAAAAAAGCATTACAGAAGCCACACTGGAGAGAGACCCTTTACTTGTCAGTCATGTGGAAAAGGCTTTTCCTCTGTAAGTAATTTAAATGTACACAAGAGAATCCACACAGGTGAGAAGCCTTTTCCTTGCCAGACATGTGGAAAAGGTTTCAATCAACTAGCCAGTTTAAATTTTCACATGAGAATCCACACAGATGAGAGACCTTTTCCTTGTCAGACATGTGGAAAAAGTTACACTCGGCTGTGTTCTTTAACTAATCACATGAGAACCCACACAGGTGAGAGGCCTTTTCCTTGCCAGACATGTGGAAAATGTTTCTCTCGTATTGATGGTTTAAAATTTCACATGAGAACCCACACAGGTGAGAGACCTTTTTCCTGTCAGACATGTGGAAAAAGTTTCTATCGAAAGAGTCATTTAACTGTTCACCGGAAAATTCACACAGGTGAAAGACCTTTTCCTTGCCAGACATGTGGAAAAGGTTTCACTCAACTAGCCAGTTTAAATTTTCACATGAGAACCCACACAGGAGAGAAGCCTTTTTCCTGTCAGACATGTGGAAAATGTTTCATTCGACGTACCGCTTTGAATAGTCACATGAAACAAAAACACACACATGAAAACTAGTAATTTTTTGACTTTCACACATATTTGCGGGTATAAGTATTACTAATTTCTCCTTGTAGTTTTCCACCACAGACCCTCTGCTGCCACCTTCTGGATTAAAGTCAAGTATTTTCTATAAACATGGATGCTGCCTTGTAGATGTAGTCAGCTTTTTTTTTTAGCCCTGAATAATGTTTTACATTCAGTTTTTTTACACCTAAGAAATGATTACAGGTGCAAAGCCTGAACAATTTATTGTTTATATTTTAGCAGTTGGCTGCATAGTTGCCATGCAGCAAGAAGGTCCGAGTCCTATCCTTGCCCTGGGTCTTTCTTGCATGTTCTCCCTGTGCATGCACGGGTTTTCTCCGGGTACTCCGGCTTCCTCCCACAGTGCAAAAGAATCACTGTTGGGTTAACTGGCCTCTAAATTCTCCTTAGGTGTGAGTGTGTGTGTGTAAAAGGTTGTTTGTCCTGTTGCTGTCTGTGTTGCCCTGCAACAGACTGTTGACTTGTCCAGGGTGTACCCAGCCTCTCGCCCATTAAGTGCTGGAGATGGGAGATAGACACCAGCACCCTGCAAGGGATAGGCGTGTGAGAAAATGGATGGATGGATTTTAATTGCATGTGGACCAAATCTGATTCCATATGATTAAAGTTTTTTGTCTTGTAAAGTGTTGTCTGTAAAGTTTTCTGTACATGCTTGTTTTGAATTGGTACTTTCAATGAAATTATTTTAACTGAACTGAATGTATCTTTATCACTTGGTAAATATGATGCAACAGTGTCTTTCACCTGAGCTTAATTACCCGCCCCTCCAGGGTGTCCCCCGCCTCTCGCCCGTTGACAGCGGTAGATAGGCACCCCTTGTGACCCCACAAGGGATAAGCGTGTTAGAACATGGATGGATGGATTTAAGCAGTTATCTGTTAAGATGTTTCATGTTCTAAGTTTTTTTTTTTAGCAAACTTGTTTATTGTTATAATTCCTAATCGTACGTTACTGTAGGAGTAAGTAAAATCACACAAGATTTATTGTTAAAATCATAACAAAATGATAGTTGGCAAACTTATTGCCAACTGTTTTAGTTTTAAACTGTTCCTCTTTGCAAAATATCTTTGGTATCCAAAGATATTTGGTACACCCTGGACAATATCCAAGAGCTGGCTATTGTTTGAATGGACAAAACAAAGAATTTTTGTTCAGTAAGTTCTGATAATGAAAAAGATTCCTAGGTAATCCAGACCAAAAGGACAAACAAATATTTATGTAACTCATTAAATAAATATGTCCTTGATATTTGATATAAATTTGTCAACTAATACATGAAATAAATCTGGAAGTGTACCATTCACCAGCAGCTTGCTGCATTTGTTGTGACAAATTCATACATTTAAGTAGTAGTTAGTAAATTATGCATTCAAAAGAAAAATGATCTCTGTGGGAGATGCAGGCCTGTAAAAACTCCAGTTTGCGCAGGAATGGGTCAGAGTTTTCTTCCTGCTCTCACCCCCCTCTGTCTCTCAAGTTCTGGGGGTATCATCTTATCTATTGGTTGTCATTCTGACGAGCTCACATAACACCCCTGTGCATGGAGATTCCCTTTTAGTTCCTGCCTGCGCTCTTTTAGTGTTTATGTATCCGGTTAGCTCAGCCGTTAGCTTCGATGTTAGCCGTTCATTGTAGCTGCATTGCTCGCACCGTAGACTTTGAACATGGCTGAGAGTCACCAGAAGCAAACCGTGTTCATGTTTGAGAAGAGAAAGGACTCAGTTAGAAGGAAATAAGACCAGAGTAAATTTGGGAGATTTTTTTTTTTCACGCAATACCCCTGAAGAGTGGAAGGGCAGGTAAGACGGCCTTTCACATGCGCAGTTATTCTCAAAGGGACTTGGGGAAACTTTAAGAAAAATTGCTTTAAAGCTTGATTAATAAATGGGAGAGGCTCTGCTCATAACGGTAACTCTATGGAAGGGCTTAACAGGTTTTTTCTTTCTACATCCTCTTTGACAGTCGGGTCCAGACAAATGGGCGCAGTTCAACTAATCATTTGATTTATTTACAGTTAAATATACTTCTTCTAACAGTAATTAATACATTTTGGAGCATGTTACGGCCTCTGATATTGGAAGCAGTGGTGAAGACTTCCTTATGCTGATTTGAATGTGGCAGCACAACTTCAGGATTGACTATTCAGAACCTGGACCCGCCTCCCTCCAACATATCACCCAGTGGACAGGGATGAAACACTGGTCCAATCACTTCTGCCAATCAACCACTGGATCTTCCACAAAGCTCTGAGTGAGACTCCTTTAAGGGGGGCAGCTTTGAACTGTGCCTCCTGATTGTTGGGTCTTTGTGAACTTAGTCTTGTTGTGGTTTTGTTTTCTTGTTTGAAAATGTTAAAATTATTTTTTACTATTCTCTATATGTTTTATTTTCCATATTCATTGTATTTATACACACATGTACTCATTACTATTAAAAAGGTTTTAAGGTTTGAGTTTATTCCGATATAAAAGTGTCTTTCAGATGACTAATCTTTCTCTCCTATGTGACAGAGTAAAGTTTTGTGAAGAGAAAAAGTCTCGTGATAAAAGTTGTTTTTGCAGCACCATCTGCACCTGTGAGGAATTGCACCTGGCCATCTGGGGCAACTTCTTTCCCTGAGAACTGAATGCACAACTGTTCTGTGTAACTGAACTGCTAGTTTATGATGTTGAAGGTCACATTGCAGTTTGCTTCCCTGGGAAAATAAAAAGTAAGGGGAGGCACGGATGCACTTCAGAGCGATGGGAGACTCATGCCTGAGTGTGTTCCTGGCGTTCTCCTTGCAGGAGATCTGTTGTCTTTCCTTTTTGTGTTGTTTTAATTAATGTTTTATGTGTGACAGAAAAGTAGTTAAACCTCTGAGTGGCTCGGTTGGTTTATTTTAGACTTGGTATTTACCATATTGAGTTTCTCTCTCTGTTTTGTTTGGGGCTGATTATCTAGTATAGAGCTTTTCTGTTGGGTTTTATTCATAGCAAGTTTAGACCAGAAGCCTATTTAACAAAACCAAGGTAGAGGATTACGTTAGGATTCTCCTGATATCCTGGCTGAATTAACCCTGGACTCTGTTTCACAAAGGCAGCAACACATAAATTACCATGGCGATTTATTCTGTGCAGCTAGCCTGCTCTAGACCAGGCTAACAGCCAGGCTTAGTTAATCCTGATGCCTTCTCTAGCCCCATTTACACTACCCTTGTTAAACCGATCCATGCCGAGCTGTTTCTGTAGTCCCTGTCTGTGGCGTTCTGAATAGTCTGAATATTATTAAATGTACTTACCTGGTAACACATAGAAATAGGAAACTGGAGAAACAAAGTACCTGAACGGTAAATTAAAATGAAAAATATCAGTGAAGATTGTTTTTTTCAGGAGACACCAATAGCCTTCATCAGTGGATGATAAGCATTGAGGGTGAAGTTGTTTGTGAGGACACACAACAGTTCCAGGCTGGTCTCGCTGCACTTTTTGCAGTGTTTTATGTTTCTAACCTTGAGTATCCATAGGAGGAAACATGCACACTAGAGTTTATCCAAAGGTGAGAACAAATTCACTAATCCTTATGTAAGAATATATGTAATATATGGATGAAGAAATGGGTCGTTTGAACACTGAGCTATAAATCCCCCATCTGTTTTTAGACGATTCATGGGCCTTAATCCAGAAAGGGGAACAAAAGCTGCAAAAGGAAAAGTAAAATCAAATCAAAGACAGGACGGCTGGAGCAAAGGAAACAGGCAGCGGTGAACCCACATGTCTCCACTCTGCTTTGCAAGCTGATGGACTATCAGTGGAACTTCTAAAAAGGTAAAATTACACATTTACACACTGTTTTCTCAATCTGTCCTCCTGTCCATGGCATGAACAGGAGGACAGATGAAGAAAAAACAGTCTGTCCCCCTCTCAGTCTTTCTCTCTCCCTCTCTCTCTGAGAGTCTCTGGCCCTGTTTTTCTGTCTGTCTCTCTCACTCTGACTGTCTTTATCCCAGTTTGTCTGTCTCTCTCTTTCTCTATGTCTGTCTTTCTCTGTCCCTGTTTGTCTCTGTGTGTCTTTCTGTCTCTCGCACTTTGTCTTTTTCCTTGTCTATCCTGTCCATTTCTAACAGAAGGACAATTCAATTCAATTTTATTTATATAGCGCCAATTTATGAAACATATCATCTCGAGGCACTTTACAAAGTCAAATCAATCATATTATACAGATTGGTCAAAAATGTCCTATATAAGGGAACCAGTTGATTGCATCAAAGTCCCGACAAGCAGCATTCACTCCTGGAGAAGCGTAGAGCTACAGGGAGAGTCGTCTGCATTGTACATGGCTTTGCAGCAATCCCTCATACTGCGCAAGCATGAAGCGACAGCGGAAAGAAAAACTCCCCTTTAACCTGGTCTGATCCGAAGAGACGGCATTCATCCCACTTTGGATGGTGCAGCTCTTCTTTCTAGGAATCTGGCCGGATTTATTAGTTCTCCTAAATGCTGACAACCCAGGGTCCAGACCAGGAAGCAGAGCCGTAGTTTAACACACCTCTCTGCAGCTTCTGTACTGTTACCCACCCATTATCCTATTGAGACGGTGTCTTTCCCATGGCCAAAACTTAACAGATCACAAACTGATTTAAAAGGAGTAAATCATAAAAATCTAATAAAAATCAATACAGCTCACTTTGAACCAAAAAATAAAACAATTTAATGTGGTTTATTAAATATAAGGTCTCTCCTTCAAAAGACTTTGTTAGTTAATGAATTGATTTCTGATAATCAGATTGATTTGTTTTGTCTCACAGAAACCTGGCTACAAGAGGATTACGTTAGTATAAATGAGTCAACTCCCTCCAATTATTCAAATTTCCACATTCCCAGATCTGTGGGAAGAGGAGGAGGAGTGGCAACCATCTTTCAGTCTGATTTATTAATTAGTCCCAGGCCAATTAATAACTACAGTTCTTTTGAACATTTAACCCTCAGTTTCCCTCATCCAAACTGCAAAGCAATAAAACCTCTTCTGTTTGTTGTTTTGTATCGTCCACCAGGCCCTTACACTCAGTTTTTGGATCAGTTGTCAGACTTCTTATCTGATTTGGTGTTAAACACTGACAAGGTTATTATAGTGGGTGATTTTAACATCCATGTTGACACTGAATGTGATAACCTTAGTGTAGCCTTTAAAACTATCCTAGATTCAATTGGTTTTGTTCAAAATGTGCATAAACCGATGCACTCCTGGTTACATACTTTGGACCTTGTGCTGACATATGGCACTGATTGTGAAGAATTAACAGTATTTCCTCACAACCATGTCCTATCTGACCATTTTTTAATAACCTTTGAGTTTAATCTGAGTTCTCCACCCCCAAAAGAGCGTTCCATTATAGTAGATCTTTATCGGATAATGCTGTATCAAAACTTAAAGAGTCTGTCCCCCTTTTAATATCCTCAGTATTGCAGAAATGCCCTGTAGATGGCAGCAATGTTGTTTCTTCCCGTTCACAAATCGACACCTTTGTTAACAGTATGACTTCCTCATTGCGTTCTGCATTGGACAATGTAGCTCCCTTGAAAAAGAAGGTGATTATTCACAGTGATGGGCAGTAGCGCTGCTACATGTAGCGAAGCTATTAGTTAAACTACATTTTCCAGTAGCTTGACCGTAGCGTCGCTGCTTTATGAATCAAGTAACTTTCCTGTAGTGACGTTATTTTTTTGATCAAGTAGCGACATAGCGTCCACAAACGCTACAAAATCCAGGACGTAACTAAGAAATGAAACCAGGTTTGCTATTTTGAAACAACATTCAGAGTGAACAATCAATCAGAGTTGTTGGTTGGACATGTTCATGCGCGAGCTTCTACTCTGCCTCTCCTGTCTGTTATGGCAAGCTGATGAGGCCAATTATCGTCCGTACAATAACGCACAGTTCCAACCCGTATTTTACGCGAGTGCGCGTTTTTTACGTCACCGCGCGTTTCCAGCCAGAACGCGCGGTGACGTAAGAAACGCGCGCTCGCGTAAAATACGTGCGGTGGCGTTAATAACGTTTGGTGGCGTTTTTTGCATTATCAGGAGGTTGTCTTTTATGTGCTCAGCCACTAGATTTAAAGGTGTTTTACCCAATAAGAACACTGCAGCACCAGACACAACCAGGAGGTCCCTGATCGTTGGGGAAAGGCAGAAAGAAGATGCACCATAAGTTATTATTGAACTAAGCAGGATTTAGACAGGATCAGAAAGGAAGGTGCATCTTCTTTCTACACTGTGTTAGGTCATTGGCTGATCTTTAATAAATGTTTTAACCAGTGTATCAGACTCATTTTGAATTGATCTAACATTAGGTTGGTACAACGTTAAGGAGCTTCTGATGTAGTTAAGCTACTTTTAACACATTTGTGTAACTTAGCTTGCTATATTTCTATAGGTGGTAGCTTTTGTGTAGTGAAGCTTAATTTATTGTTGAGTAACTGATAGCTTAGCTCACTACACTGGACAAGTAGCTTGCCCAACACTGATTATTCACAGGAAGCTGGCTCCCTGGTTTAATTCAGAGCTGCGTTCCTTGAAGCACAATGTTAGGAAATTGGAGAGAAAATGGCGCTCTACACACCATAAGGAATCCTACCTAATCTGGAAAGACAGTCTATTGTTGTATAACAAGAGCCTTCGCAGAGTTAGAGCAGCATATTTTTCATCATTAATTGAGGAGAATAAAAATAATCCTAGATTTCTCTTCAGTACGGTTGCTAAACTTACCCAGAGCCACAGCTCTGTTGATCCATCCATTCCCTTAGCTCTTAGCAGTAATGATTTTATGGGATTCTTCATAAATAAAATTGATGCCATACCCTGTTTTTAGTACAGTGAGATTTTTCTCAAGATTGTGGAAACATTGGCGTCATCATTTATTTGTGGCTCAGTGACTGTTATATTATTCTCTGTTTGTCTTTTTCGTTATCATTTGTTTTTACTATGGACCTCTTTTGTGTCTGAAATAAAGATTGATTGATTGATTGAAAAATAAAATAATTGGCATCCTCCCAAACATGATTACCTCGTCCTCAGTAAGTGAGGCAGCATTGGAGGAATCTTTAGAACCTGCGCAGTGTCTGAACTGTTTAGAAGCAGTAGAGCTTTCTGAGCTATCTAAAATCTTAGCTTCATCTAAATCTTCTACCTGTATGTTAGACCCAATCCCAACCAAGTTGTTTAAGGAGATATTCCCATTGATCAGTGGCCCTATTTTGGACATGGTTAATCTATCCTTAGTAAGGCAAGGCAAGGCAAATTTATTTATATAGCACAATTCAGTACATGGACAATGCAAAGTGCTTTACATGATTAAAATATAGCAAATTAAAACAGAATAAAAGCAAGTAAGAATAAAATGTAGATAGAAATTAGAGCAAAAAAGTGGTGATTCAGTTAACTAGAACAGTTGAAGGCAATCCTAAACAAATGTGTTTTTAATCTTGATTTAAAGGAACTCAGGCTTTCCGCACCGTTACAATTTTCTGGAAGTTTGTTCCAGATCAGTGGAGCATAGGAACTAAATGCTGCTTCTCCTTGTTTAGTTCTAGTTCTAGGCATACAGAGTAGGCTGGAGCCAGAAGACCTGAGTGGTCTGGATGGTTGATACACCGATAACAAGTCTGTGATGTAATTAGGTGCTAAGCCATTTAGGGATTTATAGACTAACAGAAGTATTTTAAAGTCTATTCTCTGTAGTAAATGGATATGTACCACAGGCTTTTAAAGTAGCTGTTATTAAACCTTTACTTAAGAAACCTTCTCTTGATCAAGATGAGTTAGTAAATTACAGACCTATATCTAATCTTCTTTTCCTATCTAAAATTCTTGAGAAAGTAGTTGCTAATCAACTATGTGAACATTTACAAAGTAATGACCTACTTGAGGAGTTTCAGTCAGGCTTCAGAGCTCATCATAGCACTGAAACAGCTCTGGTGAAGGTCACTAATGATATTCTCATGGCCTCAGATAATGGACTTGTGTCTGTACTTGTCCAGTTAGATCTCAGTGCTGCATTTGATACAGTTGATCACAATATTCTCCTACAAAGACTTGAGCATACTGTAGGGATTAAGGGGAAAGCATTAGGCTGGTTTAAATCTTATCTGTCGGACAGATTCCAGTTTGTTCATGTTAATAATAAATCTTCCTCAAACTCTAGGGTCACCTGTGGAGTACCACAGGGTTCAGTCCTTGGACCAATTCTCTTTACTATATATATGCTTCCGATTGGCAAAATTATCAGACAGCATGGGATTAATATCCACTGTTATGCTGATGACACTCAGCTATATTTATCCATAAATCCTGATGAATCCAATCAATTACTTCGACTGCAGTCATGTCTTAATGGCATCAAAAGCTGGATGACTTTAAATTTTCTGCATTTAAATTCTGACAAGACAGAAGTTGTAATCTTTGGACCAGAGTCCTCAAAAAATAAAGTTCTTAATCAATCACTTAATCTGGATGGCATTAACTTGGCCTCTGGTAATAAAGTATAAAATCTTGGTGTTATTTTTGACCAAGACATGTCATTTAAATCCCATATTAAACAGGTTTCCAGAGTTTCCTTTTTTCACCTCCGGAATATCGCCACAATTAGAAACATTCTGTCCAGGGGTGATGCTGAAAAACTAGTCCATGCATTTGTTACTTCAAGGCTGGACTATTGTAATTCTTTACTATCAGGAAGTCCACAAAATGCAGTTCAAAGTCTTCAGCTGATCCAAAATGCTGCAGCAAGAGTTCTGATGAAAATCAACAAAAGGGATCATATTTATCCAATTTTAGCTTCCCTTCATTGGCTTCCTGTTAAATCAAGAATAGAATTTAAAATTCTTCTTCTAACGTATAAAGCCCTTAATAATCAAGCTCCATCATATATCAGAGTTCTGATTACCCCGTATGTTCCTAACAGAGCACTTCGCTCTCAGACTGCAGGTCTGCTGGTGGTTCCTAGAGTCTCTAAAAGTAGAATGGGAGGCAGATCCTTTAGCTATCAGACTCCTCTCCTGTGGAACCAACTCCCAGTTTTGCTCCGTGAGGCAGACACCCCGTCTACTTTTAAGACTAATCTTAAAACCTTCCTTTTTGACAAAGCTTATAACTAGAGTGGCTCATGTTACTCTGAGCTACCTTTATAGTTTTGCTGCTATAGGCTTAGGCTACTGGAGGACATCAGGGCCTATTTTTCTCACTCTACTGATTTCTACTGTTCTCCAGTTTTGCATTGCATTACATTGAAATGACTGTTGTCATTTCAGCTTTTAACTTTTTGTTCTCTCTCTTTTTTTCTTCATAGTAGGTACACCTGGTCTGACGTTCTGTTGACTGTGAAATCATCCAGGGAGGACAGATCACCGACTATAACCATCTAATGTAAAACAGATTACTAGATCAATGTGTGCTTCTGTGCTTTTTTGTCTGTCTTGTTGTGTCTCTGCTCTGTCTTCTGTAGCCCCCAGTCGGTCGAGGCAGATGACCGTTCATATTGAGCCTGGTTCTGGTTCTGCTGGAGGTTTTTCCTTCCCGCTAATGGGTGGTTTTTCTTTCCACTGTCGCTTCATGCATGCTCAGTATGAGGGATTGCAGCAAAGCCATGTACAATGCAGACGACTCTCCCTGTGGCTCTACGCTTCTCCAGGAGTGAATGCTGCTTGTCGGGACTTTGATGCAATCAACTGGTTTTCTTATATAGGAACATTTTTGACCAATCTGTATAATCTGACCCAATCTGTATAATATGATTGAACTTAACTTTGTAAAGTGCCTTGAGATGACATGTTTCATGAATTGGCGCTATATAAATAAAATTGAATTGAATTGAATTGAATTGAATTATATTGCGGTTCGCCTTTCACGGTCTCTCTGCTTCACGGATTTGCATTGATGAGCCGTTCATTACAGTTCTCAAACATAATCGATGGTGGCATGTCGGTTTATAAGAATAATTTTGCCCAGAAGAAAAAAGAGCGACAACAACTACCGATAACTAAGTTCTTCTCCCGAAAAAAAACACACCTGCACCACGGGCTTTAGAAGAAAAAAACGCTGCAGAGCGGAGTCAGGATGCTGCGGCTCAGTCAGAAGAGCAGTGAAATACATGCGAGTCACTATTTGTCCTACTGTACTTTCTGTTTTTTTTTAATAATAATTTTTCATTTTGTCCCGTTCTAATCCAATGACTCGGGTCGCGGTGGGGCGGTACTGATTAAAATTATAATTTTACAGCACTGTAGTTATTTGTAAGTAATAATAGTACTTTTATTTGTTAAACAAATGCCTGGGCCTGTAAAAAGGTGTTCTTTCAATGTACTATGGAGTATTTCATTGTATATAATAATTGTAAAAAAAAATAAAATAAAGGTTACTACTTCACGGATTTCGCCCATCACGGGTTCTTTTTGGAATGTATATGTACATATGTGTACATGTACAAATGTGTTTGTTTATATAGTAATAAAAAACTTTAAAAATAAAAAAATTATGAGTGGCTGTGTTCTGAAACATACATACATCCTGTCAGAATATTCTATTTCTTTTAACCCCACTAAGATTATTAAACGCACTGGACCATTTGTTATAATAGTTATAGTTTTAAAGTTTTAAGGAGAAAAAAACGTGAAAATTAGTTCAATATTCAACGAGTTATAGTTGATTAAAATTTATTCTGTGCCTGGTCAACGCAATACACTGAGCTGAGCTGTCGACCGCCTCAAATGGCGCCCCCAAATCCTGTCAGCACCCATAGGCGAAAGCGGTCGATGCGGGGTCTACTCTTATATTATAGGCCCGTTTACACTACACTTTTTTAACCGAGCCGAGACCAGTCCGAGCTCGGTAACCGAGATAACTCTTGTGTGGTGGTCAGCAGGTCACAAAGACTTTGACGTGTAGACCTGTATCTCTCTACCTAACTCACATTCTAATCAAAAATATAAACGATATCTGATATGATTGAACTTGATTTTGTAAAGTGCCTTGAGATGACATGTTTCATGATTTGGCGCTATATAAATAAAATTGAATTGAATTGTCCATCTTACTTGTGAAAAGTTATTCCTCGAGCCCTGACGTAAATAGTCAGGGCTTTTTGTTTTTAAACAAAAATGAGCCGCACAGTGCTGAGGCATCATTAGTGTGTTCAGCTTGAATCAGCAGGTTAGGGTAGCAAGTCGACCGCCCCAACATGGCGGCCGTAATTCCTGCGCAGCGACAGTCAATGCGACTGCAGGTGCCACAAGCTGACCCAGGAAGTGCATCTACTAACTGACACCGGAAGTACTCGGCCCTGCTGCACTTCGGTTGACTCAGGAGGAAGACGGTTCTGTTTGTCGTTTCTCAGCTGAATCTTTGCGTAGTTTCAGCAACAATGTCTTCAGTTCAGCATCTGAGAGAGTTTATCAGAGAGCGACTAACTGCTGCTGCTGAAGAAATCTTCTCAGAGGTTGAGAAAACCATCGTCTGCTACGAGGAAGACGCCAGACGGCTGGAAAGCTGCTGGAGACCCCAGATAAACGCCACCAGAATCGGTATGAAGCTACAAAAAGTGTCTGATAAATCAGTTTGATCAGTTTCTAATCTGAGCTCTCAGCTTTCCAACCACACTTCAGTCTCTGAGGCTCCGTTCACACCTGAAACCATAGACATTGGCCGTTTCTCAATTCACGAGAACGCGAGTCCGTACTCGTCAAGTCTGTTCTCGGTAAGAACACAGGAAGATCGGACTTGACGAGAACGCGAGCACGCAGCACGTATTTATGGGGCCAAAATAGTAGCTTTAACATTTGCAAATGTGTGTGGAGAGTTGTGTGTCTGTATCTCGATTTGTGTGTGTGCAGTGGGATTTGAAAATGTGTAAATAAATCTGTAAATGTGTGAGGAGATTTGTGTGTCTGTACAACAATCTGCAAATGTGTAAAACTACTTGTGTGTAATCCGTTTTGCAAATGTGTAAAAAATCCACAAATCTGTAGTCAGATCTGCAAATGTGTACTGAGATTTGCAAATGTGTAGATCAATCTGTAAGCACACACAGAAACACTTGTGTCTGAAGTATTTTCGCTTCAACACCCAGAAATACAGACAAATCATTGGTTACAAGTCAAGCGGTTTTTCGGTTGGTTCTCTTTACACACGTGATTTTATCTACCCTTCTGCCGCGTGAGATGCACAAATGCGTAGAAGGATTTGTATCTGTATTTTTTCGATTTGTGTCCCCTTGCGCAGACTCACAGGCTCACATGTTGCCCTGAGCGCAGGCTCACAGCCTCAGATGGTGCCCTGAGCGCAGGCTCACAGGCACACAGGCTGCCTCTTCCGGCTGTGGTAGGTCACGTGACTTTCAAGGATTGAACCAAAGCGTTTTGCTACCAGACGGCTGACAAGGCAACTTGTTATAACTATATAACTTTCTCCCTTTAACGACAGAAGTTTCTTGTTTTAATGAGAGACTTATCTTGCTAAAACCAGATAATTGTCTCCTCATAACAACGCTACATAACCCGGCATCAGCTTGCGGGATATTTGAGTGTCATGGAGAAGATGAGAGACGGAGGGAGATTATTTCTTTTTAAAAAGTCATCATTTGTCAGAGGAATGTATTTCTGCTCTGAGGAGTGACGAGGTAAGTCATGCATATACAGCAAGTCCTCTCCTTGAAATCTGATCTATTCAGCAGTTATTATTTATAGTTAACAACTCTGCTCTGGATACGCGCATCACTGTAGTACCGTCTCTGGCTCTGTTTACACGGTGAAAACAGGTTTGCGTTGCCTTTGTACTCTCCATTTACACACAAGGTTTAACTGTTGCTTAGGGGGACTTTCAGCTATAGCTGTGGGTTTATTTACAACAGTTTGCAGCCGAATCAGTCCTCCGCCAGCCGCTGCTTTCTTCTTCTGGGCAATTTGACGCGGAGCTTCAGAAATCACAGCGCTACTAGTGGTGCGGCATGGGAATTACACCGTTTAAGTACTCTGTAAACAGGGCCTGTGACTGCAAATGTACCTATGCCTTTACGTATTTGAATTAAATATAATTAAAATACATTTTAATTCGACACTTGTAAGGCTAATTAAAAGTATGTGTATTCTACACAATGAAAGTGAGGCTAGATAAAGCTACATTTATCCATATTTTATTGTGTCAAAACAAAGATATGAATACAGAGCTTTCTAATGTGACTATTCACAAGCCAGTGAAGGACAACTATTTATATCAGATCCATTAATAAACCCAGTCAACTACTGTTTTATGCTTTAATAAGGAGAAAAGCAAAAACTGATAATTGATTATCATTGCTGCAAATTAAAAAGTTAATATCAGAATTTATCAATGAAAGCTCCTGGCACCAAGGCACGACTGTTCTCAATTTATTAGTTGTTGCATTTGTTTTTTATGATGTCTTTAAACTTACTCAGAACAGAAAACAAATCTTAACAACATTGTTCCATTGCAGTCTAGGTTTGAGCAATTTAACATTGATCCAGTCTAACTTTTAATCACAATTTTAAACAGCAGCTATTCTCCTTCTGATGGAATTCTGTAAAAGTACTTTTTAAAATTCCCGTAAACAAAAACCTGGTGGACCAGGTTTAAGATAGCTACATTAAAAATACAGCCAGAAAATCATGAATGTTCTCTTTTACATCTTAGAATGCATGTGCATTTGATCTGACACAATACTTAAAAACTTTGAATTTGGAATATTTAGCTTCTCACATTTAGCAGAAGTAACTTGCTCAATTTTTAGAAAGAATAAATTATGTTATTTTTACATTTTGTTTAAAATAAAAAACTTGAAAAAACAATAACAAAATCTCTGCTGTGTTTACAGGTTGGCATCTCTAAAGCTGAATACATGGATGGTGCTGTCCAAAAGTTACTGCTGGATATTTTGTTTCAGAGGAAAAGAGGGGGTACCACAGCCAGAATTCATATAGACATGGAGACAGAGAATGGTACAATGAAAGACATTCAAAGATTTTTGCGTCTTGATGACAGCTATCCTGAAAACTACTTCATTGTGGGATCCAGCACCCACAGCCAGCTCATCAACAGCTGGTGGGATTTCTTAAGGAAACGTCGTGCACAGTACTGGATGAACCTTTTTCAAAAACTGAAGAATACATATTACTTTACTGGTGACTTCTTGGATAAGCAGCCAATTCTGCTCACCTGTTTAAATATCACTGAGGTATGTTTGAATGTAAAAGATAAATACTATATGATACATGCTTTTAAATATGGAGTATGTACTTTAAGAACTTGTTTATTTTCTTGTCTTTCAGGAACAACTCTTAAAGTGGTTCACTTATGGAACATCATTCGTAAGATTGAAGATACAATTGCTCCAAGTTGCCGGTCCTACATGATCTATACCCTTCCATGGCTTTTGGTGAACAAGATCATCTCAAACAGGTTTCTTAGCAAGCGGCGGAAACTTGCACAGTCCAACGTCTTCAGAGGACCGTTCACACCTGATGAGACAGTTCGAACTATCATACCTTCTGATGACAGAGAACTTTCTTCATGCACCGTCCACACATGATGAAACAATTATGTTGTATTATAATAACAGTTATGCTTATTTTTAAGAGCTTGTTTACACACAAACCTGTGACACGTGTGATATTTTGTTGTAAAAAAATAGAGTTTGTGGAGCAAATGACCTTGTGAGCCTGTCCAGAATGACCCTGTCACCTTCCTACACAGTCAGAAATAGGCAGCTGCAGACCCCACAACCCATAAAGGACAAACAGTCAAAGAAATACAGATGGAGGAAAAAAACAGACCTCTGTTTTCTTCGATTCCCATGTACTTAAAGGTTTCATCATGATGTACATAACTTTTTGAATTTTGGTGCTAGGTTTTATATTTTCTGTGATTCTTGTTGTGTTTGACAGCAAATATATGCTGCTACATATATTAGGACAATAACAAGAAATCTAACTTCACATGTGCCTTGTGATCTATCATGCAGGACACAAAATGTTTAAATGACACATGTTCCGTAAACCCCACCACTGCTCCTCATATTCAAGACATACTTTTTATATTTATAACAGCAAGACTTCAGTTCTCTGTTACTGAACACTGAGACCCAAGTTATGTACTGTTTGACAATGATGATATGGGCGAATGATATATGAAAACCTTTAATGAATCTTTGGTAAAAACCCATTACAAAATGAAGTGTTATGATTTGTGATCAAACTAACTCATTCTTTCCTTAGAAAAATAACATTATATTGCAATGTTACATCAACTCACAGAAGAACATACATTAAAAGTACCTTTAACAAGTTCTCTGAAAGATCCTTTTAAAAGGAAGTTCTCTACCTCCAGAAGATGACCTAACTAGAACATGATCTATGAGTATTAAAAAGATGAATACATGGATCTCAAAATTGAACATGAGAAAATCCTTTTACATAGGACAAAAGTCTTTGTTAGAAATCTGGGCACTATTGCGCTCAAAGCATTTATCAATTTTACAATCAACTTTGAAGAATATAAAAGAAAAATAATGCCCTATGGAAAGAAAAAGAAAATAAGTACAGTTTAAACACATGCTTCAACATTTTTACCTTAAAGAAGCTTTATAGCAACAGCAATAATTTGACTTCAAAAAATTGTATTTCACAATGTTGTTGGAGTAATCTTTTTAATCAGTATTTTTGCTCTATATCTTTGTCAGCAAAAACAAAAGCTAACTGATTCTATTGTGGCTCACTTCCATATGTTCCTGAAAACATGACCATTTTGAGTCAAATGGTAAACTTTCTTTTGAAATATATTACATAGTGGTATTACCTGAAACCAAAAACATTTTAGATCAAGTTTATCTAAATCTCATAGGTCAGCTCTTGGCTGACCTATGAGATTTAGATAAACTCCTTAATTTAGTCCGTAATCGCCTAAGCTCCGACGAGACCTATTTTTTCCAATTTCAATTTCAGCCAACTCTTTTACACCCTCATAAACTAAAGTTATCAGTACTTTCATTCTTACTAAGTCCTATCCACTTAAGTGGTAAGGTGTTTATTAAAATAGCATCACCACACATCCTTTAACTGTCTGCTACTGGGTATGTTTGGTCTCCTAAAAAGAAAAGTTTAGGAACGGTCATAGTTATGTTTTGACAATCCTCCTCTAGAAAACTCTGGGTTTTCAAACCACACAGGCTTGTGTACATTTGCATGTTTAAACCAAGATAACACCCATGTGACATTACATTTTACTGTGGTGTTGCCCACATTAGTTCCTTTGTGGTCTTCAAAACCTCCATTTACAAAACATTCATACTCTGCATCATAATCTATTTCATAATTGTTAGGGGGAACATTATCTGTCGTGCTAATATTCAATTGTGCATGGATCGACGCAGGCTGAGGCGGAATTGGAAGAGCTACGTGGGAAAGACGCTAAACCGCAGCAACCAGAAGACGCCTCCAATCAACAAGTCCTGTCTCCGGCTTGGAGTACTGTTTTGAGGAAAGGGAAGCAGAAGCCCCAGAAACCCTTGAAGGGAGCAGTATCATTGGAACATGGAACACAAAACCGTCAAAAGCGGGAGCAGCGCAAAGGAGGAATTATTGGCACGAACATAGCGGCTAATATCCCAGTGGTTAAAACCAAGCTGGTAAGTGTCTTTGCTACGAAATTCTCTCCCGACCTTGATGTTGACACTCTGAGTGCCTACCTAACTGAGAAACTGGGCAAATCGGTGACATGCAGGAAGATAGATTCGATGCGTAACCGATTTAGCTCGTTTCATATAACTGCAGAGTGCTCGGAAGTTGCTGAAATATACGATCCTAAACTCTGGCCATCGGGTGTGTATGTGCGTCGCTACTTTGAGGCGCGCAGACCAAAAAACGACAGCATCCGTTTGGCTCATATGTCAGAGACTGGTAGACTGCAGCAAGACAACGTACCTGCATCTGTAACACCGCAGATGAGCAACGGCCACGCAGATCCCGATAAATAAATGACTGGTATTAACATTGTGTCATATAATGCGCGAGGTCTGCGTGTTGGACACAGTGAAACAGACAGAGCGCGTCGCCTTGTGGTGGACAAATTACTGGAGACTTGTGATATACTGTGTGTGCAGGAGACATTCTTAGCTAAACAGGACCTGGAGAAGTTGAATTGCATACACAAAGAATTTTACGGCGCTGGTGAATCCACTACCGACCTTAGCACCAGAATAATTCGGGGAAGGATAGCCGGTGGTGTTGCAATATTATGGCACAAAAAATATGATCAACTGGTTGAGGTGATTAGACTGGGTGTGGATTGGGCCATAGGGCTAAAATTTACTTGTGGAGACAAACTTTTTATTGTTTTAAACATATACACACCTTATGAATGTCCTCAAAATGAAGACGAATTTCTTAATAGATTGGCTTTTATTATGTCTTTTATGCAAGATAATCAATCTACTTGTTTTTTTATTGTGGGGGACTTAAATGCAGATGTTACAGATAAACATTCTACATTTGCTTCGCATTTAATGCAATTCTGTCATAGTAATGCCTTAATTCTTTCTAGTAAGGCACTTTTGCCTAGCAACAGTTACACCTATATTAGTGAATCATGGCATACAACTTCCTGGTTAGATCATTGTATCTGTTCAGCTGATGCTCATGACTCCATTCTGGGAATTTGTGTCAATTATGACCTCGCCACTACTGACCATATACCATTCTCCTTATGTGTAAACATGAATTGCATACCTTCTGTTTTGCCTGTAGACTATAATATAAGTACAGGAAAAATAGCATGGGATAACTTGACTGAAAAAGATCTATCAGATTATTGCTATCGAACTAATGATATGTTCAGCAATATATATTTACCAAAGGGAGCAATCTCATGTCGTGATATGAATTGTAAAGACCCTCAACATGGTATTGAGTTATGTACTCTGTATGAGAATGTTGTGAAATCCCTTCTTATCTCAAGTAAGCCACTGCATAAAACCATCTCGCATAGCACCAAGCCGGGTTGGAACGACTATGTAAAAGAACATCATGCAGAGGCCAGAAGGGCTCTTAAAGCATGGGCTGACGCAGGTAAACAGAGACATGGTCCCTTGTTTGAATACAAAAAACAAGCAAATGCTAATTTTAAACATTCTTTAAGAATCATAAGGAGACATGAAAATACTATGAGGTCTGACTCTCTCGCTAGAAAGTTAGGAAATAATAATGTTAAGGACTTCTGGAAAGAAATAAAGAAAGTAAACAACTGTAAAACGTCACTTCCATCTACTATTGATGGTATTACTGGTGTAAAAGAAATCACTCAGTTATGGAAAGAGCACTACAGTGCGCTATTTAATTGTGTCAAAAGCGATATTCCTGACATAGGAAGCATTCACAGTAATGAGAATGTGACTATATCCCCACAAGAAATATATCATACAATTATGACACTGAAAGACAACAAGGCCTGTGGGATGGATAACATTTCCGTTGAGCATTTGAAAAATGCAAGTAAAAAACTCTGTGCATTACTCTCTATGTGTCTCACTAGCTGTCTAGTACATGGTCTGTTACCTAAATCAATGCTATCTGTCATTCTGGTACCTACCATTAAAGATAAAGCGGGTAAGATTAGCTCCTTGGATAATTACCGACCCATAGCTCTAGCTAGTAGTTTATCGAAAGTTTTTGAAAGAGTCCTTCTAAATAGGCTAGAAGAGTTCCTTTTGACCTCTGAAAATCAATTCGGTTTTAAACCCAAACACGGTACAGACATGTGTATTTTTGTGCTACAGGAGATTTTAGATCTGTATAATTTGCACAACACTACAGTATTTATGTGTTTTATTGATGCTTCTAAAGCATTTGATCGCGTGAACCATCAAAAATTGTTTTGCAAGTTAGAAAACAGAGGTGTACCCAAATATCTAATTAGAATAATGGCCTATTGGTATGGCCATCAACTAATGTATGTCAAATGGGGTAACTCATTGTCTGACTCGTTTAATGTTGGTAATGGAGTAAGGCAGGGAAGTATATTGTCCCCTTACCTTTTTAACATTTACATGGATGAACTATCAAGACGCCTGAATTGTTGTAAAACAGGCTGTGTAGTTGGTGACCGCATAATCAATCACATAATGTATGCGGATGATTTGGTAGTCTTATGCCCATATAGTGCTGGCCTTCAACAATTACTAAGGGTCTGTTCCCAATATGGATGTGATTTTGATGTCAAATACAATGCTAAGAAAAGCAATATCATGATTGTTAGAAGTAGATCAGATAAGCATCTGATAACCCCTGACTTCTCTTTATCTGGCATTGTCCTCAATATACGCAATGAAATTAAATATCTGGGACATTACATAACTGATGACCTATTTGATGATCATGACATTCGTAGGCAGTATTGCATGATATATGCTCAGGCTAATATTTTGATCAGAAAGTTTGGTATGTGTTCATCCTCTGTGAAGGTAGCTCTTTTTAAAGCTTTTTGCACTTCATTTTACACAGCCCATCTATGGCGAAGATATAAAAAAAGTAGCCTGCACAAACTTTATGTGGCATATAATGATGGCCTGAGGCTCCTACTTAAAGTGCCTAGATGGAGCAGTGCTAGCCACATGTTTGTACATACCGCTGTTCCCACATGTGCAGCTGCACTCAGGAATCTCATGTATAAATGTATGTGTAGATTATCTGTGTCATACAATAATATAATAGTAATTTTAGTGAACCCTGTTTTTAGTACAGTGAGATTTTTCTCAAGATTGTGGAAACATTGGCGTCATCATTTATTTGTGGCTCAGTGACTGTTATATTATTCTCTTTGTCTTTTTCGTTATCATTTGTTTTTACTATGGACCTCTTTTGTGTCTGAAATAAAGATTGATTGATTGATTGATTGATCAATTCTGCACACAAGAATTCTTATTCATGCCCTTTCCATTTTTCCAAATATTGATGAGAATTTCTTGAGCCGTATCTGAGTCTGCAACTCAGACCGCACATGGGTAACTTAAAAGAATTATACTGCGTCTTCTTTGGAGGTGAACTCACCTTTTCTGCATTTATCACGTTGTAGGTTAGCACATTCCTTTGATGTGTATTTCTCTGGAATAACCATAGGGACTGCTCTCGGAGCGACAGCACAGATCAGACAATCATTTTTTGTTAACTCTCTAGCTGTATACCTTGACCAGCTATACCATGTATTATGTATGGCTCTTTGCCATAAGGGGTCACCCCTTGGTCTCGTTCTTGGTTTAATATCTTGTAATTTATTTATTGCCCTTGGTGTAGGTACGTTTGCATGCCGTGTGTTGTAGAATTTATCTAACCCTTCAGTGAATTCTTCACATCCGTCCTGTTGAGAGCATCCATACTGATTTTTAAATCTAGTTCTGTCGATTCTGATATTAGGCCTTTGTTCTGGTCTGATGCTACCACGACAGGAACAGGCGCTACCATAGTACAGTTCGGAAGTTAGTATTTACTCATTTTGGGCATTACTGTCGTAATTAATGTTTTCATCAAAGGTTTAGTTGGATATGGCATATACCTTTATGGGTTTAATTGTTTTTGACACTACTGTCTGAGGCTTTGTTTTAATTAAAACCATTGTCGGGGGTTCCGTTACAATTTTGTTAGTTTGAGTCACCGTAGGTTTTGCATTTTCCAAATTGTTAACAACCGCTGTAGGCTGTACTTCCTCCTTACCTGTATTTACCTTTGTAATTTTATCAGTATTTGGCAAAATTTGTTTCATACTGTTTAAAATTTTTAGACGCTGACGTAACCGTTAATGTCTTTTCTGGCTCGACGTGTATCCTAATTCGGTCATTAAACATTTCAACAGTGGCGCTTAGTTCCCCATTTCCTACCCGTTCTAAATAACCTTTTCTTGATGCTACATTGGCGTTTGCTGGATGCTTCATTGTTAAGTCATACTTATTATTATCCTCAGGATCCCTATGGGATTCTATTTTAGCTTCTATATCAAAGCCATTATCTTTCATGTGTAAAATGAGAGAGCACTGGTTTATCCCATATATTGTATATTCCTGTTTGACACTTCGTCCTCACAATTTGATGGCAAAAACACTGTTGTTTACTTGTTCAAACCCATTAACGTGTTGTACTTATCTTTTTCTGTGAAGGTAGATACCCTTTTATCAACACTAGTCCCAAAGTTCACTGCTGGACGTCTATTTTCTCGACTCACATTACTTGTGGTTGTCTGGTTCTGTGGTGCCGGCTGTAGGTTGTGAAAGTTCATCTCTGTCCTCGTCTTTGTTAGGTCCACTAGTTCTGCAAACATCGACAGTTGAAAAGTTTCAATACCAGTCTCATTGCTGCAAGCTGCCTTTTTCACACTCTTTTCCAATATCTGGTTTCACTGTGTCTCTGGTTTAAACTTTAGTGCAATGAGGGAAATGATACCACGTATCACTCCCTTCTAATTGAATGGCCGTTGCAGTCGCTCGTTTGACCTCAAAGGGTCCATCCCATCTCGACCTGTTCCATTTTCGTTGGAACACCTTCACATACACCAAGTCTCCTTGTTCCACTGGTCTCTTCACCACCGACTCTGGACAGGAACTTCTGCCTTTTTCCTGCAGATAGATAGCTCTATGGACAGCAGTTAGTTGATCCATATATGCTTTCAATTCTGTTTGCAGCTGTTAAAGTACCGGGCCTTTGAATGGCTGCCTCCATTCAGGCACTGGGATTGATCTGCCTGTTAGCATTTCATGCTGGGTTAGATGTTTGCTTTGGTGCAATTGCATGCGATAGCTCATTAGCGCAAGCGGCAAAGCATCGACCCAGTTTAGCTTAGTCGAAGATATTTTATTCAGCTTAGCTTTCAAAGTTCTATTAATCCTCTCCACCATCCCCTGACTTTGAGGATAGTAGACTGCACCGAGTCATTATCGGAACTGATTTCAGATGGAATAACAAATCTCGGAATCATGTCTCTTGTCACAAATTTAATCACTGTGTCTGCTCCCAGCGTCTTTGATGGAACGGCTTCAACTCATCGGCTTAACCGGTCGATGACCACTAACATGTACCTTTTCCCCTGTACTGGCTTTATCGTGTCAACATAGTCTATCACAAGATGTTTAAAGGGTCCAACAAGGACAGGAACGTGTCCAATTGGTGATTTTATGCCTTTACAAACATTGTTCTCTGCACATATTTCACATTGGAGTAAAACTTCATCCACCATTGTTTGCATGTACAGTGACCAATAACCTTTTCTTTTCAGTTTCTCCGTCACTTTTTCTTTGTTACAGTGATCCAATCCATAGGCTTCTGAGATCAACACTGTCAGCAATGCCACTGGTGCAAGCAGTTGTCCATTGTGTGATCTCCACAAACCGTTTTCACTCATTGTCACACCTCTCTGCGCCCAGAGAGCGTGCTCACTAGCACTAGCTTCCCGCTGCATCAAAATTATGTTTTCTGGTGTCACCATCGGTTCCAAGGTGACCACTGGTGCCAAGATAGCCATCTGGCACTTAGATGCTAACTTTGCTGCCTCAGCTACAGCGTTGTTCCCCATGGTGATCAAGTTATTAACTTTACGATACGCCTGACCATTGCCAGCTTGGATGGAAGCGTCATTGCCGCAATCAGCTCCTTCAACTGTTCCTGATGTAGTACTGCACTGCCATCTGCCCTTTTGAAACTTCTTTGTTTCCAAACAGCAGCAAACAGAAAACATACTCCATGTGCATAAGCCGAGTCTGTGAATATGTTTGCTACTTTTCCTTTGGCTAAATTACATGCTTCTGTCAATGCCTTCAGCACTGCCTTTTAGGAGGAGCAAGGTTGTTCACATTTTTCTGCTTTGGCTGTTACAAAATTGTCTGCTAATAAAGTTTAATGGTTCATTTTATTTTTAGTGTTTTGCTGTTGGAATAAAACTGAAGCTTTTGATTATCTTTACCTGGGCTGCCAATCAGTGTGGAAGACACTTTGCAAACTTCATCTGCATTTAAATTGAACAAAACAAACTAATTCTAGGGGCTGCACAGTGGAACAGTGGGTAGCACTGTGCCTTGGAGCAAGAAGGTTCTGGGTTCAAATCCAACCCTGGGCCTTTTGCACAGGGTCAAAAAACATGACTGTTAGGTTAATAGGCTTCTCTAAAACTGTCCTTAGGTGTGTGTGTGTGTGTGTGTGTGTGTGAATGGTTGTTTGTCCTGTCTGTCTCTGTGTTGCCCTGCGACAGACTGGCGACCTGTCCAGGGTGCACCCAGCCTCTCGCCCAGTGAACGCCAGAGATAGGCACCAGCAACCCCTGCCGCCCCATGAGGGATTAAGTGGGTCAGAAAATGGATGGATGGAAAGTAATTCTAGATAAACCATGTGACGCCTACAGTCCATGATCTCCAGGAACAACCAGGCTGTTCAGACAGTCATCAATTGAATTATATTAATGATCTCTTCCTTTGTCCCCACAGACCTCCAGAAGCCACGTGTCTCCATGGAGGAGGAAGCTTCTACCATCCAACAGCTCTGCAACCAGAGGAGAAGGTCCAGTCATGACCAGGAGGAAGAAAAACCTCAGTGGTCTGAAGAGGAACAGATGGAACCAGATCCTCCTCTGACTGAAAAACAGAGGGAACTACAACCTCCACTGATTAAAGAGGAAAAGGAGGAACCAGAACTTCCACTGATTAAAGAACAAAATGAGGAGTGTGGCTCTTCGTGGATTAAAGAGGAACAAAGGGAACCAGAACCATTGATTGAAGAGCAAGAGAACCCAGAACCCCCACTGATTGAGGAAGAAAAGGAGGAACCTGATTGTTTAAGGCTTGAACATGAAAATCAGGATCCAGAACATTTACCAACTAGACAGGAGCAGGAGGATGTGTGCAGCAGTCAGGATGGAGAGCAGTCCATTGCTCTGATGGAATCATTTACTCTTCAGGAATGTGAAGAAGAACCAAGAACTGATCTCAACTACAGGAGAGATATGAAAGGAAAGCTGCTCAAAGATCAAGAAGGAAACAGCTCCACTGGGTCAGAGAGTCAGTCTCGTACTGACACAAAGAATGGGTGTTTAAAATGTGATGTTTGTGGAAAATCCTGGAAAACAAAGAATGGCTTAAAAAAGCATTACAGAAGCCACACTGGAGAGAGACCCTTTACTTGTCAGTCATGTGGAAAAGGCTTTTCCTCTGCAAGTAATTTAAATGTACACAAGAGAATCCACACAGGTGAGAGGCCTTTTCCTTGCCAGACATGTGGAAAATGTTTCACTCGTATTGATAGTTTTAAATTTCACATGAGAATCCACACAGATGAGAGACCTTTTCCTTGCCAGACATGTGGAAAATGTTACACCCGGCTGTGTTATTTAACTAATCACATGAGAACCCACACAGGTGAGAGGCCTTTTCCTTGCCAGATATGTGGAAAATGTTTCTTTCGTAATGATGGTTTAAAATCTCACATGAGAACCCACACGGGAGAGAAGCCTTTTTCCTGTCAGACATGTGGAAAATGTTTCATTCGACGTAGCACTTTGAATAGGCACATGAAAAAAAACCACACACATGAAAACTAGTAATTTTTTGACTTTCACACATATTTGCGGATATAAGTATTACTAATTTCTCCTCGTAGTTTTCCACCACAGATCCTCTGCTGCCACCTTCTGGATTAAAGTCAAGTATTTTCTATAAACATGGATGCTGCCTTGTAGATGTAGTCAGCTTTTTTTTTTTTAGCCCTGAATAATGTTTTACATTCAGTTTTTTACACCTAAGAAATGATTACAGGTGCAAAGCCTGAACAATTTATTGTTTATATTTTAGCAGTTGGCTGCATAGTTGCCATGCAGCAAGAAGGTCCTGGGTTCAAGTCCTATCCTTGCCCTGGGTCTTTCTTGCATGTTCTCCCTATGCATGCGTGGGTTCTCTCCGCGCGTTTTTTAACTTCACCGCGTGTT
Source organism: Fundulus diaphanus (assembly GCA_037039145.1). Lineage (NCBI taxonomy): Eukaryota > Metazoa > Chordata > Actinopteri > Cyprinodontiformes > Fundulidae > Fundulus > Fundulus diaphanus. Next base: position 5,956,250 of record CM073133.1, read on the forward strand.
TCCAGCCAGAACGCGCGGTGACGTAAGAAACGCGCGCTCGCGTAAAATACGTGCGGTGGCGTTAATAACGTTTGGTGGCGTTTTTTGCATATTATATTATCAGGAGGTTGTCTTTTATGTGCTCAGCCACTAGATTTAAAGGTGTTTTACCCAATAAGAACACTGCAGCACCAGACACAACCAGGAGGTCCCTGATCGTTGGGGAAAGGCAGAAAGAAGATGCACCATAAGCTTTTTCATATTTCTTTTGTCATTTTAAACATGAAACTACCAAAGCACAAGCCAAGTAGTAGAACTAAATGTTGAAAAGAAATTAAAAGCTAAATAAAATAAACCAGGTCACTTAATAAAGCTGCATTTTCTGTATGCTTTGTATTTATATTCACAAGATAATATTTTCAGAATTAATAATAACATTTCTGTTGAAGATTTCATTTATCTTCTGCACCAAGGGCATAAATAGGGAGAACAAGCAGAGTGAGTTTTGTGTAATATCAGACTTTATTATTGAACTAAGTAGGATTTAGACAGGATCAGAAAGGAAGGTGCATCTTCTTTCTACACTGTGTTAGGTCATTGGCTGATCTTTAATAAATGTTTTAACCAGTATATCAGACTCATTTTGAATTGATCTGACATTAGGTTGGTACAACGTTAAGGAGCTTCTGATGTAGTTAAGCTACTTTTAACACATTTGTGTAACTTAGCTTGCTATATTTCTATAGGTGGTAGCTTTTGTGTAGTGAAGCTTAATTTATTGTTGAGTAACTGATAGCTTAGCTCACTACACTGGACAAGTAGCTTGCCCAACACTGATTATTCACAGGAAGCTGGCTCCCTGGTTTAATTCAGAGCTGCGTTCCTTGAAGCACAATGTTAGGAAATTGGAGAGAAAATGGCGCTCTACACACCATAAGGAATCCTACCTAATCTGGAAAGACAGTCTATTGTTGTATAACAAGAGCCTTCGCAGAGTTAGAGCAGCATATTTTTCATCATTAATTGAGGAGAATAAAAATAATCCTATATTTCTCTTCAGTACGGTTGCTAAACTTACCCAGAGCCACAGCTCTGTTGATCCATCCATTCCCTTCGCTCTTAGCAGTAATGATTTTATGGGATTCTTCATAAATAAAATTGATGCCATTAAAAATAAAATAATTGGCATCCTCCCAAACATGATTACCTCGTCCTCAGTAAGTGAGGCAGCGTTGGAGGAATCTTTAGAAGCTGTGCAGTGTCTGAACTGTTTAGAAGCAGTAGTGCTTTCTGAGCTATCTAAAATCTTAGCTTCATCTAAACCTTCTACCTGTATGTTAGACCCAATCCCAACCAAGTTGTTTAAGGAGATATTCCCATTGATCAGTGGCCCTATTTTGGACATGGTTAATCTATCCTTAGTAAATGGATATGTACCACAGGCTTTTAAAGTAGCTGTTATTAAACCTTTACTTAAGAAACCTTCTCTTGATCAAGATGAGTTAGTAAATTACAGACCTATATCTAATCTTCTTTTCCTATCTAAAATTCTTGAGAAAGTAGTTGCTAATCAACTATGTGAACATTTACAAAGTAATGACCTACTTGAGGAGTTTCAGTCAGGCTTCAGAGCTCATCATAGCACTGAAACAGCTCTGGTGAAGGTCACTAATGATATTCTCATGGCCTCAGATAATGGACTTGTCTCTGTACTTGTCCTGTTAGATCTCAGTGCTGCATTTGATACAGTTGATCACAATATTCTCCTACAAAGACTTGAGCATACTGTAGGGATTAAGGAGAAAGCATTAGGCTGGTTTAAATCTTATCTGTCGGACAGATTCCAGTTTGTTCATGTTAATAATAAATCTTCTTCAAACTCTAGGGTCACCTGTGGAGTACCACAGGGTTCAGTCCTTGGACCAATTCTCTTTACTATATATATGCTTCCGGTTGGCAAAATTATCAGACAGCATGGGATTAATTTCCACTGTTATGCTGATGACACTCAGCTATATTTATCCATAAATCCTGATGAATCCAATCAATTACTTCGACTGCAGTCATGTCTTAATGGAATCAAAAGCTGGATGACTTTAAATTTTCTGCATTTAAATTCTGACAAGACAGAAGTTGTAATCTTTGGACCAGAGTCCTCAAAAAATAAACTTCTTAATCAATCACTTAATCTGGATGGCATTATCTTGGCCTCTGGTGATAAAGTAAAAAACCTTGGTGTTATTTTTGACCAAGACATGTCATTTAAATCCCATATTAAACAGGTTTCCAGAGTTTCCTTTTTTCACCTCCGGAATATCGCCAAAATTAGAAACATTCTGTCCAGGAGTGATGCTGAAAAACTAGTCCATGCATTTGTTACGTCAAGGCTGGACTATTGTAATTCTTTACTATCAGGAAGTCCACAAAATGCAGTTTAAAGCCTTCAGCTGATCCAAAATGCTGCAGCAAGAGTTCTGATGAAAATCAACAAAAGGGATCATATTTCTCCAATTTTAGCTTCCCTTCATTGGCTTCCTGTTAAATCAAGAATAGAATTTAAAATTCTTCTTCTAACGTATAAAGCCCTTAATAATCAAGCTCCATCATATATCAGAGCTCTGATTACCCCGTATTTTCCTAACAGAGCACTTCGCTCTCAGACTGCAGGTCTGCTGGTGGTTCCTAGAGTCTCTACAAGTAGAATGGGAGGCAGATCCTTTAGCTATCAGGCTCCTCTCCTGTGGAACCAACTCATAGTTTTGCTCCGTGAGGCAGACACCCCGTCTACTTTTAAGACTAATCTTAAAACTTTCCTTTTCGACAAAGCTTATAACTAGAGTGGCTTATCTTGCCCTGACCTAGCTATGGGGATGTGCTTCTATGGGCTTAGACTACTGGAGGACATCAGGATCTATTTTTCTCACTCTATCGGGTTCTACTGTTCTTCAATTATGCATTACTTGTCTTAATTTCTGCTTATAACTTTTTGTTCTCTCTCTTCTTTTTTTTTCTTCATAGTAGGTACATCTGGTCTGGCATTCTGTTATCTGAGACACCATCCAGAGAAGACAGCTCACCGACTATTACCATCTAATGTAGAACAGATTACTGGATCAATGTGTACTTCTGTGCTTTTTTGTCTCTCTTATTGTGTCTCTGCTCTGTCTTCTCTAACCCCCAGTGGGTCGAGGCAGATGACCGTTCATACTGAGCCTGGTTCTGCTGGAGGTTTTTCCTTCCCGCTAATGGGTGGTTTTTCTTTCCACTGTCGCTTTATGCTTGCTCAGTATGAGGGATTGCTGTAAAGCCATGGACAATGCAGACGACTCTCCCTGTAGCTCTACGCTTCTCCAGGAGTGAATGCTGCTTGTCGGGACTTTGAAGTAATCAACTGGTTCCCTTATATAGGAAATTTTTGACCAATCTGTATAATATGATTGATTTTGACTCCTGGAGAAGCGTAGAGCTACAGGGACAGTCGTTTGCATTGTCCATGGCTTTGCAGCAATCCCTCATACTGAGCAAGCATGAAGTGACAGTGGGAAGAAAAACTCCCCATTAACGGGAAGGAAAACCTCCGGCAGAACCGGGCTCAGTATGAACGGTCATCTGCCTCGACCGACTGGGGTTTACAGAAGACAGAGCAGAGACACAACAAGACAGACAAACAAGCACAGAAGTACACATTGATCCAGTAATCTGTTCTACATTAGATGGTAATAGTGGTGATCTGTCTTCCCTGGATGATGTCACAGCTAACAGAACGCCAGACCAGGTGTACCTACTATGAAGAAAAAAGAGAGAGAGCAAAAAGTTAAAAGCTGAAATGACAAGTCATTTCAATGTAATACAATGCAAAACATTCTACAATTAGGGAAGGTCAGCGAAGGATTGTCCGTCCACAGAATCTGTCCTTCTCATCCTGTCTTTCTTTAACTGACATAAATGCAGTTAAATTTAATGTCATGTGTTAATAAAACATTTTTCCTTTGGTTATCTTCTAGCGACCCCTGGATGGTTTCTGGTGGTGTTCAGGAACAGGCCCTACTCAAGACTTATGTTGGCTTTGTTTGGGTCTTCACTAAGTTTTAACCTCCAATTTTAAAGCTTGACTGTGTTGGATCCCTTTATTCCTTCATAATGATAAAGACATTTAGCATTTTGACTGATTGTTACATGAAAAACTTGTAAAACCTTGTTCTTTGTGCCTTTGTTTGATAGTTTGGACATTTTGAACCTTAGAAGGTTTTATTGTGAAGGCTTAGTGTCATATCTAAGTGTAAAAATAATAAATGTAAGTGTATATAATAATATACACTTATAATAATAAATGTATGTGTAAGAATAAATAATTTCACTATAATAACATGTGGGTTATGTATTTTTTATTATCAATCGCAATGTTTTGAGATCAGTTATTGTAAAAAGTAAATGGTGTTGTTGTAAGACATGTTTTTGTTGTCATGCTGCAGTTTGTTGGTTTTAAATTGTCCATAAAATAATTTTATAATGTTGTATTTTTTTTGTATAAAATTGGAGAGTTTGGTACAGAAAGTTCCAAACTGACATTTTATTTCATCAGCTAGCAATACCAAATTATTTTATTGTATTTCTATTACAGAACTACTGTAATTTTATTACATTAAACATTTAATCTAATAAAACTGTAATATAATTAACCTAATATAATTACAGCAAAGTTGCAATAAAATTACAGTAAACCTATAATCAAATTAATGTAATGAATTACTGTGAAATATTAATATTACAGTCAATTTGTCATAAAATTACAGTAAAGCTGTAATAGAATTACATAAAATTTATAAAATTACAGTAAATAGTAATAGAATTATAGTAAAACAGTGAATAGAGTACAGTAACCTGACTGTAAATAGTAAAGTAACCGGCTGGAAACCGTGCCGCCAGTAATTTACTGTAAATTCTACAGTATTTTCTTAACAGGGAGAATGAAATAATTTATTCTATATTAAATTGTGACTCTTCCAGCTCTAATTTTCCATTTATATATTTTAGATTCCATTCGTATATCTTTCTTCCCAAAAACTGTTAGGGCTACAGCAGATTTCTTCTCTCTCAATCACACCACCTTCACTTCAGCTGAAAATATACTTATAGCCTATATGATAAATATAAAGTGAGGCTGGCACAAATTAAACACCTACAACTCTTTTTTACACGGATGGGTGAACAATGCTGGAAAAAAGATGAACATATCAGTTATTTCAATAACTCACACCATCCATCATTAACTGCATATGTTGAATATAGACAATTAATGCTTTAGTTGAGTACTGTTAAACATAAGAAAACTTAGAACTTAACTTTACCTGATTAAACTGTATTTTCATACTTCATCATGATTTGCTGCCATGTCCTTCCAAAGCCTTTCCTAATCAATCCCCCTTTTTGTTGAATGAGTGAAGTGTGAGAAAACAGCTGTAATTCTCCATCAAATAACTCTCATTTCATTCATGCATTGACTTTTTCAGCTGTTCTCTGCAGCCAACTCGCCTTTTCTGCAGCAACATTATTGTTTCTTATGGTTTAATATTCTCCATATGCCTTATTAAAGGTTTCTAACTCCAGTCGTGGGAAATTCCACTTCCAGGCTTCTTGTTTCCTGCCGTTTTCATGGTGAATCACCTTATCTGCGTTCTGGAGGACTTTTTTCATGCTCCTGCTCGCCTTCACCTCCTGGTTGATCGGACGCTGTGTTTAGTTACCTGACTGATATCACCTGTTCTGAAACCGGAAACGCTGAGTATGACACAGTGAGGTAGAACTACTCAGAGCAGCAGCTTTCTAATCAGCGTAGATCGGCCATTCTTTCTGAAACTGAGCCCAGAACAAAGACGCACACCGCAACCTGCCCAACTATAAAGACGTCAGCCCCACCCACCAATCAGCGGTGAGCTCCGATCAGCACCTGGCGCTCACAGAGCGGGCCGTGGAACACCGTCTCAGCAGAGCTGCTGAAAGTTACACAATAACTTGGTTTATTATTATTTTCAGCCTGGATGTTATTTACTGCGCAGCAAAGATTTGCTGTGCGCGCTGAATCCAGATGCCGTGCGCCACTGCGCAGGCGCGGAGCTCTGCTGCTGCTGTGTTTTAAAAGCAGCAGTTAAATCTTTCCGTCCCGCTAAAACATGAAGACAGTAGAGACGTTTACTGAGGGGAGCTGCAGGGGCCGCAGCTGATCCTAAAACCCTGAACCTTTTTAACTTTAAATCCTTTAATTTAGACACTTTTTCTCTGTGCTGCACACTGGAAGGCTGGAGACGGCCCTAGCAACGGTTGCTACGCTGATGGCGTTCCTTGGTGGAACTTCTGATGACATGGCTCCTTTGATGGTTATGACATCACAGCAGCTCCTTTGGTGCTTATGACATCACAGCAGCTTCTCTGCCTTAGTAGACCCTGTGACGCAGATTTTCTTTCCTTCTGATACTTTCCTAGTGAGAGACAGACGTGTTTCGGTGAGAGAAAACCAGTTAGCGATAGTTTGTGATAGTTTGCCATCGACAGAAGCCATGAACGCCTCCACCAGTTCAAAGGCTCCAAGAGTTCCAGTTATTACTGTGGACAGTTTAGAGACCCAAGATGTTTCAGAGGACATCATTCAACCCAGTGAATATGGAGGCTTGAAGGATAGAGCTGCTACAGCTACAGCAAAGCAGCAGAACAGAGGAGTTGGAGTCAGGATCCAAAGGTTCTTTCAAAAATACAGTGAGGGACGATACAAGAGAGTTGCACCAGAGGAGTTACTGCCTGTTAAAGAGGAACTGAGAGAGCAGGAGACGGATGTTACAGAGGTTCAAAAATCTGTGTCCAAGGAGCAGATTCATCAAGTAATGAATAGAAAGGAAAGTGAACTTAAGCCGGCACCAGAGGCTACCACACAGGTTGATGAGCTGCTGCCCATGGATTCAGGCTCAGAGAAGGAGGAGCAGGAGTCATTCATCAGCCTGCTGGTTCATGCACTGATTATAAAGGCTGTTACTAAATCAAAGATGAGGTATAAATACACAAAGTTTCAACAAGTCACCAAGAGGCTGTCTGAGAAACTCTGTGCTGAGTTGGAGGGAGAAGATTTTAAGATGAGCCAAAGTAGCCTGAATAAGCTCAGCGCTGACATCTTGAGAGCCTCCTGTAAAAAGACTGGCTGCTCATATACAAACCTTCTTATAATAGCGAGCCATAAGGACTCAAACGTAGAGGAGGCTGTACTTGCTGTTTGCAAAGAGAAAATCCTGAAGACAGCCAAGGAACCCATCCTGAAAAGGTTCTTCTCGTCTGTAGGCAAAGCCCTCTATAAGCCCTTTAAAAAGGCCTGAGGGCCACCTGCAGGGATCGGGTTGAAACACTACCTGCTAAAATCTACATGGCAGGTTTCCAAACAGAAGTCTGGAAATAATCAACACAGCTACATTCACTGACCAAACATTTCCACCAAATCTTCACCAAGTCGGCACCCAGTAGACATGGTCTGAATGGGACATTATTTAATCCACAGGCAGACAGATGGATGATGGTGTCAGAAATGTTGACTTTCAGGAGGCCGCTACGTCAGAAAGGGCCACCAGAGAGCATGAGTGGTGGCATGGTGAGTGAAGCAGTGGTGTCACAGGCAGCTACCGGAGCATCTGGCAGTCAGTCAGAGCAGCAGGTGAAGGTCAGTGAACACAGAGTCTGTCTCGCAGGCTCCTTAGACAGCATCACCAGCACTTGATGGAGTTGGATAGGGTTTGTGTTGTGGGTTTGTGTGAGGATGGCTTGTAGAGATCCACTAGCCTAGCTGATGGAGCATACCGATGTCTTGGTGAACAATGCAGGAACCAGACATCTGTATTTCCTCACATGCTGCCATTGAGCCTGGGAGGCAGTTTTGTGGCCTTGCCTGAAATATGCGGTGTAAACTCGTCATGGTTACCAATTGTCATGTTTAATGTAGGAAAAGGTAAGAGAAAAACTAAAACATACACACCAGTGGATCATGACTTTACCCCCACCACCACCTCAAAGCCAGGCATACACTGTACGAGTTTTTGCCCTTTTCGGGCTGATTCTTCAGTTGTGTGAGATTTTTTTGGATCGGGCCGAGTTTCAGCTTGAATGTGCGTCCTCCGTCGTGTAGTATACAGGGGGTACCGAGGGGCGATTCGCCTCTCACGACCACCTCCTGATCAGGAATCGGAAGGTCGGTTGAAAATCAAACATGTTTGAAATTCAGTCGGCCCTCGTGAGTGATCGTGAGTGATCGTGAGCACATCCTGCTTTTGAAGCGGAGTTACGACTGTCTACGAGCCAATTTCCCCCGACCTCGCGCACTGCGCACGCGCAAACAAGTAGATCCTTCTTCGTATTCTCAAACGAAAACATAGGAGCAGAGAGAAGCATGACCGCGGTACGTGTGACATGGAGTCAAACTACGGAGGAGTAACTTGTAGAATTGCCAATGCAGCGCGTTTCGTTCTGGTCAGCCTCATATTTAACAGTGAGCTTCCACACTTCTGCCTTTTTCTTCTTCTACTGTTGACATTTGGCTTCCCGGTAGACAAGTGCGAGCAGCATCATCTCTCTACGGGGCTGAGTACGACGTGTGGTTTTTGAACGCACTGTGTGAGCAATTAAGTGGCATCTGAGCATCAGGCTGCACACTGTAAGGACAGAGATGGAGAGCTGTGAACTTTTAAACCCTGCGGTTTCATCGTACAGTTTGAGCTGTATATGAGTACCACGATTGAAAATATCGTACAGTGTATGCCCGGCATAAGATCAGATCTTAGGAGCCCTTAGTGAGTCTATAAAAATAAAACTAATAACATCTGGGCCATTGGAGGGGGGGTTGGAAGGAGGACTAGAACAAAACAACAAAGAGCAACTTAGCAAAAAGGTCAGGGGGCTGGAACCTGGGCTCAGAAACTGGAATGTGACGCTGGGCTTTGGAGGATTGAACCCCAGACAGGAGACCGTGGTGGAGGTCTGGAGGGCAACGGGAAGGCCTGGAGATCCCTTGATGCAGCCCTGGATAGCAGCGTGGAAGCTGGTGGATCCCTCAATGAAGCCATGGAGAGTGGGGTGGAAGACTGTAGATACCTCCACCATGCCATGGAGCATGGTGTGAAAGCTGGTAGATTCCTCCGTGGAGCCCTGGAGAGGGAGGAGAAATCCAGTAGTCCCCTCGCTAGAGCGCTAGACATGAGGTGGTCCTACAAGGACACCCTCGTCTGAGAAGTTTTAATCAGTAAAACAAAGCGGTTACCCCTTGAAGAACTTAGGTCAGGAAAAGAAGGCTGGCGTGAAGTTGAAGATTTAACTAGAGGTACTTATGGTGGGGACAGACCTGGGAATGTTGATGGTGATGACAGGTCCAGATATTTGGATGGCAGTGATGAAGATGGAATGACCGTGAGTTTAGAAGGTAACAAAGATGGCAGAGTTAGGACTGTGGAAGGCAATGACCATGACTGAGCCAGGAGTATAGATGGCAAAGAAGACGAAGAACATGTCAAGGAAGATGATGATGATGACTGAGCCATGAAGGTAGATGGTGAAGATGAAGATCATGACTGAGCCAGGAGTGCAGATTGTTGAATATTATTGTTGATGTTCTTGTTGACTTCCTGTTGTGGGCGGAGATTTACACAGGTGGGCGCAATCTGCTAATAAAGGGCCACAGACTGCTGTAGTGAGCACTGCACTCAGGCCAAATGAAACAGAGAGCTATGTTGTTTTTCCTTCGTCACAACCCGGCATTTCCAGCCCTTTAATGATAGCAGCGTCAACAGGTTATGGGCCCAGGAAGGAGTCTGGAAGCCGATGGAACCGATTATGCTTTGACGGAGATGAAAAGAAGTATGAGTTGTGGGAAACAAAGTTTTTGACCCACTTACGTCTGCTTGAGCTGAAGAATACCATATTACTGAAGGGTGAACCCGATGACGTGGAAGAAGACGCCGCTAAAAATGAAGAGGCATATGCAGAATTAATTCAAGTATTGGACGATAAGAGTCTTTCCCTTGTGATGAGAGATGCTGCGGATGATGGCAGAAAAGCCTTAAAGATCCTCAGAGATCACTATGCTGGTTCGGGTAAGCCATGAGTGATTAGTTTGTATACGGAGCTGACGTCTCTTCAGAAAGGTGTCAATGAGAACGTGACTGACTACATTATCCGAGCAGAATCTGCAATTACAGCGCTGCCTAATGCAGGAGAAGTTTTAAGTGATGGCCTGCTGACGGCAATGATATTAAAAGGCCTGCATGATGAGTTCAAACCATTCTCTGTTTATGAAGATTGAGTGATGAAGAGTTAACTTTTGCCCAATTTAAAACAAAGCTGAGAAGCTTTGTTTTAAATTTATAATAGCTCAATTCAATTCAATTTTATTTATATAGCGCCAATTCATGAAACATGTCATCTCAAGGCACTTTACAAAGTCAAGTCAATCATATTATACAGATTGGTCAAAAATTTCCTATATAAGGAAACCAGTTGATTGCTTCAAAGTCCCGACAAGCAGCATTCACTCCTGGATAAGCGTAGAGCTACAGGGAGAGTCGTCTGCATTTTTCATGGCTTTTCAGCAATCCCTCATACTGAACAAGCATGAAGCGACAGTGGAAAGAAAAAACACCCGTTAGCGGGAAGGAAAAACCTCCAGCAGAACCGGGCTCAGTATGAACGGTCATCTGTCTCGACCGACTGGGGGTTACAGAAGACAGAGCAGAGACACAACAAGAGAGACAAAAAAGCACAGAAGCACACATTGATCCAGTAATCTGTTCTATATTAGATGGTAATAGCGGGTGATCTGTCTTCCCTGGATGATGTCGCAGCTAACAGAACGTCAGACCAGGTGTACCTACTACGAAGAAAAAAGAGAGAGAACAAAAAGTTAAAAGCTGAAATGACAACAGTCATGCAAAACTTGAGAACAGTAGAGTGAGAAACATAGCCCTGATGTCCTCCAGTAGCCTAAACCTATAGCAGCATAACTATAGAGGTAGCTCAGGGTAACATGAGCCACTCTAACTATAAGCTTTGTCAAAAAGGAAAGTTTTAAGATTAGTCTTAAAAGTAGACGGGGTGTCTGCCTCACGGACCAAAACTGGGAGTTGGTTCCACAGGAGAGGAGCCTGATAGCTAAAGGATCTGCCTCCCATTCTACTTTTAGAGACTCTAGGAACCACCAGCAGACCTGCAGTCTGAGAGCGAAGTGCTCTGTTAGGAACATACGGGGTAATCAGAGCTCTGATATATGATGGAGCTTGATTATTAAGGGCTTTATACGTTAGAAGAATTTTAAATTCTATTCTTGATTTAACAGGAAGCCAATGAAGGGAAGCTAAAATTGGAGAAATATGATCCCTCTTGTTGATTTTCATCAGAACTCTTGCTGCAGCATTTTGGATCAGCTGAAGACTTTGAACTGCATTTTGTGGACTTCCTGATAGTAAAGAATTACAATAGTCCAGCCTTGAAGTAACAAATGCATGCACTAGTTTTTCAGCATCACTCCTGGACATAATGTTTCTAATTTTGGCGATATTCCTGAGGTGAAAAAAGGAAACTCTGGAAACCTGTTTAATATGGGATTTAAATGACATGTCTTGGTCAAAAATAACACCAAGATTTTTTACTTTATTACCAGAGGCCAAGTTAATGCCATCCAGATTAAGTGATTGGTTAAGAAGTTTATATTTTGAGGACTCTGGTCCAAAAATTACAACTTCTGTCTTGTCGGAATTTAAATGCAGAAAATTTAAAGTCATCCAGCTTTTGATGTCATCAAGACATGACTGCAGTCGAAGTAACTGATTGGATTCATCAGGATTTATGGATAAATATAGCTGATCGTCATCAGCATAAAAAGCACAGAAGCACACATTGATCCAGTAATCTGTTCTACATTAGATGGTAATAGCGGGTGATCTGTCTTCCCTGGATGATGTCACAGCTAACAGAACGCCAGACCAGGTGTACCTACTATGAAGAAAAAAGAGAGAGAACAAAAAGTTAAAAGCTGAAATGACAACAGTCATTTCAATGTAATGCAATGCAAAACTGGAGAACAGTAGAAATCAGTAGAGTGAGAAAAATAGGCCCTGATGTCCTCCAGTAGCCTAAGCCTATAGCAGCATAACTATAGAGGTACCTCAGGGTAAAATGAGCCACTCTAACTATAAGCTTTGTCAAAAAGGAAGGTTTTAAGATTAGTCTTAAAAGTAGACAGGGTGTCTGCCTCACGGACCAAAACTGGGAGTTGGTTCCACAGGAGAGGAGCCTGATAGCTAAAGGATCTGCCTCCCATTCTACTTTTAGAGACTCTAGGAACCACCAGCAGACCTGCAGTCTGAGAGCGAAGTGCTCTGTTAGGAACATACGGGGTAATCAGAGCTCTGATATATGATGGTGCCAGTGTTTCCTTTCTTGAGTCTGATGTTCTTCTATTCCTCATAAGGCTCCATCAAAGATGTTGCTTGTTGGATCAGAGTATACAGATTAGTCAAAAGAAATTTCCTCTCTAAGGAAACCCAGCAGGTTGCATCAAGTCTCTCCAAGCAGCATTCACTCCTCCTGAAAGAGCGTAGAGCCACAGTGGACAGTCGTCTGCATTGTTGATGGCTTTGCAGCAATCCCTCATACTGAGCATGCATGAAGCGACAGTGGAGAGGAAAACTCCCCTTTAACAGGGAGGAGAACCTCCAGCAGAACCAGAACCAGGCTCAGTGTGAACGCTCATCTACCTCGACCCATTGGGGCTTAGAGAAGACAGAGCAGAGACACAGAAAGCACAGAAGCTCACATTGATCCAGGAGTACTTTCTATGTTAGATGGTAATAGCGGATCATCTGCCTCCCCTGATGATGTCACAGCTAACAGAACGCCAGACCAGGTGTACCTACTATTAAGAGAAAAATGACAGAGAACAAAAAGGTAAAAGCTGAAATAACAAACAATGCAAATTGGAGAGCAGTAGGAGAACTCAGCAGAGTGAGAAAAATAGGCCCTGATGTCCTCCAGCAGCCTAAGCCTATAGCAGCATAACTATAGAGGTAGCTCAGAGTAACATGAGCCACTCTAACTATAAGCTTTGTCAAAAAGGAAGGTTTTAAGATTAGTCTTAAAAGTAGACAGGGTGTCTGCCTCATGGACCAAAACTGGGAGTTGGTTCCACAGGAGAGGAGCCTGATAGCTAAAGGATCTGCCTCCCATTCTACTTTTAGAGACTCTAGGAACCACCAGCAGACCTGCAGTCTGAGCGCGAAGTGCTCTGTTAGGAACATACGGGGTAATCAGAGCTCTGATATATGATGGAGCTTGATTATTAAGGGCTTTATACGTTAGAAGAAGAATTTTAAATTCTATTCTTGATTTAACAGGAAGCCAATGAAGGGAAGCTAAAATAGGAGAAATATGATCCCTCTTGTTGATTTTCATCAGAACTCTTGCTGCAGCATTTTGGATCAGCTGAAGACTTTGAACTGTATTTTGTGGACTTCCTGATAGTAAAGAATTACAATAGTCCAGCCTTGAAGTAACAAATGCATGGACTAGTTTTTCAACATCGCTCCTGTAGAGAATGTTTCTAATTTTGGCGATATTCCTGAGGTGAAAAAATTAAACTCTGGAAACCTGTTTAATAAATGTAGCAACAGTGAATTTGTGATCAACCTCATGGTGTTCTGTAGACAGCCGGCAATGCACATTTAGCTAGATTACTGACACCTGGCTTGATTTAGTAACCTTTCCTGAGCCTGGATTGGGTTTTGTGAAACAGATAAAGACACATTGATCATGCTAGTTCAAGCCTGGCTTCAGTGCTTCTCCTGGATTTCCAAATTCGGCTTTTGTGAAATAGGCCTCTGCTGTAAATAATTGAAATTCTAACCCACATTTGTAACGCTGGTTCCTTTTGTTTGAACAGTGTAATAAACCCTTTAAAACACCTCAATTGCTATCTTGACACATTTTGTTACCTCCTTCACTCCTCCCTAGCAGGGTTGCAACAGAACAGAACAGCTCAGTAGGGGTCCAGACCTGAATCTGATTAAGAATCCGTGTATGTAGTTTAAGATTAGGGTGATGACAAGGAGCTCTTCCAGCTTCAAAAACCTGGAGCTGTCATGAATTGTTTGACGAACCCAAACACAGCCATACACAGAGCTGAGTTTAAGAGCTTTTATTGAAGGTTGAGGGTTGTGGAGGATGTGACCAACAGTTTATACCAGACTGGAGCAGGAGGACAGATGGGAGCTGGAGAGCTGCGGGTGCAGTGCTGTGGAGCCAGGCAGACGCTGGGAGCCAGATAATCTCCTGAGAAGGCGAGAGAGCGCCGGGGTCGAGGATGAGCCAGAAGGATGAAGGAAGGAAGGATGAAGAAGGATGCAAGTACCCGGTTCGATCCCCAGTGCCTGCACTCTGGGTCCCAAAGACCCGAAGCACAAAGCAAGGAAAACTAAGGAGTGGGTCCATAAGAAGCATCTCAAGGGCCTGGAGTGGCCCAGCCAGTCTCCAGACCCGAACCCAATCAAAAATCTTTGGAGACTCCTGAAAGTCCGTATTGCCCAACGACACCTGAAGGATCTGGAGAAGGTCTATGGAGGAGTGGTCCAAAATGTGTGCAAACCTCATCAAGAACTACAGGAAAGAGTCCGATATCTCTAATTGTGAACAACGGTTTCTGTACCAAATATTAAGTTTTGTTTTTCTGATGTATCATATACAAATGAATTAAAAATCAGACAATGTTATTTTCTGGATTTTTGTTTTAGATTCAATCACTCACTGTTGAAAAGTACCTATGATAAAAACAAAATACTTCTACATTCTTTGCAAGTTGCAAAACATACAAAATCAGCAGTATATGAAATACTTGTTCCCCCCACTGAATATGCGTGCAATTTTTAATACAATTAAAAGAAATAGAAATGCATTTTTCTTTTTTGAAACCGATATTCCTTAAACATCATTTTATGATCTTGTTATTGCTGATAACTTCTATTATTTTCATGAGTCGGACCACCCAAGATCACTGTTGATGACTGCTCTATCAGCTGCATTTACTGAAGCATTGTCTCAGTCATTTTAATGAGGATTAAGCTGCTGAAGTGGATTAATAATTGTTACACATTTACTTAACAGAGCAGACGTGTTAAATTCATTTGTTGTGAATAAAATAGCACAAAAAGTTTGGATTACAATCTGGTTAACATTTGTTAAATCTTTAGAACAACCAATAGAGAGTCTAATAAATGCTGATTAACTAAATTTGTCTCTCAGAGGTAATTTGAGATTTCTTCTGTGGTTTTCTGCGCTCTCACTGCCTTAGGTTGACATCTGCTCTGATCTGTCGGTTTTTGTTCAGGTTTCAGGTCTGATTTCTCGCTGTGGGAGGCAAACTTTTCACAGACGCAGTAGTAGGTGGCTGAATGAGCTTCAGTAACATCATCAATTACCAGCTCTATACCATCTTTTATCAGAGCTGAAAACGAATCTTTTTGAGGGTGATTAAACTTTAGGGTCTTTTTTTCACCACTTCGATCAAATTTAAGAATCACTGCAAATGGTTCTGTCTCCTTTTTCTGGTACCAGTAGACAGCGCGGGTGCTACACATACCAAGACCAGTGCACCCAATGGAGACTTTTTCATCTCTCCTCCTAGTTAATGTCCAGTCTCTCTGAACCAGCTGTGCTGCCATGGCAGTCAGCGCTGTAGAGACACAGACAGACAGGTGAAGGTTAGTGTGACAGTGTTGGCTCCAGGTGAGCTTTGTTGGCTCCTGATTGGCTGCAAACACTCACCTGAACACAGACAGCAGAGAGCAGCAGCTGGGAGGAAAAGCATTTTGTGAAGTGGTGTTTCCTCTGGTGAACCTGGGGAGAAGTGGCGCTCTGATGCAGCTGAGGCCTCAAAGCTCCCATCAGCCCCTGCCGTGGACAAAAAAGACTGGTGTTTGATAGACAACCAGCAGTTCTGCCTGTTAAGCTTCACATCACCAGTAGTAGTCTCTCCAACCTCTTGTTGTTGTTGTTGTCTGCATTTAGTCTTATTTTTTTCTCTACATAAAATTACAATTTACATCTCTTTCTCTTTGCATAAAAATAAATTGATTTTGTTTTCCTCATATTTAACAATTTAACACAGTAAACCATAAAATAGTTACTAGGAAATGACAAGTTAAATACCACAGCCCTGAAAGTGAAGCAATCCGTCTCTTTACTGCCCTCCAGAAGCTTCAGAGCATCTCCCACAATAACAGCTCTGTGTGTGATGTTTATATACATTTATATACTTTATAGCAGCAGAGGTGGCTAATAAATACTTACATTTACTTGAGTAACTTTGTGAATCAGATCTACTTCTTGCAGTAGTTTTAATGCACCATACTTTTTACTTCTACCTGAGGGTTATATTTTGTAGTAATGCTGCTCTTACTTGAATCAGAAATAAGTTTATTGCCAAGTAGGTTTGCACTTACAAGGAATTTGACTTGATGTTGATGGTGCAGACAAAACAGATATACATACAGAATCTAGAGCTTGTGGAAGCATCACTTAAAGACAGAACCAATTTAACACAAAAGCAGATTTGTGATTTGTTGGACCTCTGTCTCTCAACCACATATTTCAAGTACACAGACAATTTTCACAGACAGAAACATGGGTGGGCCCTGAGCTCCCCAGTTTTACCCATAGTGACCAGTATATACATGGAGAAGGTCAAGAGCATGGCACTCAGTGTTTAGAAGGAACACCACCAATTCACTGGTTTAGATATGTAGATGTCTCTTGGGTCAAAATCCAACAAAGAAGTTGAGGCATTCAAAAAACCACATCAACTCAGGGGACAGCAACATCAGGTTTACCAGAGAGGATGCCAACAACAACATGTCGCCTTTCCTGGACTGTGTGGTACACATTGAGGAAGTTGGGAGTGTCAGGATCCCCAGGTGTTTGATTATTTATAGCTCCCTGGGGATCCTGCAGTCTGTCTGCCACACCCAGAATATGTTTTTTGTTCTACATTTGTATTAATTATATATTTGGTATTTGTTAGAGTGTTTCCTGTTTAGTTAGTTGTATTTAGTTATGTTAGTTGCCTTTCTGTAGCTTAGTTTCTATTCTGTTGTTTATATTTTTAGTGTATTCTGGTTATGATGGATTTAGTTAGCTTACGGCCTCTATTATAACTTTAGTTCTCCTCCTTCTCCTCCTTTAGTCCTAAAGATTCAGGGAAATTTTGCTCTGGGCCAAACTGAGCCAGGAAACCCCTGTTTTGAATCTAATAGATAACATTACCATCTAATTTTGAAGGATTTTTAGTGCCAATCAGATACTGGTTCATCCTATGTCAAAGCAAAAGATTGCATAAAACTTTCATCTTGTTGTGAGTATGGAATAAACTCTTTTCATTAATCACCTAAGAAACAATTCAATAAAAAAAATATTTCATCATCACAGCATGACTGTCACAACAGAAATGAAAACCCAATCATATCAGTTGGTGGAAAACAAAAGTTAAAATAAAATTACCCCAAAATTAATATAACACAATGTAAATAAGTCAAAGATGCAACATAAACATTTGAGCTGTGGTCAATGCAAATAGGAAACAATGGATGCATACAGTAGTTGGCTCTGGATTCTCCTTGTGTCTCTATTTTTGACCAACCACACAAACCCAAAACAGCTACAATAGCAATTATAGCACATAAAACTAAAGCTACTAAAGCTTTCATTTACCATAAACAGAGTCAAACCATCCAAACAGTGAAGTGTCAACCCCTGAATTTTCTGCCCGTTCCTCTCTAAAGGAACACAGGCCTTCTAATGCCTTTGTCACGGATCCAAGTGGAGAGGTGTTATTTAGAATGACTATACAGCAGGTGTCACCAAACAGTGCACAAACACCTTCTTTTTCAACTAAGAGCATGTCTGACCAATAATAACATTTGAGTTTAATCTAACTGAGTTCTCCACCCCCAAAAAAGCGTTCCATTATAGTAGATCTTTATCGGATAATGCTGTATCAAACTTTAAAGAGTCTGTCCCCCTTTTAATATCTTTAGTATTGCAGAAATACCCTGCAGATAGCAGCAATGTTGTTTCTTCCCATTCACAAATAGATGTCTTTGTTAATGGTGTGACTTCCTTATTGCGTTCTGCATTAGATAATGTAGCTCCCTTGAAAAAGAAGGTGATAATTCACAGGAAGCTGGCTCCCTGGTTTAATTCAGAGCTGCGTTCCTTGAAGCACAATGTTAGGAAATTGGAGAGAAAATGGCGCTCTACACACCAAGAGGAATCCTACTTAATCTTGAGGGACAGTCTATTGTTGTATAACAAGACCCTTCGCAGAGTTAGAGCAGCATATTTTTCATCATTAATTGAGGAGAATAAAAATAATTCTAGATTTCTCTTCAGTACAGTTGCCAAACTTACTCAGAGTCACAGCTCCGTTGATCCATCCATTCCCTTAGCTCTTAGCAGTAATGACTTTATGGGATTCTTCATTCTCCATTAAAAATAAAATAATTGGCATCCTCCCAAAAATGATTACCTCATCCCCAGTAAGTAAGACAGCATTGGAGGAATCTTTAGAACCTGCGCTGTGTCTGAACTGTTTAGAAGCAGTAGAGCTTTCTGAGCTATCTAAAATCTTAGCTTCATCTAAACCTTCTACCTGTATGTTAGACCCAATCCCAACCAAGTTGTTTAAGGAGGTATTCCCTTTGATCAGTGAATCTATTTTAGACATGATTAATCTATCCTTAGTAAATGGATATGTACCACAGGCTTTTAAAGTAGCTGTTATTAAACCTTTACTTAAGAAACCTTCTCTTGATCAAGATGAGTTAATAAATTACAGAACTATATCTAATCTTCTTTTCTTATCTAAACTTCTTGAGAAAGTAGTTGCTAATCAACTATGTGAACATTTACAAAGTAATGACCTATTTGAAGAGTTTCAGTCAGGCTTCAGAGCTCATCATAGCACTGAAACAGCTCTGGTGAAGGTCACTAATGATATTCTCATGGCCTCAGATAATGGACTTGTGTCTGTACTTGTCCTGTTAGATCTCAGTGCTGCATTTGATACAGTTGATCACAATATTCTCCTACAAAGACTTGAACATACTGTAGGGATTAAGGGGAAAGCATTAGGCTGGTTTAAATCTTATCTGTCGGACAGATTCCAGTTTGTTCATGTTAATAATAAATCTTCCTCAAACTCTAGGGTCACCTGTGGAGTACCACAGGGTTCAGTCCTTGGACCAATTCTCTTTACTATATATATGCTTCCGATTGGTAAAATTATCAGACAGCATGGGATTAATTTCCACTGTTATGCTGATGACACTCAGCTATATTTATCCATAAATACTGATGAATCCAATCAATTACTTCGACTGCAGTCATGTCTTGATGACATCAAAAGCTGGATGACTTTAAATTTCCTGCATTTAAATTCTGACAAGACAGAAGTTGTAATCTTTGGACCAGAGTCCTCAAAAAATAAACTTCTTAACCAATCACTTAATCTGGATGGCATTAACTTGGCCTCTGGTAATAAAGTAAAAAACCTTGGTGTTATTTTCGACCAAGACATGTCATTTAAATCCCATATTAAACAGGTTTCCAGAGTTTCCTTTTTTCACCTCCGGAATATCGCCAAAATTAGAAACATTCTGTCCATGTCATGTTTTTAGATGAACCCGAACGTAACCACACAGAGTACAGTTAAAAAGAGAGTTTATTGAAGATGATGAATTGTGGAGGAAGATGACCAGAGTTCAGACCAGGCTGGAGCTGTAAAGGGCTGGAGCTGGCGAGCAGAACGGAGACGGAGCATGAAGATAGCTGGACCAGCAGCACAGCAGCATGGAGACTTGAGAACCGGAACTTGATCAACAGCACGACTGGATGAATACTTGCATGACTGGAGTGAGAACAGGACCAGAGTCACAGCGGAGAACTCAGGCTGGATGAGAACAAGATGAGGTGAGCAGCAAAGAGCAAAATCCACAAGAGTAAACAGAAACCAACAGAACGAACCGACAGGGGAGGACTGAATGCAGGGAGCTTAAATAGGGAGGCTGACAGGTGTGCTGAGTACTGGCTGATTAGTGACTGACAGGTGTAGATGATTACTGAGCATGGAATCAGGAGCTGTATGGAAGGTGGAGAGTGCCATGAAATGTCCATGGTGCAGCAGGCAAGGCTGCACCATGACATCACCCCCCCCTTAAGGCCGGCTTCCAGACGGCCCAAAAAGAATCCAATAAAAAAAAATAAATAAATAAATAAAATAAAACGACCCACCCAGGGTGGGCGGAGGGAGGTACTGGATGGAGGGCTAGAGTCTAAACCAAAACTTCCCAACCAGGGCAAACCAAAATAAAGAAGAAAACGTAGGCAAACAAGAAAGCATCTAAACTACACTGGCAGTAAAAAACCTAGGAAACGCCGGGGGAACTAGAGGGCAAAGGAAAACGCCAGCACGTATGGAAACAGGGATCTCAATGACACCAGAAAATCCAAAACGCCAGGGAACAGAGGGCGTCCAAACACGCCAGGGAAACAAAGGTAATCTAACATAACATAGGAGCACTAGCAAGCACTATGGTAATAAACGAACACTAAGAACTCAAAAACTAAACGCTAGGAAAACTAAGAACCGCTGAATAACTCTGAAACTAAGGGATGCTACGTAACTCAAAAACTAAGGAGTGAAAAATAACTCAAAAATAAAGGCGTGCAAAATAAAAACTAAGGGGTGCTAAACAACTCAAGAACTAAGGCAGAACTAGAAAAAATGTAACTAGAGAACACTGGGGCCTTATGGGCACAGGCAGTGACGGCTGCTAGGAGACCGGCAGCAGCTAGGCCACATAGAGTGGTCGTGGAGGACGGCCAGGACGTGGCAGGCGGCGGAGCAACATCGCCCGATCGAAACCTCGAGGAGGGCGGCCCCGCCGTGGCAGAGCCAGATGTGGGCGTCGTGGTGGGCGACCCCGACGACGCAGAACTAGACTTGGGCGTCGAGGTGGGCGACCCCGACGGCGGAGCCGGCAAGCCCGAAAGGGGTGTCGCGGAGGACGACCCCGACGTGGCAGGGCTGAATGCGGGCGTGGCGGAGGGCGACCCCGACGTAGTGACATGGTCTGTTGTGGCCAGCGGCGGAAGAGGACCCTGGAAAACACTGGGTTACCGACTAAGGGTGGCGTCAAGCCACAGGACACAGGACTACCGGCTTCGGAGGTCACAAGACTACATGCTACGGAGGTCGCAGGGCTACATGCTACGGAGGTCGCAGGGCTACATGCTACGGAGGTCGCAGGGCTACATGCTACGGAGGTCACAGGGCTACAGGCTACAGAGGTCACAGGGCTACAGGCTACAGAGGTCACAGGGCTACAGGCTACAGAGGTCACAGGGCTACAGGCTACAGAGGTCACAGGGCTACAGGCTACAGAGGTCACAGGGCTGCACGGTTCAGGAGACCCCGGGCTGCACGGTTCAGGAAACCCCGGGCTGCACGGTTCAGGAGACCCTGAGCTGCACGGTTCAGGAGACCCTGGGTTACGGGTTTCGGGAAACGCCTGGCTGCGGTTTTCAGAGAACACCGGCCTACAGGAAACAGGCGACACCGGGCTACAGGACACTGGAGAAGGTCTCAGACTACAGGGTTCAGGAGAATCCTGGCTACCGGCTACCGGAGGCCCTGGGCTACAGGATACAAGAGGCGCCGGGCTACAGGATACAAGAGGCGCCGGGCTACAGGATACAAGAAACGCCTGGCTACAGGATACAAGAAACGCCTGGCTACAGGATACAAGAAACGCCTGGCTACAGGATACAAGAAACGCCTGGCTACAGGATACAAGAAACGCCTGGCTACAGGATACAAGAAACGCCTGGCTACAGGATACAAGAAACGCCTGGCTACAGGATACAAGAAACGCCTGGCTACAGGATACAGGAAACGCCTGGCTACAGGATACAGGAAACGCCTGGCTACAGGCTTCAGGAAACGCCTGGCTACAGGCTTCAGGAAACGCCTGGCTACAGGCTTCAGGAAACACCTGGCTACAGGCTTCAGGAAACGCCTGGCTACAGGCTTCAGGAAACGCCTGGCTACAGGCTTCAGGAAGCTGTGAACCCTCCTGGGTCTCCATGTCAATGGTAGGCGGCGGACCAGCCTGAGTCCCCGCGTCAATGGTAGGCGGCAGACCCTCCTGGGTCCCCGCGTCAATGGTAGGCGGCAGACCCTCCTGGGTCCCCGCGTCAATGGTAGGCGGCAGACCCTCCTGGGTCCCCGTGTCAATGGTAGGCGGCAGACCCTCCTGGGTCCCCGCGTCAATGGTAGGCGGCAGACCCTCCTGGGTCTCTGCGTCGACGGCGGCCGGCGGACCCTCCTGGGTCTCTGCGTCGACGGCGGCCGGCGGACCCTCCTGGGTCTCTGCGTCGACGGCGGCCGGCGGACCCTCCTGGGTCTCTGCGTCGACGGCGGCCGGCGGACCCTCCTGGGTCTCTGCGTCGACGGCGGCCGGCGGACCCTCCTGGGTCTCTGCGTCGACGGCGGCCGGCGGACCCTCCTGGGTCTCTGCGTCGACGGCGGCCGGCGGACCCTCCTGGGTCTCTGCGTCGATGGCGGCCGGCGGACCCTCCTGGGTCCCCGTGTTGATGGTAAGCGGTGAACCCTCCTGGGTTACTGCGTCACATGTAGGCGGTGGATTCTCCTGGGTCCCCACGTTGGACGACAGACTGGCGTGCTCGAGAGCCGCCTCGGACGCCGGAAAGGCTTGCTCTGAGCCTGCGTCGGACGCCGTACTGGTGTCAACCAGATGCTCTGTACCAGGCTCCTCTGATGCAGCCAGCGAAGCAGGACCAGGGCTTTCTGTGGCCGCCTGGGCAACAACTAAGTCTTTAGCTGCGGGCTGAGCAGGTGCAGGGGCTTTGGCTGCGGGCTGAGCAGGTGCAGGGGCTTTGGCTGCGGGCTGAGCAGGTGCAGAGGCTTTGGCTGCGGGCTGAGCAGGGATAGGGCTTTCTGATGAAGCCGGTGGCGGGGTTATGGAGACCTCAACCTCTGATGTTGGTGTGGCCCGATAGGGAAGCAGGTCATCCCTATCCCCGTAAAAGAAGTCCCACAGCTGGGTCTCATGGATCTGGGGCGCTTTGGCTGGACGAGGCGTGGACCTCTGAACAGCGGCTGAAGACTTCACCCGGGGAGCAAGCTGAGTGTTGTGGAGGTGGTGACCGAGCTGAGGAGGAACAAGATGGTTTCTGCTCTGGCTTGCTGGGACAGTCGCAACGCTGTCGGACTGACTCACCAGGGGAAGAGAGGTGACGTCAACTTCAGCTGGTGCGGCTGCAACAGCAGCATCTGGCCGGGCTTCGGGGAAGGTCATGTGCCGGCGGACCCGGCGTCTGCGCCGGGAGGGACCGGGTGGTGATGAGGCAGCAGGAGCTGCGGCAGAGACAGTAGCAGCAGGAGCCTCAACAGCGAGAGGGACAGAGGCTGGATCCGTAACTGGAACAGCGGCAGACTCAGCAGCAGCTTCAGCAACAGGTGCAGTAGGGGCCGCTGACGTGGAGGAGGCCGAATCAGCAGCGCCAAAAACAGCTGCCGAGATGGACAGGCTGGAGGGCGGAGGTCTGGGTGGAAGTGGCCTGCTGAAGAGCTGGGCAACTGCAGCCCGTTGATTCCAGTCGAGCTCTTCGTACACCCCCGAGAATTCGAAATATGGTAAGAGTTCTGTTTTACTCTTCAGCATGTTCCGCACCTGAGCCACTGCACTCACCCGCCTTGAAGGTGGACTGAGCGTGGCGATCATATCCAGACAACCTCGAACCTGTTCCATGAGGAGGCCCGCGTTCTCCTGGAGAATGTGCTCCGCTGCGCTGCTGTCCGGGAACAGAGCAGGATCCATTTTGCCGGTTCCTGCAGTAAAACTCTGTGCGGGTTTCGGGTTCAAATGGTCGGTTCGTTCTGTCATGTTTTTAGATGAACCCGAACGTAACCACACAGAGTACAGTTAAAAAGAGAGTTTATTGAAGATGATGAATTGTGGAGGAAGATGACCAGAGTTCAGACCAGGCTGGAGCTGTAAAGGGCTGGAGCTGGCGAGCAGAACGGAGACGGAGCATGAAGATAGCTGGACCAGCAGCACAGCAGCATGGAGACTTGAGAACCGGAACTTGATCAACAGCACGACTGGATGAATACTTGCATGACTGGAGTGAGAACAGGACCAGAGTCACAGCGGAGAACTCAGGCTGGATGAGAACAAGATGAGGTGAGCAGCAAAGAGCAAAATCCACAAGAGTAAACAGAAACCAACAGAACGAACCGACAGGGGAGGACTGAATGCAGGGAGCTTAAATAGGGAGGCTGACAGGTGTGCTGAGTACTGGCTGATTAGTGACTGACAGGTGTAGATGATTACTGAGCATGGAATCAGGAGCTGTATGGAAGGTGGAGAGTGCCATGAAATGTCCATGGTGCAGCAGGCAAGGCTGCACCATGACAGTCCAGGAGTGATGCTGAAAAACTAGTCCATGCATTTGTTACTTCAAGGCTGGACTATTGTAATTCTTTACTATCAGGAAGTCCACAAAATGCAGTTCAAAGTCTTCAGCTGATCCAAAATGCTGCAGCAAGAGTTCTAATGAAAATCAACAAGAGGGATCATATTTCTCCTATTTTAGCTTCCCTTCATTGGCTTCCTGTTAAATCAAGAATAGAATTTAAAATTCTTCTTCTAACGTATAAAGCCCTTAATAATCAAGCTCCATCATATATCAGAGCTCTGATTACCCCGTATGTTCCTAACAGAGCACTTCGCTCTCAGACTGCAGGTCTGCTGGTGGTTCCTAGAGTCTCTAAAAGTAGAATGGGAGGCAGATCCTTTAGCTATCAGGCTCCTCTCCTGTGGAACCAACTCCCAGTTTTGGTCTGTGAGGCAGACACCCTGTCTACTTTTAAGACTAATCTTAAAACTTTCCTTTTTGACAAAGCTTATAGTTAGAGTGGCTCATGTTACTCTGAGCTACCTCTATAGTTATGCTGCTATAGGCTTAGGCTGCTGGAGGACATCAGGGTCTAATTTTCTCACTCTGCTGAGTTCTAATGTTCTCCAGTTTTGCATTGCTTGTCATCATTTCAGCTTTTAACTTTCTGTTCTCTCTCTTTTATCTTCATAGTAGGTACACCTGGTCTGGCGTTCTGTTAGCTGTGACATCATCCAGGGAAGACAGATCACCTGCTATTACCATCTAATGTAGAACAGATTACTGGATCAATGTGTGCTTCTGTGCTTGTTTGTCTGTCTTGTTGTGTCTCTGCTCTGTCTTCTGTAACCCCCAGTCGGTCAAGGCAGATGACCGTTCATACTGAGCCTGGTTCTGGTTCTGCTGGAGGTTTTCCTTCCCGTTAATGGGGAGTTTTTCTTTTCACTGTCGCTTCATGCTTACTCAGTATGAGGGATTGCAGCAAAGCCATGTACAATGCAAACGACTCTCCCTGTAGCTCTACGCTTCTTCAGGAGTGAATGCTGCTTGTCGGGACTTTGATGCAATCAACTGGTTCCCTTATAAAGGAACATTTTTGACCAATCTGTATAATCTGACCCAATCTGTATAATATGATTGAATTTGATTTTGTAAAGTGCCTTGAGATGACATGCTTCATGAATTGGCGCTATATAAATAAAATTTTATTGAATTGAGGCCATTCAGTTCTGCCAGGTAGTTAGTGAGCAGCTAACTGGGTAAAGGTAGGTTCTAACATAACATAAGCACACATAGAACATGACAATCCATCCCGATTAAAATGCACCATCCTCAACTCAGTCATGTTTTCAAATGAAGTGTCCTCAGTAGGATTAGTTGTGTTATAACAGGAAGTAACAGTCATTAATATGGTCTTCTTCAGGAACAGTAATGTAGACCATAAGGATCTAGGAAGATAGGCAAATGATGTGCGGAGTCCTTCCTGAGCCCACCTTGAGTAAACGCGGACCGCTGCGGAGTGAACTTCACCTGAGTATGTCGGCCATTTTTAATACAGAAATGCTGGTTTAATGAAAAGAATTTTAAGTACCAACTGATAGATTATTATTTTATATGCTTTTGACCTGATGAATGAACCTCATTGGAATGCATTATCTGATTTATTGATTATAATTGTATGTTCAATGTTTTTAATTAATAATCCTTCAAATAATAATCAAACAATCGTGCATATCTTCTAAAATTACAATACTGCAATTATTCTGTGGCTGGAAGTGAAAACGTGTGAACCTGGGCTGTGGTTTAATGCTCTCTTCACTAATACTGTGTGACATCTGTTGATCTGCAGGTTTTTGTTCAGGCTGCAGGGATCATTTCTCACTGTGGGACATTTTGCCAGCAGACACAGAAGTAGGAGCCTTTGTGTTCCTCTTTAACTTTGGTGATTATTAAACTACAGCCGTTATCTTCCTTTGAAGCACGGAAATCAGCTTTCTGAGGATGGTAGTAAAGGTCATAAACATATCCATCTACCAGATTGATACGTAGAATCACTCGGAGCGGATCTTTCTCTGTGCTTTGGTACCAGTAAATCTGTTTTTTCTCACACTTTTCTGTTCCTGAGCATTTTAAAGAGACTGTAGCATCAGCTTTAGCTACATGTGATAACCTGTCCTGAACCAGCTGTGCTGCCATGGCAGTCAGCGCTGTAGAGACACAGACAGACAGGTGAAGGTTAGTGTGACAGTGTTGGCTCCAGGTGGGCTTTGTTGGCTCCTGATTGGCTGCAAACACTCACCTGAACACAGACAGCAGAGAGCAGCAGCTGGGAGGAAAAGCATTTTGTGCAGTGGTGTTTCCTCTGGTGAACCTGGGGAGAAGTGGCGCTCTGATGCAGCTGAGGCCAAACAAGGACGAGCTGTGAGATCAGACGAGGGCCACCTGGTTTTTCTAATCGGTCCTCAAAGCTCCCATCAGCCCCTGTGTTTAAGAAAAGACCAGCAAGTGTGCCTGTTAAGCTTCACTTCACCAGAAGCAGTCTCTCCATGTTGTTAGCATTTAGTCTCCTTTTCTATCTCTACAAGTTTGCATAAAAATACATTGATTTTGTTTTCCCCATATTTAAAAACTTATTTAACCAAGTAAACCATAAAATAGTGGATAAAATAGTAGGGGATGACAAGTTAAATTTCAGAACCCTGAAAGTGTAGCAACCCGTCTCTTTACTGCCCTCTGGAGCCTTCTCCCATAATAACAGCTCTGTGATATCTGTATACTCCTCATAGCAGCAGAGGTGACAGTAAATACTTACATTTACTTGAGTAACTTGGTGAATCAAATCTGCCTCTAGCGGCGGTTTTAATGCATCATACTTTATACTTCTACTTGAGTTATAGTTTAGTAGTAATGCTCCTCATACTTGAGTACAATTTCCTGCTACACAGTCAATTGACCATATCCTTTTTTACTGTCACCTGAGTGATTTTTTTGAATGAATACTTTTTTACTTCCACTTGAGTAGAAATATAAGGAAGTAATGGTTGTTGTGCTATTACACACTGTTTTATGTTATTTAATGTTTAATAAATAACTCTCTGTATGTTAGGTATTGTTTTAGGTATTTTATTAGGTATTGAATATCAGCCCAAACAGTTGATATCAGGACAATAGTTGAAAGGGATGATACGAGCACTAGCGATCTTTTAACAGCAAACTCTACACAAATATAGAATAAATGAGTGACAACTTCTCTTCAAGTTCAAGAATTTAGTAATAAATAAAATGTACATCCAGAGAACATCACTATAGAATGATGTTTTTCTGTATTAACACTATATTTCAATCAACAAATCCTCTCTACTAGGCTAGTTGAGCACCATCATCAGAATGATTCAGTGAATCCTGGTTCATTATAGATCTAAGTTAAAGAAAAACTTAATCTTAAAGAATGTGGAACTCATTTAGAACATTTGGTATGTATTTTAACCCATTCACAATGCAAATCCTGAGTTAAACTAAACATTATTTGATAAAATAATATTTTAAAGAATGATTTGCTCAGTAAAATCCATAACTTTAGGATGCTTGATTTTATTAATGCAATTATTCCTCTGGGAAGCTAGGGGTTGCTGTAGTGATCGGTTGCTAAAAGGGTTAATATTATATACAAAAAGGGTTATATTGTTATACAAAAGGGTTATATTGTTATACAAAATACTATTAAATCGACATTAATCTTCCATATTAATGCAGTAATAATGCTCATAGCACTATCAAACGATGGCAGAGCGAAACGAAAACAAACCTTATGTTTAAAACGAACCATAGTTGCGTGGTAGACGAATGTTGTATGGGAAGCTAATAGCATTATGCTAGGAGACATTTTACGCTGATTTTAAAAAGACCTTAAGCTCCATTTAGTCGTAATGAACAGACTGGAAAACACAAACATCATTATCCCATCAATGTATAAAACCCTTATGGAAATAAAGTTTGTTATAATTGTAAAACTCACATACAATATCAGCAATTCTTGGTTTCAAAGACGCTAACGGGAGCTATGCCTGTTAGCTCCATGAGTTTTAAGAACACAGTGAAAACAGATTAAGTAAACCATTCTAAACTTTCCCTGTTTGTTTCTCTGCCAAACCTCTCCCATTCTCTCTGGTTGTGGCGACGGGCGTTCGGTTGCCAGTGAATTACTCCAAGGGAAAACTGGTTATTTCATATGCGAGCAGGCAGCTATACTGCCACAGCTGAGAAAAATCACAAGGCTGGTTTCGGCATAGATGGATTCTTTACTCTGGCGTCTGGTTAGGCAGAAGATAGACTGCAGACATAGCTCCGATCCAGCCGCCAGTTCTCTGAACTCCAGTCGGATCCTGCGCTCCGCAGAGGAGGATGAGTGTTCTCTCCTATGCTGCTCCAACTTAGCAGTGGGAAAGAGGGCAGTTGTATTCAGCTAGCAAATTTTTATACAGTTAACCCCCCTGCAGTGAGAGGCAGTCCCTGGATTCCTGTAACAGTGTCAGGTTTCGTGTTGTTTCCAACTCAGTCTGATTTTTCCTCATGGCTTGATTGCACAACGCGGTACTGTAACTTGGGTAAGATGTTTAGCTACTCTACCCACCTCAGTACAACATGTACTTTTATTATGCGTCCTGCCATCCTGACTTAAACTCAGAAAGTGGTCGCTGTCAAATTCAATCATCTAGGACACACTTGGTGGTGTTCACTCTCATATCCAACTTCCAGATAATTTGGTAACGGTTTCAGCCCCCAATGGGAGCTGCTGAAAGCCACTTACTGAGCCTGGTTCTGCTGCAGGTGTCCTCCTGAGTTGTTCCTTTCCACTGTCATTGCCTGCTTTCTCATTGGGAGATATGGTTGCTAAGCTACCAACTTATTGCAATCATAAGATCAAAAATGTCTTACTCTTTGTTTTTGCAGTTTTACTGAATTTGCCTAAATTATTTTATTTCATCTGCTAAATAGGGACTGAATTTGAATCTGTCGATATGATCTGATAGCAAGTAACGGATTTGATTAATAATTAAGAAGCTCCTCAAAGCTATGTAGTGTGGACAGATTTTTTTCCTTCTTTTTGACCTGCAGACAATACCTTAAACACGGCTTTGTTTGTGATGTTATTTTTAGCTGTTGGCAGTCATTTTAAAGAGTATTAAGCTGCTGAAGTTTGTTCAAACTGGATAAAGATTACTTAAACATTGATAAACAGAGTAGACATGTGGTAAATTCACTTGTGGTGATTAAAATAGCACAAAAATGTTTGGGTTAAACTTTAAAGAAACCATCAGAGTCTAATAAAGGCTGAAAAACTAAATTGTTCTCTTGGAGGTAATTTAAAATGTTGTGGTTTTCTGCACTCTCACTGCCTTAGGTTGACATCTGCTCTGATCTGTCGGTTTTTGTTCAGGTTTCAGGTCTGATTCCTCGCTGTGGGAGGCAAACTTTTCACAGACGCAGTGGTAGGTGGCTGAATGAGCCTCTTCCACATTGCTGATCATCAGCTCAATGCCGTTTTTTTCCAGAGCTGAAAAAGAATCTTTTTGCTGGTGACTAAACCTTGCGAAGGAGCCTGTCAGTTTTGGATCAAATTTAAGAATTGCCACTAATGGCTCTTTCTCCTTTTTCTGATACCAGTAGACAACCTTGGTGCTACATATATGAAGACCAGTGCACCCGATGGAGACTGTTACACCTTTGTTCCTAGTTAATGTCAACTCTTTCTGAACCAGCTGTGCTGCCATGGCAGTCAGCGCTGTAGAGACACAGACAGACAGGTGAAGGTTAGTGTGACAGTGTTGGCTCCAGGTGGGCTTTGTTGGCTCCTGATTGGCTGCAAACACTCACCTGAACACAGACAGCAGAGAGCAGCAGCTGGGAGGAAAAGCATTTTGTGCAGTGGTGTTTCCTCTGGTCAACCTGGGGAGAAGTGGCGCTCTGATGCAACTGAGGCCAAACAAGGACGAACTGTGAGATCAGACGAGGGCCACCTGGTATTGTTTTAACGGGCCCCAAAAGTTCCCATCAGCCTCTGCTGTGGACATGTGGTTTAGTTTCAAAGCTCATATTTCTGTTGGTGTCTGTCTCCATCAAACAGTGTCATCATGACAGATTTGTCCACAAACACTTAAGCAGTCTTAGGTTTAAGCAAAGCGCAGATATCTGGATCTAACAACTATCTGTGCCCTCTTTGGCCAACAAATAACCCGTCCATCTATTTACTTTCCCCACTTGGGGGTGGGGGGGGGGGGGACAGACTGGTCACCAGTCTGTCACAGGGCAGCTCATGGACACACCGGATACAAGGACCAGTTAACCCAAAGTGCTTGTGTTTGGACTGTAGGAGGACGATGAAGGACCTGGACAGAACTCTCACAGGTGCAGGAGAACTCTGTGTAGAAAGGTCTGAGAAAGGATTACAGCCTTTCTTGTTTCGAGTCGCCAGTGCTTACTATCCCACCATAACACCAGTGAGCTTCAAATAGTAACACAAATATATCTCTGGCACCCTCCCACAGAGCCGTGCTGAGATGTGGTTGAATGGTAAAACACTTCCTGGGTTCTTTATTTAGCTGCTTGGCTTTTAATGGGAGTTTAAATAAATTTAATGCCAAAGCAGACAGAGAACCCAATACATGTTGTGCAATTACATGCTTTTAATGACTGTTTAATCAAATAACCCTCGGCCAGTAAGGTATTGTCTGGTGTTGTGATGTCACCCAGGAATGTGAGACGCTGAAGACTCCCTTTCTGAATGAACTGCCCTCATCACAGCAGGGTGCCGACAGTGCTATGTACCAAGCTCCCGGCTTATCTTTCTCTTCCGCTGCAGTCATCAGTCACACTGGAGGGCAACGCGTTCTCTTTCTGTCCATGGGTCCTAATGGAGTTCAGTAGCCCGAACACATGTGCTCAACTGCATTTAATAATCTATCATTTATTCAACATGTGCCACCCTAGCTCTTGTCTGCATTTTGGTGCTGCTAAAACTACATAAACCACAAGAAATAAATGCTCTCTCTGGATGAGCATTTATTTCTGTTAATAAATTAGTAAACTTGAAGAGAACTTGCCTCTGATTTATTCCACATGTGTGCAGAGTTTTTTTGTTAGAAGAAAGCTAGTGCTCGAATCAGTGTATGTGTGCATGTCAGTATGGGCCCATGACTCTCCAGTCACTACCTCACCTCCAGCCATAGTCTTAGATGGTATATTATCAGCAGTTCAAGAAGGGCCTATCCAAGGTCACAGGTGTCATGACAGGGGTAGAGCATCGTGTTTGCAAAACATCCAGGATAATTTGAGATAGCCAGCTCCAGGGCTAGCTATCAGGGCACCAGATTCAATAACAACGAGATTGTTTTGTGTCAGCCTTTAAGTCTCTGCTGGTCCGTCTTCATGACAAGTCCCAAACAGCCAAATTTTTTGGACATTCGTAAATCGAACTAGAAACTTCTAAGAGTTCTTACCATTCCACCATTCAGTTCAAACCAAGCCGTCATGCGATATTGTGCAAGTATGGCATTCAACTTGCAGTGTTGTTCACTAATCTGAGTCTGGGTGATCATGGCCTGGTTCAGACCCTCACAAACTCCCGGCAGCCTTACCATGGTGAAAACTGCCGCCAAGATCTTCTGTATTTCCCGATACAACAGGTAACTGCCAGCTCCAATAAGCAGAAATCCTGTTATCATAAATCCAATTATGTTCACATCTTCTATATCCTCAATGGACAAATTAGGCAGACGCACCATCTTTCAAGCTCCCCAGGAATCCCTGATGTATGCGGCAGCATTGTCCCTGCTGGACAGTTCATCTCTCCTGTGCCTGGTCTTCTCATTGAGAATATTTGATCAATAGCATTGAGCGACCTGTTAATTAGATCCATAGTGTCGATTCAGACGATTTAAAGAAAAATGCTCTGACAGAGTTACATGGCATGCAGACAGAGAGGCAAGCAGGAGTATATATGTGTATATATATGTATAATTTAAAAACCAAATTTTGCTGCTTTTATTTCTTCACTGCATGTGCCCTCTTATTCACTTTTTTTTTTTTTACCTGAATGTTATGTTTGTCTGTGTACTTAGATTGGTAGAATATGTCTTGTCTTCACCGTGGGATAGTGAGAAACGTAATTTCAATCTCTTTGTATGTCTAGAGCATGTGAAGAAATTGACAATAAAGCTGACTTGACTTGAGAGGTCCGGGGAGGAGACGTGCAGAAAAGCATCTGCCTTTGCTGAGAGCAGAAAGATTAAGTTACACGAAGCACCATTAAATCGACATAAATTTTCCCTATTAATGCTTTAGTAATGCTCGTAGCACTATGTGATGATGGCAGAGCAAGACAATAACCAGCATTAGTTTTAAACGCTGTAGTTATGTTTACTAGGCCAGTAGCAGTAAGTTGATCAGGAAGCTAGTAGCGACTGATGCTAGCAGACATTTGGCGCTAATTTAAAAAGGTTTTTAAGCTCTATATGGTCATAATGAGCGAACTGGAAAACACAAACATTAATGTCTCCACGGTGTATAAAACCAATATGGAAATAATGGTTTGTTATAACTGTAAAACACAACACAAAATACATCAGCAAAGTTTTGCTTCAAGAACATTAGCAGGAGCTAGCCAGTTAGCTCCTTCTTCTTGCTCAGTCAAACCTTAAAACAAAACAGCATAACACATTAATAGTTTACCATTCTAAACTTTTTGTTGTTCATTTCTCTGCCAAACCTATGCTTCTGTGTCAGTTCGGTTGACTTTGGGCCGTCCGGTTGGAAGAAGTTGCTTCAGGGTCATGGCTATCAGGTTACATACTTATATTCCTTATAGCTAAACCCCTACATATTCAAGCCAGACACTGTGCTGCGTTTGTACACACAATATATGGATTAATTGCACACATCATGATATTTTCAAGCCTTTTTTTTAAAAAATTATGATACTTTTCTGCATAAACAAAAATCTGCCATTTAGGATTAGAGTATTGCATGAGACCAATAATAAACATTTTTAATACAGAATGTCTTATTGAAAAGAACGTTTATTACCTGCTGAAATATTATTTTCAAAAGGTGCTTTTAACCTGATGAATGAATCTCATCGGAATGCATAATCTGATTTATTGAAAATATTTGCGTGTTCAATGCTTTTAATTAATCATCCTTTTTGAAATAATAATCAAACAATCCTGCATATCTTCTAAAATTACAATACTGCAGTTACTCCATGGCTGGAAATGTGTGAACATGGCTGTGGTTTAATGCTCTCTTCCCGTCACCAACGGCATCTGACATCTGTTGATCTGCAGGTTTTTGTTCAGGCTGCAGGAATCATTTCTCACTGTGGGACATCTTGCCAGCAGACACAGAAGTAGGAGCCTTTGTGTTCCTCTTTAACTTTGGTGATTATTAAACTACAGCCGTTATCTTCCTTTGAAGCACGGAAATCAGCTTTCTGAGGATGATTATAAAGGTCATAAACATATCCATTTTCCAGATTGATACGTAGAATCGCTCGGAGCGGATCTTTCTCTGTGCTTTGGTACCAGTAAATCTTTTTTGTTTCACATTTTTCTGTTTCTGAGCATTTTAAAGTGACTGTAGCATCAGCTTTAGCTACATATGATAACCTGTCCTGAAGCAGCTGTGTTGCCATGGCAGTCAGTGCTGTAGAGACACAGACAGACAGGTGAAGGTTAGTGTGACAGTGTTGGCTCCAGGTGGGCTTTGCTGGCTCCTGATTGGCTGCAAACACTCACCTGAACACAGACAGAAGAGAGCAGCAGCTGGGAGGAAAAGCATTTTGTGCAGTGGTGTTTCCTCTGGTCAACCTGGGGAGAAGTGGCGCTCTGATGCAGCTGAGACCAAACAAGGACGAGCTGTGAGATCAGACGAGGGCCACGTGGTTTTTCTAATGGGTCCTCAAAGCTCCCATCAGCCCCTGCTGTGGACAAAAAGGGCTGGTGTTTGACAGACGATCAGCATGTGTGCCTGTTTAGCTGCTCTTCACCAGCAGCAGTCGTTCCAACCTCTTGCTATCAACATTTAGTCTTTTTTCTGTCTCTATAAGTTTGCATAAAAATAATTTATTTATCTATTTATTAATTTTTTTTGAGTAATTCAGTAAACCATAAAACGTAGTAATAGTAGTATCCTTTATTTAAACAAGAAAAAAATAATTGAGATTCAAACCTCTTTTCCAAGACTCACCTGGCCAAGACAGCAGCATTAAAATATCCATTATTAATAAACAAAACCAAACACACAGACACGTAAAGAACAGTTTCACAATTCTAGAAAAAATAAATAGATATATAAGTAAAATAAACTGGAATTATCTCACAGCATTACAAATACAGGCTGTTACAGAGCCAAATGAGCTAATGTCTCTGTAATGCAAAATTTACTTAATTCCTCCAAAGCTATGAGAAATGGTAGTTTTAAATCCTTTTGCATTTTATTCCAGGTAGCAGGAACAGAAAATGTAAAGGCTTTTTTTTATCCCTTTCAGTTCTGACTTTTAAGACATGCATCAAAATGATGTCCTGAGGGCACAGGTCGTATAGGCTGATGTTCCTACACAGAAATCAGCATACATATGTAGCAAAATAGCCCAAGAATGCATTTATAGATTAAAAAAAAACATCAAATGAGAAAGTCTCCAAACAGACAGAGATGGACAAATTGCTGTAGCAAACAAAGCACAGTGATGTACACGCTAGCTGCAATCATTCATAAAACACAGACCATAATGATACACAGTATCTAATATTTTATTTTTCAAATACTGGGCTAAAGCATTCATAATTAATTTCTCTTTGATCTATCAAGTGGAAAATGTTGAAAGTGCTTCCTGACTTGATGTGAGAAACACTTTTTTTCAAAAAAAAAAAAACAGAATTTAACTTTCACCTTAGAAACCAGTCTTTCAAATAAAGTTTATAAACAATCAGTCAATCAGAATACCTGAATATTTATAGCATCTGACAATTTCAACCCCTTGACCAGTTGATAATCCAGGGAGGAGAGGTGAGAACTTCCTGCTATTTGAAAATAGCATTGCTTTTGATTTCTCTGCATTTAAAATAGTGTTGCGCCGATGCCATTTTTTGGCCCCGATACCGATACCCGATACCTGGCTGTGCAGTATTGGCCGATACCGATACCATCTGTTTGAAATTGATGTGTGTGTGTATATATGAAGAACTGCATACTACTTAGGGTAGTAGAACTTTTTATTGCCTAAATGGAATGGGTGACAATAGTTGAATAAACTTTTGGCTGTCAAAGGCCAAAATAGTGCAACATTCGTGAAATTATAACATGTATAATAGTAGGGCAACAGTAAGACAGTAAAATTACATTAATAATTGAATAATCTCTTTTAAACCCTGAGTTTTGGCTCTCAAATGCCAAAATAGTGCATCTTTCATGAACTTATATAACATGTATAATACTAGTCAGGAGAGAGAAGGCTGCGTTCAAGTGACATGCAAACATCAAAATGGTATCGTGCCCTATTTGTTGGTACTCGCCGATACTGATACCACCATTTTAGTGCTGGATCGGGGCCCCGTCCGATACTGGCATCGGTATCAGTGCAACATTAATTTAAAACCAGCTAAAGCCCAATCAGACGATCTTGAACAGTTTAAGTGATCGAGAGACTGAAGAAAATTAAAAATAAATAACAATGTCATCACTATAAAGGCAAGGCAAGGCAAGGCAAATTTATTTATATAGCACAATTCAGTACAAGACAATACAAAGTGCTTTACATGATTAAGATATAGCAAAATAATAAAATGTAGATAAGAAATAGAATAAAAGCAAGTAGGGATAGAATGTAGTAACAAAAAAGAACATTAAAAACAGTAAAACTGTTTAACTAGAACAGTCAAAGGCAATTTTAAACAAATGTGTTTTTAATCTTGATTTAAAGGAACTCAGGCTTTCAGCACTTTTACATTTTTCTGGAAGTTTGTTCCAGATAAGTGGAGCATAGGAACTAAATGCTGCTTCTCCATGTCTGGTTCTGGTTCTAGGTATGCAGAGAAGGCTGGAGCCAGAAGACCTTAATGGCCTGGATGGTTTATACACTGATAACAAGTCTGTGATGTATTTAGGTGCTAAGCCATTTAGGGATTTATAGACTAACAGAAGTATTTTAAAGTCTATTCTCTGAGATACAGGGAGCCAGTGGAAGGACTTCAGAACCGGGTCCATGTTCTCTACGTTCTTAGTCTTGGTGAGGACGCGGGCAGCAGCGTTCTGGATCAGCTGTAGCTGTCTGATCCACTTTTTGGGAAGACCTGTGAAAACACCGTTGCAGTAATCAATTCGACTAAATATAAACGCATGGATTAGTTTTTCCAGATCCTTCTGAGACATTAGTCCTTTAATCCTGGAAATGTTCCTCAGGTGATAGAAAGCCGACCTTGTAACTGTCTTTAGATGCTTTTGGAGGTTCAAAGATGGAATGCAGCATCAGGCAAATTTTCACACAGGTTGTTCACATAAATTGTGAACAAAAATGGTCCTAGTATGGAACCTTGAGGCACTCCTTTTAAAACAGGAATGAATGAAGAAGATTTTTTTCAATTATATTTTATTTATATAGCGCCAAATCATGAAACATGTCATCTCAAGGCACTTTCCAAAGTCAAATTGAAACAGATTATACATCCATCCATTTTCTGACCCACTTAATCCCTCATGGGGTCGCGGGGGTTGCTGGTGCCTATCTCCAGCGTTCATCAGATTATACAGATTGGTAAAAATAATTTCCTGGAAATCCAGCAGGTTGCATCAACTCTTGACAAGCAGCATTCACTCCTCCTGAAAGAGCGTAGAGCCACAGTGGACAGTCAATTCAATTCAATTCAATTTTATTTATATAGCGCCAATTCATGAAACATGTCATCTCAAGGCACTTTACATAGTCAAATTCAATCATATTATACAGATTGGTCAAAAATTTCCTATATAAGGTAACCAGTTGATTGCATCAAAGTCCCGACAAGCAGCATTCACTCCTGGAGAAGCGTAGAGCTACAGGGAGAGTCGTCTGCATTGTCCATGGCTTTGCAGCAATCCCTCATACTGAGCATGCATGAAGCGACAGTGGAAAGAAAAACTCCCCATTAACGGGAAGGAAAAACCTCCAGCAGAACCAGAACCAGGCTCAGTATGAACAGTCATCTGCCTCGACCCACTGGGGGTTAGAGAAGACAGAGCAGAGACACAACAAGACAGACAAACAAGCACAGAAGCACACATTGATCCAGTAATCGTTTCTATGTTATATGGTAATAGCGGGTGAGCTGTCTTCCCTGGAAGATGACCCAGAAGCTACAACCAGCTTAGAGCATGGTCAGATAACCCAATGTTGTGGAGTCTATTCATCAGAATGACGTGATCAACAGTATCAAATACCTTTAATAAGTCAATAAAAATAGTTGCACAATGTTTTCCAGCCAGATCCATCCCCACATAGGTTAGTCTTGGAAAACACACAATGTATAACTTTATACATAAATATAAAGGCAGCAGTTATTCTGAGGCTGGAAGTAAAAACGTGTGAACCTGGGCTGTGGTTTAATGCTCTCTTCCCGTCACCAACGGCGTCTGACATCTGTTGATCTGCAGGTTTTTGTT
Organism: Fundulus diaphanus; assembly: GCA_037039145.1. NCBI lineage: Eukaryota > Metazoa > Chordata > Actinopteri > Cyprinodontiformes > Fundulidae > Fundulus > Fundulus diaphanus. The sequence goes on from CM073133.1 coordinate 5,994,461, forward strand.
CAGGCTGCAGGGATCATTTCTCACTGTGGGACACTTTGCCAGCAGACACAGAAGTAGGAGCCTTCATGTTCCTCTTTAACTTTGGTGATCAACAAACTACAGCCGTGATCTTCCTTTGAAGCAGAGAAATCATCTTTCTGTGGATGGTAGTAACGGTTATAAACAACACCATCGTCCAGATTGATACGTAGAATCACTCGGAGCAGATCTTTCTTTGTGCTTTGGTACCAGAAAACCTGTTTTTCCATACACGTTTCGGTTCCTGAGCATTTTAAAGAGACTGTAGTATCAACTTTAGCTACATGTGATAACCTGTCCTGAACCAGCTGTGCTGCCATGGCAGTCAGCGCTGTAGAGACACAGACAGACGGGTGAAGGTTAGTGTGACAGTGTTGGCTCCAGGTGGGCTTTGTTGGCTCCTGATTGGCTGCAAACACTCACCTGAACACAGACAGCAGAGAGCAGCAGCTGGGAGGAAAAGCATTTTGTGCAGTGGTGTTTCCTCTGGTGAACCTGGGGAGAAGTGGCGCTCTGATGCAGCTGAGGCCAAACAAGGACGAGCTGTGCGATCAGACGAGGGCCACAAGGTTTCTAACAGCTCATCAGAGCTCCCATCAGCCCCTGCTGTGGACAAAGAAGACTGGTGTTTGATAAACAGCCAGCAGGTGTGCCTGTTTAGCTGTTTTTCACCACCAGCAATCGCTCCAACTCCTTGTCAGCAGTTACTCATATTTTCTGTCTCCACAAGTTTGCAGAAAGATTTCTTTTCGTTATATATCCAATACTTTCATTTTTTCAATCAAGTAACCCAGCAAACCAAAGAACAGTTACAAGGAGACAACATGTTAAATACCACAATGCTGAAAGGGAAGCAACCTGTCTCTTTGCTGCCCTCTAGAAACTTCACACCATCTCCCACAATGGGGGAGTGATGGCTTAATGCTGGTGTCCCGGAGGTTCTGGATTCAACTTCCACAGACACAGACACAGTGGCAGCCCACAGCTTCAAGTTATGACAAAACTTTCAAAATAACACAAGACCCACTCTGTGCACGCTAATCTATGCATATATGTTTAAATACACATTTTGCAGATACTTATTTGTGTGTGTAGAAAAAGGTGCGCAAGTTGAGCGTTCAACATGTGGCTTATGACAACACTATTCTGTCAGTGTTAACATGCTAAACCTTTAGGAATTATTAGCTCTGTAGCGACTGCTTAACCTTTCTTAAGGAATTACTAGTGTTTCGTGCAAGGCTTCACCTTTTTAGGAGTTACCAGCGTTTTAAGCTTATGCTGCTTACCTTTCTTTTAAGGAAAATTAACAATTTAGCTTTATGAGCACCCCCCGTTCCATACAAACAGGGTGGCACCTCAGATTAACTAGGAGTTAAATCCGGAAACAAATCTGTTCTGCACAACACAAAATAAGCTCTTAAAATGTAAACATGAGGACACATCACCTGGACTCAGATGTGCAACACAATTTTGTTCAGACAGTAAGAATAACTTTACAGTTAAATCGACTATCAGACTGCTGGTTACACCAAATAACTTGGATTGATTCAAGCATTTGCATTTGTGTTTTTGCAGTACAGTTTATTATCACTAGCTGAGAAATTTTTGGAGTTAACTTTTTTTTTAAAGTTTAAAAATGTCGCAGATGATATTCTCATGTGTGCAGTGGAAGCTGTGTTTACGAACGCCCACCCAAGGACGCCAATTGCTGTGCTATTACACACCGTTGAAGTTATTCAATGTTTAATAAATAACTCACTGTCTGTTTGCTATTGTCTGGTGAATATCAGCCCAAACAGCTGATATTAGGACAATAGTTGAAAGGAATGATTCGAGCACTGACATTCTCTTAACAACAAACTCTGCACACATATAGAATAAATGAGTGACAACTTCTCTTCAAGTTCAAGAATTTATTAACAGAAATAAAATGAACATCACTATAGAATGTTGTTTATCTGAATTAACACAACATGTCAATCAACAAATCCTCTCTACTAGGCCGTCTCGACTCAGCTTTCCTGCAACAGTTGAGAAAAATCCCAAGGCTGGTTTCGGTATAGATGGATTTTTTACTCTGGTGTCTAGTTATGCAGAGGATGGACTGCAGAGTTAGCTTCGATCCAGCTGGCAGTTCTCCAAACCCAGTCGGGTCCTCTGATGATGATGAGAGTGTTCTCCCCAATGCTGCATATCAGCAGGAAATGAGAGCGATTGTCTGTGGGAAGCAAGCCTTTGTACAGTGACTCCCCCCCCCCCCCCTACTGTGAGGGACAGTCCCTTGGTGACTGGCAACAGTCTCAAATTTCTTTGCTTACAACTCAATCTGATTTTTCCTCATGGCTTGATTGCACAACAAGGCCGAAGGCTGCAACAAAGGAACCAAGTCTGTTTGCAGTGAAAACATGCAGTTCATGTCTAGTTGAAGCATGTGAAGCAGTTCTACCAGGGAATCACTGTGGTCCCAAACATTTACCTGGGAGTTCCTTAAAACCTTTAACTTTTATAGTGTAGGCAGGCCATTAGTGAGTGATGTCTGCTGCTTTGCAGGCATAGTCTGATGATACTCTGGAATCTGACCTTCTCAATCAGAAGATCATCCCAAAAAGTGCCTAAGTGAAAGTCTATGTTCACACAATCTCCTTTCTTATTTGGGGCATTTAATGGTGAATTCACACCAAATATGAATGAGGTGGTCTGAGCAGGGGATTTATATATTATCCCTATGCAAAAGGTGCAATCAGGAGGGGTGAAGCGGCCCGCGGTGCGATCCACACAGTTAGAGCGGTGCGGTCCACACGGTCTGTGTGGAACAAGCAAAGCGGTTACTTACGCTTAAGTTAAAAAATCTGCACTATTCCATCAAATGGTGTCGTGGCAACCAATCAGGGACTGGTTGTTGTTGTGAAGGAGCACAGTGGAGACACTGATTTTTTTCAGTCAAAATGGGAGATAGAAAAAGGAATGTTGACATGGGATGAAGTAAGGAATGTTCTTTAGAGGTTTGTGGATGGCTTTGAAAAAAAGCCGTTTTAATTAAGTCCTTAAAAGGACTGTTAAACCATTCATTAATCGTCCTTCTCTTGTAGCTCCTGAGCTGACCCGCCCAGCTGGCACTTCTGTAGCCAGTCGGTTGCTCTGTCTGTTGGTCTCTTGCTCTGCTCTCTCCCACTGCTCTCCTTGCGACCGACTGAAGGTTGCTTCATGCTTGATGCACGTACGTTCCGCGTGGAAATGAGACGTGCGGACACAACATCTGCAGCATTTATGCACCTTCTGGCTTTTCCTCTGAAGTAGCACTTTTCTTCTAGAGTGTAGAGAGCAGCAATGCACTCCTACACCAAGCGTACATAGAAGTAGAAAACACAGTTGCGTCCAACATTTAAGCCTCTTACTTTCATCCAAGAATGACGAGAATTTTTGTCCAGGAATTGTTAACAATTTGTTGATCATGGTGATCTTTTTGGGCCCAATCATAAAGTCAGTATTTACGTTCCTCCGCCAGAAGGAGCGCTTGCTCGTCTAACATGTTTCTCTGCGTGGGATTGTCTGCGTACTTAGAAATTTTTCCAGGTGTGCAAAGCGGAAAGTTTTGGCTGCCCGGGGGGGCGTGGAAACCAAAATTATGTAATTTGGCTGCCAGACCTTGCGAATGCATCAAGCATAAACCAGGCTTCAGCTCCATAGCGAGGCACGGCCAGCCACCGCATTTGTGCTTGGGCTCTCTATGTCCACCCACTTTCTCTGATCTCCCACCCTCCTGACCTCTGTTGTATGGGTAAGTCGTCCCCGAAGCGGGATAACAGTTTTGGATCTTGGACAAAAAAGGACCGCTGAAAGTGACCGTGATCGAGCTATAGATCCTTGGACTCTCCAAACTGGGAACATTTCTAGAGAATCTGATGCCCCCTCAGGGACGCTGGTTGTTCAGCTTTCCCCATTGAATACGGTGCCCTGACTCGCTTGGTAAAATTCCGGCCCGCCCTGTTAAGTTGAAAAGAAAAGCGGATAGAAGCTTCTCCTATTTGATGATGCCGTGAAGCGCGGTGAAGCCAGTGTCACCATTTGTTCATACGAAATGCACAGCAGTCAACACCGCGCGGTGAAAGCAAAACACCGCGTTCAGTGTGAACGCAAGGAATGCCATGTTTACTGGTGAACTCAAAACCTGATAGACTTGCAGATTATTTGTTGGTTTTATATTTCCCACAATCAGATTAAAACAGACAACAATGAATGTGAATGCCAATGTTATTAAAGGGGCATCAGTCAGCTGTGGCACACCTTATTTCATCAAGTAAGAAATTAGACCTGTAGGTTTGTTGAAGGGTTTATGGGATTGTCAGAAAGCAAGCTGTAAATAGTCGGCTTTACAGACTACAACACTACCATGGCATTCAGTGTGAAAAATCTCACAATTTTATAAAAATGTCTCACTGGTCCTCAGGTGAACCTTTTTCTACAATTCATCAATATAAAAAGGCAGCAGTTATTCAGTGGCTGGAGGTAAAAACATGTGAACATGGCTGTGGTTTAATGCTCTCTTCCCGTCACTAACGGCATCTGACATCTGTTGAACTGCAGGTTTTTGTTCAGGCTGCAGGGATCATTTCTCACTGTGGGACACTTTGCCAGCAGACACAGAAGTAGGAGCCTTCGTGTTCCTCTTTAACTTTGGTGATCAACAAACTACAGCCGTGATCTTCCTTTGAAGCAGAGAAATCAGCTTTCTGAGGATGATTGTAACGATTATTAACGTCTCCATTTTCCAGACTGATACGTAGAATCACTCGAAGGGGGTCTTTCTCTGTGTTTTGGTACCAGTAAATCTGTTTTTTCTCACATTTTTCTGTTCCTGAGCATTTTAAAGAGACTGTAGTACCAGCTTTAGCTACATGTGATAACCTGTCCTGAACCAGCTGTGCTGCCATGGCAGTCAGCGCTGTAGAGACACAGACAGACAGGTGAAGGTTAGTGTGACAGTGTTGGCTCCAGGTGGGCTTTGCTGGCTCCTGATTGGCTGCAAACACTCACCTGAACACAGACAGCAGAGAGCAGCAGCTGGGAGGAAAAGCATTTTGTGCAGTGGTGTTTCCTCTGGTCAACCTGGGGAGAAGTAAATAAAATTGAATTGAATTGAATAGAAGTGGCGCTCTGATGCAGCTGAGGCCAAACAAGGACGAGCTGTGAGATCAGACGAGGGCCACCTGGTTTCTAACAGCTCCTCAAAACTCCCATCAGCCCCTGCTGTGGACACGTCAGAGTTTCTGATGTGGTTTAGTTTCAAAGCTCATCTTTCTGTTAGTGTCTGTCTCCATCAAACAATGTCATGACAGATTTGTCCACAGACACCTAGGCAGTCTTATGTTTAAAGGAGCAACAAGTAAAAGATTTACTGTAAAATTAACCAAAATCATTCTCGTTTGTCACCTTGGATGCAAGTAACATTCCCTATAAGCAATCTGTCCTCTCCATCAACAATGTCTTAAGTCAAGTTTTTCTCATTTCAAACTTGAGGTACGACATGGAACTACTTTGGTTCCAAGTGTAGCCCGTGTTTACTTCCTGGTTCCTCAGCCAATAATAAGATAAGATGACCAGAAATAGAACAGAATACATAATCTTTCTATCCTGTAGAAGTAAATATTCAGTGGGGTTTCACAGCACCAACAGACCTTTGAGTAAAATTAGTATTCTATGTGGCAGAAGTTGTGTGTGTGTGTGTGTGTGTGTGTGTGTGTGTGTGTGTGTGTGTGTGTGTGTGTGTGTGTTGTTCCAATTTGCAACACTGGGTGTCATTATTACTTACTGCTCCTTTAAAGCTGCAATAGACCCCTTGCATCTGACGTCACAGTCACGTGATCGGGGGTGCGCGCCTCCATCTTGGTGGGCACGCTAGCGTGACAGCCCACCACTGCACTGGCCCAGTTACCTCATTACTCGCATGGCCGGCGGAGCGTATACAAAAGACTATTCACTGATTGTTCAATATGGTGCAAACAGACTGCATCTCTGTTGCCAAAGCAATGTTTACAGTTTAGGGTCAGATGTTATCGGACTATATGCAGCCAAGTTATGAGAATAAACAACATTAAACTCACCCTTCCACGGACAACTGCTACATCATTCAGGTAACAAACAGACAGTTCACGTATCCATCCGGCAGTGAACTGTTTGTGCGCTTCCAAACTCTTGTACGCCTTCATCTGATCGCCACTGTACGTTGGGGTGGGTGACAACACAAGGTAGTTCACCAGATCCGCACAGCAAACTGATGGCCAATCATCGGGATTGCTAGAAAAATCCTTATCAGGAAGAGCCAAAGGGTCCGCAAATACCGGGCATACATACACTGTACGAGTTTTTCAGTCGTGGTACTTACATACATCTAAAACTGTGTGACGGAACCGCGGGGTTTAAAAAGTTTACCGCTCACGATCTGTGCGGCGCGACGCTCGCTGTGGTGGCAGAGGCAGGCGAGCGACGGTGGGTGACAGGGACGCCAGAGCAGGGGGTCGAGCCCAGCTCTGGCGAGGCCCGCAGGAGGCACCGGGGGAACGGAGGGGAGAGAGAGGAGGGACGAGACGCACCGGCAGCCGCGCGGCACGGCAGGTCGCCCGGCCCGCGAGCGGAGGAGTGCCGAAACAGGCGGCCAGCGCTTGATCTCTGTGGGAGCTGCAGGCCTGTAAAAACTCTAACCAATTCCTGCCGTTGGCACCACATGGCAGAGCTCTGTCAGAGTTTTATTCATGTTTTCATTCCCCTCTGTCCCTCAAGTTCCGGGCGTATCTATTCGTTGTCCCACATGCCAATTATTCTGACGCAGTCCCATAACGACAGTACGCGTGTTCGTTCGCTGTTCGTTCCTACTTGTTGGCTGCGCATGTGAACTTCTAATATATATCCGGTTAGCTTAGCGGTTAGCTTAGCAGTTAGCTTCGGTGTTAGCCGTTCATTGTAGCTCCGCTGCTCTCACCGTAGACTTTGAACATGGCTGAGAGTCACAAGAAGCGAACCGTGTACACGTTTATGAGAAGAAGAGGAAGGCCTCAGTAGAAAGAAATTAGATCAGAGTGGATTTGTGAGATTTTTTTTCATGCCACCCCCCTGAGGAGCCGAAGAGCAGGCAAGACATTATTGGCATTATTGTGCATATATATAGTTACATATGTATATATATTTATATTTCTTTTGTGGAGAATGTTGTATGTATATATATATATATATATATATATATATATATATATATATATATATATATATATATATATATATATATATAATTATGTTGTTTGTATGTCTGGAGCATGTAACGAAAATAATTTCCCTCTGGGATTATTAAAGTATTTCTGATTCTGATTCTGATGTGCTGTTATTCAAAGAGGGACTTTGTCTTTGTCCACTTTGACCAACAAAAAAAGCATACTTTCATCTAGTCATCCATGCATTTACTTCCTACACTTGGGGGGGAGGGGGGAGGCAGGTAACCCCTGGAAAGGTTGTCAGTCTGTCACAGGGCAACTCAGGGACTCACAGTCCAATCACAAGAAGTGCTTGTGATTGGACTGTAGGAGGACGGTGAAGGACCTGGACAGAACCACCACATGCACAGGAGACCTCTGTGGAGAAAGGTCTTAGAAAGGATTACAGCCTTCCTTGCTTCGAGTCACCAGTGCTAACTATCCCACCATGCAGTCAGTGAGCTTTAAAAGCAGTAACACAAATACACCTGTGGCACCTTCCCACGCGCCGAGCGTTAGGATGGGTGACACAACCAACAAATGCATGTACAAAACATCTGGTTTTGAGATTCAACTTGTAGCCTTCCTGTTTTATTTGCCATAGCTTCATAATCACTTTTAATTCAATCCCCTGATTGAGTGAAGATATCTGAACTATTTAGTCTCTCAGGTGTAATGATCTGGAGGATTCAGGACTCAAAGAAAGCAGAGGCCCAGATGACGATGCAGTAGTCACAACACATGTAGAGAATCTGCATCTCTCAACCGGACAACTGATGGTTGGTCAACTGATCTAAGAGGCCAAAGGCTGCCACAAAGGAACCAAATCTGTTTGTAGTGAAAACATGCAGTTTATGTCTGGTTGAAGCATGTGAAGCAGTTCTGCCAGGGAATCACTGCGGTCCCAAACATTTACCTGGGAGTTCCTTAAAACCTTTAACTTTTCTAGTGAGTGATGCTTTCTGCTTTGGAGGAATAGTCTGACGATACGCTGGAGTCTGACCTTCTGGATCAGAAGACCATCCCAAAAGTGCCTAAGTGAAAGTCTATGTTCACACAATCTTTTTTTAATTTATTTTTTTATCTGAGGTCTTTACAGGAATGGCGTGTTTCCTGATGGACTCAAAACCTGAAAGACAGATTATTTGTTGTTTTTACATGCCCCACAATCAGATTAAAACATAAAAACAATGAATGCCAGTGTTATTAAAGGGGTCATTAAAGGTAGCACAACTTATTTCATAATTAGACCTGTAGGTTTGTCAAGGGGTTTGTGGGATTGTTAGGAAGCTAGCTGTACATAATCAGCGTTACAGACAACAACACTACCATGGCCTTAAGTGTAAACAATCTCACAGGTTTCTAAAAAGGTCTCACTGGTCCTCAGGTGAACATTTTTCTACAATTCATCAATATAAAAAGGCAGCAGTTATTCAGTGGCTGGAGGTAAAAACATGTGAACATGGCTGTGGTTTAATGCTCTCTTCCCGTCACCAACGGCATCTGACATCTGTTGATCTGCAGGTTTTTGTTCAGGCTGCAGGGATCATTTCTCACTGTGGGACACTTTGCCAGCAGACACAGAAGTAGGAGCCTTCGTGTTCCTCTTTAACTTTGGTGATCAACAAACTACAGCCGTGATCTTCCTTTGAAGCAGAGAAATCAGCTTTCTGAGGATGACTGTAACGATTATTAACGTCTCCATTTTCCAGACTGATACGTAGAATCGCTCGGAGCGGATCTTTCTCTGTGTTTTGGTACCAGAAAACCTGTTTTTTCTCACATTTTTCTGTTCCTGAGCATTTTAAAGAGACTGTAGTATCAGCTTTAGCTACATATGATAACCTGTCCTGAACCAGCTGTGCTGCCATGGCAGTCAGCGCTGTAGAGACACAGACAGACAGGTGAAGGTTAGTGTGACAGTGTTGGCTCCAGGTGAGCTTTGTTGGCTCCTGATTGGCTGCAAACACTCACCTGAGCACAGACAGCAGAGAGCAGCAGCTGGGAGGAAAAGCATTTTGTGCAGTGGTGTTTCCTCTGGTCAACCTGGGGAGAAGTGGCGCTCTGATGCAGCTGAGGCCAAACAAGGACGAGCTGTGAGATCAGAGGAGGGCCACGTGGTTTTTCTAACAGGCCCACAAAGCTCCCATCAGCCCCTGCTGTGGATAAAGAAGACTGGTGTTTGACAGACGATCAGCATGTGTGCCTGTTTAGCTTCTCTTCAACAGCAGCAGTCGCTCCAACCTCTTGCTGTCAGCATTTAGTCTTTTTTCTGTCACTACAAGTTTGCATAAGAATACATTGATTGTTTTCTTTATATCTTGCATTTTATGTTACTCTACCCACCTCAGCACCACAGATAATTGTTTGATCCAACCAGCCAGCCTGATTTAAACTCAGAATGTGACCTTTGTCAAACTCAGTCGTCTAGGACTTCCAGATACTTTGGTAACTGTTTCAGCCCCGGTTGTGTATGATCTGGATAGTGTCTTCCAGTGTTGTAGTCAAGTCACTATGCCTCGAGTCCGAGTCCAGGTTCGAGTCTCCAGTGTTCAAGTCCGAGTCAAGTCCAAGTCATTAAAAAAAAATCCGAGTCAAGTCCGAGTCGAGTCACTATTGATCAAGTCGAGTCCAAGTTCCACACTAAAGTAAGCATAGCCTACATGTTTTTAAACTAAAAAAAAAAATCCACATAGCTGTGGTGTCGCAGCTATAATTTAGATATTAAAATCATACACCAAATAATATTGTAATGACATATTAAAATTATAGCCTAATGATATAAAAAAAAAAAGTCGAGTCTTTTTCTCAATTTCCGAGTCAGAATGATCTGAATGTAGGAGTCCGAGTCCAAGTTCGAGTCATCAGTGCTCAAGTCCAAGTCAAGTCACGAGTCTCTAAATTTAGCTAATGACTCGGACTTGAGTTCGAGTCTCGGACTCGAGTACTACAACACTGGTGTCTTCAATTGATACATAACTGAAAGAAACTGAATTCATACAAAGCTGTATTTATTGAAACGACTTTTGGAGGTATTGCCATGAAAACAAATATTACTGTTACTGGAGTGGACACACTGACAAAAAGTGCTTAGGATTTATAAAACATAAAATAACAAAATAAGGATAATCAGTGCCTTTTACATGGCCTCACTAGTCCTTTAAACCAATGAAGTTGTACTCCACTTGTTTTTGGCTGATGTTCGCCAACCATTCATGCAATTTTATTTATTCATTTTTTTAAATTAATTGCTCCACTTGTGAAAGTAAAATCTTTTGAGCTCTATTTGACATTAAGACATCGATTCTTATTGCCATATTGCCATATTGCTAGACAGGACACTGGAAGAAAAAAAAAATTAATAATAATAATAATAATAATAATTTAATAATCGAGACTTGCCGTCAAGAATCTATGCAGTAGATCGCGAAAATTAGAATTGCGATGCATCGTCATGACGATTATTTTGCACACCCCTAGTTGCCACTCACTGAGCCTGGTTCTGCTGCGGGTTTCCTCCTGATAAAAGGGAGTTGTTCCTTTCCACTGTCGCTGCCTGCTTGCTACGTTACCAATTACTTGGGCTTTGTTCGATTGAAAACTTTTGGCACTTTATTTTACTGGATTTACCTGTATTATTTTATTAGTAGGACAAAAATGGAATGTGTGTAATTTAGCTTTAATCTGTCTACACGACAGAACATGGAGGGATTTGTTTGATTCTACATTTTTGGGATATTAAGTAGATCTGTTTGTAATAATGATGCAATACGTTGTGATTTATTATAAATTGATGCTATGTAAATAAACTCGTTTATTTAGTAAAGGCAGCTCTTATACCTTCTAGTGGCCATTTTATACCAAAGCATCAAAAGTTATTCTTATCTCTGGTCTGCAGCAGGACCAAAATGTGTTTTCTTGTATCCGCTGGGGAAATTGATTTTTAGCCTCCCACAACTAAGATGCTGTTGTGTAATTCAAGGTTTATGTTGTTAAGCATGACTTACAGTCTTAACAACATACACACAACTTACATCTTTGTTTCTTTTTTTAACCTATAGCACAGATTAATTTGGTTACGTTTACTATGCATTTTACTAAAGCTATTTTCATCTGGTATCAGATTACACTAGTGATCCCAGAGAGGTATACTTAGCTTGAAATTTTGGCCCAAAATAAATGAATAAACATCTGAGAAAAGAACAAGAGAGATTTAATAAGATTATAAACAAATCCCCTGGAACTGACTGAACAAGTTAGACTGGTCATTAGGAGCTAAAAGTGTAAAGTGCAAAGTGTAAAGCGCAAAGTGTAAAGCTGCCATCTGGTGTTCAGTTCAAAGCAGTACTGGACTAATACTCAGACTGTTGAATCAGTAATATATAAATCTGTTTGATGGCGCATGATTTTTGACTAATATGTTTTAATAAGAAAATCAATAAAATATGGTAGCAAACTTAACGACTGCTCTGAGTTAAAAACTTTCACATGTTGAAGGACACTTTTTTGAATGCTACCAGACCCCTCAGTATTGGGTTGGTTTAATATTTTCAGTTAATATCATCTTCTTTTGTTCCCCGGTTCATTACAAAGGCTGGAATATGTTCACAGGAGCAAGAAACCTAGCGATCAGTGCAACACATTACATTAAGCTGTGGTTGAAAAGCAGCATCCTGCCAGTAAAATGCCCTGTCATACAGGCTTTTATTCAATGTTTGGTTCACATAAATTTCATTCTGGTAGATTAAGTTTAAGCCGAAAGATTTATGAATCAGTAAAATAATATAAAACCTTTTTTGTGGGTTGTTTTGTGCTGTCTAAATAAAGTAATATGCCACAAATAATACAATGCGCACTTTTCTTAATGGAGTTTGGCACACTAACTACTTAGCTAATCATTAAATTCACGTTTTAAAAAATTTACTTAACAATGCACTAAAATGTATTTCAAAAGCTACTGTGGCTTCTAAAAATAACTCACATCAGTAAAATAGATAAATAATCGTGTTATTGTGGGTAAACTGCAACACTCTGCCCAAATTTACTTCCTTACACAACAAAATGACGACAAACCGCTACGCATTGTGGGAAATGTATTCAAGTCGAAAAGTAGGTTCTTGAACATTAGATCACGTATTGTGAGTTCATATTATTTTTAAAGTCGTATTGTTTTATTACATTTGCATTTTTAATAGACATCATACGGTTCTTTATTTTAGAACAGCTGCTTAGGTTACAGTCATTATTTTATTTCCTGTGGACTACAAGTCCCAGCACGTCCGCGCCTTTACGTGCGGACGTTTAGCAAACGGCCAGTTGCTAAAAGGAAAGCGAGCCGCTTCCGTGTTGATCTTGTGTTGTTCTCGTTAGAAAAACCGTCATCTGCGCGGCCGGAGCTGAGCCCACAGCCTCTCCGCAGGGTCCCCGTCATGGTCCTGTGAAGTCCGGGGACGTCTTCCCGCTCTCCCGCGCCGACATGTCGCTGCTGCAGGGCCCCAAGAAGAAAGACAAGCGCATCCTGTGCGGTACCTGCCCGGACCCCAAGTGCCAGGCGCGGCTCTTCTTCCCTGCTCACGGCTCCATCAGCATCGAGTGCACGGAATGCGGCCAGCGGCACGAGCAGAGCGGCCTGCTGAACGTGGAGGAGGTCACCGACCCGGACGTGGTGCTCCACAACCTGCTGAGAAACGCCCTGCTCGGCGTCACCGGGGCCCCGAAGAAGGGGACGGAGCTGGTGAAGGTGATGGGGCTCTCCAACTACCACTGCAAGTTGCTGTCGCCGGTGCTGACCCGCTACGGCATGGACAAGCAGACCGGCAAGGCCAAGCTGCTGAAGGAGATGAACCAGGGTGAGATCTTTGACTGCTCCCTGCTGGGGGACCGAGCCTTCCTCATAGAGCCCGACCACGTGACCACCATGGGCTACGGCAAGGACCGCTCCGGCAGCCTGATCTACCTCCACGACACCCTGGAGGAGATCAAGAAGGCCAACGGCAACCGGGAATGCCTCATCCCGGTCCACGTGGACGGGGATGGCCACTGCCTGGTCCACGCCGTGTCCAGGGCGCTGGTGGGCAGGGAGCTGTTCTGGCACGCGCTGCGCGAGAACCTCAAGCAGAACTTCAAGCAGAACCTGGACCGCTACAAGAGCCTCTTCCAGGACTTCATCGACGCCGCCGAGTGGGAGGACATCATCAACGAGTGCGACCCGCTGTTCGTGCCCCCCGAGGGCGTCCCCCTGGGGCTGCGCAACATCCACATCTTCGGCCTGGCCAACGTCCTCCACCGGCCCATCATCCTGCTGGACTCCATGAGCGGCATGCGCAGCTCCGGCGACTACTCCGCCACCTTCCTGCCGGGCCTCGTGCCCGAGGAGCGCTGCCGGGGGAAGGACGGCAAGCTCAACAAGCCCATCTGCATCGCCTGGAGCAGCTCCGGCCGGAACCACTACGTGCCCCTGGTGGGGGTCAAGAACACGGTGCTGCCCAAACTGCCGCCGCGCATGCTGCCCAAGGCCTGGGGCATCCCCCAGGAGCTCATCCGCAGGTACGTCAAGCTGGAGCCTGACGGCAGCTGCGTGATCGGCGGCGACCGCGGCCTGCAGGATAAGTACCTGATGCGGCTGGTGAACGCCATGGAGGAGGTGTTCATGGAGAAGCACAGCATCCACCCGTCGCTTGTGGCTGACGTGCACCAGTACGTCTACAGGCGCACTGGCGTCATCGGCGTCCAGCCCGAGGAGGTGACGGAGGCGGCCAAGAGGTCGGTGACGGAGAACCGGCTGCACCGCTGCCTGATCTGCGGCGCCCTCTCCGAGCTGCACGTGCCACCCGAGTGGCTGGCCCCCGGGGGGAAGCTCTACAGCCTGGCCAAGGCCACGCACGGCCAGCTGCGACCGGACAAGAACTACAGCTTCCCCCTCAACAACGTGGTGTGCTCCTACGACCCCCACAGGGACTGCCTGCTGCCCGACTACAAGCTCAGCTCCCTGAGCACCTGCGCCTGGTGCCACGGCACCTCGGTGCGGCACGTGCGGGGCGACGGCTCGGTGGTGTATCTGGACGGGGACAGGACCAACACCCGCTCGCAGGGCGGCAAGTGCGGCTGCGGCTTCAAGCACTACTGGGAGGGGAAGGAGTACGACAACCTGCCCGAGGCGTTCCCCATCACCCTGGAGTGGGGGGGCCGGGTGGTGCGGGAGACGGTGTACTGGTTCCAGTACGAGGCCGACGCGGCGCTGAACAGCAACGTGTACGACGTGGCCATGAGGCTGGTCACCAAGCACTTCCCGGGGGAGTTCGGCAGCGAGATCCTGGTGCAGAAGGTGGTCAACACCATCCTGCACCACACGGCCAAGAGGAACCCGGACGAGTACAACCCAGTGTCCGTGGACGGGGCGCAGCACGGCCCGCGTCCCGGCGACCCTGCCGAGGCGCCCCCGCCGGCGGACCCCCAGCTGCCCACCAAGATCATCCTGACGGGCCAGAAAGCCAAGACGCTGCACAAGGAGGAGCTGACGATGAGCCGGGCGGAGCGCAGCCTCCAGCAGAGCATCAGCGAGCAGGCCTCCGTCACCCAGAGGAGACGCACCGACAAGCTGAAGCAGGAACCCAGGGGGCCGGGGCGCAGCGCCTCCCCCGGCGGCTCCCCGGAAACCTCCTCCTCAGCCCCCGCCACCCCCACCAAAACCTCCTCCCCGTCCTCCTCCTCCAACAAGGAGAAGAAGATCCGGGTGACGACCAGCGACGGGCGACAGGCCATGCTGACGCTGCCGGCGCGCTCCACCTTCTCCGACCTGCAGAGGAGCATCGCCGAGCAGCTGGACGTGCCGCCGGCGCAGCAGTGCATCCGCTACGGCTTCCCCCCCAGGGAGCTGCCGCCGCCTGGGGACGGCGAGGAGAACGAGCCGGTGGCCCTGCAGCACGGCGACAGGGTGACGGTGGAGATCACCAGGGGCCCCGCAGACAAGGGCCCCGGGGCGTCCATGACCAGGGCGTCCAGCTCCCACTCGGCGCTGCACGCCGCCAAGAGCGACGACGGCAGCGTGGCGTCCGGCAGGGCAGGCGGCCGGGAGGTCCAGGAGAGCATCGACCTGGAGATGTCCTCCCTCTGTCTCCTAGCAACACTGATGGGTAAGAGTGACACGGGACACGGAGGATGTCTGCGTCCGTCTGTGTCTATGTCCCGTATTTCGGCTCCCTGACAAAAGTAAAGCTGTACATGAGAAGATATGAAGTCAAATGATCAGTAAACATTTTATCTGCTTAAATAATCTCATGATTTTAATATTAGTTTACATAGAAAGCAACAGGAAGCCTGGAAAAGGATTTTCCAGGTCTGGAGAGGCAGAGAAAGAGAAAATATGCAGAAACAAACACATTTTTCTTTCTTCTTAGCAAGAAAAAAGTCGGTCTGTGCCCTTTTTGTTCAGCCAGCTGAGCAGCAATGTGCAGCAACAAGATGGGGAGGGGGGACAGCCTGAAAAAACGCTGTCTCTCTGCCACTTTTCATCTCACGTCTGATTAAAATGTCCTTAACTGGAGGAACGGCATCATGGGAAATAGGTTATCTGCTGAAATGGAGACTTTCTAAGACTCCATCCATCCCTCCATCATCCATCCCTCCATCATCCATCCTGAGTTCTGGAGTTTATCCGATTTTGCTCCAAAGCAACAAGGACGTCTGCCCTTCCTGGTCCTGACCAGTTTGTATGTTTACCAGGATAAACGTGGAGCTTAAACCTGATGTTTGGTTTAGAAACACAAGCCTCACATGTTTACATCAGTTTTAACATCCAACAACAGAACAAATGGTTCTGGTTCTGGATCTGTTTTCTCCCTCCAGGCTGCATTTGTGTCCTGTAACTGTCGGCCATGTCTGCCGTTAATGAGCAGCACGCTGGCTTCTGATTGGCTGCAGCTGCAGGCAGGTGTGCCGCACACGTCGGTTGAGCAGCTGAATGGCCCGCTGCCATGAGCGTTACCAGAAACACTGCATGCATGCATGGATGGGGAATGTGCCGACTCAGCCTTCCCGTCCCCTCCCTGTCACCTGCCAAAGGGTCAAAGGTCGCTGGTGCTCTGTCAGATAAAAACAGAACAGGCCGGCGCTGATTTCCAGGAAGGTTTTTATCTCTGAGCTCCGCCTGACGCTGCACTTCCTGTCAACAGTCGGTCAGAACCGCTGAGCGTCGGTACAACCTGTCCCTGCTGGGCTGCGTCTCTCAGCCTGTCCTCCTGACGTCCTGAAAACATAAAATGTAAAATATAAAACATAAACTCTATCTGCTGAAGTCGGTTTAATAAAACCAGCCATGAGCAGAAAATCACTTCCTGGATTTTCCTTCAAACCAGAAAGGTGTGAAGTAAAGGCCTACAGGCGTGGTTTAGTGCGTCGTTATGTTTAAAGGCACTGCAGGTATTGAGCTGTGGAGTAAAATGTTAGAAACACTTTTGATTAGTTCAGGATCAACGTTCTAAGGCTGTAAAAACCCACATCTGTGCCTCTGTGCAGCTCTAGTTCATGAGCGGCTCCAGAAACGGGTTTTATTGTGTTGTTGTCTGGGTCAGAGCATCGTTGGCGCCGTGCGGTCCAGAGTCCAGATCCTCGTGTGTGTCCACACCCCTGGCAGGTGTTATGCTCTGTTTAAAAGTTATTTAATGTTTAATAAGTAACTCACTGTCCTCTGAGTATTGTCTGGTGAATATCAGCCCAAACAGCTGATATCAGGACAATAGTTGAAAGGAATGATTCGAGCACTGGTGATCTTTTAACAGCAAAACCTGCACACATATAGAATAAAGGAGTGACAGCTTCTCTTCAAGTTCAAGAATTTAATAACAGAAATAAAATGAACATCCAGAGAACATCACTATATAATGCTGTTTATCTGAATTAACACAATATTTCAATCAACAAATCCTCTCTACTAGGCTAGTGAAACTTGACTACTAAGCAAAATGGAGATAAAAAGAAGCTAAGGAACTATTTACATGCAAAAACAAACAAGACAAAATAAAATGGTTGATCATCATCAGAATGAATCAGTGAATCCTGGTTCACTGCAGATCTGAGTTAAAGAACCAAAGTTCATCTTAAAGAAAGTGGAATGAGGTTAAATTAGCTTCACTAATTCAGAACATTTTATGTGTTTCAACCCATTCACAATGCAAATCCTGAGTTACACAAAACATTATTTGAGGAAATAACATTTTAAAGAATGATTTTCTCAGTAAACGTCAGTGTCCTTCTATAATGCTCGATTTTATTAATGCGATTATTCCTCCGGAAACATTTAGTTTTGGGTTTTATTCCCACGTGTAGCTTCATGTGGCGCGGTGAGAGAAAAGCCGAGTCTCTGGTTGTTTCCACGGTCAGACGTGCAGCAGACGTCTTCTCAGCTCTGCTTATATGAAACACACTTTATACTGGAGAATAATATTAAAAATTATATTTATTTAGCACCTTTCAAAGACAGAAGAGGTTCGATTTGAAAGCAAAGAAAAAAAATAGCAATAAAACAGTTTAATATATGAAAAACAATTAAAGTAAAACACAGTTTGGAAGCACGGATAAAATCATCTTTGGGAAATAAGGCCAAGCCTAAAATTATTCACACTCCTGGAGGGTTAAGATTTAAACGTTTTATTATATAAAATGAGAAAAAAATATCTAAAACTATGTAAAAGAGGTATAAAATAAATAAAAAGGTACAGTTTAATTTAATATTGAAAATAATTTATACCTTTTTTTTTTTTAAATAATTAATGGGCGAATAATCTTTATTGTCTTTTTGTCAACCCTTCTTCTAATTGCTTTAATGATTTTAACGATTTGGTGACGAGCTCCAGGTGTCAAAGGTCAGCGCGCCTCTCCACCATCACCCTAATGTTTAGCTCACCTTCTCCCAAATGTTTCTGCTTCCAGTCAGAAGAAAAATGAACAGGTGACTTTTAATCTGTCGGGGGTGTGAATACTTTCTGCTTAACTGAACGTCGTTCAGACTGACCCAGATGTTAACTTCAGTCCAGCTCATCCAGACTAGAGCTGGACGATAATTTAATAACAATATATATCAATGATAGAAAAAAGGGTCAATAAAAAGTTAAATAGAATAAGTTTTTCTTCCGTTTATAAATTAATATTATACTCATTAATCTTCCCAACCAATCACAACGCAGACCCAGGACCTCTCCTTCACTAAGCTCCGCCCCCTTTGAGTTTGAATTCAATGTTTGTGTTTGTATCTAAAAATAAGTTGCTAAGAAACAGCATGAAATGTCCAGGGCTGCACTTAAAATATATGTTATGAATTTGTTGATAATTATCGACATCAATCAATAATATTTCTATTTTATCAATGTTTATTTCTACATCGTCCAGCTCTGGTCTGCAGGTTTTGGTAATTCATCTCAGGAAGCAGCACTGATCAGCTTCATTTCTCCTCCTCTTCTGCTCTTCCTCTACTGAGGAGAACCACAGTCTGACCTCCTCCTCCTCCTCTGGGGTGTGCAGCGAAGAGCAAAGCTCAGGCGGCACCAGAACACGGGTCCAAGCGGGTCGTCTTCAGACACCCAGGGAGACCCAGCCGGGCCCACAGCCTCGCTGGCTTTAGAGCAGAACCTCCTGCTGAGCAGCATGTAGCACCGGCGTGTTGAGCCTCCGTCTGTGAGGAGGAAGAACCAGAACCAGAACCGGGCTCAGAGTGAGCAGCCAGCTGAGGGACCAGAGCAGAAACAGGACAAAACCACTGAGCCAGGAGTTCAAGGTCCTGCCGTGTTTACCGGCTCCAGGCTAACTGTGGGTAGAGCATTGTACTTGGAGGTTCTGGGTTCAACTCCCACAGACTGCCACCACGGGTCCCAGAGCAAGACCCTTAACCCCAGTTTGCTCCCTGGGCGCCGCAGAGTGGCGGTCCACTGCTCCCCAAGGGGAGGGGCTAAAATGTGATATATCACAATGACAATAAAGATTATTATTATTATTATTATTATTATTGTTAACCTGTGACCCGTCTCCTCCTTCCAGGCGAGGACGTGTGGTCGTACGCCAAGAAGCTGCCGCACCTCTTCCAGCAGGGAGGCGTCTTCTACAACATTGTGAAGAAAGACATGGGTGAGTTGGTTCTCTCTGCTGTCCACAACACTTAAATGCTCTAAAAAAACCCCAGAAACTTCATGTTTGCTGGACCAATGTTCCTGTCGGGTCTCTCAGCGAGCCACAAGACAAACCAAAGGGAAAGATTAAAACCGCTGTTCACTCAGGAGCTCCTTTAGTCAAACACGGAGCAGGAACCCGTACAGACAGGCTGCACAGATGATTCAGTTTAAATAGACGCAGCATCCTGTGCAGCTCGCCGTTCTCAGGTGAAGCTCTGCGTTAAATTACTCACCTGAGGCTTCAAAGCTTTTTACGCAGCAAAGAGCTCAGCGAGAGGAAAGCTGCTGTCAGGAGTCAGCGGAGTCAGGGGGGGGGGAACTTTCTTTAGAACCTGAATAACAGCCTGAGATGCTGGGTTCTCAGAGCTCCAGAACAAAATGTGGACATTATGCTGAAAATGAGAATTAAAAAGGGCAGCGCCTTCACTTCAAGGTTTAATTATATGCATGTTTCTTCATACGTTTGTGAGCCGGGCTGGTAGGAATAATAAAAGTGATTTAGATGTGTTTGGAACTACTAAAGGCGTTTATAAAATGAATTATGAATTTTAACACATTCCCTGAATCCACACTGCATAAAACAAACCAGAAAGACAAGATATCAGAGGCACACAGAGGTGAATGAAGCTGCGTGTGAATCAAGTTCAGGGAATTATTTTTAACAGTTTCAGAGACAAAAATATATTACTTTAAAAACTGTATTTGCATCATATTTATTTCCTGCTTTTTAATCCAGGGCGGGATTCATAGGAAAAGGAGTAGCTAGCAGGACGAGGCAGCTGTGCCTGTGAGACAGCGCTGAGGGAAGCAGGAACGGCCTCAGCTACTCTCGCTGCTTAGAACGACTGCTGCTTGTCGCCATTAACACAGAAAAGGCTGCGAGACTTTCTGCTAGTCGCTGTTTGGAGTAAAGTCGCTAAATACAGCAAGAAAGCTGCTAAATGGGCAACACTGGACCGTCGTCTCTAGTTTTCCTTCCTTCCCTCCTGACAGCAGCAGCTTGGCAGCCAGACAGGAAGGAGCAGGCGGTGTTGTTGTTTTTTTTTCAAAATAAAGTACATTTTAACGTTTCATGATATTTAAATTCGTTTGAAACTCTGATTATGGTTAGTATAAGTGTGAAAATATAGGCTATACATAATATAGGTCGCATATAATTCATATGTTTTACATTAAAAAACCTTCATTCTGAAGGAGTGGCGGCTTTTATTTTGCCATCAGTTACGTGTAGCATAAGTCGTGGCGTTAGTAACGCGTAAAGTATGATTGTTAATTAATAATAATGATTATTGTTGTGCTAATAGTGTTAGTAAGGCGTAAAGTATTGTTAGTACTGCAGAGCCAGTGTAGACGGACGCTCCTCTGTGTCTCCTGAGCGGTTCTGGACGCTTGTGTCTTCCAGGTCTCATGGACGGGAAGCACTGCACGCTGCCTCACCTGACGGGGAAAACCTTTGTCTTCAACGCCGCGGAGGAGCGCCTGGAGCTGTGCGTGGACGCCGCGGGCCACTTCCCCGTCGGCCCCGACGTGGAGGAGCTGGTGAGGGAGGCGGTGGCGCAGCTGCGCTCAGAGGCCTCTAGGGGCAGCAGAGAGGGGAGTCCGTCCCACGGCGTCCTGCGGCTGGGCAGCGGCGGCGTCGTCCGCAAGAAGGAGCAGCTGCAGAGCGTCACCGCCTTCCAGGGCAAAGGTCACTCGCTGGGCAGCGCCGAGGGCTCCTCCCCTCCGGAGCACCGGCCAATCACGCGGCAGCACAGCAGCGGCGTGGACCTGAGCGCCAGCGTTTCCAGGGGCGCCCCGGACCTGTCGGACATTCCCGAGGACGCCACCAGAGAGCTGGTGCGCATGGCGCCGGGCTTCGTCACCACCAAGGACGGCCGGGCGCTGGACCCCGGCCTGATGGAGCAGCAGCGCAAGAAGCTGCAGGAGATGGTGTCCTCCATCCAGGCCTCCATGGAGCGCCACCTGAAGGAGCAGCAGAGCGCCGCGCCGGGCGGGGCCGGCCGCGAGCGAACTGCCGGGCCGAAGGCGGGCCCCGGCCCGGCCGCTCCCACGCAGGAACGCCGGCCCGCCGCCGCTGTGGGGGGCGGCAAACCGGAGGACAAGGTGGAGGAGATGGAGAGCCAGGACGCTGAGCAGAGCACCGCCAGCGAACCCATGGATCACTCCTGATTGTTCCCGAGCCGCAGCGCCGCCTCCGCCCCGCCTGGCCGCCATCCGAGGGCCTCAGAGCCTCGGGTCGGACCCCAAAGCTTAGGTCTTCATTACGTTGCGTCGTCTTTACTGCATGACTGAGGAGCGAGCCGCCCGCCGCGGTCCACGAGCGATTTACCGAGTCTCTCTGCGATACACCGTCGCTCCGTCTCAGCCCAGCTGGCTCTGCTCACACAGGAAGTCCAGACGCAGACCGCTTTACTTCCTGCTTGTAGAGCGAGCGTTCCCTTCAGTCGACGATGTATCGTAGACGACTTCCTCACAGCATCCCTGACACCCGCGCCGCCCGCCAGGTGGCCGGATTGTATCCCCAGCCTCCTAAAAGTCACCTGCAGACGCCGAATCTTCCTGCTTCAAACGCGCGCCTGTCTCCGAGGAGAAACCCGGCCACTTCCTGCAGAGACAGGAAGTCCTCATCTGCCACAGAGCGGAGCGCCGCCGACCCGCAGCGACTCCCCACCCGTCGCCTCGCTGAGCATCACCTGCCTTCATCGCCGACACCTGCTCCTCTCGTTCAGCCCTTCCAACAACGGGGACGCCTCAAGGCGGGGAGCTGCTCCCCCTGCTGGCGGGACCCGGTCACTGCAGAGGCGGAGCCAGGGCAAATTAAAGGAGGACACCACCTGAAGGGGGGGCATCCAGAATAGTTCTGGAGAACTTCTGAATGAGTGTATCCAGGTCCGGTCTGGTTGGGAAGCTGGTGGGTTTATCTTTTGGTTGTGGTGCTACTTATTAGCAATACTATCTGATAACGACGTGTTTCTCTTCATTTTTACACGTCCAGCGGTTTTCTGAGACGCTCCAGGTTGTTATCGGAAAACATCGTTAATAGTTTTTACCCACAGTTCAAGTTTGAGGGACATTTTACGGGCTTTTCTCGCTGAACGTTCGCAGCTCTAACAGAGTCTGTAGTCCGAATTATCGGGTCGGTGGCGGTCTGACAGCAGAACCCGCCTCCGGCTCTCGCCAACTGGACAAGCGTTCCTGAATGTGTTCGTATATCCGCCGGTTAATGACTGAGCTCCGTCCGTCCTGTTCGTTTGATCCGCTGAGGGCTGCGTTTCTCTTTAATCCGTCACTCGTCTGTTGAATGTCACAGAATAAAAGGAAGTCGCCAACAGGAAACCGCCAAAGGTCAGCCCCGCTTCTTTCAGGAAGCAGGTTGCAGCCTCTGGTTCTGAAAGAAACCGGCGCCACCTTGTGGAGATCATCCTCCACTGCAGACATTTTCTAAGCAAATAAAAGCCAAATAAATCAGATTTAGCTGCGAACCGCGTTTCCTTATAATCTGTGGCTGACTTCCTGTGAGGGCGGGGCTTCCTCTCCGGTCAGAACATTAACACCAGTCTGCTCTGACAGAGCCGCCCTCCCTCCATCTTGACCCACGCTCATCTAAAGTTCTGGTTCCCCTCCCGTTTTTTTTTTTTAAAGCAGCAGCCAAAGAAACACAAGCTTAACGTTGTTCCTCACGTTTGGGCCGATATTTCTCCACAGAACCGCCCTAAATCTGACAAACAAATACTAGCTGTGAGTCCGACGGGTCAGAACACACGTTTCCTGCCACAGAACCTGGGCTCAGGTTCTTTTTTTTTTAGGTAAGCTCCACTGATTGGACCCAAATTCTGCTTCAGGACCAGAACATGTGGTCACCAAAGGTCCGCGGCAGCTCCTGGCTTATATCCTCTAAAATAAAAAATCTGTTAAAGTTCTGGTCCGGTTCTAACTTACAGGGCAGACATTTGTTTCCTCGCCTTTTTTTTTCTTCTTCTACTGGATAAAAACTCATCAGATGCTCATGGTTCTGTTTCATTCTGGTGTTCGGAATCGACCCGAACTTTACTTTTTAACGTTGCTTTTATGGTTTCTATCAACTAAAGATGCATCTTGTCGTCTTAAATTCATCAAACCCAGTGAAACGGCGAGTTCTGGTTTCATTCGTCGTCCTCCAGATTCAAAGATGGCCGATCTGGACAACGACAGGATTTATTCTCCTTAATCTGAGGAAAACTTGAGCATAAAACCTGTTTTTGACACTAAGAAAGTTAAACGTGGAGAAAGTTTTTCGTCCTTTAAAAGGGAAGCGGCGCTCCCGTCTTCACTGGTTTTACTGTTGGGGGGGCCGTGAATGTTTGACCCGGTCCGCTTTATGTTCTGGTTCTGACCCACAGAGAGGAGCTCGGTTACTTAAAAACGTCTGAGGAGCAGAAGTTTTGAAGAAATGTAAAACTGGGCACTTTGTCGGGAACGTGGGCGCGGCCACGTGAGCCGGAACCAGAACCGGACCCACTCTGCTGTAATCCTGCTGTATTATAGTACATATTGTAGAATATGTGGAGCCGCTCAGACGGGCTCCGTCTCTCCTTCGTTCTCTTGGAACGTGTCTCTGGTTGCTAATAAAACGCTGACGACACTCTGCTTCGACGTCGCTGTTTGCATGTGTGACATCATCTGGGCGCCACCAATAAAATCACTTCCTCCATTAGCTGTGTCCCATCTGGTGATGTTCCTGTGTCCGCCTGTTAAACACTAAACCCAAAGAGGTTAACGGGGTTCTGGTTCTCCTTTTACTCTTCCAGGTAGTTTACTCTGAGTCTGGCTTCCATGTTTTGGTAATAAAATCTCTTACAATTTGAGGAACGTCACAAAAATAACCCGATCAGCTCCTCTTTGGGCCCATCGGGTCAAATTGTTCATGGTGCTGAAACAGGAACAAATAAACATTTTTTATCTTACGGTAAAGAGGGGAGTTTGGGTCAGCACTGCAAAAGGGGAACTAAAATCAAGTAAATATATCTGGAAATTAGTGTATTTCACTTGATTTGAGCAGAGCATGAGGTTTATGCACTAAAAATAGGAACAATTCATCTTGTTTCAGGTGCAGGGTATCTAATTAGCTTATTTTAAGGGTAAAAACACTCATTCCATTGGTAAATAGTCTTATTTACCTGCTCAAATCAAGAAAAAAATACACTAATTTCAAGTTATTTTCACTTGCTTTTAGTTCCCATTTTGCAGTATACACTGATCTCTATAGTTTGGCTGCACGTTTTTACAGTGCACACTTTGGCACAATTATCGACCCCTCCTGACCTTTGGGGCTCATCCAGATCCAGTCTGTGCCAAAAAACTGAGGTTTTAATGTGGACACCCTATTTGTGAAAACAAGCCAGCTTGTTTTGGTTGCTGGTCCCTCGCCCTGAAATAAATGAGCACGGACTAGTTGTACAGCCTGTCCACGGATAGAAGCTCCACAACCATGTAGACGTCTTAAACTTAAACCATTTTAAAAACTCTTCGGTTGTTTATCGGTGTCTTTGGGTCCAGCGGGGCTTCACTGAGCCTTAGGCGGTTGGATCAGAGCAAACTGGAGGATAAATATGTGGAGAATTCACTTCCTGGATGGAGACAAACTGCTCTCAGCGCAGACCCCGCCCGCTCGGCGCGCCACCACCTGCGCGGCTGCGCCAGGCGTATAAATGGAGCGTACCCTCCGGCGCGAGGCGGAAGTAAACAAATCAGAAGCTAGCAGCTAGCTTGTTAGCTTGACTGGGCGGCTTTCTCTGCGTTTTTTTTTATCGGGTTAGGAACAACAATGTGTTTAACTCTGAGTGTTAAAGAGTCTATGAGACAGCGGGGGGCTGATGATGATGATGAGGAAACCCTCGTTCGCCCTGAGAGATGAATCTGCAGCTCTGGGCGGATGTCCAGGTACCTTTTATAATGCAATAATAATAAAAAGGAGGTGAAATTAAACATTGCAACAACTTGTTTTTTACAGAAATCAGAGGAAGGGCACAAAATGTTTCTCCGTGAACCGAAACACAGCGATGACAGATGTTCATAAATGGATTGAGACAGCAGGGACACAACAGACAGAGGAGCTGCAGATATTTCTGGCCAGCTGGTCAAAGCTGCTGCTGTTTTAAAGGCGAACACATCAGGCTGTGAGGCCGAAGGCTTAAAGTGGTCCGATTAAACTAAACTTGAAGTTTTTGTTTAGGGCCAAAATAAAAAAGGGAATAAATGTAGTTGGAAGACCATGACCTCAGGGAAACACGGTGGTGGCAGCATCAGGCTGTGGGGTCACGTGTCTTCAGAGGGAACCGGATTATATTTCTTCAGGTGTGTGAAAACTATGAACCGTACCAGTCACCATGAATCCAGGCAGAGATTAAAATCAACTTACTTCACCAGCAGAACAGGAACGTTCTGGGTCGACCTGGCCAGGGTCCAGAACCGGATCCGGCCGATCACCTGCAGAAGGCTGTGGACCACAGAATCTCCCACAATCTGGTAGAGTTCAGGAACTTCAGCAAGAGGAGAGTCCATTCTGGTCGCCTCAGCAAGTCAGGTCCACTTTCACTCACAGTTGCCCGTTTTTATGCCCTTCCTGAGTTTCACCCCCCCTTAAAGTTGTTAACTTTACACCACGTTCCAAAAAAAGTTAAAAAACAAAAGAACTGGACTTTTTTTTTCTGAAATTTGAAAACATTTTGGTTGCCATCCAGAGAGCTTTCTCAATTCAAAAGCCTGGAGTAATGTGGAGTATCAAGCTTAATATTATTGCCCAAAAGGCCTTTTAATGGCTTAGATGACATGCAGATTAAACCGAAACTGGTCCACCCCCTTAGTAATGGGGTGTCGTTAAGACTTTAGGAAGCTTTCTGGATGGGAAGCAAAACGTCTTCAAACTTTGGAGAAAAGTCCAGTTGTTTTGTTTTTTAACTTTTTTTTGGAATGACTGAGAATCTTCACCAGCATTTGACACCAGGTTACATGTGGAAAAGGCTGCGAACTGATGGATGCTGGTCTGTTTCTACTGCGTAGACGGCAGCAGTGTGTTGTGGAGCTGAGTAAACCAGTGAGTGATGCATCAACCAAAGGGCCAGTAATCTGAACCAGTTCTCTGTAATCTGAACCAGTTCTCTGTAACCTGAACCAGTTCTCTGTCGTTTGGCTCTGACCGGCGATCAGCGGCTCAAACGTTAAAACCTCCATCAGTTTGATCTGTGAAAACATCAAACTGAGTTCTTTGGTCCGCTTGGATTTTGAGTTCAGCGACCTGCTTCGCCGCACTAGAGAGAATAATCTTCTAATCCCTTCGTTGGTTATTAGTTATGAAATAAAAAACTCATTAAATTTAGATTTAGAATTAGACAACTTTATTTTCATTTTGTATTAAACGCTAATCAGGTTGATCGTGTGGTTCTTAGAAAAGGAAGTCTGTCTCCTGGAATCTCCTCGGCGCTCCTGAGACGCTGCAGCCCGTATGGAGGCGCCGTCCTGGTGGAGTTGCTGGTGCAACGCTCCGTAGGGTCCAAGGTGTTGCCTCATGCTGTCAGGAGTGACTCTGACTAATCAGATGCAAAACTGCTGAAAGGCAGTAAAAAAAAAAGACGAGGAGATGTGAAAAACTGTCTGGCCTCCACCTGCAGAATCGATCCAGTTGTTGATTGATCACCTCCAGAACAGCCAACTTCCCTACTGAACAATAATCCAGACGTTTAACCGACTTGAAAGTCTGATTAGAAAGCGTTGCTTTAACTTGTTGAGCTGTTTATTATCCATAAATGTCAGTTTATGGAGTCCAGATGGAGAGGATCCCTGGCTGGAACGTGAGCAGCACTAGGACCCTGGGTGCCACAGCAGTAAATATAGCAGCAGCAGCAGGAGGACTGTGTGTCATGTTGGTCGGAGCAGTTGGGGGTCAATGAGGAGGCTTGAAGGAGCCGGAGCGGCTGCAGCCGTCGGTCTGCAGGAACAAACGGGGAGCACCTTCCTGTGAGGAGAAGCCTTCAGAGAACCAGGAGGAGCCTGCAGACCAGCTGCAGGTCAGCAGGAGAGAGAGAGAGAGAAAGGTTCGTTCAGTCATTCATCAAATGTCTGTTCCTTTAGAAACCAGAGAAACGCTCCAAGTCCATGTAAATTAAGTTATCCACCACATACTGTGTTATATTATCGTCATTTTAATGCAAATACATCAGAAAAATGCGTCACAACACGTTTATATCCTAATTTGCCTAATTTGAAAAGACCTTCGCTGCTTTAATGATCAATCAGAAACAAACCGTTGGATATTTTGGAGTTTGCTCATTTGGTTACTTTTATCTATTACTTTTGTCCAAAGGATTAATAAAAAATCAGCAGTAATTTATGTTGAAGAGCCACCAAAAAACACAGTAAATTATTCTGTAAATTAAACATAAAAATGTTACTTTTACTGGCTACTGTCGTCTCAAAATGTATTCAACCCCTTCATGACAAGCATCTTTAGTTCTTATATGCTGCATAAAGAGCTGGGTTTTATTATGTCTTCTGCTTTCTGATAAGTAAATGCTCCAAAATGACATTATCTTTGGTTTTTAGGACACATTTCATCGTTCAGTTTATGAAAGGAGTCGATTCACAGCCCTGCCACACGTGTTCAGTATGGATCAAATCAGGCGACGGTGATGGCCACCCTAGTTTTTTTTGGGACCTCTTCTGAAGCCTTGGCGGACCGGAGGTTAGCCAGGATCACGGTCCTGTTGGAAGGTCCAGTAACGCCCACGCTTCAGCAAAGCTTTCCTCCCAGGAGTTCCTGGTGATTAAATCCGTCTTACCCTGCACACGCTGCAGGTTTCAAGCATCAGAGGAAGGGAAGCAGCCCCAGGGCGTCGCTACATGGCTGCAGACGAGGTGTTCTGTTCTGCATAAGCTTCATTCTTCCTCCTCCAGATGTTCCGCTGATCCAGAGGCATAAAAATGTCCATCTTTGTTTTCATGTCTTCACAGCCAAAACCTCTTTACGCTTCGTCTTTCAGCTTTTCCCTTTCAGGGGTCGCCACAGCGAGTCATCTGTCTCCATCTGACCCCGTCTGCTGCATCTTCTTCTCTCACACCAGCTACCTTCATGTCCTCTTTAGCTCCATCCATAAATCTCCTCTTGTCTTCCTCAGGCAGGTCCAGCCTCAGCTTCCTTCTACCTCAGCATTCATCTGTAAATGTCCAAACCTTCTCAGCTTCTCTGGCTTTGCCTCCAGAACATCTGACAGGAGGAGTTCCCTCTATGAATTCATTCCTGATCCGCTCCGTCCTCTTCACTCCCAAAGACAACCTCAGCATCTTCATCTCTGCTGCCTCCAGCTCTGCCTCCTGTGTCTTCCTCAGTGTCTCTAAACCAGACGTCGCTGGTCTCACCACCGTCTTCTACACCTTTCCTTTCATTGTCGCTGACACTTCTCTCCACCCGCTACACCCTGCTTGGACACATTTCTTCCCTTCTTTTCCAGACTCACCTTTGCTCTGGACTTTTGACTCCAAGTCCTTTGAATCCTCCACCTTCCCTGGAACCTCTGGGCTCCACTTGGGTCCCTCTCATTCACACCCATGTGTTCGGTCTTGCTACGGCTAACCTTCGTTCCCCTTCTTTCCAGGGTTAACCTCCATCTCCCTAGATGTTCCTCCGCCTGTTCTCTGCTCTCACTGCAGATCACAATGTCATCTGCAAACGTCATAATCCAGTCTAACCTCACCTGTCAACGCGTCCATCGCCACAACAGACAGGAAGGGGCTCAGAGACGATCCCTGATGCACTCCCACTTCCGCCTTCACCTCGTTTGTCACACCTAAAGCTCACCTCACCGCCGTATTGCAGCTCTCATGCATGTCCTGCAGTACTCTAAAGGGGCGATCACACCAAACACGAGCGAGTCGAATGGAGCGAGTGATTTACATTTTATCCTGATGTAAAGGCGCGTTCAGGGGCGGATTAACGGTCCGCCATGCGAACCGCATGAAATGGGCAAATAGAGCGAAGAGAAATTAGCACGAGTTCGACAATCTGAACTTTTCCATCAATTTGCGTCGCATCAAGTTTCTTTCCTTGTCCATTAATTCAAGCACAATTTTACATATTCAGACAGCCCAACTAGTCGATTTCTATTGAGCAATGATGGATTTACTGAGTGTTAGGGTTAGTTAGATCCGTCCCCTGACGTGGGGCAGGAGCTGCTCACTGGGTCCTGAAAAGACAGAAGTGCTGCTGGAGCGATGTCGTCCAGATGCAGCTCCTGGTGGTGGTTCTCACTGAACAGGGTGTGTCTCTGGTTTAGACAGAGGCGCGACGCCGTTGTTCGGCTTTCCGCGTCGCATACGGCGCCGCGACTCGCACGTTAAAGTCAATGTCAGCCGCGGTGAGTTGACCAGACGCTCCTCCTGTTTGATGTTCTCAGCCAGAGCTGTTCGCTAGACCGAGGAGAAATTTCAAGTGACCAGCAGGAGGCGATCAACGTGAGACATTTGTCTTGTTCGCGTTCGGTGTGAACGTACTTTTCTGCCACTCCAGACTTCCTCATAAAACATCACAGCTCCTCTCGGCATCCTGATGCTTTCTCTAGATCTACAAACACACAATGCAGCGTTGACCCTCGCTGTGCTTCTACCTCAGCACCCAGAAAGCAAAGCCTCTTTGGCCTATTTCTGTAGTTGTGGCCAACTTTGACTACTTTTGGGTCAGTAGTGGTGAATATTGTAGAGATGGGGCCAGTAGCTCTTTATCCAAGTCTTTATCCAAGATGGCCTCCAGAAAAGCTCCCGGTGGCGCGAGATACCAACCAGCCTCTCCTTCTGACCAGGTAGCTGTTGGCCGTGGGACTCTGGTGGTAAGGAGGCCTGTGAGGGTCAGACCAGGATGCTGCAGCTGTGTAAAGTCACCAGCGCCCTGTTCATCAGCAACGCCCGCTCCGCCTGCAGCGACGAGCTCCTCCAGCAGGAGGCGGTGACGCTCTGCATCAACGTCACCAAGCAGCAGCCGTTCCCGGCCGCCGGCGGCGTCGCCAAGCTGCAGGTCGCCGTCTACGACGACCCCAGCGAGGACCTTTACAGCCACTTCGACCGCTGCGCCGACGCCATCCAGAAGGAGGCCAAGCGCGGAGGACGCAGCGTCGTCTACTGCAAGAACGGACGCAGCCGCTCGGCCACCGTCTGCGTGGCCTACCTGATGAAGCACCGCAGGATGACGCTGACGGAGGCCCTGCAGGTGAGGCCGCGGCAGACGGATCTGTCATTACGTCCGTCCTCACCGCCGTATCCGTGCTGGCAGTGCTGAGATCACAAGGGATTGCTTGAATGTAATATTTGAGAAGGTTTTATACTTAATATCTGTAAAATTGACTTTAATTATTAATGCAATGAAGGAGAAAAACGTGAAACAAAACAACCATAAACTTAATAAACCACAGAACTGAACAAACAGAAGATTAAAATCAAACACGTTTTCTGGACGCTAATAAATAATATGGACAAAAACAACATTAAACGTTTAATCTAAGGATTTATCCTCTGATACACGTCACTCTTCACCACTAAAGAGCTGCAGGAGACGTACTAAAGCTCTAATCTTAGACTTAGACAACTTTATTATTATTTTCTATGTACAGGGTGTATACAAAACGAAATTTCGTTGCATACTACTTACGACAATGTAATGAGATTGCAATTGAAATAAAATAACATTACAGTATAGAGTGCAGCAGTGATAAGAATAACTTTTTAAAAAAGTGTGCAGAATAATGTTCCACCATGTTTATAGTGCAAAAGGTGCAAAAATGCATTAATATGAAAAGTCCAATGTTGGCAGTGCAAGATAACAATGTAATAATAATGTAATAATCATAATCTTAAAGGGTAAAATGGACAGAGGTTTAGCATTTCATAATTTCAGGTTTATTTGACCAGCTGTTCAATATTAATTCAGTCATTTATTTCTTCTTCTACTCATTCTTATACATGGTTTTATTTTATGTCCCACATGGTTGTTTGGGTTTTAATGAGAGGTGAAGGATAAAAAAAAGCTTGATTGGATATTTTAATCGACGCTCTGAATGCGATTAACTGGCCTGGACGGCCGCTGACGGCCGTTTCTGGCAGCGCCGCGTTGTGGAAGGAAGAGAAGCGTTGCTTTTCTTGTCGGTTCTGAACTTGTGCAGAAGAACTGGACCGACTAGAATCAGGGGTCCAGACTCCCACAGAGAACCAGGAGAACCCGACCGGCTGGGTTCCTGTCATGGACGGCAGTCAGAAGATGAGGTGCTTCAGAGTATTTGGTGAGAACCGGCAGGAGAAGAAGCTCTGACCTGAGCCGGCGTAATGTGATCCTGGGTGGACCCGTTAGCCGGCATCAGCAGAACGGTGCAGCGGCGCTGAAGCTGCAGCAGAACGGGTCGTTTTCCAGCGCTGAGGGTTTTAATGTCCAAGGTGCCCTGGAACCGGACCGAGGCGGAACAGATTAGTGCCGACGGCCAACATCTGAGGTCACCTGGTTCCTGTCTGCGTTTAGCCCGGATGAATGCGGTCCGGGTCCAAATGATTCAGGTGAAGGCTTCGTTTAGTTTGACCAACATGTTTCTCCTGAATAAAGCAGTGTTGGTGTTCTGGACCAGCCCAGAATCACTGATTCTGATTCCTCATCTGAGAT
This sequence comes from Fundulus diaphanus, assembly GCA_037039145.1. NCBI lineage: Eukaryota > Metazoa > Chordata > Actinopteri > Cyprinodontiformes > Fundulidae > Fundulus > Fundulus diaphanus. The sequence continues at coordinate 6,026,545 of CM073133.1, forward strand.
TAATTTATAAGGAATAACCGCGAAACGTCACCAGGAAATCAGAGAAAACTGTAAAAAACGGTAAAATAAGAATCTAAATTAAGTCATGATCCACAAATTAAGTGTTTAGTGTTAAAAAGTTTCATCTGTTGCATATCAACAAGTTTTATTTGATTTAATTCAGGTAAAAACCAGTCCAAAGTTAGCATGTTTGATAAAAGCGGCATATTGTATTTTATTTCATAGCAGCTGTGATTTTAATCAGACTGCAGAGGGCAGCGTCCGTCTCTTAAAAAGTTTATCTGTCACGTCTCCTCAGAGGGTGAAGACGGCTCGGCACGTTGTGGATCCCAACCCCGGCTTCATGGCTCAGCTGCAGCGCTACGAGGAGGAGCTGAAGAGGAGGAGGAGAGCGGCGTCCTGATGAAGAGCGGCTGAAACGTCCTCCTCGCTGCTCAGCTCAGACAGCTCTCCGTCTTTTTGGGTTCATAGATGTTTGGGAAAGGCAGGAGAAACGCAGGAGTCCACATAGATAATAAATAAAATAAATTAGAGCTAAGACAGCAAAAGCTTAGGTTACTGACTTTAAGTAAAAATTAGATTAAGAACATTTAAATGACATAGATCCATAAAGAATATTGTTCATATTGTTTAAAAGTGACATGTTGACGTGAAGAAAATGATTAGAAGTAGGGTTTTAACTTTGTAGCGATTTTTTTTAATAGACTACAAAACAAAAAAATCTATAAGCCAGTGAAGCAACGTGTAGAAAAAAAATCAGCTTTAAAGAGCAATAATTAACTTAAACAGAAGCTTCAATAAACCAGCCATAAAAAAGAGTAGACTTGTTTCTCCTGGTAAACAAAGACCAGTTATCTCAGATACATAAGTTATTTTAGTGCTTAAATGTGACAAACATGTTACATTTATTTAAATCCCTGGTTTTTGTTAAATCTGCCTTTTTATTGATTACATCCAGTAATGTCTGCAGTTCCTGTTCTGGCCACAGGAGGGCAGGAGTCCCACAGAGGAGGTGGAGGCTGGACTGGAGCTGCAGCCACAGCGTCTCCGTATGGCTGCTGTTCCTTCACCTTTATGGGGTCAGCAGTGAGAAACCTGCTGTGGAGATCCTCCTGTTGGAGCTTCTGGCTGCTTATTTCAGACCGCCTTCAACTATTATTTAACCTTAACGTCTTAACTGACATTATTTAAAAGAAACACAACAAGTCATGCAAAGCATTGTGGGATTCCTTACAGCTCCTGGACGTCCCTGGGCTCATATGCTAAAGGAGCTATGAGAGGAAGCATACAGGCTCCTTTTCCTGCCTCCTTCTCTACTCACTGCACTATGTAGGCAGCACTTATCATTCTTACCCGAAAGACGTGTTCGGATGCAGCTCAAAATAAATAAGTAAATAAATAAGAGAAATAAGTAAAGAATAAGAAAGGGGAAAAGTGATCGATCAGAAAAAGAAAATATTGAGGAAACCATGAATCATAAACAGCAGGAAAGGATTCCTAAGGTCTCCTTAAAGTGTGAATTGCACATTTGTTAAGTTAAACTGAAGTGATTGATTATTTATTTTATTTATTTAATCTCAAACTCCACAAATATTGAAGAAATATCCACTACTGCGTATCTTAAGAGCAGCTATTATTTTCAAGTTTTATAATTTACATTTGTTTAAAAAAAAATACCTTAAAGAAAGAATATAATTTAATAACTTATTTTAGCCGTATACCTTTGTGAATATATAATAAAATGTTTAATTTTCTTTTTGGATCGCTACCTGTAACAATCTGAATGAGAACAAAGTTTTCCTCCAGTCTTCAATGTAAAACCAGCGAGCCGCCGCGCTTCACAGCATTAAATAGTGAACGCTGAATGGAGCTTTCAGCAGATTTTAAACCAGAAATCAGAGAGAAACTTTTATCTGAGGAAGGAGTCAGGACAAGCTGACCAGAATAATCTTCCTCAGGCTCCTCATAACGATCGCACAGCAAACGGGGGAAACGTTCTGGTTTGGGCTCAGATAAATTAGCCCAAACTGGGTAAAAACTGACTTTTGAATCTCTTTGCCTCAGATGTGAAATGCAGGTTTGCTTTTAGAGGAAAATCTACTCAGAGCACAAGTTTTAGTTAACATTTTTTTACCAACTTCCTATTTCAAGCACAGCAACAGTTTTCTCGGTGCTTAATTGGACAAAGATGAATGCATTTCTTACAAACCTAAATAAAATAAAACAAAACCTCCCATTTTGTTGGGAGCTGATGTCATAAACAGGATCAAATATACGGCCTGAAACTTGTATGTATTTATTCATTTATTCCCATTTTGGTCCAAAGCACAACGTTAAAAGCCTGAAGAGGCCGAGACGGGAAGGTTTCAGCGCGTCTCTGTGAGCTCAGCACTCTGCTTCCGTCCCAAACTGTGAAATGAAACGCATAAAAACTCAGGTTAGCAGAAATACACGTTAAAAACCTTCAGCGTTTACTGCGTTCTGACTAAAAACGTGTGAAAACGGCCGTAGAAGCTGATGTCAGGAGGAACTTTTCACCTGTCTGAACATTGATGCCGGTGTTTAATAAACTCGGTGAGTCCAGTGTGTGATATCTGAAGCATCTGTAGGTGATTTTAGTGCTTGTTGTGACGTTTTGGGCTGGATCTCAGGTGTGTCTTTCTTCAGCTTGAATGTATAAAGCAATAATTTAACATATCTCCTTTTAAACTGTGTTCAGTTTTAGCAGATAAAGTCTCAGTGTACAACTAGAGTAAACGCCTTACATGGATTTAACACCTGAATGTGACAATGTCCCTTTAAGAAACTGTACACCTGTGTTTTAACTGAATAAAGTGATAATAAATTGATTAAATCAGTCTTTATTAGCTTGTATTTGGAGCTAATGTTGGTTCGCTTGTTTTAATGAGAAACTTTTGGTAATCCTCTCCTGGTCAGTGTTTAATAATGTAGTTTTCTACCGTTTTCTGTCCTAGTTTCCCCTCAGTAACAAATCGATAGATTGATCTATTTTCTACTATTTGTTGGGTTCACGATTTTAACTTTTGGTAGACAGGCAGCTTAAAATCTCATTAATTAGTGTTTAGGGATGTAGGGTAATGTAGAAAATCACTATTCAACATATTATTTTTACGTTGGTGAGGATTCTCATTCATCCAGGTCTTGATCAATAAAAAAGGTGAAACCTTACTCATCTTTTTAACCATTTTAAACTGTTTTTGGATCCTATTTTGACACTTAAATGATCTTCAGCACATCTAAAAGTAGGGCTGGACAATTAATCGCATATGCAATATAATCATAATTAAAAAAACAACACATTTTCCAAATGGCAGAGGTCTGCAGTGTTTGGCTATGTAACAATGGCTCAGACGCGTCCTTTATGTGTTGGAATATGTTTAACGTTGGTTTGCTTCACGTGGAAAAGAGCTGCAGCAGTGAGATAATCTAATTTTATTGTTTTAGAGTTTATATAATCTTTTTGTTTTTACCAGAAACTTTCAGGAATCTCACCACAGCATTAAGTAGTGATCAAACTGTTAAATACATAGACTTGTTTATTGGCTTCACTTTAAGTTAAACAAGGATTGACGTCCAACTCAACAAGCGATTCTCTGAAATAATAGTATTCGGATTAATAAAAACAGTTACATTTCTTGTTTTAAATGGTCGTGATTTACAAACATCTTTATCTACAGGCCATTTTTGTTGCTTGTTGTTAATGCAGAAAAAAGTCTAAATGAAATCGCAATTTAGATTTTTGGCAAAAATCATACAGCCCAACCTAAAAGCACTGAATTATGTGAGGAGGGTGAGAAGAAGCTGCTGGTGCCAAAGTTAATTATTTTTTTAATCCCATTTACTTAATCTTTAAAACTGTTTCACTGTCTTTTTTAGGAGTTTGCTTTGGTTCAGTTTAGTTGGTAATGCAGCATCAGCCGTGTAAATATATCACAGAATAAATGTCGGAGATTTGAAGCTGGTTTATGCTTGGTGCTCGTACGTTCCGCACGGAAACGAGAAGCGTGGACACACCGTCTGCAGCACCTATGCTCTGTGCGACTTTTCGTCCAAAGTAGCACTATTCTCCTGGACTCTAGAGGGCAGCGTTGGGCTCCTGCACCAAGCGTTCTACACCCAACCACACACAGATGTAGAACCGTTTCCAACATTTTAAAGCCTCTTCCTTTCAATATTTATGGCAATTTCTGTCCAGGAATAGTAAATAACTTGTGGATCACGGAGATCTTTATGGGCCGAATCATAAAGATGTCTATTTGGGCATGGTAGCCAAAATCACGTAGCATTAACCTGCCTTTAGGAGCCAGTTTCCATCTGCGGTGTTGATTCTGAGCAGCTAGTTTTAGCACAGAGGTCACGTTATTACAGGGTTGCCTTATAAAGCTGACATGTTCATCTACTCTGCTTGATGCAAAGGGAAAAACCTTCCTCTGTCTCTGGTTTACATCGACACGGCTTTAAACTGCAACACCATCTGTGGTGACCCTGGGACGAAGGTGGGGCAACACCTTGGGGCAATTTAGATTGCGGCATCAACCAAACATGCAGGATTTTGGGACGTGGAAAAAAACCTTAAGGATAAATTCTGTGCAGAAACTACCCGGCCGGGAGTTAAACCCACACGTTATTTAGCAACAGTCGCAAAAGCAGTATAAAGGAAAATGTTGGCAGTTTGGAGAAACAATGTTTTTAAAAGTATGGTGTACTTTAAACTGGAAATGTGCATCTAGCTTTGAATTAAAATATATATTAAAGATGTCTGCCACTCTCATAGTAACCATCAGAAACTGTAACCGGTACCGCAGAACTTCGAGTTTCTTAGGTCATTGTCTGGTCGGTGGTACAACTACTTCATCAGCTGTTCAGTGATCAGATTGACCTTGTTGATGCAAGATGTCAGGGGCTAAAAGGAAATGACGATTCTCCAAATGGATTGGCTGTTAACCTTTTAATCAAACGGGCCTTTGACAAACCAGCGTATTGTAGCCTGTAAACTGATAGGTTGCACGTTATCGTGCTGCTGACCATAAAACCTGTTCAGATGCATTAGAAGAGGGTTTAGAAATGCTTCAGAAGCCTTGAACATGTTTGACTGGTATTGTTGAGGTAGACTGAAGCGAGGTCAGTGGTGGTGAAACAGACGAACTGAAGCCTCTTTAGAGTTGACGTGTTTATTTAACAAAATCTTTAACATCAACATTGATGCACCGAGTTGTTCCTCCGGGTTTGGCGGCGCAGACGGGATGGTTTGCTTAAGGTGTGGCTCGGTGTTTTTGAGGGTGATGCTTTCTGTCCCATTCTTCCCGTACTTGGCCGATCCACTCGTTGTAGTTGGACACTTTGGTGTAGATGCCCAACTTATCCGTCCTGCCGCAGCCCTCGCCCCAGGACACCAGGCCGACCAGGAACCAGGTGTTCCGGTACCGAGTGACCATCGGCCCGCCGCTGTCCCCCTCGCAGGCATCGACTCTCTTACCCAGGATGCCGGCGCACAGGACGTTGTTGGAAAGTTCGTGGGGCAACATCAGCTCGCTGCAGAAGGTGTGATTAATCAGCGGGACTTTTATGAAGTTCAGCGCCGAGCTATGCTTCCCGGTGTCATCTTTACCCCAGCCTGTCACCACAGTGGTGGTGCCGTTGAGGTGGAGCACCCTCTCGGCCATAGAGCGCCCAGGTAAGCAGATGGGGACGATGTAATTGGAGAAAGGAGCAGGCGACTGCAGACGCAGCAGGGCGATGTCGTTGTCCACCGTCACGCTGTTGTATTTGGGATGTTTGAAGGTTTCGCTGACCCTAAGCAGCACCTCTGTCCCTTCATTCCTCGTGCGCTCATAGTCACCTGAGAAAAGAAATCATGATCTAATCATCAATAAGGTGTTAGGTTATCAATACCCCAGACATGTTATTACATTTTAACCTTTTGTTTCAATGGTTGTGAAAGACATGCTGCCTTTGAAACACAACGCCCACCAAGGCATCTAAAGCTGTAGAATATGCCATTTATGTCACCTGATAAACCGCAGCTCTTTGGACAATTTTCTTAAATTATTGTTGCAAATACAGAACACGTTTTATATATGGAAATTTATAGAAAAAGGTTTGAGAGCAACTTTGCTGTTTTCTCGGATTTGATTTTTTTCCTTTTTAAAATTTTTTAAACAGATTTTAAATTTTCCATACTGATTTTATTAAATTCCTCTTTTTCAGATTGAGTTTTACGAATTGCATTCTTTTCAAACTGCATATTTACAGATCACATTCCCTTCACTTCCGGAGTGAGGAGCGAAGACGCATTTCTATAAGTCTTTATGACATTAGCAACATTTGCGTCAAGAGCGAGAAGAGAAATTTGAAAATATAAACTCTGTGAAACAAAATCTGAAAAAATAGAAGTAAATCTGTGAAATCATTAAAGTTACTCTGAAAACCTTTTTTTGATTAAGAAGTTTTTCAAAGTTTAATTTCTGGATTGCATTTTTTTCCTTCAAATTTCCATTTACAAAACTTCTGCTTTGCTTGCAACAACAGAACAAAGTTCACTCCACACAATGCCACAAGCTATGCAATGGCCTCACTCACCTCAGGATGTCAGCTGCTTGAAACTGAAAGTGAAACTTCTGCCAGACCTTTCTGTGTGATTAATTTGGTTAATAATTATATGACCATTTGGAAAGCATTGAGATGTAATGCCCAGGCCCCTGTTTAAGAAAGCTGGGTTAGTGGATTTCTGAAGTAAAGTGCATACCCTGGCGTTTCCGTTTCAGAAAGCTCAGAAGCCTTAACCCTGAGTCACATTATGACAACAAAGTACTACAGTGAAACAACCCTGCTACCGAGCACGGTTGTTGGGCTAACTCTGAGTTTTTCCTCCTTTGTAGCTGAGATCTGCACAAGGTGCCGAAGAAAGGCGGGTTCTTTTCTGGAGGAGCCTGCATGCTGGAGTGCAAATACTCAGCAGAAATCTCTGTTGGGAGAGGCTGATCAGACCACGATTAAAATATCTTATTATTTCTGGATTAATATATTTTCAAGCGTTACTGCTTTTCACCACTGTCATTGATTTATCTTTATTTTCTCATCCTACACATCGCTCCTATAACACAACGATGGGACGCTCTCAGTTCTGAACAACAAAACTAGGCAACAGCATTTTCTGTAGCTGCACCCTCCCTTTGGAACTCCCTCCCCAAACACATCCGAGACTAATAATAATAATAATAATAATAGTAGTAGTAGTAGTAGTAATAATAATAATAATAATAATAATAATAATAATACTGCACTGACTTGCTCACCTTCAAATCTCTGATAAAAACACACGTTTTTAAACTTACTTTTAAAGTGTTTTAAGTTTTAGAGCTTTTTGTATTACTTAATATTTTTTTGTTGATTTGATATACTTTTTTGTAAAGTGTCTTTGCGTATTCAGAAAAGCACTTTTAAATAAAATGTATTATTATTATTATTTAATTTCTTTGAGATGCACATGGTTTTTATGCTAACAGCAGCTTTTTAATAACATAAGTGACACAGAAAACCTTTCAGAGGCAGCTGAATGTTGTGCTGTCAGGAATGTTACTGTTGCACTCAGTTATAGTTTAAAGGTGTTCCATAGTCAGAGACCCACAAGATTATTAAAAGAAAGAATGAAAGCAATAATATTTTCTTTTAAAATTGTTGAGACTTCCAGATCTAATTTTGCATCCAAATATTTTACTTTCTATTCACATATTTTTAACCCCGAAACCAGTAGAGCTACAGCACATTTCTTCACTTAAATCACACCACCTTTACTTCATCTGAAAATATACATATAGCCTATATGATTAATATAAAGTGAGGTTGGCACAAATTAAACACCTACAAGACAATCAGTGTCAACTCCTTTTAAAAGGATGGGTGAACAATGCTGGCAAAAAGATGAACATATCAGTTATTTCAATAACTCACACCATCCAGCAATAATTTCATGTCGAATATAGCCACTTATTGCTTTAGTTGATTCAGGTTAAACTTAACAATAACTTATAACTGGACTTACCTGATTAAACTGTATTCATACTTCATCTTGATTTGCTGCCATGTCCATTTTATGCCTGTCGGGTCTTACATATGTAATCAATGCACTCCCCCTCCCTTTTTTTGGTGCAGTGTGAGAAAACAGCTTTGATTCTCTGTCAAATAACTCGCACCTCTCAGAGTAGCAGCTTTCTAATCAGCGTAGATCAGTTATTTCTGAAACGGGGCCCATATGGTTAGTTGACAATTTTACTTGACAAGTAATGATAATAAAACACAAGGGAGGAAAGGTTAATGCCGGTCAGGACGCAGCAGAACCTTTGAGTTCAGCATAGATGGGTTATTCAGGACAGGAGTGCCTCAAAGTGCACAATTATGTCATCAGTTTGATGTGGTTTGTGGTTCTATATTATTATTTCTGCAGACTGAGAGCTCACCCAGTCGTACGCTGAACTTGTAGTTGTTTTCGAGGCAGTGGGCGGCCGTCAGGACCCAGTTTTCATCTATCAGGACTCCTCCACAGTGAAAAGTTCCCCATGCGTTCAATATCAGCACCTAAATGTACAAAAAACTTGTTAAACAATAACATGTACACTCCCAAAATGGACAGAAAGCAACCCTCTAAAAGCTTGACTTAAATATTTAGAGATTTCTATTTCTTTTTAACCAAATTTAAACTCCAATGATTTACTCTGATTTGGAAACTGGCTTCAGTCAAAGCAAAACCCAACATCTCTTTATTTTTTATAGAAGAATATTTGCACCTGAAATTAGAGTTCAGATTTAATCTTGGCAGGTTTGGGACTTCCACTGATGAAAATCAGTGCCTCCAAATCCGAGACCATGGTCTTGAACCGGAAAAGGGTAGAGTGCCTCCTCCGGGTTGGGGAGGATGTCCTGCCCCTAGTGGAGGAGTTCAAGTATCTTGGGGTCTTGTTCACGAATGAGGGGAAGATGGAGCGGGAGATCGACAGGCGGATTGGTGCAGCGTCTGCTGTGAAGCGGGCGCTGTACCGATCCGTTGTGGTGAAGAGAGAGCTGAGCCAAAAGGCGAAGCTCTCGATTTACCGGTCGATCTACGTTCCTACCCTCATCTATGGTCACGAGCTTTGGGTCGTGACCGAAAGAACGAGATCCCGGATACAAGCGGCTGAAATGAGTTTTCTCCGTAGTGTGTCTGGGCTCTCCCTTAGAGATAGGGTGAGGAGCTCAGTCATCCGGGGAGGACTCAGAGTAGAGCCGCTGCTCCTCCACGTCCAGAGGAGCCAGTTGAGGTGGCTCGGGCATCTGGTTAGGATGCCTCCTGGACGCCTCCCTGGTGAGGTGTTTGGGCACGTCCCACCGGGAGGAGACCCAGGAGAAGACCCAGGACACGCTGGAGGGACTATGTCTCCCGGCTGGCCTGGGAACGCCTTGGGGTTCCTCCGGAGGAGCTGGCCCAAGTGGCTGGGGAGAGGGACGTCTGGGCCTCCCTACTGAAGCTGCTACCCCCGCGACCCGACCCCGGATAAGCGGAAGACAACGGACGGACGGACGGAGGTTTGGGACTTTACTGAATCAGGTTAAAAATCATTCATATTGGAGGTGAAGAAATGTTAAGTATCTATGATATATCCCGTTGCTCATAGAAATCCTTTCTCACCTATTTCTGATTTTTTTTAATTGATTAGCCAACCTGAATAGCTTAATGTTTTTTTTGAGCTAACTCAAGGTTGTTACAACTAGCTCTGTCTCTGTCGGTGTCTTTAACAGCACTAACATTCTTAAACTGTGTCCTAGTCAAAGGTTTGTATTTATCCATTCATCCTTGTTTAGCTTTAAAAGATGTTCTTTCCCCTGTGTACGACGCTGTGTTCTTTCTTCTTCCAGCTTTATTGGCCGATTTGACAAACATCCATTCTGGATAACCACAAGCTTGCAGTGATTTCCTGAGCTGCTTGTGTTCTTGTTGTTTCTCCTCTGTGGCAGAGGCAACGTTGTCAGCCTGGTAACTCAGAGTTCTGATAACAGAGAGTTTATTCCATTGGATGATGTGAGTCAAAATGCAGATATTGGTCTGTGTGGGGGGGGCTTCTGGTAAACCTCAGTTTTGAGACTCCCATCTTCCTCAATGTGTACCACACAGTCCAGAAAACATGTTGTTCTTGGCATCCTCCCTGGTAAACCTGATGCTGATGTCCACTGAGTTGATGTGGTTGGTGAACGGCTCAACTTCTTTGCTTTGGATTTTGACCCAAGTGTCATCCACGTAACTAAACCCGTGAGTTGGAGGTGTTCCCTGTAAGCACTGAGTGTCCTGCTCTCCACTTCCTCAATGGGTGACACTGGGGAGCTCATGGCACACCATGTTTCTGTCGGTAAACGTTTTCTCTGTACTTGAAATATGTGGTTGAAAGACAGAGGTCCAACATGTCACAGATCTGGTTTGGTGTTAAATCCATCGTCTTTTAGCGACGCACCGTGTTCCAGCTGAGTCCTGACAGTGTTCACGGCCTCTGATGTCGGAATGCAAGTGAAAAGAGAGGTGATGTCAAAGGAAACAATGGTTTCCCCCAGTGCTAGTCTCAGGTGTCGGACTTTGGAAATTAAGTCTGTGGAGTTTTGTATGACGTGTGGAGTGTTTCCAACCTGCGGAGCCAAAATTGTTGCAAGATGTTTTGCAACGCTGTATGTGACCGAGTTAATGCTGCTGACAATGGGTCTGAAAGGCACCAGTTCTTTGTGTATTTTTAGAAGTCCATATATGAGTGGAATGGCCTCGCCTGGGTACAGCTGATAGATTGCTTTCTCTTTTTCCAGTTTTATTAGAGAGTCAATTATTTTCTTTTTTATAGTTAATTGTTGGATCCCTTTCAGTGTCTCGTACATGTTACTGTCCCTTTGTAGATGCCTTATTTTCTCACAGTAATCAGTTGTGTCACCGAGCATCCGCCTTTTTATGTTGGAAAAATTGTGAAATTATAGTCTTTGCTGAGGGATCTAACAACCATACTTTCCTATGGCGTAATGCTCGAGGCGGGCATTTTGCTCTAGAGAGTGCTGCTGTGACCTTTATCCTAAGCTCTTCTGCCTCTGCCATGTTCTTATTTCTTATGGCTGATTCAGTGGCAGTGATAAGTTCTGTTATGGGAACTTGCTTAGAGGTGATAGCAAAGTTGAGACCTTTGGACAAAACATTCATCTCTGTCTGTGTGAACCTTTGCCTGAAGAAAAACAGACTGTCTAGGTACGAAACATTTTGGATTGTGGTTGATGGTTAGCTGCCTGCTAAGCCTTTGTATGTATTTAACCGATAGGTGCTGGTCGTCTACCTGCCAGGGACTCTCCCCCTTTTTGCCCACATCCCCTCCGACCGCCCATGGCAGCAGTCCTTCCACAGGCTCGCTGTACTCCGACCTGTTGATCAGAATCTGACCACAGGATGAGGTACCTGCAGAATGAAAGACCAAACCTTTTAACGTTTATTTATGTTGGTCACTTCATCTCTGAATGCATATGCCAGCAATGGATTCATGTGTTGTCTTTACTTCAAACGTTTAATTGTTGGAGTAATAGTTTTATTCAATTAGATCTAGATTAACATGCTGCATTTATGGATTATGCAAAGTTGCCGTCTTTTAAGTGTCAAATTGGCAAAAATCAACTTCAGTACCCCTGAAACTAAAATTCAGACCTAAAAAAATCTATATTTTTTTAACCAACCCTGACCTCTGAACCCAATATGGCTGCTATATGACTTGTAAACCACAGTGAGCACTGCAGAGATAATCTTATAATTTTTGATTTTGTCAGTCTGTAACTCCTAAAGTATTCACCCCATGGTATTGTTTACCATCTGTTTGTTAGCTATATGTTATCTGCGTGTTCTGCTAGTAGCGGTTAGTTTGGTGTCTGTGCACAACAGGTAGCAGATCCCCCTGGTTTGCTAATCTGTAACTGGAGCAAGGTTAAGATGGGTGTGGCATCGCATTTGTAACTCCAAAGGAAACTAATATAGCAAAAGTAAGGTCCCAAACCTCTTTAGCCTAGGGCTCCATTCGAAACGTTCTAATTATGCTTCCTAGCTCCTTCTCCTAGCTCCTGTTCCTTGACCTCTCATGGGGCCAACAGTAAGAACTCTATCATGGGGAGCAAAGGAGGCTCGGACTACTGTGCCAATTTCAGAAAGCCTTCAACTCTGACGTCATAACGTGACAGAAACTTACATGGATGATGCGAGTCAAATCAGGGTCTACAGCCTTCTGAAAACGAACTACAAACTGCGCAATCTCTTCTTCTCTGGACATTTTCGTTGATTTCTGTGAGCGCCTGTCTTATACGTCATGTAACACAAAGGATTGTGGGATACCTTAAGGGACGCCACGGGGGTTCCCGGGCAAAATTAGCTATGGGAGGGAGCGTACAGGCTACTGCTATTTGGACGTATCATGGCGACCGCTGATGCACTTCGTCTTTGGCTAAAGAGTCCTCGCTCTATAAGGGATTGAGCCCCGGATTTGGCTCACATCATCCATGTGTGTTTCTGTCACGCAATGATGTCTGAGTTAAAGGCTGTCCAAAACTGGCTCAGCAGTCCAAAGCTCCTTTCCTTCCAACGACAGAGTTCTGAATGTTGACTCAATGAAAGGTCAAGGAACAGGAGCTAGGAACTACAATTAAGGATATTCAAATGGAGCCAAGGATCACTCAGTTTTTTTAAATGCCAGTGTTTCTCCACCTATTCGTGGGAAGTATGTATTGCAACTTTTTTAAATTAAATGTTAGAGACTGTGAAGGATTTTTTTTTCAATAACAGGAAAAAAAACATCAGTTAAAAAATATCCAGATCAGTTTCTCCTAATTGTAATAATGTGTCACCAGAGCCTTCCCGCTCATCTGTAAAAGCAATCATGTAATCTGAGGCTGAAACTTGTTTGGTCCTCGCTGTTTTTGTGGGTTCTCACTTTTCGGGCTACATTTCCTGGAGTTGTTTTCCAGGTTGTATCCTTTCAAACAGCTGCAGGTTCTCCTCTGGCCGTCCTCGCTCTCCGTGCACTCGTGGTCACAGTAGCCGTTTTCCATGGTGCAGTTTGTGGCTGTTGAATCTGAAATGGCAACAGGAGATGGAGAAAATTTCAGTGGGAGTTTAATGAAGTCAAGGAATGATATATATATAAGGAATGAATATATATGCTTCCGATTGGCAAAATTATCAGACAGCATGGGATTCATTTCCACTGTTATGCTGATGACACTCAGCTATATTTACCCATAAACCCTGATTAATCCAAACAGTTACTTCAACTACAGGCATGTCTTGATGACAACAAAACCTCGTTTACTTTAACTTTCCTGCTTTTAAATTCTGACAAGACGAAATTGTAATCTTTGGACCAGAGTCCTCAAAAAACAAATTTCTTAATCAATCACTTAATCTGGATGGCATTAAATTGACCTCTGGTGATAAAGTAAAAAAAACTTTCTGTTATTTTTGACCAAGACATGTAATTTAAATCCCATATTAAACAGGTTTCCAGAGTTTCCTTTTTTCACCTCTGGAATATTGCCAAAATTAGAAATATAATGCTGATTGAATTTGACTTGTTAAAGTGCCCTTGAGATGACATGTGTTGTGAATTGGCGCTATATAAACAAAGTTGAATTGAATTGAATTGGATTTTTGTCCCACAGACAGAAATCCAGACTCACTGTATTGGCAGTATTTGCCCTCATATCCAGGGTGACAGAGGCACTTGTAGTCTTGGTACTGGTCCACACACTCTCCATGAACGCACATGTTGGACTGACACTGGTTTCCATCTGAAACGCACATCACAGCGCCAGGACATGACACCATCAGTGATTGCCACTGCAGCTACTTTAGCTCTCACCTGTTGGGTCGTCTTTAGCTTTGATTATTTTGCTGTTTTCACATTCATCAAACAGGATTTTCAGCCATTCATGAATGCAAGAACCAAAATAAACGTGTGAGGGTGAAACGATGCATCTCCCAAGCTTCATTCAAGTAACTGATGGAGGTCAACAGATGCTAAATCTATTGCTGATTTTACTGACAGCTGATTTCTATTGGTGCTTTAAGCAAATTTCCTAACTTTTGGATCAGTAGCTCCATGCATTACTGTTTCAAAAAAGTTTATTATTCTGTTTCTGACTTAATTTAATTATTGCTTTTAAACAATTCATCTCCAATTTCAGTTATATCATCAGTCTAGCTGGTGATAATGTCAGATGAGCTGCATGAAGAAAAACTATCGTAAAAAAACTAAGGTATTGGTTTTTCTCACTCAAAACCAATACCTTTATAACAATTCTGTTAAGTTTATAATTTAATCGTCAATTTTGTATATAATTTCCAAAAGTTTTAGGAACATTTTTCAAACAGGATGAATCCAATCAATTACTTCGACTGCAGTCATGTCTTGATGACATCAAAAGCTGGATGACTTTAAATTTCCTGCATTGAAATTCTGACAAGACAGAAGTTGTAATTTTTGGACCAGAGTCCTCAAAAAATAAACTTCTTAACCAATCACTTAATCTGGATGGCATTAATTTGGCCGCTAAAATTTCTGTCCAGGAGTGATGCTGAAAAACTAGTCCATGCATTTGTTACTTCAAGGCTGGACTATTGTAATTCTTTACTATCAGGAAGTCCACAAAATGCAGTTCAAAGTCTTCAGCTGATCCAAAATGCTGCAGCAAGAGTTCTGATGAAAATCAACAAGAGGGATCATATTTCTCCAATTTTAGCTTCCCTTCATTGGCTTCCTGTTATATCAAGAATAGAATTTAAAATTCTTCTAACGTATAAAGCCCTTAATAACCAAGCTCCATCATATATCAGAGCTCTGATTACCCCGTATGTTCCTAACAGAGCACTTCGCTCTCAGACTGCAGGTCTGCTGGTGGTTCCTAGAGTCTCTAAAAGTAGAATGGGAGGCAGATCCTTTAGCTATCAGGCTCCTCTCCTGTGGAACCAACTCCCGGTTTTGGTCCGTGAGGCAGACACCCTGTCTACTTTTAAAACGAATCTTAAAACTTTCCTTTTTGACAAAGCTTATAGTTAGAGTGGCTCATGTTACTCTGAGCTACCTCTATAGTTATGCTGCTATAGGCTTAGGCTGCTGGAGGACATCAGGGCCTATTTTTCTCACTCTGCTGAATTCTACTGTTCTCCAGTTTTGCATGACTGTTGCTATTTCAGCTTTTAACTTTTTGTTCTCTGTCATTTTTCTCTTCATAGAAGGTACACCTGGTCTGGCGTTCTGTTAGCTGTGACATCATCAGGGGAGGCAGATCATCCTCTATCACCATCTAACATAGAAAGTACTCCTGGATCAATGTGAGCTTCTCTCCTTTCTGTGTCTCTGCTCTGTCTTCTCTAAGCCCCAGTGGGTCGAGGCAGATGAGCGTTCACACTGAGCCTGGTTCTGGTTCTGCTGGAGGTTCTCCTCCCTGTTAAAGGGGAGTTTTCCTCTCCACTGTCGCTTCATGCTTGCTCAGTATGAGGGATTGCTGCAAAGCCATCAACAATGCAGACGACTGTCCACTGTGGCTCTACGCTCTTTCAGGAGGAGTGAATGCTGCTTGGAGAGACTTGATGCAACCTGCTGGGTTTCCTTAGAGAGGAAACTTTCTGACCAATCTGGAGGATCTGATGGAATTTGACTTTCTAAAGTTTACAAGTATTAAACCTCATCTAGCAGTTACGTCTGATTATGGTCAACTTACCAGTGTACACAGTCCAGAACTCCAGCTGGAAACACAACAAAACACACAGAACATCAGTGATAAGATCAGAATTTGTCATGTGCAACAGCATGTTTTGTCAAATACATGAAAGTGAAGAAAAACACGGAACTTTATCTAGGAGATGAAAAAAATTATAACAAGTTTCCTAAAGTCAAAATATTAGAAATGAACCCAGGAGCTAAACTGAGCAGTCTAGTGCATTTCTCCTGTGTTATTAGTACAAGTGATATAATAATAACAATAATTATTGAACATCATTGATCTCACACTCCCGCATTTTAACCCATCCCCTTGGGGAGCAGTGGGCTGCCACTGTGCGGCACCCGGGGAGCAAACTGGGGTTAAGGGTCTTGCTCAGGGACCCAGAGTGCAGGCAGTGGGGATTGAACCACGCACTGCTCTAACCACTAGGCCACAACGCCCCTTTGCTGTTCATTTGCTGTTTAACATCAGAATTTGAGGCCATGATTGATAATCTCTGCTGAACAGAAGATCATCAGACCTGAGTTCAGTTATTTTGGGTTAAAACCACTTTTCCCACCTCTTCTGTTCATCTGTTGGTTTCTCCTTCCTCCTTTAGGGTTAACTGAGATGTGTTCTTTAAAAAAAGCTAACTAAGAAGCCTGCAGGTGTGGAACTCATTAAAGTCAACATAAATTAAAGTTATTGATTTTTTTTGTGTATTTCACAAATGTAGTTTTATTCTGTGCTAATATTTTCCTCTTTTTCTTATAAGCAGCCAAATACTCTGTGGGTTTAACCTCATTGGTGCTAAGTCCTTGTTTCTACCTTTAAAATTCAGCATTGATGAATTGTAAGTGAGCGGAGGGGTCAGATTTAAAGTGGTTCTTCTTGCTTATTTTAGTGCTGCGCTGTTTCATTCATTGAGTTCAGAGTCATTTCTGCCCTGAAGGAGTCAGAGGTCAGAGTTCGGCGGCTTAACAAACAACAACTCCCCCCATCCCCCCCCCCCCCCCCCCCCCCCCTTCACTTGGACCCTCCTGTCCAAGTGAATAACTTTAAAAATCCTAAGGTTTTGCTGCCTGGGAGGAATTTATAAAAACACGAGGGTATAAACTTTCTTACGGCGCAGCAACTAACCATAAAGACTTCGGCATTAAGCCTGAATCGGCTCAGTTTTCCTTCATTTTGACCACAGAGGTGTTCAGTGACTTACTGTAGCCTCCCGGGTCTGGAAAATCTCTCTGGCTTCTTCAAAGCTGCACTTCTCCTCCACACATTCCCGCTCCATGTTCGGGGGCTTCAGCTCTTCCAGGAAGCTGTTGGCCCGGCGGGACCGGAGCAGCATGTGGGCCTTCGGAGCGTCGGAGAACACTGGAAGAACCGAGAACCGCAGACTTACTTATGCCATGACGGTTCTGTTTTCATCTCATCACTTTTTGCTTTGGATTATTTCACACGTGGAGATATTTTAGCAGGATTAGACCCTTTATGAGGATTTCTGTCTGTGGGCTTAATGTGAGAGAAACAGATCAGACTGGGTCATAAATCCAGTGTGAGACTTAATGTGGTCAAAGCTGATAGACGGATCCTCCTTTAAGGGCAAACTCTGCTTAAAATGTTCTTTATCGTCTTTATTACAGCAACAAAGCCAACATGCAGAGGGAGCATGGAAAAACCAAGTGTGCCCTCAGAGAACCTTCATCAGAAGCTCATAGAACCTCCTTCAGCAGCTCATAGAACCTCCTTCACCAGCCTATAAAAACCTCCTTCAGCAGCTCACAGAACCTCCTTCAGCTGCTGATAGAACCTCCATCAGCAGCTCATAGAACCTCATTCAGCAGCTCATAGAACCTCCATCAGCAGCTCATAGAATCTCCATCAGCAGCTCATAGAACCTCCTTCACCTGCTGATAGAACCTCCATCAGCAGCTCAGCTCACAGAACCTCCATCAGCAGCTCATAGAACCTCCATCAGCAGCTCATAGAACCTCCTTCAGTAGCTTATAGAACCTCAATCAACAGCTCATAGAACCTCCTTCACCAGCTTATAGAACATCCTTCAGCAGCTCACAGAACCTCCTTCAGCTGCAAATAGAACCTCCATCAGTAGCTCATAGAACCTCATTCAGCAGTTCATAGAAACTCCATCAGCACCTCATAGAACCTGAATCAGTAGCTCATAGAACCTCCTTCAGTAGCTTATAGAACCTCCATCAGCAGCTAATAGAACCTCCTTCAGCAGCTCATAGAACCTCCTTCAGTAGCTTATAGAACCTCAATCAGCTGCTCATAGAACCTCCTTCAGCAGCTCACAGAACCTCCTTAAGTTGCTGATAGAACCTCCATCAGCTGCTCATAGAACCTCCTTCAGCAGCTCACAGAACCTCCTTAAGTTGCTGATAGAACCTCCATCAGTAGCTCATAGAACCTCATTCAGCACTTCATAGAACCTCCATCAGCACCTCATAGAACCTGAATCAGTAGCTCATATAACCTCCTTCAGCAGCTCATAGAACCTCCTTCAGTAGCTTATAGAACCTCCATCAGCAGCTAATAGAACCTCCTTGAGCAGCTCATAGAACCTCCTTCAGTAGCTTATAGAACCTCAATCAGCTGCTCATAGAACCTCCTTCAGCAGCTCATAGAACCTCCTTCACCAGCCTATAGAAACCTTCTTCAGCAGCTCACAGAACCTCCTTCAGCTGCTGATAGAACCTCCATCAGCACCTCATAGAACCTGAATCAGTAGCTCATAGAACCTCCATCAGCAGCTCATAGCACCTCCATCAGCAACTCATAGAACCTCATTCAGCAGCTCATAGAACCTCCATCAGCAGCTCATAGAACCTCCTTCAGCAGCTCATAGCACCTCCTTCACCAGCCTATAGAAACCTCCATCAGCACCTCATAGAACCTGAATCAGTAGCTCATAGAACCTCCATCAGCACCTCATAGAACCTGTTCCAGTAGCTCATAGAACCTCCATCAGCAGCTCATAGAACCTCCACCAGCAGCTCATAGCACCTCCATCAGCAACTCATAGAACCTCATTCAGCAGCTCATAGAACCTCCTTCAGCAGCTCATAGAACCTCCTTCAGTAGCTTATAGAACCTCCATCAGCAGCTAATAGAACCTCCTTCAGCAGCTCATAGAACCTCCTTCAGTAGTTTATAGAACCTCAATCAGCTGCTCATAGAACCTCCTTCAGCAGCTCATAGAACCTCCTTCACCAGCCTATAGAGACCTTCTTCAGCAGCTCACATAACCTCCTTCAGCTGCTGATAGAACCTCCATCAGCACCTCATAGAACCTGAATCAGTAGCTCATAGAACCTCCATCAGCAGCTCATAGCACCTCCATCAGCAACTCATAGAACCTCATTCAGCAGCCCATAGAACCTCCATCAGCAGCTCATAGAACCTCCATCAGCTGCTCATAGAACCTCCTTCAGCAGCTCATAGAACCTCCTTCACCAGCCTATAGAAACCTTCTTCAGCAGCTCACAGAACCTCATTCAGCAGTTCATAGAACCTCCATCAGCAGCTCATAGAACCTGAATCAGTAGCTCATAGAACCTCCTTCAGCAGCTCATAGAACCTCCATCAGCAGCTCATAGAACCTCCATCAGTAGCTCATAGAACCTCCTTCAGCAGCTCATAGAACCTCCATCAGCAGCTCATAGAACCTCCTTCAGCAGCTCATAGAACCTCCTTCAGCTGCTGATAGAACATCCTTCAGCAGCTCATAGAACCTCCATCAGCGGCTTATAGAACATCCTTCAGCAGCTCATAGAACCTCCATCAGCAGCCTATGGGGCCTCCTTCAGCAGCTCATAGAACCTCCATCACTTCGTAGAACCTCAGTAGCAGTAACCCTCAGCCGTCTCACGTTTCTGTGGAGGAACTTCAGTCTTCCACCCTTGCTTCAGTTCTTTGTAGGTTGTCCTGCCACAGCTGCTCATTCAGGCTGAGGTCTGGACTTTGACTAGACCACAGCAGGACCTTGATACTTTTCTTTTTCAACCATTTGCTCTCACATCTGTTGCTGTGTTCTTTTTCATGGTCCAGTTTCAGCCAGGGTTTAGTTTACTGACCTAAATCAACCCTAGAATAATTCGGTATGCAGAGGAGTTGTAGTTGACTGCAGGGGCGCCGGTCCTGTAGCTGCAAAGGAAGCCCAGATCATCACCCCTCCACCGTGGTGCTTGATAGCAGGAATAAAGTGTTTGTGCTGATCTTCTGCGTTTAGCTTTCTCCAAACATGGCGCCGTGAAGTCTGGCCAAACATCTCGTCTGGTGTTGTGTGTCCAGAGAACGTTGCTCCAGAAGTCTGCAGGTCAAAGGCTAAAGACATCTACCGTTTAAAATGCTAACTGAGGCTTGTAGAGTCTGACATGGAGGTCTTTTTCATTCTCTGAGCATTTCCCGCCGACCTGGGGGAAACCTGCTGGGGCGTCCATCCCTGGGAAGATTGGCAGCTGTGTTTTCCACTTGGGGATAATCTTTCTCTCTGCAGAACGATGGACTTCAGATTGGAAATGACCTCATAATCCTGCCTAGATGGAAGGACAGCAGCAGCTGTGTGGTCCGGGCCAGTGGACCGCTGAAAGTCCTGCTTTCAAACAATGGACTCGCTGGTGATGATCCCATAATCAATGGGGTTGATCATGGGCTCAAAGTGACACCCATCAGCAGTGAGGATGGGCTGAGGTGTTTTACACCCAGCCTCTGCAGTTTTTACTTGGTTTTATTGTCACAGAAAGTAAATTATATGTACCTGTAAAGCTTGTAGGTGTTTAAAAGATGCCGGTTAGAAACCCACCTGAGAGGCTGATGACGGATGTCGACCACAGAGCGACGCAGACCAGCAGGCAGAACCCGGGGCGAGACATGGCCTCCGTCAATCCTGCAGACACGGAGAGGAAACAGCGTCTTCAGCGCCAGACAGCGGTTCCTCAAAATGTCTGGTGATGGGACTCATGGACCGGCTAAAAGCGAGACATTAAAGCAAACCTACAACCGCTGCCTGTAGGTTTTCTTCTTGTTGCTGAAAATGGCCAAACGGTAGCAGCTTGGGTGAAATGTCGCGGCAGTATTGATCTGTTTTAGCTGGAAACACGCTGACCTCTGAACAGAAACAGCGCCTTCCTGTCTGGGGAATTACAGGCTGAACAAAATCCCCTCATCGTCAACCCAAGACACAGGAAGCAGCTGGTTCCAGAGACAGAACCGTGTTTTCATACTTACATACGAAGAATCAAAGCAGCGGACGGAGATGCTGGTCCAGAAGGCTTCTGCTGTGTTAATGACTAACTATCAGTGTTTGCAGAGGGTCCACAGTCTGCAGCTGAGCTCTGCCAACGCTGTCAACACACACAATCCTCCCCTTTAACCTCCACCCACACACGTCTGTCACAGGCCGGCATCTTGTTGTCCCAGAGATTATTTAGCTCCGTTAAATAGAATTAGTTCAATTCAGGAAAAAAAACAGGAACCAGAACACAATGATGATGATCAGTTGCTTCACAGATAACCTCTGAGCCTCTGGATTGAACAGTGTTAGTGAATTCATGTCCTGGTCGCTCAGGGTCAAAACATTAAAGCTTCTTCTTCAGGATTTTTCTCTAATCAACTTCTGGAATTAGAAAGTTGGAGCTTGTGCACCGTTAAAAGCAACCATAAACTGAGCTGAAGTCTGATTTATTTGCTTAATAAAACCCGGAGCGAACAGAATAAGGAAAGTCATTACCCCCACTGTCGCCCTGTGCTTGCTCAGAATGAGGGCGAATTTAAAGATTTGAAAGTCTTCTTAGTTTTTTTT
This sequence comes from Fundulus diaphanus, assembly GCA_037039145.1. NCBI lineage: Eukaryota > Metazoa > Chordata > Actinopteri > Cyprinodontiformes > Fundulidae > Fundulus > Fundulus diaphanus. Next base: position 6,048,122 of record CM073133.1, read on the forward strand.
AAATCATCAAGTCAAAGAATAAGAACCAACCAGTCAGTTAATCAGTTCAATCCAGCTCAATTTCCACAGGGCCATACAGGACCAACACACTATACATGTTCAAAGACACCAAATTAACTACGCAACATGAAACAGGAGTAAGAACAACCAGACGAGACAGGCAAAATGACAAAATACATTAAAACCAGCAGCTGATCCCCTGACCTGACAGAACGGGAGGGGGAATAAGGCAGGAAGGCAGGAGCACGGAGGGCTTTGAACCAGATAAAGGGATTTTAAAATCAATCCTAAAATGTACCAGCAGCTAAATGTGGCGTAATGTGCTCATATTTACTCGTTAAGAGACGTGCTGCTGCGTTGTGTACCATCTGGACCCGGGCATTAGAAGAACCGTGACAGTAATCACACAAACTCAAAGTAGTTCAAACAATCAAGAACAAAGGGCCTTTTTCTGATTAGGTCGTCTGATGATGACCGCCTCTTTACTTAGACAAGTTATTTCTACAGACACAGTTCAGCTGTACACACCTAAAAATACCTCAGACCTCAGCTGATCTGGTCTTTCTGACGACTGATAACTCAGGGTTTTCCTAAATTCAGTGATGAGAAGTCAGCTTGGCTCCCCAGAAACTGTCTGCAGGAATCCAGGAGTAACATTTCATGCTGATGATGAAATGGAGCTTTTATCCACAGTTTTTATTCCACCTTCAGAAAGTTCCAGTGATGAAAGGATTTCTTTCAGCAGCCTCTGGCTACAGCAAGGACCTTTCCTCTGTCATCATATCTGACTGGTTTAAAAAGCCACGGAGTCAGTGTTTAGACAACCGTTTCCCTCACTGCACAGGCCTGTTTTATAATTATTTTTATAAAGAAGTTGTTTAAATATGTTAAACAGAAACCTTTCAAAGTCCACCGGTTCTTCCCACCACCATCCGGACCCATAACTAAGTTTTGAAAATACAAGTCATACAAAGAGCGCCTTTGAAAAGTGTTCACACCCCTGGAACTGTTCAGTCTGATTTTCTGGGGGCTTGGTATGACAGACAAACATAAAGTGTTGTAATAAATGTTAAGTGAAAGGCAGAGGCGTCCAAAGTATTCACATCTATTACTAGAAGTACAGATACTAGGATTTAAATACTTCTGCAGAAGTAGAAGTATCAGTTCAAACCTTTTACTGAAGTAAAAGTATAAAAGTACCGGATATAAAACTACTCAAAGTATTAAAGTAGAATCCCCACCCATTACTATAATTGATGTTAAATTGGCTGTTTCACCCACATATATGTTCACTGAAAACGAACCATTTAGTACAAACAAATATATTAAAGATCCATTTAGGTGCAATACTGAGCATCAACACGGCTCCATGGAGCAGAAAATCTGATGTCTGGTTGCCTTTAAGTATTGGTGCAAAAAGTCAAACTTCAGAGACAAATTATCAATAACATTTTACTTATTATTGTATGTAAATTAAGATTCAGGCGTAGCTGCAGGAACCGATGAGGGCGACAGATGTAACAGATGAAAATGAGTGCTTTACCCTCTTATAATTATCCTTGTATGGTTGTCTGTGTACAGTAGACAGTGTTGTCAACATGAATGATTAATCAAAGCAGTTAATTAAAACACGAAAAAAGGGAAAATAAATGATCCTAAAAATGCGACGTTCCTCTTCTAAGTTTTGTTCTTCTTAAGTTTTTGTCGGGGCGTTTGAACAACTTGGTGCAGTACTGCCTCCATCCACCATTGAAATCACTGTTCAGTAGCGCCGTTTATCTGAATATTATTTATGTTAGTTTTTTACTGACAAGCCAGAACGAAAACAAGCTGAAATAAAATAGAATAATGAGACTTTTGTCACAATGTAAGGAGTAGAAAGTACAGATGATCACATGAAAATGTAAGGACTAAAAGTAAAAAGTAGGCTTAAAAATAATTACTCCAGTAAAGTATAAATAAGTAATATTTTTACTTAAGTAAGGTAAAGTATTTGTACTTAGTTACTTGACATCTCTGGTGAAAGGGAAATAAGACTTTCACAGTATTTACAAATGAAAATGTGAAAAGTTTGCTGTGTAGTTGTATTTAATTCTAATCCTAAACATCTAAAAAACGAAAATAAAATCCAATGCAGCCGACTGCAAACCCACTGAGACATGGCCGTTCCCCTAAACTGACCGACACGGAGAGCATTAACGGGAACAGCAGCTTTTATTGTCCCAGTGGGAGACAGACCAGCCTAACACAGCACAGGACACATCATACCAGGACATGGCAGCTCCAGCTGGACTGTTCAGGACGGCCAGGACCGCAGGCATCAGGCTTTTCCCTGAAGCAAGCCCCCCTCCACCTTAAAGCCCCATGTCTGCGTCCTGTAGGATGATCACTTTGGAGGAGCTGCAGAGATCCACAGCTCAGGTGGGAGAATTTGTCCATAGTACATCTATTGGTTCTCCACTCTGCAAATCTGACCCTTATGGGAGAGAAGCAAGAAAAAAAACACCTTGTGGAGAGAAGCCAGTGTAATTTTGTGGAGGACAACTTACACTGGACACCACGCCATGTCCACAGTGAGACACGGTGGCGGCTGCAGGGACAAGGAGAAGACGGAGCTAAATGCAGGAAAGTCCTGGAAGCAGCGCTGCTAGCGGCAGCAGAAGAACCTGAAACTGGGGTGAAGGTTCCTCTTCCAGCAGGACAACCTGAACATGCAGCCAGAGCCACAATATGAGGGTTCACACCCAAGCAGCTCTATGTGTTGCAACGGCCTAGTCAAAGTTCAGAGTCCAGCTCAGGCTGTGGGGACCCCTATAAACAGATGTCCTCCACCCAATCTGAGCGAGCTTGAGCTAAGAGGGCAGAAATGTCCTCCTTTAGATGTTCAACGCTGAAAGAAGATCCAAACATCAGCAGCTGGAACTGCAGGGAAATTTTAATGTAATTCATAAATCATATTGGAGAATTTTGTATTATTTTCTGTCCCCATCACATAGATGTTGGTAAAATATAAAACAACTGGACGTCTATTCTGAAGCTGAAGACGTTTCGCTTCCCATCCAGGAAGCTTTCTCAATTCAAAACATCTGGAGAAGTGAAACGTCTTCAGCTTCAGAGCAGAGGTCCAGTTGTTTCATATTTTAACCTTTTTTTGGGTCGCTTATACCCTGGAAGACTGAGAATCTTCACCAAGTCCTGAATCTGTGGTCGTCTGAGCTCCTCTCTCCTTTAACCCCAGCAGCATCTCCGACTTATCGCTCACATCTCGCTCACAGGAAGGCCAGCTTCCTTGTTCCCGCAGCAAACGCCCAGATAAGGTAGAGGTGAGAAACCGGCCTCCAGGGCGTCGCTGAGAGCTGCCGGCTGTGGAAACCAGGCCAGTTATCAGGGTTAACCATTGTCTGCCTTTGTTTTGCCCCGGCTCCGTTTACCAGGATAAAAGCTGGCCTCAGGTTATAGAGGAAACGTCTCTGATTCCACAGGCTGGGATTCAGAGGGCGTGGCCTTCTGCGGGCCAACGCTGTCTGCCGTGGTCAGGCTGCTGGTTTCTGATCTCCGCAGCGTTTATGGAGTCATGTTTTCACAGTAACAGATCATTCTGCAGGGTGAAACAACGTGTTTAAGCCTGAAAGTGCCAACACGTTTATTTATTCAGCAGGCACCATCCGTCACCTCCTCCTCTGAGGACTGTTCCTGGTCGCACGTCGACATCAGGACCCAGAGCACAAGCAACCGAGAGGGGAAACGATGAAGCTTCTCAAGTGACATCACTATAAGAGGAAAATTCAGGGTAAAAACCCTAAGAACCCGAAGAGATGATGGTGACCCTGAGCTAAACTGGGGAGGTTTACGGCGATGCCACCTTTACCTGTGATCGGTATCGTGTGTCCTGACGATCCCAGGAGGTCTTTTGTCCTCCTCAGTAAAACACGCTGATAAATAAAAGTAGGTTGCTCATTGTGGAGCCCGGCTGCTTGGATTACCGCATTGTTGAGTAGCCGATAAAAGCGCCGTCTTCATATCCGAGAGCGTTTTGTGGTTCTGATGAAGGTGCTTATGTGTCCACAAAGCGCTGCTGTGTTAAGTACAAATAGGTCTATTGTGTGACTGAATCAGATGAATGAATACGGCACAAACACACAAACACTGAAACTCTTCCCCCAGTTTGGGAGTTTTTATGGATTTAACAAAACAAATAGAACTATGTTGTTTTTTCAGGATAGACCACAGGGGACAGAGGTCCAGATGCAATTTAAAATGGATCCATGTTGTCTGTATGAACCCTGAAATCAGGAACCTTTATATTCCTGAAAAACTCACAGGTTAGGAAATCATAGGAGTGGTGGTGCTGCACGTCTCCTGGCTTTGGGTGGAAGCCAGAGAGACTCCACAGATCATGCTGAAGGACCTAAGGCTGGGATTTGAACCCAGGACCTTCTTGCTGCAACGCCATAGTGCTACAAACTGCACCGCCGCATTTTACCATGAATTTTATGGACATTTCTTATTTCTGGTAGGTCAGTTGCAAGACTTTGGTCACTTTTACCCAACGTTCGGGGTTAGTTTATATTTGTCCCATAAATAATCTCCACTCTGCAGCAAGACGGTCCTGGGGTCTCTCTGCGGGGAGATTGCATGAAGTTGCATGGAGTCTCCCTGTGCAGGCTTGGGTTCTCTCCAGGTACTCCGACTTCCTCCCATGGTCCAAAAACATCACTGTTAGGTACATCGGTGTCTCTAAATCGCCCTTAGGTGTGAGTTGTGTGTGTGGCTGTCTGTCCTGAGTCTCTCCGTGTTCGCCTGTGATGGACCGGCCACCTGTCCAGGTGTGTCCCGCCTCTCACCAATGACCGCTGGCACTAGACAATGGATGGATGGATAAACGGACAGAGGACAGACTGCATTAGTCAGATTTTAGAGTCAGCGATCAGAAGGGTTGAGATTTGCTTCCATTTGAAATGTGATTTCAGCTGAAGGTCACGACTGAATACCTGCGGTACCAGGAGAGAGGTCACTGAGAGCGGTTTTATAATGACGCAAGCCTAAAAAGAGGGTGGAGGGATGATGGAGCGATAGACAGAGCAGCATCTCGTCTTTCGCTGTTTCGTGAGGAAGGAGGACACGCTGCGGCAGAAGGCCAAGTTCTTCCTCTTCAGCCGGACATTGAAGACGCACCCGCCCCTCCTCCCCTTGTCCTCGGCCTTTTGTCAGTGGGCCCGCCAGGTGAGGCAGAACCTGAAAGCTGTTTTGTTCTGGGCGACGCTTATAAATGCATCAAAGCCACGTCCATCCAGCTCATCTTCCTCAACGTCCTGCAGGAGAAGATGCTCCTGAAGTCGGACAGAAAGGTGAGTTTTCCTCCTCCTGAGGCCAAGTTAGAGATTTATCTGTAACGCCCGCCGGCGAGACAGGCTGGGGCTGATTGACGGTTAAACTTTCTAGTTCTTTATTTCTGCAAAATAATGGAACCCAAAGGCGTGAGGGTGGCTGTCTCACGTTGAACTGAGCTCCTCTTCCTCCAGATGCTGTCCAGCGTGCTGGGACTCCTGGTCCTGTCCTGCGCCTGTTCAGCAATGCTGCTCCCAAACATGACCAGAAACCTGATCCAGGAGGAAGACGGCTCCACGCCTGACCCCAACACTTTACGCTGGCCTGTAAAGGAAGAGGACCAGTCGTCGGTTCAGCCCCCCCAATGGGCCAACAAGGCCCGCGGTGGCCCCCTGCCCATTCTGCCCCCCGCCGGGAACAACACCGGCTACGTGGACGGGCTGCGGATGTTAACCACCGGCATGCCTACGTTCCCAGAGCCCGACACCACCATCTGCGACATGCTGTTCAGCCAGCCGGTGCCGCCGTCCATCGACCAGATCCCCTTCTTCTGTATCTGTTCCTACTGCAAAGGAACCGTGGGGCCCAAAGGAGACCGCGGAGACCGGGGTCCCCCAGGTACGCCGGCTACTTTGACACATCAAAGTTTAAATACGAGATACTACGAGTTTAAACTGCTGTTTTATATCCGCGTGTGAGAAAGGTTGCTGTGTAGCAGCTGGAGTTAGGCCGGGTTTGACGGATTTGCATCGGTACCAGAGGTGGGCGGAGAAGCCAAAAGTCGTTCTCCAGTAAGAGTAGCGCTCTAATACTCTATACTTTTAACCAAGCAGAGGAAAAAAAGTAGTAATAACACATGTAAGAGTAAAACAAGTGCTAGTAAAAAGGCAAATTAAGTGCTGAGTGCTCGACTGGGACCGTTCAGTTTGTGAGACTGATGTAATCATACAGACAATTTTTTTAATTGAATAATAACATAAAATAAGAATAGTAAAAGTAAATCACATCATTACAAAATAAATAAGAGATGCACATTACCAAATATCAGTGTTCCTCAACAGAGAGCCTTAGAAATTTACATTTCCACTTATATTTACCCCCAGCAGTAAAATGATGAGAAAATTGAAGACTGGGTAGAAAGAAGCCTCACCAGACGCAGGAGCACTTCTGCTGCGTCATACAGGGAAGTTACCTCACGTTTAAGTCGCTTTTTCTTTAATATAATATCACCACAGTAATAGTAAACATACGGTGTAGGAAAGCTTAATGGTGGCTGCTGATAAAACAATTTGGGAGGTTGGAGATTAAAACGGAACAATAAAAATAAACGTGTCAGCTGCTGTAAATCCGGTCGGTCTGCTCTTAATTTCTTTATCCACATTTTCATCCAGAGGAAACTTTGTGAAGTCGTCATGTAGTAAATAAATGACTAAATGTTATTTCTTTCAAAACATAACCCAAAAAAATGTAACATTGTAAAGAGTTACAAACAGGACGTCAGTACTTGATGACTGCAGCTCTGTCCACTTTCAGAACAAGAACCAGAAAAGAGCAGCTTTACGCTGACAGGACGGCATAGAAAAAGAGCATATCGGTAACTTAGAAACCATATTGATCGATATCGATAATTATAAAAAAAATCTAAACATGTATTTTAAGTGCCGCCCTGCTGTTTTATATTGTTGCTTAGTGACGTGTTGTTAGGTAAAGAACACAATCACTGAACTCAAACCTTTTTTTAAAAAAGAAAAAAGAATGCGTGCTCTCTGACCTCTGAAGGGGGCGGAGCTTCCTGGGTCTGCATTGTGATTGGCTTGGAGGGTGTAATGATGTAATGTTAACCTACATGATAGGCTAGAAAGCAAAAGGAAGGAAAACTGTTATTCTATTGAACTTTTTATTGACACTTTATTTTCTATCGGACCACACGTCTATTGATCGATAAATACTGTTATTGAGTGATCGTCCACTGCAAGGTCAGATTTATGACAGAGGCCTTGTTATTGTGCCTCGTTAAAGCCTAGGAAGCTTTTTTTCAGGGACCAGAAGGAGCTGAAGAAGGGGACTGTTTGAGAAGTGATTTTTTATTTTACATGTCCTGTCTAGCAGTATAGCATTAAGAAATGTTGTCTTAATGGCAAAACGAGCTCAACAGATTTTACTTTCACAAGTGGAGCTTTACTGCTTCCGCCATAGAGCTCCGCTTGATTAATTTATGCAAGAAGATTTTTTAGATTTTATGCTGAGACTATTTCATGTTCAATGGACACAGAAACAGGAAAGAAGAGAAAAGGTGAGACAAAACGCTGAAATAGGGAAAAGATGAGAGGAGAAGTGAAGTTTAAAAATAAGCCTTTAGAGCAGAATTGGCACTCAAGTTTTGCTGCTTTATGCATGAAGTCTTTTCAGCCCCTCTAGTTCTCCTTAAATCCACTCCAGAGAATTAAAGCAGACGATAAAACTGACAATGTGATTCACCATGAAGGAAGCGGTTGTGATTGTCCTGAAAACTGACCAGATTGCCATTTTGCTCAGGTGAACCTGGAAGTCCTGGAATGAGAGGAATGATGGGATTCAAAGGCTACCGAGGATTCACGGGAGACCAGGGGATAAAGGGTGAGTTACACACGGTGAAGTTGGTGTGGAGAAACCTTTATGTGTGGGTGAAAAAGTATTCAACTTTTTAAAACTGAGAACAAAATGCTTCAGCTCCTCACAGGCGCCCTTGCTTTCCTGGAGCCTCTGCTGATCATCATCTCTTTCAGGCAGTCCTCTTCATTTCTCTTGTTTTGTGTCTTCAGCCATAGAGGACAAGAGTTAGGCAACCAGCCTTGTTTTCTAACTGCAACGTGGGCTAATGAATGGGATTCTCCCTCTCAGAGCCCTGACTTACGCAGACATCAGAAACCCTGAGTAGCACGTGCATACCATGACACTGCCACCGCCGTGCTTCACTGTGAGCCGACGTATTCCAGGCCTGATAGACATCATAAACCTTCTCAGAGGTGTCCTTTAGCTGACAAAGAACGCTGGTTCTGTTCTGGGGACTCCTCTAGAACCTCTGGAGATGATTTTACAACCTAAGAACATTACAGAGCGTCCTCCTCATCATCACACCAGAGCCGCTGTAACACTGACCTCTACAGGAGATCCTTCCTGCCTGCAGCCATCAGCTTCTACAGTTAGAACGTCATCAGATTTCACTTCAGCAGAATCAAAGCACTGTTAATTTAATGTTTCCCGAGTGTTTTATTCATTTACAACTACTGTTTTCCAGATAGTTATTATGTTTCCTGCAGCCCTTGATCTAATCTTATGTCTTTGATGGTTTACTTTTATAAGTAATTTTCCTCGTTTCCCGTCTTGCAGGTCAGAAAGGAGACGGGGGAGAGAAAGGGCAGATCGGCCCGTCTGGATTCACTGGAACCAAGGGCGAGCGAGGGTTCAAAGGTCTGCTGCGATCAGAACAGACGATCTGTCTGCGTCTGAAAAGTGTTTTATTCTTGCTCAATTTAAACTGTTGGAGGTGGAAAGATCACCACCTCCTGTTTTCACCAGGAATCCTTACAAAATATCTATGACATACAGCTGAAGTCCCACGTATAAAATAACTACATTCCTGCCTAAATTCTGCTCAGAAATATTTTAATGCCCGACTTGTGTGTTTCCAGGAGAGAAAGGCGACCAAGGACTGATGGGGCCCGCAGGCAGTCAAGGTCCCCAAGGAGAAATGGGCATGTGCCCCGCCTCCTGCGAGAGTGTCCCAGGAGCACCGGGTCTGCAGGGGCCACCCGGACCGGTCGGGGCCCGCGGCCTTCCTGGGGTGCAGGGAGTTATGGGTCCCAAGGGTGGGAAGGGTGATAAGGGTGACACGGGGGTGGCCGGGGAGCCCGGGTCAAACGGTCAGAAAGGTGATCAGGGGGACCAGGGCATCTGTCAGTGCACGGATGGAGCAGACGGGGCTAACGGCACGCCGGGAGAAAAGGGAAGCAAAGGAGAAAAGGGGGAGATTGGTGCTCAAGGTATACAGGGTCCAGTAGGTTTGAAGGGAGATCATGGGGTTATGGGCCTGATGGGGCCCCCCGGTCCCTGCTCCCCGGCCATCCAGTCAGCTTTCACTGCATGTCTCAACGAGTCCTTCCCGAGGGAGAACTGGCCCGTGCTGTTCAACGACGTCCTGACCAATCAGCAGAGGCACTTTGACCCCACCATGGGCATATACACCGCGCCCGTCAACGGCACCTACGTCTTCTCCTTCCACCTGGCAACCCGGCAGAAGCCGCTCAAAGTCGGCCTCTTCCGAAACTTCTACCCCGTGGTGAGAGTGACGGAGGCGTCGAGCCAGGCCACGGCCAGCCACACGGCGGTCCTCCACCTCGCCATGGGCGACCAGGTGTGGCTGCAGGTGAAGGACTCTCTGACCAACGGCATGTTCACCGACAGCGAGAGCAAGAGCACCTTCTCCGGCTACCTGCTGCACCCCGACTCCTGCGACGCGGCCTTCGGCAGGTTCTTCATGCGGCCGCACCCCACAGGCGGCTTCAGCTGGGACGGCCCCGGCGGTCACACCACCGCTTCCCCGCCGTAGGCTCCACCCGCCGGCAGATGATTAGGCGCAGTGTCAACAGCCAATCAAATTCTCCGTGTGTTCGTTCCTGCATGTTTTAAAGGAGGGGCGTCTCTGGAAAGGGTGGCAGATATTCAAGGCTGACGCAGGTTGTTATGGTCCACAGTTCAGGCGATGCATGTTGGGATAATTAGCGTTTAAATCATGACTTTATGGTCAATCTTCCGTTTGACAGCGATATTTTCCAACCTTGTGAAGCCTGGCCAATCATCTCATGGCTGCTATTCAAAAATTATCCTCAAATATTTGATTTATCGCCAAATTAAGCAGGATTTTGCTTTGAATCACCCAACCCTGTGGTGTGATGCTTTTATTTGGCACATTAACCCAATCTGCTCGGTAAAACAGCTGGAAATTCAACATTTGGCTTTTTAACCTCGACCAGATTAACCTAACTACATTTGCGTCTTCTCAAAGTATATTATTATATGTTATAGAGTTTAAAATCTTGTTGATGACCTAATATTCTAACATGCAAGGCAGATATTTTGTGCAAGGCGTAGTGACATAGAGAAGCTGATTAGATGGGATCGTTTGCAGGGATTCGTCGTTTTCTCTGTCAGGGAAGCTGGGATCTGAAGGAATGTGAGCTTCAGCTCTTTATTGGGCCACAAATACTGAACTGTAAAGGACAAGAGAAACAGCTTCTATCACGTGTTTGGTAAAGGGCTGCATGTTCTCCCTGTGCATGACTGGGTCCTCTCCGGGTACTCCGGCTTCCTCCCACAGTCCAGAAACATGACTGTTGGCTTAACTGGTCTCTCTAAATTGCCCTTAGGTGTGAGTTTGTATGAGTGTCTTGTGTGAGTGTCTCTGTGCTGCCCTGTGATGTGTCTGGGTGGAGACAACAACCTCAGAGACCCGACGATAAAGCTTCTGTATGAAGAGGAGACTGTGAGATGAAGGGAAGAAGAAGCGCCGCACTCCTCCTCCTTTTAAACGTCCGGATGAAACCACACTTCTGATTCGACACTGCGTCTAACGTAGGCTTATTGCTGGCTGCACACCTTTAAGGTCAGCTGTAGAGGTTCAGGCTCGCTCCAACGGGAAACACTTTCAGCGCACTTTGCAACTGTAGAGTAAATTTGCATTTAATTATGAAGATCTGCTTTATTTTATTTTAGGAATATCATATTCATATATATATATATATATATTGCCTTTTGAAATGATGCATGAATAAAAGCAGAGCAAAGCTTCCACCTTGTTTTCAGACAATACCTAAAGTGCACCTTGTAAATGTGTGTGATGACTGTTTTTTAATGGATTCTGTAATTTTGAATAAATCTAACCGGTTGAAAATTGGAGCACCTGAGCCCCGCTCACTGACCCTCAGCCTGAGACTCCTGTTCATTTCTGCTTGTTGCGTCGGGACCGTTTCCAGGTGACACGGCTGTCACCTGAGTGACGTCAGACAGGCCAAATGTTTGGATGACCAAAGTAAAAGGAACACAAACACCACAGCCGCTGCAGTTTTGTGTCTTTATTCAAACACACACGGGTCCGCCTGCTCCTCCTCTAGCCCAGGACCGTTTCTTGGGTTAGGAATATCTCACAGGTTTTGTCGACATGACATTTATGAAGCAAAACTATCCCAAAGATCCATATTCTGTCCCAAAATGGAGCTGGAGGCACGTTCATGGAGCGTGTTTGTAATCCAAAAGGAAGAGCAGTGTGGTTTTCGTCCTGGCCGTGGAACACTGGATCAGCTCTACACCCTCGGCAGGATCCTGGAGGGGACATGGGAGTTTGCCCAACCAGTCTACATGTGCTTTGTGGCTCTGGAGAAGGCATTCGACCGTGTCCCTCGAGGGATCCTGTGGGGGTACTCCGGGAGTATGGAGTACTGGGTCCTTTAATAAGGGCTGTCAGGTCTCTGTACGACCGGTGTCAGAGTCTGGTCCGCATTGCCGGCAGTAAGTCGGACTCGTTTCCAGTGAGAGTTGGACTCCGCCAAGGTTGCCCTTTGTCACCGACTCTGTTCATAACTTTTATGGACAGAATTTCTAGGCGCAGCCAAGGTGTTGAGGAGATCCGTTTTGGTGGCCTTAGGATTGCGTCTCTGCTATTCGCGGATGACGTGGTCCTATTGGCTTCACCAGGCCGTGATCTACAGCTCTCACTGGAGCGGTTCGCAGCCGAGTGCGAAGCGGCCGGGATGAAAATCAGTGCCTCCAAATCCGAGACCATGGTCTTAAACCGGAAAAGGATAGAGTGCCTTCTCTGGGTTGGGGAGGATGTGCTGCCCCTAGTGGAGGAGTTCAAGTATCTTGGGGTCTTGTTCACGAATGAGGAGAAGATGGAGCGGGAGATCGACAGGCGGATTGGTGCGGCGCCTGCTGTGAAGCGGGCGCTGTACCGATCCGTTGTGGTGAAGAGAGAGCTGAGCCAAAAGGCGAAGCTCTCGATTTACCGATCGATCTACGTTCCTACCCTCATCTATGGTCACGAGCTTTGGGTCGTGACCGAAAGAACGAGATCCCGGATACAAGCGGCTGAAATGAGTTTTCTCCGTAGTGTGTCTGGGCTCTCCCTTAGAGATAGGGTGAGGAGCTCAGTCATCCGGGGAGGACTCAGAGTAGAGCCGCTGCTCCTCCACGTCGAGAGGAGCCAGTTGAGGTGGCTCGGGCATCTGGTCAGGATGCCTCCTGGACGCCTCCCTGGAGAGGTGTTCCGGGCACGTCCCACCGGGAGGAGGCCCAGAGGAAGACCCAGGACACGCTGGAGGGACTATGTCTCCCGGCTGGCCTGGGAACGCCTTGGGATTCCCCTGGAGGAGCTGGCCCAAGGAGAGGGACGTCTGGGCCTCCCTACTGAAGCTGCTGCCCCCGCGACCCGACCCCGGATAAAAAGATGGATGGATGGATGGGTTCAGAAGCTGAAGATGCAAACGCAGAGGGAGGCTGCACATATAATGAGGAGCTTAAACCTGGAGCTGGGTGAGATGCAGATGACTGAAGGAGGTTGTAACGCGTTAAAAACACCCAGAAATGCTCCGAGGGTCTGCCGCTGCAACCGCAGAGCTTTCTGAACGCTGGCGAAATCAGCAAAAAAGAATCAGAGATGGAAAAGAAAGCAAAGTTAAGAATGAGTCCAACAGCTTTTATTGTTTAAACACAGGAGGACACGTCTCAGCTAGAGCCTAATAAAGCAGCTCCAACCTGCAGGAACCGTGTGCACAAACACTTTAAATTGGGCCAAATCACAGTTTGCAGCACATTGATACACAACTGACCTCTAAATGCAGCAAAAAACTACAAATGCTTTAAAACACAGAGTTAGATAAAGTGGTAATAACTGATGGGATGTGGTTAGAGGAACCTTTTCTCAATTCAAGGACCAGTCAGTTCTGCTGTGCATTAAACAGTCAGCCTTTAGATTAAAGGAGTTACGGCGTTAGTTCCTGGTCCTAATGTGAGCCTACGGCTTGATTCAATACTCTATTTATAGATCGTTTATTGAAAACGTGGGTAACAGGACCATATGTTCAGCACCCAGGAGGAGCAGTCCCATCACACAATCAGGCAGTCCCTGAGGAAAGGATGGAGGAGGCCTCAGAGACTCGTTAGGCAGCATTATCAGCAGTTTAACAACAGCCACATGTTGGGTTTGCATGTTGCTGGGTGCTTATAACGTGCAATTCCATTTAAATCCTCGTCTCTGCTCTGCATGTTGACTGAACTATGATAACATCGGCCATAAACAGGCTAATCTGTTTCTCACACTGAGCGCTGACTGGATCTGATCAAGACTTCTGTCCTGGAGGAGGAATAGTTCTGGGTCATTTTCTTCCTTATGCTTCCACAATGCCTACAACAGTGAATAATAACAGGAAATAGGCCTATTTTTAGGTTCTGGGTGGAGTTTCTGCATGGATACGTGTCTTAATGCAGTTTTCTGTGCAGGTTTTTAAATCAGATTCAAAAATCTACAAAAATCTCCTCCAGCTGTAAACCTGCCGAAAGCCAGCAAAGCCAGAGCCGATTAAACCCGTGTGCGTGCACATGTTTATTAAAAATAAAAAAACTTCCTTAGGGAACTGAAGTCCTCCTGACTGCAGGGATGCGGCGCCTCTGAGCGGCCCTTTAACGAAGGAGCAACGTTCCCTCCGACCACCTCTCCGCCGTCCGGCCTCTACTTCTCTTTGGGCCCCATGTCGTCGCCGCCCGACACGTTGCCTTCCTCGTCGTCATCGTCGGCGATGATCCCCTTCAGGTAGCAGCGCTTGAACTCCTGGAACACCATCTCGTCCTCCAACTCACTGGGAAGAGCAGCGACATCACACATTCAGCTCTGACTGGGACGCAAACTCACAACCTCAAAGAGCCCGGAGCTGTCTATGCGTCCAGAGACGGACAGGCAGCCGCATTCATGACCACTTAATGACTCTGGGAGGAAGCTGGAGTACCCGGAGATAACCCCCAACATGCATGGGAGGAATCTGCAAACTCCCTGCAGGAACACTCCAGGATTCAAACCCTGGACCTTCTGGCTCCAAGGCAAGTTTCAGCCTGTAGTGGACTGTTAATTGGAATATTTTATCTCCAGAACTTCACACTTTGAGTGATTAAATGTGTGACAGGTGTAAAATGAACGTAGGAAGGGATGAAACGGCAACATGGGGATAAAAAACAGGGAGTGACAAGTCGACGTGTGGCTGGACGGACGTATTAAGAGAAGCTGACGAGACGAAGCAAACCAACATGTCAGGTTCACCTTTGACCTGATCAGATGCATCGGAAATGTACGGAGAGCAAAGCTTGCCCTGCAGACGGAACGGCGGAGTGGAAGAACAGGAATCTGAACCGAAGCAACGAGCAGAACCTGCTCTGCATGTTCTCCGCTTCAGGAGGGAGAGTCGTTCATTTGCTCACTACAACCCGGACAGCGTCAACCTGGGGCTGGACGATAATTCAGTAACAATATGTATCGATCGACAGAAAAAAAAGGGTCAATAACAAGTTCAAAAGAAGTTTTCCTTACTTCTGCATTCCAGCCTATCATGGAGGTTAATACTCCAGTCATTACATCCTTCCAAACCAATCACAACACAGACCCAGGAACTAAGCTCCGCCCCCTTCAAAGAGTTAAGTACACGTTCTTTTTTCTTTTTTAAAAACTTGCAGTTTTGGTAAAAAGTTGGTTGAATAAAGGGTTGAGTTTGAATTCAGTGTTTGTGTCTTTATCTAAAAATAAGTCGCTCAGCTGCAGCATAAGATGTCCAGGGCTGCACTTAAAATGATGAATTTGTTGGTAATTATCGATATCGATCAATATGATTAATTTTTTATCAATAAACTTTTTTTCTGCATCGTCCAGCCCCACGTCAAGCTACCCTGAATCCGCTCCAGTAGTTACCTCTCCTTCACTGTCAGCAGCAAGGAAGGAAAGGTTGAGAGCAAACAGAAGGTTAATGGGGGAAATGGGGTTTGATGCACAGATGAGAGAGTTCATGTCTTTTCATGAAACCATCAGAGAAAAGGTTTACCTGCATCTGGTTTGGGATGCATCAGCTTGAAGGGGACCTCCAGACCGACCTCACTGCAGTGAAAAAAAACCCCATCTGTTTTATTTCTGTCTAATGCAGCAGGCTGAGCTTTCCTCTGGTTACAGTTAATCCTTTGATATGTGCGACGAAATGAAAAAGGTCCTCAGAGCCTAATAGGCGTGGAGACGAAGCAGAGGGCGACTCACCTTGATCCCATCATCCTGAGAGCGTGTTGGAGATAAGAAAGAGAAGCTGATTACAGCTGGAAGCCTTCTGGGAAAATACACAGAGAGCAGCTCTGGCTCCACACTTTCATTTCTAATAATGATAACAATAATAATACATTTTATTTGTAGAGCTCTTTTCTAGATACTCAGACGCTTTAGAGACGTGTTAAACACCTATATACAGCAATAACTAAAAGTGAAGATTAGACATTAAAAGCCGTTTTCAACAGATGGATTTTGAGTTCTTTCTAAAAATGGATGCTGGTGTGAAACCCTGAAACACTTCCAGACTTTTCCCCTCATAGTTCTGAGCATCGGGGCGTCGGACACTTTTAACCAGAGAACACCTCATTAATGTGATAAAGTGAAGAAACACTGACCCTCCGATGATGAGCTTCACCATGACTCTGTATGAAACCATGATTCCCATAACTTCCTTCAGGGCTCCCTCCTTAACGCTGAAAGAAAGCACAAACATGTCAGATCCTGCCGGTTCTTCAGGGCAGAGGCTTAGTGCAGGGCGGGGAGGTCCTGCTCACACGCTGGACGAGGCCAGGTTGGTGTCCTCGTGCTTCAGCTTGCCGTCCAGAGCGATGCCTCTCCTCTCCCTGTTGTTGGCCAGCAGCGGCAGCATCTTGTAGACCTTCTGCAGCGTCGCTCCAGCAGACACAGAGTCCCTGACATGGAGAAGTAAACCAACATCAATACGGACAGAGCGGTAGACAAGGCTTCATCACAGAGGGAAGAAAACAAAAATGTCTTTATTTGGACAAATATGTTTGACAAGTTATTACAATATTGATGAAATTCAGTCTTTAGGGCCAAGGTTGCAGTTCTTGACTCGGCCACTAGAAGGAGAGCTGATTTGAAGCTGAAAAGAATATTTGGTTGCAACTAAATCTCTGTCCTCTGACTTCCTTCTGACCATTTGAAGTTTGACTTGACCACACATTTTAAGTTGGTGGTGCTTGTTTTCATATATATATATATATATATATATATATATATATATATATATATATATATATATATATACAGTATATTCAGAGCTGCGTTCCTTGAAACACAATGTTAGGAAATTGGAGAGAAAATGGCGCTCTACGCACCAAGAGGAATCCTACCTAATCTGGAGGGACAGTCTATTGTTGTATAACAAGACCCTTCGCAGAGTTAGAGCAGCATATTTTTCATCATTAATTAAAGAGAATAAAAATAATCCTAGATTTCTCTTTAGTACAGTTGCCAAACTTACTCAGAGCTGCAGCTCTGTTGATCCAGCCATCCCCTTAGCTTTTAGTAGTAATGATTTTATGGGATTCTTCATAAATAAAATTGATGCCATTAAAAATAAAATAATTGGCATCCTCCCAAAGATGATTACCTCATCCCCAGTAAGTAAGGCAGCATTGGAGGAATCTTTAGAACCTGCGCTGTGTCTGAACTGTTTAGAAGCAGTAGAGCTTTCTGAGCTATCTAAAATCTTAGCTTCATCTAAACCTTCTACCTGTATGTTAGACCCAATCCCAACCAAGTTGTTTAAGGAGGTATTCCCTTTGATCAGTGGTCCTATTTTAGACATGATTAATCTATCCTTAGTAAATGGATATGTACCACAGGCTTTTAAAGTAGCTGTTATTAAACCTTTACTTAAGAAACCTTCTCTTGATCAAGATGAGTTAGTAAACTACAGACCTATATCTAATCTTCTTTTCTTATCTAAAATTCTTGAGAAAGTAGTTGCTAATCAACTTTGTGAACATTTACAAAGCAATGACCTACTTGAGGAGTTTCAGTCAGGCTTCAGAGCTCATCATAGCACTGAAACAGCTCTGGTGAAGGTCACTAATGATATTCTCATGGCCTCAGATAATGGACTTGTGTCTGTACTTGTCCTGTTAGATCTCAGTGCTGCATTTGATACAGTTGATCACAATATTCTCCTACAAAGACTTGAACATACTGTAGGAATTAAGGGGAAAGCATTAGGCTGGTTTAAATCTTATCTGTCGGACAGATTCCAGTTTGTTCATGTTAATAATAAATCTTCCTCAAACTCTAGGGTCACCTGTGGAGTACCACAGGGTTCAGTTCTTGGACCAATTCTCTTTACTATATATATGCTTCCGATCGGCAAAATTATCAGACAGCATGGGATTAATTTCCACTGTTATGCTGATGATACTCAGCTATATTTATCCATAAATCCTGATGAATCCAATCAATTACTTCGACTGCAGTCATGTCTTGATGACATCAAAAGCTGGATGACTTTAAATGTCCTGCATTTAAATTCTTACAAGACAGAAGTTGTAATCTTTGGGCCAGAGTCCTCAAAAAATAAACTTCTTAATCAATCACTGAATCTGGATGGCATTAACTTGGCCTCTGGTAATAAAGTTAAAAATCTTGGTGTTGTTTTCGACCAAGACATGTCATTTAAATCCCATATTAAACAGGTTTCCAGAGTTTCCTTTTTTCACCTCCGGAATATCGCCAAAATTAGAAACATTCTGTCCAGGAGTGATGCTGAAAAACTAGTCCATGCATTTGTTACTTCAAGGCTGGACTATTGTAATTCTTTACTATCAGGAAGTCCACAAAATGCAGTTCAAAGCCTTCAGCTTATCCAAAATGCTGCAGCAAGAGTTCTGATGAAAATCAACAAGCGGGATCATATTTCTCCAATTTTAGCTTCCCTTCATTGGCTTCCTGTTAAATCAAGAATAGAATTTAAAATTCTCCTTCTAACGTATAAAGCCCTTAATAATCAAGCTCCATCATATATCAGAGCTCTGATTACCCCGTATGTTCCTAACAGAGCACTTCGCTCTCAGACTGCAGGTCTGCTGGTGGTTCCTAGAGTCTCTAAAAGTAGAATGGGAGGCAGATCCTTTAGCTATCAGGCTCCTCTCCTGTGGAACCAACTCCCAGTTTTGGTCCGTGAGGCAGACACCCTGTCTACTTTTAAGACTAATCTTAAAACTTTCCTTTTTGACAAAGCTTATAACTAGAGTGGCTCATGTTACCCTGAGCTACCTCTATAGTTATGCTGCTATAGGCTTAGGCTACTGGAGGACATCAGGGCCTATTTTTCTCACTCTACTGATTTCTACTGTTCTCCAGTCTACTGTTCTCCAGATTTGCATTGCATTACATTGAAATGACTGTTGTCATTTCAGCTTTTAACTTTTTGTTCTCTCTCTTTTTTCTTCATAGTAGGTACACCTGGTCTGACGTTCTGTTGACTGTGAAATCATCCAGGGAGGACAGATCACCGACTATTACCATCTAATGTAGAACAGATTACTGGATCAATGTGTGCTTCTGTGCTTTTTGTCTGTCTTGTTGTGTCTCTGCTCTGTCTTCTGTAACCCCCAGTCGGTCGAGGCAGATGACCGTTCATACTGAGCCCGGTTCTGCTAGAGGTTTTTCCTTCCCGCTAACGGGTGTTTTTTCTTTCCACTGTCGCTTCATGCTTGCTCAGTATGAGGGATTGCAGCAAAGCCATGTACAATGCAGACGACTCTCCCTGTGGCTCTACGCTTCTCCAGGAGTGAATGCTGCTTGTCGGGACTTTGATGCAATCAACTGGTTTCCTTATATAGGACATTTTGACCAATCTGTATAATATGATTGAACTTAACTTTGTAAAGTGCCTTGAGATGACATGTTTCATGAATTGGCGCTATATAAATAAAATTGAATTGAATTGAATATATATATATATATATATATATATATATATATATATATATATATATATATATATATATATATATATATATATATATATATATAAGATCAAGGACTAATGACATGTAACCAGTTCTGAGGCAGTTATTCAAGAATTATGTCAACAAGTTTTTTCCCCATTGTAACACATTCCTGTCGCTGACTGACGAGCTGCAGCAACAGTTTTGTGCCTTTTACTTCCGTAGAGATGAAACGATGAATAGTTATAGTCACAGTAACTTGATGGCGCCGCGAACGGCTGCCACGGTGTGTTGGTGCGCTGTCTGCACCATCATCACCAAGTCAAATTCCTTGTATGTGCAAACCTACTTGGCGATTAAACTTGATTCTGATTCTGATCTAAAACAGACTTTTGAAGGTTGAGTCTCAGAATTTGCTTCTCAGAATGTCTTCCCATCAGGTACAACATTTGGCTCCTGTTCCACTTCTATCCGTGGCTTCCCTGTGAAGGGTCTGAGATCAGTGTTTTAGACAATGCTAGAAGTTATTTGCTGTCAGAAAATGCTGCTCATGATAATAATAAGGTCATTAAATCAGCTTAGGTACACATTAACTAAAGACAAACTTTGAAGTGCTGATGAATAATAATTTAACAGTTAATTGTTAATTATGAGAAGTCTGCAAGCAACAAGTCGGTCCCACTAATTGATAAAAAATAAAAACAACTGAAAGAACAAAAAAACATTTCCAACAAAGAGGAACCTTTCCAGAGGACCTGCTTGGTTTTTATTTCTCTTGACTTGGATTATTGAGATTCATCCGGACAGCCACTAATTAACCATTACCTAAACACTAGCTGTCCAATTAAAGAGGTCCTCTTTAGGTAACCATTGTTAACAATTAGTTCATGATTTCCTCGTTGGCTCCTGTGTAATTAAGCACAGACTCTGGTTGGCTTTTTCATTATATTATAAGCTGTTTACTGATGGAAACTACAGTTCAGTATAACACAAGAGTGATAAAATGTGATCACTAATACAGGATCTTAAGAGAGACAAATTATGAATAAACAACTAATCAGCTCATTGGTGTGTTACTAATCAGTTACATGTGAGGCTAGTGAACAAAAAATTGCAACAGTCACACAAACAATAGCTTTCCAACAGATAATGATCTGAAGTTCATTAATTGTTCATTCATTCAAGATTTGTTTTTCTTTAGCTCTAATACAGTAAAAAAATTTTTATGGCTTCCATTTAAGCATTGATCCTCATTTCCTAATTAAGAGTCTCAAAGTAGTTCATGTCTGAAGTCATTGAATAGTTGGAGACATTAGATCCACTGGCCTTTGATACTCTGGTCTAGATTTACTGTAGGAATGACTAAAGCGCCAAAATGTACCAAAGTTTACAGCCTTTACCTCCTTTAAAGCCAAATACGGCGCAGCTGATTGATCTTATTGAGTTCTAGTTGTTTTATACAGGATGGTGCGCCAAACTCAAGGCCCGCGGGCCGAATCCGGCCTGTCAAGGCGATTTTTCCGGCCCTCAAGAGCCAAAAAAGGCAAATCATGTCATAAAGTAGAGGCATATATCCATTTAAATTGTATAAAGGGGTTAAAACTGTGTGATTGTTAATTTCTTTACCTGTAGTAATAGCATCCTGGCACTAGATTTCAGTTTTCCCACAACACATTAAAACAACCCAGAAATGTCCGAAAAGAAAATAAGTGATGCAGAACGATGAGTTTAAAGTGTAACTCACCCCAATATCAACTTTCCTTGCAGATAAAATATATAAACGGGGCCTAAGGTGCTACTTTCATGTTACTCTGCATTTTTAACATTTTTATGTGAACTGAAATGAAATTCTGAAATCAAATATGTCATCTCTACAGCTGTAACCGGCTCTGTTAATGACTTCATGATGCCAAAATGGCCCAATACGGAAATGAGTTTGACAGCCCTGCTGTAAAGGAACATTTATCTCACAAGAGACCAGATTTACCCACTGGAGAACCCAAAAGCAACGAGAAACCATGATGCCGAAGAACATTTCACCAAAACATAGAGCCTAACCACTCAGATCTCATGGCATTGCACTAATAATCACCACGTTACGGGATATGAAGCCTCAGAGCAGTCAGAAGGTCCTGTGTAGAACCATCGCGATCCTCATGTTGACAGCGAGTGGCTCACGTTAATCTTGGCGGGTAAAATCCTCAGGGGGCGCTCCGCCGCGGTCCAGATGTAAGGGAACACCGTGTGTGTGAAGTTGTGTGTGAAGGTGTGAATGTGTGCGTCAGCGTCAGCGTCAAAGAAGGACAGTTTCTTCCTGTCCAGGTCCAGGTCCACCCTGATCTTCTGCAGCTTCTTCACGGCCAGCAGAGAAGACGACTGGGGCGGAGAGATGGCGCAGTGTTTGTCGTCCCACAGCTGGATCCTCCACAAGCCCGAACATAAGTCTCCCTTCCTCTGAACGGACCCCTGGAGCACGCCCAGCTCCCACCTCGTTTGGTTTTCCACCTCCACCTCCCAGCTGTGAGCTCCGGAGGTGAATCCCTGGGATCCCAGGACGGCGCAGAAAGACTTGATCCTCTCCGGGTTTTCAGGAAACTGCAGCTTCCTGCCACACCTCACGGTGGTCAGATCCTCGGACAGGACCAGCTCTGGGTTCGCCGTGTTTGGGTCCAGAACGATCGGCGTGAAGGACACCGAGTCTTTCATGTTCTTCCAGATGTTGAATCCAAGGTTGCCCAGATGTTTGGCCACATCTAGCAGAACTCCTGAGGGCAGCTGTGGGTCCTCCAGCAGGGGGCAGAGAGGCACTCTTTCCATGGTGCTCCTGAGGTTCAGGAGGAGGGAAACGTCTGAAGCTCTCAGCTCCTCCTCTGTGGCCCTCATGGTGTCTAAAAGAGCCACCATCTCTCTTCTCAGTGCGTCTATCCTCTCCTTAACCATCTGACTCTTCTGGGTCTCCTCCTTCTTCAAAGCAGCCAGCCTGGCCTCCTCTTCCTCCTCCAAAAACTGGTGAAGCTTCTGGAACTGCAGCTTGATCTGCCGCTCCGTGTGCCGGCCCTGGGCCTTGATGTACTCCGCCGTTTGACTGAACTGGACCTTCGCCTGGTTGAAGACCCTCATCTTCTCCTGCAGGGTCTTCATGGTGTCCTGCAGCTCCGTCCTGTGTTGTCGAGCAGCTTCGTCGACGGGTCTGAACCTGTGGCTGCTGTGTATTTCAGAATCTCGGCAGACGACGCACACCGGCTCCTGGTGGTCCAGACAGAAGAGTTTGAGTTTCTCGCCGTGCAGGCTGCAGACATCCTGCTGGCTGTTCTGGATCCTCCCCTCCGAGAGGTTCTCACAGAGGTTCTTTAACACCAGATTGCAGAGACCTTCCCTCTCTACCGAGATGTTTTTGCACAGCGGACACTCCTTGGCTTTCTTCTCTGCCCACCAGTCCTGCAGACAAGCTTTACAGAAGCTGTGGCTGCATGGCAGGATGACGGGATCTCTGAACATCTCGATGCAGACGGGACAGTGGAGATCTTCCGGCCTCGCCATTCTGTCTGCGAGCAAAGCTGAGAAAAACGCAGCTCAAACAGAAGACAACGTGAAAACCCTGTTGACTCTCACAGCCTGAAGGCAGCTGAGGTATGAACACGTCTTCCTGGATCGTGGTTAAGTCAACTGGGGCGGAGATTTGCTTCAGTCAAACCGGTTCAGCTTCATTTCAGTTTAATCATGGTAACCAAATGCAGTAACTCTGTCTCCGTTGCATTTACCTCTCCTACCGTTAAATAAAACTCCTCAAACTGTTTTTTTCCCACCAGATTTTAGACGCAGAAACAATTTGCTGGATCAAAATACTAAACACCAGAGACCTTCACGCCTTCGGGTGACATGCCCGACTCTTTCAGGAAGTGGGTCCGTTTGTTACAGAACCAGACGATCCACAGCAGGAATGTCAGCGGTCCACACCCCCAACATGCCGGACAAACACAGACATCTGTTTTTTCTGTTATGTGAGCATGAGAAGAAAGAACTTCCTTACCGAGGCGTTCAACTCTTCGTTGTCACTATTCAAAAATTCTGTTCAGCCTGTTTTCATTTTCAATAATAAATCTATGAAACATTTTCAGAGCTCATCTGCAAATAATTTCCCAACCTCTTTTTATCAATCACCATATAAATCAACCTTGTAGTATAACAAACTGGTTTAAGACATCAAATCTCATCACCCCCAAGCAAATGACTATAAATAATACAGATGAATAGACATGCATTGTCGTCTAAAGAGTCTCCTCTGTTCTGGAGGTACCAGTGGACTGCTGAATGTGGCCCAAGCTGCTGGTCCTCCTGTGCTGCTCCAGGCGTTTATGTAGCTGCTGTTTAGTTTCTCTGATGTCTGAGCAGTCTCTGCTGCATTAGACCACAGACACAACACCGCTCAGCTGTGGTTTGGCTGTTCTGCCTTTGGGATGAACCAGTTTTTGTCTGAGAGTGTTATTAGGTTGGAAATTTACTGGTATGTTGTGTGTTTGGAGAAAATTCTCCTGAGTCTCTCAGAAACTCCTGACACATGTAGAATGACAATGTTCTTGTGTCTCTCTGTTTTCTCCTCTTTGTTCAATACTGCATTCTTTCTTCTTCCAGCTTTATTGGCCGATTTCACAAACGTCCATTCTGGATAACCACAAGCTTGCAGTGATTTCCTGAGCTGCTTGTGTTCTTGTTGTTTCTCCTCTGTGGCAGAGGCAACGTTGTCAGCCTGGTAACTCAGAGTTCTGATAACAGAGAGTTTATTCCATTGGATGATGTGAGTCAAAATGCAAATATTGGTCTGTGTGAGGGGGGGGGGGCTTCTGGTAAACCTCAGTTTTGAGACTCCCATCTTCCTCAATGTGTACCACACAGTCCAGAAAACATGTTGTTCTTGGCATCCTCCCTGGTAAACCTGATGCTGATGTCCACTGAGTCGATGTGGTTGGTGAATGGCTCAACTTCTTTGTTGGATTTTGACCCACATGTCATCCACGTATCTAAACCAGTGAGTTGGTGGTGTTCCCTGTAAGCACTGAGTGTCCTGCTCTCCACCTCCTCAATGGGTGACACTGGGGAGCCCATTGCACCCCATGTTTCTGTCGGTAAAAGTTGTCTCTGTACTTGAAATATGTGGTTGAGAGATAGAGGTCCAACGTGTCACAAATCTGGTTTGGTGTTAAATTGGTTCTGTCTTTCAGTGCTTCATCGTGTTCCAGCTGAATCCTGACAGTGTTCAAGGCTTTTGATGTCAGAATGTAAGTGTGGGCAGTAATCTACTAATGTTGCGTAAAGAGGTAAACATAAACAGGAGTAGTGTCATTATCTTTACTCCATTAAAACCTTTTCTTTGAATGTAATCCTGGCCTTGGGTCTGTGTGTCCAGTTGAGTAGTTATAATGAGAAATCTGCACAGAAATATCACAGGGAGGCGTAATACAGATCTATAAAACGTAGATCTAAATGCTACGTGTGCAGAGAAACATCTGATGGCTGCTATAATTAGATCTAACTTTAGACAGCGGCTTTACTTGGTCACAATTATTATTTTCAAAGTTATTTGACTGAAAAGTAAATATTATTTCAAAAAATCAAAAGGTGCAAAATTCTGCATGTAAACCTAAATGGACGCACAGAGGAAAAGCAAACAGAAGCAGAGCTGACTGGCTGTTCCTGGGAGGCGCCGAGCCGTGTATTTAAAGGGAATAGAACACCATCTGACTTCGGGGTAAACCTTCTGAGAAGATCCATAACCATCCACAATCTGTTCTGCTTGTGAAAAACTTGCCAGTGATCCCATAATTGACAGGTGTGTGCTGGTCATTACCCAGATTCCTCGATGTCCACACATTTGACGTAGCTGTCATTGGAGTACAACACCACCGTGGCCACCTGGTCGACTGGGAGGAGACAACACAGTCAGGTGACGGTAGACCAGCACCGTCAGCAGCTCTAAGGAGGGACTGGCTCTACCTGACAGGACGATGTTCTTGATGTTTTTGTTGGAGTGGTTCGTGATGTTGACGTGAACCTGGATGGTCTCACCGTGGTAGTAAAGCTAGATACCAATTTAAAGAAAACAAAAACACACATGAGCTAATTCTGGATGGCAAACATCGAGGTAACGAGATGAGAAAGAGGACGAAAACATGATCAGGTCTGACTGAAAATGGGTCGGGTCAGACAGAAAACAACCCTTTCAGAGCGAACTCTGGCATGGTCCAGGCTTTTATTAGACGTTTGTTTGTTTTGGTGCATGAATCAGTGAATTTACATGAGGTCACCCACCTCTTTGTCCAGATGGACCTTGACGTGCAGCGGTTTGTCGGACATTACAAAGTCCTTGGTGGTTTCCACCGAAGGCGGCGCTCCCTGCATGTCTGGAGCGTACTGGACCTTCCGAATCATCAGCTTCACTGTGCTCCTGGTGGACCGGTAGACGTGGAGGGTTAACGGTTTCACACCGACAACCATGTCAAGCATCAGGACAGCTGAGACTCACCGTTTGCGGACTTTAGCATCCTGGCTCTCAGCACTGAAAGCCTTGATCTCAAACTCCACGGCACATTGCTGCAGGAAGGTGGAGAGGATTATTCCCTGTGGTTTTTCACTTCATCGTTGACTTTGATCATTAGTTTTATGCCTTTAGGAGACTAATAGTAGCGCTTTACAGCATCATTCGTTAATAAATAGGTGTCTCTGAACATATTGCCTGATTCTTTTCCTGAAAATCTTACAAATGAGGATAAAAGCAGGCCTGGAGGGGTAAGTGAGGCCCGAACTGCTGTTCAGAAGACGGGTCAGAACCATGCAGCTGTAAAATATTCCTCTCAGAGTGGTAAGATTGTTTACAGAGTGAATATGGGGATACTGTGTTATAAATTATATGGTATAACCCATCTGTAATTATTAATCATTGTAAATCATAAAAATAAAATAAACAGTACGCCATAAAGTCGTGTTCAGAGGAATCGCTGCCATCAATGTTTGTAATTAAACAAAAAAAATTGTCGGATGGATCTTTAGCGAACCAAATAAAATCCCATGTTTGCATCTACAGGATTTCAGTTTAGTCTTTGATTTTCCGATTCAACTTGAAAGCAGCCATTTTTTCATCCTATCACATTTCACTTTGATCTGTTGCTAGGCAGACAAATGGATCCTATCAGTTCTGGGAAATCACCAGAGGATCCAGCAGTGACTCGTCAGAGCAAAGAGTGACTAACCAATCAAATCACTCCTCTAGTGGATGGCTGGATGGATGGATGAAGGGTGGATGGATGGATGAAGGGTGGATGGATAGATTGATGGATGATGGGTGGATGGATGTTTGTATGGATGGATGGATGATGGTTGGATGGACGATGGGTGGATGATTGGTGGATTTATGTATGTATGGATGGAAGGATGGATGGATGGATGATGGATGGATGGATGGATGGATGGATGGATGGATGATGGGTGGATGGATGAACTGCAGCTCACCTTTCCAACATCATGGATTGCTGGTTGGAGAGCCACTGAGCAAGGCAGGTTGTCAGGAAACTAGGAAGAAAAGACGGTTTTAAACTCCAGAAGCTGATGTCATCTCGCCACCCTGCAAGCCTGACTCTGATTGGCTGCTGAGTCTGGGCTCACCTCGAAGAAGAACGGGTAGGCGTTGCTTCCTAGCTTGCGCAGGAGCTTGGCCTGGACCTTGGTGTGGACTCCCTTGTCGCGGTCCTGCAGGGGCGGGTACACCTGGCGGGTGGACAGGTACAGCTCCCTGCGGAAGGCGACTCCCATCACATCCATGTCGTCTCTGCCGTAGCGAAAGGTGCAGGACAGGGTGACGAACACTGGAGGCAGAGGAGACACATGCGGGCATTCAGACCGACGCCATGTTGAGAGAGCGGGCCCCTCCAGATGCAGGCGGTGCTTCTGAGGGGCCCGCACCAAATTCTGCTGAAGGCCCCATAATTCCCTGTGCCAGCCCAGGTTTTTAGATAGATTTACATATTATATGATTAAGCTGAAAATTATTCACACCTCTTGCAGATTTAGTTTATAGATCACTTTGGTTCAAACAAGTACCGTATTTTTTGGACTACATGTCACACTTTTTTCATAGTTTGGCCGATCCTTCATCTTATAGTGCGACTTATATATCAATTTTAAATGGTAAATCATGCTGACCAACATGAACCAAGCAGTAAATATTACCGTCTAATAGCCACAAGAGGGCGCTCTAGGCAGGGTCCATAATTAACACTCGCCAGACACCAAATGCGAGAAAGTTTTCTTTTTGGCTAGTAAGTTTCAGAGGGCTAGCTGCCACATGGAGAGTAAATGTTTGTACCAAATAAGTCGTGTTTTTCAGTCATTTGGGCGGAAGCTTCTTTATCTTCCTCTGCTGTCAACTCGTATGACAACAAATGCTCACATGTGATGCAAGAACTACAGCAACTACTTCATATCCGTTTGCGAACAACTTGCGTTTAGCTCAGGCTAATTACGTAGCGGGATTATGTGATGATATTTAGCAGAGGTCAGTCAGAATTAATATTTTGGTCAGTAATAAACATGCTTGGCCGGTTGATTTTTAGATCTACCGGCCAACTTGGGTGGTGAATCAGGAAGTTCATTTCAGATACTGGCTCTATGCCTGTGAAAACTGCTGCTCTTACACCACTTAAAATTTATTGAAACATTAACTTATAAACAACAAAGACTGAACATATGTTGTTTCACTGTTTCAGTTTGCATTAAAGCAGCGAAGCGTTGTGTGGTGCAACTCGTAGGAAACAGACTGAGACAGAACCTGTTACTGGGCTGTCCGTGAAGCTAATAACAGCTAGAGCTAGCTTACAGCTCTGTAGTCCGGGTGGGTTACAACTTTACTGATGCACGTCAGCTTTGTGTTACTCTGAAACATCCGTGTCATACTGTTAGCTTAGCATGTAGCACCGTTACGCTCACGGTTTAATTTCAGCGTAATTAGACCGAAATGCTCTGATGAGAACTTTCCGGGGTGGAGTTGATGGCTTGTTATGCTAGTTTAACCCATTCAACCTCCCAGGTATGTTTCATATTATTCAGCCGATTGTGGATGCAGCTGTGCAATTGTTTTACGAGTTTAAATATCAGTTTATAGTCTTGGATTGTGTGAAATAAATTTCTAATTAAAAGCGATTTATAGTCCGGCGTGACTTATATGTGTTTTTTTCCTCTTTATGATGCATTTTTTTTGACTGATGCA
This sequence comes from Fundulus diaphanus, assembly GCA_037039145.1. Taxonomy (NCBI): domain Eukaryota; kingdom Metazoa; phylum Chordata; class Actinopteri; order Cyprinodontiformes; family Fundulidae; genus Fundulus; species Fundulus diaphanus. The sequence goes on from CM073133.1 coordinate 6,076,761, forward strand.
ATTTATATTCCAGAGCAACTTATAGCCTGAAAAATACAGTATTTTTTTTCTAATAATAAAAGTATGAAAAAGCAGTTTTTATTTAAATTTTACTAAGAAAAATGCTAAGAGAAATTAAACCTGACTGAAAGTCAATAGAAACATCTTCTGCAGTTCATCCCTGACTGCTGAGCAGCTTTGAGCGCGATTCCTCTGATACTTGAATGGTTTATCTTTGGTGAAGAGGCTGGAAGGTCTCCTTGCCATCACCCTAATCTTCTGGCTGAACATGAGTTTTACCTCCATTCAGAAGAAATATGTCCGTAAACTAAAAAATTACTTTAAATCTAAATCGGCCAGGGGTGTGAATAATTTGGGTCTGTTTTATCCTCTAATAGCTCAGCTTTGAGCTCAGCATTTGTACATAAAGCTTCCCCTCAGTGCTGTTTACCGTTGCAGATGTGAAAAGTGTGTGTTGGTACCAACCTTTCCTGCCTGCCAGAGCCTCGGGATCAATGAGGATAACGCCATCTGTTGGTAAGCAGAGAAAAACAGGCTTTCACGTCTAACACTGATCAGATGAAGCTTCCTGACTTCATCCTGACATCTTGGAGGTCCCAGTTCCTGGTGGCCCTGATGAAGATCAGGCTTGCAGACTCACCTACTGGATCCACAGAGTCCACACGGTCCACAAAGTCCCTCTTCCCCATGAAAACTCCCACCTGGAGCAAACAGAGAGGTTTTACCAGGAGGCAGGGGCGTCTGTGATTTTAGCTCCTCCAGCAGGAGAGATTTCTGACCCTCAGTGTCTCACAGCGAGTTTTAATAACTTTTCTCCTCTAACATCTAACAACAACTTTGAGAATAACCAGCAGGTCTGACGGTAAAAATAAGCATGTATATTGTTTTAATTCATCGTTCGACAAATAAACTTGAAAAAGTGACAAAAAGGAATAAAAGTACATTCAGACAAAATGCTAAAAGTTATTTTGACCATAATTCATGAGAGCAGTGAGGCTTAAATCTAAAGTTTATAAGCAAACTTTTTATTCTTATTTTAAACAGATTCAGCTGGAACTGTGACGCTGCCTGAGAAGAAGAAAGATAAGATGGGCTTTATTGATCTCACATTGGAGAAATTCACATGTCGCATCAGCTCAGAAGATTCACGCCGTTGAGCCACAGCTGGTTGTCGTCTCGTTCTTCTGCATATTTATGGTTAAAAAACACCTAGAAGGTAAAATAAACCTTGTCTGGTTCAGGTAGGCGTTGTTCTGGCCCGTTTTCCAGGGTCCAGCCTGCTGGGTTCTGCTGGAACAACCTGATCAGCCTGGTTTCCCTCTTCCTCAGAAACACTCTGCTGCTGCTGCCTGGAGCTCCAGGCGTTTGTCTTCTGGTTTGAGGTTAACTCAGGTCCAGCTTTCTTTGGTGAGTCTCTTATGCTTTTCATCCTTAGACATTTGCTCATGTTCTCATTCTTAGTTCTGTGGCTTTGCTCTGAGTTAATATGCACATTGGGTTATAGTTGCTGTCTGTCCCTTCAGTTCATTACTTTCCTCTGCGGCTCATTTACTCCATCATCTCAGCTGTTCCAGTCCTGATTACGTCTACCTGGGCTCTTTATGCTTCACTCCTCCCCCTGCGAATGAAGCTGCCTGCTGGTTATCCCTCCACTGACTTGTCCTCTCTGTTCCCTGAACTCCGCTGTTTTTCGCTGTTTTCTCTGCTGTACGGCTGTTTTGTGTTCTTCCTATAGAAACTCTCTGCATTTTAGTCTAGCAAAAAGCTCATAGAGCAGGACAGCTGTACGGCTCTGCAAGGCACATTAGCAAACATTTTCAGTGCTAAACACATTATTTCCATTTCTGTGAGGTAAAGTTCAGCGCACTGTGGCAGCACGACTGCTCTCAGCTAGAAGTAAAAGTAACGTCTGTTACTAAAGAGACTGAGCCTGGCAGGAAATAAGAGCCTGGTTTGGACAAACTCAACGTTTCACTCACCGACTTGTCTTTGCAGGTCTTCTTAAAAATGACGTTCTTTGGACTCATGATGGTGAAGATCGAGGACGGCTGCTGTGAGGGGCCTGGAAGAAACAGGAAGTCGTGTTTTATTTTTCAGCCAAATAGATCCGAATTATGGCGCCTTAAAACTATGATGGTGGGGAACGAGGAAGATCTGAAGCTGGAGGAGTCACAGAGGTCAAGCTGAGAGGAGGAGGCTCTGCTCAGATCTCACAGGCGCTGAAGGCCAACTGAGTTCATCACAGCAGCTGCACGGTGGTCCAGTGGTTAGCAGCAACAAGAGCTGGGGTTCAAATCCCTGCCTGGGGTCTGTCTGCGTGGATTCAGCATGTTCTACCTATGCATGTCCTCCAGCTTCCTCCACAGCCCAGAAACATGACTGTCAGCTTTTAAATCGCTCTTATAAAAGCCTCTCTGAATGTGTTCTTGTCCCATGGTTGTTCTTTTTTCTCAAGGTAGGGCCATAAATAAATATTCAGTATAGTATTAAATCTATAAAAAAGAATCCAGAAACAGAAAGAGATTAAATTAAGGAGTGGAGGCATGTCCTTAAAAGCACCTTGAGATCCTGAGCAGCTCTTCTGAGAATCGGTAGCTTAGTCCACAGTTTTCAAGCTGCAACGCAGAAGAATGAAAGCGTCGTTAAGGCTTCTCTCTCTCACATTAAAGCCAGCGGTGTTAACCTTAACGAGGAATCCTTTCAATCAGAGGGTTGTCAGATTATTCAGTCCTTCTGTCAGGACAGGCGGAGCCTTTAGCCTTAGAGAAAGGGTGTGGGGGTCAAAGTAGAGCCGCTGCTTCTCTGCATCAAAAGGAGTCGGTGGAGGTGGTTTGGACCTCTGATCCGGTGGAGGCACTAAATGTCCCGCCTGGCCTGGGGACGCCTCGGGTTCCCCAGGCTGAGCTGGAGGATGTTGCTGGGGAGAGAGGGATGTGTGGGTTTCCCTCCTGGACCCGCTGCCCTGCGACCGGATCTCGGTTAAATGGAAAATGGTAGATGGATGGAATAAGGACATTTTCTTCTTTAGTGAAGAGAAGAAAAGTCCCGTGCTTTTATTTAGATTTCTATATATCTTATTAGGAAAATTCTACATTCGTAAACGTAAATGGTCCGATGTAAAACCCAATATTTTTCAATTTAAGGGTGAACTGACACCCGACTTTAGATCCTGGAAGGCTCAACAAATCTAAGAGCATTAAAACTCTTAATTTGTTCAATGCCCTAAGATAACTTCTGGTAGTTAGATTTTTTTTCACATATACCCCTCTTGTTTAATTTCTACTGATTATAAGTAATACTTTTTTCTCATTTGTTTTATGTATTTTGGTTTATTTTGTGTTGATGGTTGATGGTCATTGGTAGATGGATGGACGGATGGATATTTAATTTAGATTAGTTTAGGTCTCAATTGTTTTAAATTATTGAGACATATCTTTATACCATGCTGTACAGAGATCGTGTTTTAATTTCACAGAGAGGATTCAAATTTATGTTTAATCTGAAGACTGGAGCTTTTTTTTTGAAAGGTTTTAAAATTCACATTTGCTACAGATTCAGTTTGAACATTAAATGCCTCAAACTGATGCTGTGATATTTCTGTAACCTATATATATATATATATATATATATATGTATATATATATATATATATATATACATATATATATATATATATATATATATATATATATATATATAAATAACATGCAAAATATTTCAGCACATGACTTTCTCAGTACTTGATAGTTTTATGCCAAATAACATAAAAGTATTTGGCATTTGACATTTTAAAAGTTTTAAGCCCCCCCCTGAACATGAGAAAATCCTCATTATTCGATGCTGTAGCGCACATATTCCCTAGTTACTGGGGGAAAATAGGGAGTACCAATATGGCGGCTGGTGGCTTCGCAGCGACGTGTATTATATACGGCCAATGCACAATCCACTGAATAAATAGAGATCAGTGGACAAAACTGGGAAACAATTGTTATAAAAGTAAATATAAAACAATACATCGATTAAAAATAATATAATGTTATATATATATATATATATATATATATATATATATTTATTTTGAAAATAATCTATTTACAAGTTAAGAACCAGAGATCTAATAAACACAAAGCTGCTTCTTTTCTCAGCTTGTATGAATTCCTTCATAAAATCAAGAAGCTGAGTTTTTACTGCTGAGTTCATCAAATTAAGACGAGCAGGAGATGTAAACAGACTTCAGCATCTGAGCCCCTTAATCCTGTTAAAATCCTCCAGACTCTTTTCACTGATCCCAACCAGAACCAGAACCTAAACACCACCAACAGAACCCGTTGTGGGAAGATTAGTTTTGCTTCTTTAGCAAAACCTACTTTAAGCTTTTAAGGTGTATCAAATATAAATACACTCCTCTGGTTTTTATCTCTTTCTTGTTTCTGAACCGTGATCCTCGTTTATGATCATATTAAAAACAAATTTTTACAAACATATTTCTACGTCGGTCTGAATTTGTCTCACTTTCTGGCTAAAGATGAAGATTAGAGAAAGTAATCATCGTCCCTTTAAACAGGGCGCCCCCCCCCCCCCCCCCCCCCGACCTGCAGGAAACAGAGAAAGTTGTGATAAAGCTGGACGCCTGGCTCAGGTCAGCCACTCACCTGTGCTGCAGAGGTTCTGAATGAGAGGAGGAGACAGGCGCCGGTCCACTCAGCTCTATATGTAAACACCTGCTGTCTGTCACGGCTCCCTCGGCCAATCGGAGCGACTCCCCTGTGACCTTTGCCCTCCTCCACCGTGCGGACAGACAGACCGCCGGGCTTCCTGTGAGGGCGCCAGCTGAGAGGATTGGAGCCGGTTCCACCTCCGTCAGCACAACAGGGACGGATTAGTACGGAGCCTTAGAGGGGTCATCGCAAAATGTTTTGCATGTTGAGAGAATGTGCGCTCGTTTTACTACATTGTGCTCTCGTTTTACTACATTGTGCTCTCGTTTTACTAAATTGAGCTCTCATTTTAAGCATAGTAAAACGAGGGCACAATTTATTAAACGAGAGCACAATGTAGTGAACATGGTTATAGAACATTGTGTGCACGATCTACTTAAACGTGGCCACAATATGTAAAACGTGAACTCAATATTGTCTTGACACATAAACATGAGCACGTTATAGTATATTCGAGATCACGATCTACCAAAACGCACCCACGAATAATCAAAACGTGCGCTCAATTAAAGGAAACGTGCTCACAAATGATCACGACCTGAAAAAAATATCACTTAAAGTGAGCTCTCCTGGGCTCCGTAGATCAGAGACCCAGGAGGGGAACGTTGATGTGGAACATCTGACCTCAGCTCGGCCTTCATCCTCGTGTTCATCCGCAGAGTTCATCGTGTTGAAAAGTTTAGAACCAGCCGTTAAACACGGGAATGTGCCCCCAGAAACGTTCTTCCTGCTTTCAGACACAAACCTGACAGAAACCTGACTGCAGGCAAACAAATGCTCCACGTCTTTAATCAGCCGTAACCAGGCAGCGTGTGTTGCTCCAATAAAGTATTCACACCACTTAATGTTCTGTCTCTGGGCTGGTACCAGGACTTCAAGTCTCAGGGTCCTTTCCTGGTTACATACATATAAATACAAAGAAATGAGTGAACACGTTTTCACAGACACCAGACAGAGTTTAGGAAAGAAGCACAAAATCTTATTGGCACCAGAAAAATAAGAAATATTGTGATAACTAAACTGGAAAAGCAGAGGATGGAAAAAAAAGGCAAAAGATTGAAATCTGTCTTTATTTGGTAAGTTAAGAACACCTTTAAAAACAAAAAATAAAAAAAACTGAGCGATAAAAGAACTTGTTGTTGTTTTACACACTGAATAAAAGTAAAGAAACTGGGTCGGTACGTCCACAGCTCAGTTTTTCCCCTGATCATAACATGAGACGTAGCCTGCAGGGTGGGCAGACTTTTGATAGGCGGAGCAGGAGAAGCGGCCTGAAGGCTGAGCAGCAGGTCCGGTCCGGTCTGCAGGGCGTTAATCCGCCGACCTGCCTGTCAGCAGGTAGAGAGACACAACACAGGTGGATTACAGCCTGCACTGCATTAATCATCCATATTACGCTGGAGATTACAGCACACGCGTGTTCACCGGAACCACACGCCGCGTGCACATGGAGGAGCAAACAGGGCCCCTCCTTCTTTTAATGATTTAAGCTTTAAAATGCAGCTTTTACAACCAAAAGAGGCTTTTTATTGTCCACTATAATGTTTTCTAATTTATTTCTCTGTTTGGGAGCAACAGTGTTGTGGTTTTGAGTCTTGGTCGCTCGTATCTTTTGTTTTGGGTCTCAGAAGGTGTGCCAGACGTGGACTTTCCAGACCACAGGGGGTTCTGCTCATCGTTGCCCACTTGGTTTACTCTAACCGCCCCGTTCTGGTGGAGCAAACTGCCAGAAAACCTCGTTTTCTCTGCGTTCCCACCCCCTGATCAACCTCCCCCCCTCAGATAAACGGACGTTTGGAAGCTTTCACACTTCAGAGCCACATAAATTAAATAACCAGGAGGGGGTCGAGTGTTTTCCCACAAAGCAGCAATCAAAACTTGCATCCAAGCTGCTTTTAGGAGGACTAAAGCTAAAGCAGCTTACACTCAGGCCTCTGGCATTACCTGAACACACTTAAAAGCTGGGTTCATGCCAGGAAACCCACCAGTGTATCTACAAGTTCTGCACAAAGTGGCCAGACGTCCACCAGAACGATTCCAGAAGCTTGTTGATGTCTAAAGGTTTCTGGCTGCACCGACTCTCATGGTTCTGGCACAGAGAGGATCAAAGATCTGAGGAGGTCAAGACTCCAGCAACACATTTTGTCCCGTTTGGGCATGAAAGCCACAAGCTGGACCATGTTGGTCTGTTAGTGAAGTTATATCTGGTTACGTTTCAATGACTTCCCTCCCTGAAGCTTGTTGATGGCCACGTTAAGCATGTGGTGGAGGTGGAAAGAGAGAATTGTGTAAATATTTGAGAGGCCGTGTATGCTTAAATATTTATGGAAGCCCGTCTGGTGACATGGACAGTTTACAACGTTAAGTCGTGGCCACACGTTACTAATGCGTGGGAACGAGATAGTCGTCTCGCTTTAAGCTCCGGGCTTGACGTTCAGCGGACGCCAGTGGATCCAGGGATGCGATGATTGACCGTACATCCTCCTTTTTCACCCAGATGCCGTTCATCTGACATTTTTTGTGCATCCACCTATAACCACGCAGTCCTTCCAGCTCCTTCTGGATGGCGTCAATAACGTGGCCGATGTCCGCATACGCTTTACGTCTCAATCCGTGTGCCTTAAGTGAATTAAGTGTCTCTTACTTATTACCACTCGGTGTTTAATTGCAAGACATCGCAGGATGTCATTTTAATTCATTCCAAGGCTGAAATGAAAGGATATCAAGTCTATGTTCTCCATGTTTCTTGAATGTAAGCTACACCACCTTAAAGGAGCTCCCTCACAAATAACGTGTGGCCACAACTTATCTATCTTGTAAACTTATTTCTGTCCATGTCACCAGACGGGCTCCGTAGGTATTTCTTTAGTCTGTATGAATAATTTGGACCTTGATTGGACCAGAACCACAATAAATTCCCACCTCTGCACCCGGTTGCAGCCGCCTGACTTATAATCAGCCCACCCTGTCGGCCATGATGGATTTGACGTGGACCTCTGAGGAAATCAACCAGCTGGGCTGTTTTGTTAACAAACTTTATTCAGATAAAAATAAACGCGAAACAGGTTCGGTAAAATCATCGACAATGAAAGCGTAATCAGACCGACAGCGGGGGATTGAAATAATTCAGACGAAGGTTTGGAACGTGGCAGACGGTTCGTGTCTCTGTCGTCGCTTCTTCCTGTTCCCTCAACAAAAGCTCTTCATGGAGTAAAACTTTAGGTTTCCTCGCCTCTCAACTCACAGCAGAACCTTGAAGAAACAAACGAGCCAGTGGAGAGTCCTCTCATGCGTGTGCAGGTGTGTGATTAGACATAAGCTCTGCTCGACTCCGGGTCGGACCGGGCCGTGGCGGTGTAGACCTTCTTGGCCGGGTAGAGGCTGAAAGACCAAAGCGGGCAGAGTGAGAACCAGACGGCAGCGTCGAGTCAAAGCTTATTGGATGAGACTATGATCACCTGTGGTTTGACCTGCTTTGGCCTTCTAAAGGTGCTTCAGATTGATTGTTATGCGTTTCATGGTGTTTCGTTTGTTACAAAGAGCTTAATTAGCTGGAAAAGGTTGCAGCATGCTAACCTTGGAGCCTCAGACGGGGCTCTAACAGGAGGAATGTGCTCAGAGAGAGCTTTGCCTCCACATAACGCCTCTCAGGAGTGTTTGTATTTACCCCGTCTTGCCAGCAGGTGCCGCTCTCTTACAGGCGGTGCAGAGGAGGCCTCCCCCCAGGATGCTCAGGGAGCCTCCGGCCCAGCCCATGTAGAGGCCGGAGCCCAGCTCGAACCTGCAGAAACCCAGAGACACGGCAGGTTCACACGGGATCTGTGAGCTTCACTGGTTCTGTGTCCTGCCTGGACAGAGAAAACTCACTTCACGCCTCCGTAGAACGGGTTGTTGAAGTCCTGAACCACCTGGTATCCGTACCAGGAGCAGGCAATGATGCTGCACAGCCCTGATGAACACAGACACAAACATGGTCGTCTTGGGTACACTTTCTGTTTCTTTTGGGGTTTTTCCCTCTTTAAAGCAGATATTGTCCAGTTTTTCAGTTCAATAAATTTAATTAAATTTTATTTATATAGCGCCAATTCATGAAACATGTCATCTCAAGGCACTTTACAAAGTCAAAATCAATCATATTATACAGATTGGGTCAGATTATACAGATTGGTCAAACATTTCCTATATAAGGAAACCAGTTGATTGCTTCAAAGTCCCGACAAGCAGCATTCACTCCTGGAGAAGCGTAGAGCTACAGGGAGAGTCGTCTGCATTGTACATGGCTTTGCTGCAATCCCTCATACTGAGCAAGCATGAAGCGACAGTGGAAAGAAAAACTCCCCATTAGCGGGAAGGAAAAACCTCCAGCAGAACCAGAACCGGGCTCAGTATGAACGGTCATCTGCCTCGACCGACTGGGGGTTACAGAAGACAGAGCAGAGACACAACAAGACAGACAAAAAAGCACAGAAGCACACATTGATCCAGTAATCTGTTCTACATTAGATGGTAATAGTCGGTGATCTGTCCTCCCTGGATGATGTCACAGTTAACAGAACGTCAGACCAGTTTTATGTTTTTGTTAATGCTTTGAATCAGTTTCCATTTCACAGCTCCTTTTAAGAACCGAAACATTTTACATCTTCTCCCTTTTAGTTTTGTTGCTCTCCTCTTTTGTCTCCTCGCTGTTCCATCGAGTCTTAAACTTTTTCTCATCAAACGAGAATAAATCAACCAAAAACCTAAACATCAGCAGTAATTATCGACACTTTTAGATGTTCAGACCCTGTTGCAGTAAAACTGAAACGGCTCCTGGTTGTGTGTTTTCTGCTCTATCGCTGTGCTGAAACTGAGAGGTTGGTTAACGTCTGCAGCCTCTGACTCTCAACTGCTTTCATCCTCCAACAAACCGGATTAAATGACTAAAACTCTCACACGGCAGCTGTTCAGTATCATTTATTTCTTGGAGGAAGCATCAAAGTTTGCATGAGAGGATTGTGACAGCAGGAAACTAACTTTGTTGGGTGCCATGTTGGAGTTAAACAGTAAAATAAACATTGTTGCTCATATCGCCTCCTGTTTAACCCGTTGAATAATACCCTGGGCTTCTACAAACAAGTTAATATATCAGTTTAGTTAAATTTAACTGCAGAATTTCAGCATTATGGCTTTAAATGTGACCCCCATGTTTCACGTAAAAAAAAAAAAAAATTCACAGACCTCTGTTGTTGAGTCTCAGCATGACATTTATTGTCATTTCAGAATTGTTACCAGGAAACTATAAAATCTGTAATCCAGCCAGATATCAGGGATAAGAGAAACATCCAAACTATTCACCTCCACAGCCTCCAGTCTTCCTCAGTAATGAACACCTACATGGAGACATAGCAGGAGATCCAATGAACAATGAAATGTCTATTAATCAAGCTGTACGGTAGCTCGATACCTGCTCATCATTCTTTTCACCGGGCGTGAATCTGAAAGGAAACCTGAAAAGCACGATCCGAGTGGCAGGGCCTGATAAAGACTGGATCACTTCCAACTTGGCATTGAACCGAATGGGTGCGGCACTCTGAGTGTTAAAATGACTAAATGTGCAGAGAGTCAACGTTAGCTTGGACGTCTGTGCAGCCTGATGGGTTGTTGTGGCTTTAAAGTCAAATGTGACCCCAGGGGGTGTCCTGGAAGCTGGTTAGGTCCATATTAGTAATTGGTGGAAGATTTACTCTGAAATAAACACTGTAAGCAACAGATCCCCTGGTAATATTAGTTGTTTTATTCCTTCCTGTCTGGTTTTCTTATTGTAGCGTTGCTGTTGGTAAATGAGAGAATAAATGGCAACTATGGCTCACATTTTTATTTTGGAAAATATATTCTATGCTAAAACTGTCCCACTGAGATGGACACTGGTGACTGTCTCAGATATTATTACCTGCAAAAAACATGAAGGAATGTGACATTATACATTAATCTGAAAGCTGTTTGTGTTTTCTGCTTGTCGCACCTCCCAGGATGCACATGATTCCTCCGGCGGCGGCCATCTTGCCCTTGGACTCTTCCGTGGCCGAGCCGATCTTGATGCACTTGAGTCCAAGCAGAGCGACGATCATGGAGCCGAGGCAGAGCAGCAGGGAGATGATCATCAGAGCGCGGCAGGCCTGCACATGAGCTGCAGGAGCAGAGAGATGCCGGACATTAAAGGAGGCGTCAGGACGGACTGCATGCATGAACTTATGCATCTCAGTGCGGAGCAGCGCATCAGCTGAACATACAGGGTTAGCAGAAACAGCTAAAACAAAAACAGTTAGGGAAAGAACATGATGCTTGATTACAGGAAATCTATTTAAAAGACACAAGATACCCCCACTGATTTTAAACTGAGACATTAAAATGATTTCTAAAATTTTAACCTATATTTAATGATTCTCTGGGCTTTGAAATAAGTGCTGAGCTGTCACCCAATGTTTTATTTAAAGAAATATGTGTTTTTTACCCCAAAGAATCAAATAATTACATGAGAAATACCAACATGAGTACATGGTGGTCACTGGTCCTGTTAGAGATTACTTAATGAACAGGAATCTGTTTCTGTGTGATTGAAAAATAAGTTTAAGGGTTGAGAAGAATTGTTATTTTCAGTCTTATGCAAGAAATACAGTAAAACACAGATATTGTGAATTCAGCCGTCCCAGGATGCAAGCAACAGCTGCTTCTCAGGTTTTCTCAGGGTTGCAGGAAACATCGAGAAGGAACTGCGTTCAGTGTGGCTTCCTTCTGCTTTACAGCTGGTGTAGTAATTTATTGACAAAATGACTAAATTGATCATAAAAACCGCCGCACCTGTTTATGACCGAGAGCTGAGCGCTGAGCGGGCGCCACGGAGGAGAAACATTGACATTTAGTTTCTGTGGTTATCATGGCAGCTTAAAGAAGATATTTCTGAAACTTAAACTACAAGAGTGACATTTAAATAGTTTGATTTGAAGCATCTTTCCCCAAAACTGAGCTATAGTCTTAATTTTAAGAAAAGCCAGAAATGGGTGGACATTCCTTACAATAAGTACCAACTTTATGAAATTATGACTGTTTAGATATCTACACTGTAAAAAACATCTGTTGTTTTTTCACTGAAAAACTTTGGTTCTGTAAACTGGTTTACAGAACCAAAGTTTTACATTATAAAACTGTTGACTGCTTACATTTATATTTAACAGCTATTTTTTTGTGGCACTAGTGGCTCTTCTTATTGAAAACAGGCTGTCAGGAAGGGGGGCTGAGCAAGAGAGGAAGGTTTGCAACAATTGTTACTGTTAAATACATAAATTATAACTTTAAAAACGTGCAGTCATTACACTGGTCATAATGAAAATGTATGTATTTAACTGTAATAATCAGGGCATGCTGTTGGTGCAGGGGCAGCTCGCGCGTCTTCAGTCCTCGGCTCGGCTGACCCAGGGTCAACTACGGCCTGTGGTACTTTGCCGCAAGGATTCTCCTCTTTCTCAGCCCGCTTTCCTGTCAGCCTATTTTCAATAAAAAGGTCACTAGTGCCACAGAAAATCCTAAAAAGTTGCCTCAACATTGCTTTCCACCAGGTTTAGATGTGCTCTGGTGGAAAGTGTTGAAAATCTGGCAGAAATCCAAAGTCCCTGTCAGAAGCTGTAGTCACTTCCTCTTTGGTGGAAATGGATTAATAAAGACTTCATGTCGTGTTTTGAAAATGTCGCCTTAAATTATGTTGGTTTATATTTGAAACAGATGAACACTGTCAATGATGAGTAATCAGCAATGAAGTGATTTACTCAACGCTAAGTGGGCGTGGCTAAACTGATGTCATCAGCAGACCAAATCAACCTCTGAAATAGTCATTTATGGTCAAGCACGCTAAATGTGGGGAAGATCCAATTATGTATTAGGAAGATACAGCCTTGTAAGTGTCTGAGGGGCGCCATTGATCCAAATACTAATGTAATCCAATGCAGCTGTTGGTAGGTTGAAAAATATCATTCATATCCAGTTTGAAGCAAATCGAATGATGCATGTGTGATTTAGAGCCAATCGTGTGCAGACGGCGTGCTAATGAAGTACGCCGCTGAGCCACGCCCACACTGCCCAGCCACCTGTTACTGCTCAGAACCGGATTCAGCGTCAGCATGTTCTGTTGGATCACACTTTGCTTAAAAAGTTGTGAGTAAGCCTTTAAAATAAGGAAATCCAGCAGTGAACCTTCCAACTTCCTGTTTTAAGTGGGCGGGGCTAAAGTAATCAAATAAGCACATGACTCTAGTGAGAACTTACGTTATATGACTAAGAAAGTCTGGTGCTGCTGTTTCATTTTTCATGGTTAAAAGTCAGATTATGAGGCTCGGCCACGCCCACACACTTTCATGCAGAAAAAGCTTTCAATAAGTTTTGATCCCCAATGGGTGAAAACTATACTGAGCGATGTTGAAGTCTGTAACTCAAAAGCTGTAGGAGGAGTTCGCTCAAATACGACACGAGCGAAATGGACAAAATGACAGCTCTGATTCAAATCTGATTGTTTTAGTGCTGCTAGGGGGCGCTATACCGGGACTGGATACTGACCAAAGTTGAAGCTGATAGCTCAAAATCCCTAGGAGGAGGAGTTAGAGTTTGACATGTGAAAAATTGCCAAAAATTACACTTTGACCCAAAATGGCCGACTTCCTGTTGGTTTTAGGTCATACTGTACCTCCAAGATACTTTTTTTCTTGAATGTTGGAGTTCTACCTATGTACTGAATTTCAGATTTCTAGGTCTTACCAGTTTCTCTATCTCACTTTAGGGGGCGCTGTGGAGCCGTTTGACCACGCCCATTTTCAATCCCATTAAAATGCTCAAATTTCACACGGGGACAATTTTGGGTGAAGTTTGGTGAGTTTTTTTAATATGTTTAGGCCTCCAACCAGGCGCTTCTATAGAATACATTGTGTTGTTTAAGTGTTCCCTTTATTTTTTTTGAGCAATATATTAATATCTAAACTCTGTGAATACATGTTAATTTATTGAACTGCAGAAGAAGAAGCACCTTTACTGTCACTTCTGCGTTTCCCTCCATTTTACTGCCACTAGACGCTCAAAATGGCGGCCAAACGATAACACATCCTGTCCTCCTGCAATAACAGGATGGAAATCAACAAATAAAACACCATTCTCATATTTTACTAATAAGTCGACCCTTTCCTGAGACGATCTGTGTTTTAGTTGAGACAAAATGCGAACTAGCGGCTAATTTCCACTCTGTTTTGGGCGGGAAACATACGACTCTGAAATCCCCCAACCTTTGAGCCGACAGCTCAGACATCGTGCCACAGGGCGTACCGACCTGGTTTTGGTTCCAAATGTCTGTCGAGCTTTTAAAACAAAATCTTCATTTATTCAGGGAACTGAGCAGATTTTCAAGTTGAGGATACATTTACTTCAGAGATTTCCCTATGCATGGAAATAAATGTCATTTCCTCATATCATATCAAGTCACTGGGTTAGCCTGAAAATGAAAAACTAACAGACCTGAAGATGTTTGAGATATTTGACCTTTTCAGGGAACGTCTTCATTCCTCAAGCATTAAAGTTACCTAGTGTGGTGAACATCTCCTACGAATGGCTACTTGCAGTTTTTTTTATGTTTTTCTCTCAACCTAAACGTTTTCTCTAAGGTTAACTGGAAAAGTCTACAACTGCTGGCATGACATTTGGTTGAGGACAGATGGTGGGTTTACCGGGGAGGGCCAGCATGGACTCAAAGTCCCGACACTCAGCGATGCCGGCGCTGTTCTCGGCGCAGGCGTGCCACAAATTCTCGAACTGCCTCTGGGAGATGATGACGCTGCCGGACACCGTGGAGACCTTCCAGTAGTCGTTGGTCAGCGCCGCCCCGGTGATCAGAAAGCCGATGATGTTCATGATGAACCCCACTCCCTCCATCGCCGTCGACATGGTTGCAAAGGTTTTTGGAAAATCACTCAAGATGAAAAAAGAAGAACTCCACGGATGATCTGAAACCGAAGAAAGCCTCCGCAGGAAGCCAAAAGGCAGAAAATATTAGAAACACGTCCTCTGAGGGGAAACCTTGGTGGCTGAAGTCAGAATCGGTTCCCTGGAAGTTCTGGTGTCCCTCTTTCGTTTAAAGCTGTCTAATCTGAAGTCTGTGGCTCTATCAGCAGGACTTTACACTCCACCAGGGGCCATAAAGTGCAGGGCCACTCCCTGTAGTTCCCCTTCACCTCCAGTACCAATAAACTGATGGCAATGATCCTGCCGATGATGACGGGGAGTCTTCGGCCACTCCTCAGATACTCAGGCATCCACCGGTTAGTTTCTGTAAAGACTGAGACTGGAGGCCACGATGAGCTTCCTCTGGAACAACATGTGGTCATTTACCCCAAAAACCTAAAAAAAACAGCAAATTAAGCACAACTGGTGGAGCAGGAAATGAAATATCAGCGAGTGGCAGTGGAGACTAAACTTTTATTTCTGACACATTTTTTCCAAAGCTTTCCTGGGAGCTTCTCGGTCTGTTTCAGTCTGATTTTAAAGAAATACGTAGAATCAGTAAAGCTGATGTGTTGACTAGTGACGATCAAACGAAGCGACATGACGGACAGATCTCTTCCTGACTCTGTTGCCACGACAAAACCACTCAAACACAACCTGTGGACTTCATGTCCTCCAGTCATCATATCCTATTGTGAAGCCAAACCAGGAGTTTTCATGACTAAAGGGACCAAACCATGAAGAACTTCAGCATAAATGTGCTGAGGCCAGCGATGTTGTCTGGTTTAGAGACACTGAGGAAGACACAGGAGGCAGAGCTGGAGGCAGCAGAGATGAAGATGCTGTGGTTGTCTTTGGGAGTGAGGAGGATGGAGAGGATCAGGAATGAGTTCATCAGAGGAACGGCTCCTGTTAAATGTTCTGGAGAAGAACCAAGAGAGGGAAGACTGAGAAGGTTTGGGCATGTCCAGAGGAGGGATGGTGAGGCTGACACTGCCAGGCAGGAGGTCTAGATGAAGACCAAAGGACACGAGGACACGAAGGTAGCTGGTGAAGAAGATGGAGACAGATGACTCGCTGTGGGGAACCTGGAAAGGGAAAAGCTGAAAGAAGCAGAAGAAGAATAAAGATCCTGTTTTTAAAAGGAAATACAGTATATTAATGTTCAGCTGTTCAGGGATGAGATGATCACTCCGTGGCTTTATTAGCTGCACAACAGGAGAATTTAAAGCATGTGACACTTGTTAAAAGGAAATGGGACAATAGTCAATTTAACTTATCTAATTCTATCTCTGGCATCAAGATAAACCTGTTAAAGATGATGATGATGATGATGATGATGATGATTATTATTATTATTATTTTTATTGTGTCTTTGTCCCACATGGAATGCTCTTATGTCGATGCTGCAGAGAAAATGTCCTGCGTAGACGACCAGCGTCTCTGTCTACTTGTTCCTCGGTGAATTATAACCCCTCTAAAAGAATAAGTGTATGTTTTTTATCTTGTTAATTGTTTTTGGGAGGTTCTCAGGGTTTATGAACCAGTGAAGTTAACATGCTTCATTACCTGCAGCCTGTTTATGCTCAGTTCACCAAACCTTCTTGGTCTTTAACGTTCTCCCAGTTTCCTGAAGACTGCCCCCACCCACACACACACACACACACACACACACACACACACACACACACACACACACACACACACACACACACACACACACACACACACACACACACACACACACCCAACGAGTCTCTTCCTCCCAGCCTTTAAGCAAATCTCCCCAGATGATCCAATCCTCTCTCCCTGTTCATCCATCTCCTCGACTCCTTCCTTCCTTAAATCTTTATTCTCATATCTTTGTGACGTGGTCCTTTTTACTGAAACATCTGTTCATTAAATATCTCATTCCCCAAAGAGGACAGGTGTCTGGGTCTGCATGATTAAGATTTTACACCATAAAACTAGCTCAGAATTGTACCATGGAATACCCTAAAAGAGTTGGGTAGAGTTGGGTCCAGACTGGATCAGAACTTCTGCTTTCCAGTTCCTCAGATTCCTGTGCAAATTCTCAGTGATCCGGGTCATCGCAACAGCAAACAGGCTTAAATCGGAGGCTTTCAATTCAATTCAATTAAATGTTATTTATATAGCGCCAATTCATGATACACGTCATCTCAAGGCACTTTACAAAGTCAGACTCCATCAAATCCTCCAGGTTGGTCAGAAAGTTTCCTCTCTAAGGAAACCCAGCAGGTTGCATCAAGTCTCTCCAAGCAGCATTCACTCCTCCTGAAAGAGCGTAGAGCCACAGTGGACAGTCGTCTGCATTGTTGATGGCTTTGCAGCAATCCCTCATACTGAGCATGCATGAAGCGACAGTGGAGAGGAAAACTCCCCTTTAACAGGGAGGAGAACCTCCAGCAGAACCAGAACCAGGCTCAGTGTGAACGCTCATCTGCCTCGACCCACTGGGGCTTAGAGAAGACAGAGCAGAGACACAGAAAGCACAGGAGCACACATTGATCCAGGAGTACTTTCCATGTTAGATGGTAATAGAGGATGATCTGCCTCCCCTGATGATGTCACAGCTAACAGAACGCCAGACCAGGTGTACCTTCTATGAAGAAAAAAGAGAGAGAGCAAAAAGTTACAAGCAGAAATGATGACAAGCAATGCAAAACTGGAGAACAGTAGAAATCAGTAGAGTGAGAGAAATAGGCCATGATGTCCTCCAGCAGCCTAAGCCTATAGCAGTAAAACTATAAAGGTAGCTCAGAGTAACATGAGCCACTCTAACTATAAGCTTTGTCAAAAAGGAAAGTTTTAAGATTAGTCTTAAAAGTAGACGGGGTGTCTGCCTCACGGACCAAAACTGGGAGTTGGTTCCACAGGAGAGGAGCCTGATAGCTAAAGGATCTGCCTCCCATTCTACTTTTAGAGACTCTAGGAACCACCAGCAGACCTGCAGTCTGAGAGCGAAGTGCTCTGTTAGGAACATACGGGGTAATCAGAGCTCTGATATATAATGGAGCTTGATTATTAAGGGCTTTATACGTTAGAAGAAGAATTTTAAATTCTATTCTTGAACTGAACTTTTGCTCAGTTCTTCCTGAAGACATTTCCACACCTATCTAGGAGTCTTTGTCAGTTCTGGTGGCTCGCATTGAGCAACCTGCAGCTAGAGCGCTGCTGTTTTTAAGGACATGGAGGCCCATCCTCCTAGGCTCCGTCTAAGTCAGATGCAGATCACCTGCTACTGTCCTGGGTGGTTACAAGCTAATGCTTGGTGTGAGTGGAGAACTTGGTCACCTGAATCATGATGAGATGCAGATGTAATCTCTCTGGAAGGTGTTGGAGGACCGAGCTGTAAACACTGGGGAGCTGGAAGCTAAATCCTCCTCCTCTGTTCACTGATGGCTTTTCTCTTTGGACCAAGATGGCTTCTTTCACCTCTTTCTAACCATCTGTTCTCTCTGTCCATCGTCTGGACATCATTGTCGTTAAAGGTGCTCTTTGTTCTTGACGTGCAGGTGGCCCTCCTGTGCTGTCAGACACACGTCTACATAAATGGAATTTAAACAGAATTTAGAGCATTTTTCTGCAGCTCGTCTCATTCTTTACTTCTCCTCTCTGAACCATAATCCGTATCAGTGGAGAACTGCGGCTGTTCTTATCACAGTTCACCTTTAAAATGCGTCCTCCACTAATTCTGCTGATTCACTACTGAGAAAAGAGGAAGTCCAGGAATCGTTCTGATGAGGAGCGAGAGGACGGCTCCGTTTTATCATCAGCATCAGAAAAAGGCTTTTAGACATGAAACCTGCTGCTCCCTGTGTCCTGATGGGCAGAGAAATCAAACTGAGGCTCAGGACTGAACACAGGAACCAGAATGAAGCACAGCACTGTTGGCGGGAGCTGGGTTTGAGTCATGGGTTCTGGTCTCGGTGAAACTTGGAGGAAACAGACAGTCAGTCAGCAGCTTTTATGAGTGTGTTTTATGGTTTTATGGTTGGTAAACGTTAATGTTTGACCGTGGTAAGAGTCCAGAGTCTGAGGCTTTCTGTTCGGCTGCTGCTGAAGAATCTCGGCAGCCAGAGGCGAGTTAGAAAAGGAGCTGCAGCTAAAATAAAAAGAAAACTACGACTGAACCAGAACAAAAATGTTTTTCTAAACGGTTTGCTTTAAAGCTCCTGTGGGTTTTGTTGGATCGGCTGCAGTTCTTGTGTTTCTTCATCTGTTGTTAGTTGTCTTTGTCCTCCTCTTCTGTTCCCAGCAGCCTGTATGAGGCTGCAGGACCGGACCAGGCTCAGTGAGGAGCTTCTGGCATCAGTGTCACCGCTCCTTACCTTCCTGTGCTCCTGGGTTTGAATGTTAGTTTTATTGTGACTGCTCTTCCTGCAGACTGTAGTCTCCTCAGTGGTCTGCTGGAGGGCATACGACTAGTCCCTACCTGATGGTCAGCCTCCAGCTCTTACTCCCTGCTTTGAGTTTCTCTCAGAGAGGAAAGTCTTGTGACCAGCCCACTTCCTGCTCAGCCAACCACTCGTTCTCCAAGTTCCTCCCAGTTTGAAGTTACTCCTGACTTCCAGGCCAGACTCTAGAGTCTAGAGTCTAGACTCTACAACTCCACGGCCGTCCGCTGCAGCTCCAGCATCCCCCGCCATTATCCACCAGCCCATCACCAACACTCTGGATCTAAAACATCTACAGGCTTCCCTCCACAACCACTAGGTTCCACTCTCTGAACGTCTCTCTGATTTAAAATTCAATTAAATTCAATACAGTTTTATTTATATAGCGCCAATTCATGAAACACGTCATTTCAAGTCATTTTCCAAAGTCAGACTCCATCAGATCCTCCAGGTTGGTCAGAAAGTTTCCTCTCTAAGGAAACCCAGCAGGTTGCATCAAGTCTCTCCAAGCAGCATTCACTCCTCCTGAAAGAGCGTAGAGCCACAGTGGACAGTCGTCTGCATTGTTGATGGCTTTGCAGCAATCCCTCATACTGAGCATGCATGAAGCGACAGTGGAGAGGAAAATTCCCCTTTAACAGGGAGGAGAACCTCCAGCAGAACCAGAACCAGGCTCAGTGTGAACGCTCATCTGCCTCGACCCACTGGGGCTTAGAGAAGACAGAGCAGAGACACAGAAAGCACAGAAGCTCACATTGATCCAGGAGTACTTTCTATGTTAGATGGTAATAAAGGATGATCTGCCTCCCCTGATGATGTCACAGCTAACAGAACGCCAGACCAGGTGTACCTTCTATGGAGAGCAAAAAGAGAGAGGAAAAACGTTAAAAGTTAAAATAACAACTAACAATGCAGATTGTAGAGCAGTAGGAGAACTCAGCAGAGTGAGAGAAATAGGCCCTGATGTTCTCCAGTAGCCTAAGCCTATAGCAGCATAACTATAGAGGTAGCTCAGGGTAACATGAACCACTCTAACTATAAGCTTTATCAAAAAGGAAAGTTTTAAGCTTGGTCCTAAAAGTAAACAGGGTGTCGGAGTTGATGAATTCGTCATCCTTGTCTCGACCCATCTAACGGCTGCTCTCTTCTTCCTGACTTCCAGATCCTCGGACTCAGAAACTCGCCTCAGTGTGCACATTTGTCATTATTAGTTAAATCATTTCTGAGTTTACTGTGATTCCAGTTAATGGTTCTGCATTTGGTGCAGGAAACCAGAAAGCCAGCATTAAAGCTCGTACTGGAAACCACCACAGCTGCAGGGGAGGTTAACAGGTTAGCAGGTCAGCATGCTTAAAAGCCGCTCCTATTGACCTCTTCACCTTTCTGTCAATCAGCTCCCTTAGAAAACATTCAGAGCCTTTTCTTTTGTTTGAGTTACACCTTGACGTTTGACACTGAGAACTCAAACTGAACATGTTCATATTTTTCCTTTCAGTTGTCGGTGAAGAGAAGATTTCCTCCCTGTTTACTCATATTTAGCACATTGGTCTTAATTAAAATGATTTAGTGTAAAGAAAGTTACGATACTTTTTTAAATGTATGAAATTTGCTAAAGGAGGAGTCCATTGTCAGAAATTAATGGACGACACGGAGGTGTGAACCGTTGCTTCCACAAAGTCCATTAATCTCTGATAATGGACACCTCGAAGTCCATTATCCCGCTTATACCATGGACACTTATGAAATATAAAATCTATTATTAATACTTTCATGTCTTTTTTTCATAAAAAGCGGGTGAGATAATTATTTAATATATCCTATAAAATCTAATAATTAAACTAATAATAATGCTTTCCTGTTAAGTGATTGTAAAACAGTCTGTTTAAAAACTCCATTTTATTCCTTTATTCCTTCCTTGAAGCTGATGTATTTGCTTTGCTGTTATGTTGAGTGATTTCACAAATTAAATTTAAACTGTTGAAATGAAATCATGGCGTTAAACCTTCACCTCTTTATTAAATGACTGAGTGAAGCGATCAGGACTTCATGGTTGAACACTCGCAGCAGATCTGAGATGACGCACGTCTTCATCCTGACTTCAGCAGAGCAGATAGCCATGAGTCGATGGGCTGATGGGCTGATAGCTGCGACGCGCCGCTGAACGCGTTGGGTAAACAGTGTCACACGTTGACCCCTGAGGTCACGGCAGCAGAAAAGAACAGGAGGAAAAAATGAGGACCGATGGGTTGAAAACAAAGAAGCAGCTTTTTGTTTATCTCAGAGGGTCAGAGAGCAGAAACCTGACAAGAATCACATGCTGGAAATACGCTCCTTTATCCTGCAAATGTCGCTTCATAGAAAACTCAGGATGATCACCTGATACCTTTTTTTTTAGCATGTTTGTCAACCCTAACTGTTTCAGAGGATCAAACTAATTTAAATATGAGTCAAAAACGCCTCAAGTAAACAGAAAATGCAGTTTTTGAATTCAGATCTTTATTATTAAGGGAGAAAAAAAGGTTGCCCTCCATTAAAACCTAACTGTGGTTTATTATCACCTGGGTTCACCTTCTGTGGCCACGCCCAGGCCTGATTACGCCCACGGTAACAACCATTCTGCAAAGATGCGTGGCCCAAATTCCTCCTCCGGGCTGACAGGTTATCACAAGCGCAGGGCGTCCCGAGCATCTATCAGCTTTAGGGGTCAAAGAACCTTTCACACCCCTGTAAGGAGAGGCAGCAGGTCTGCAGGCCCCTGGGCTCCCTGCAGGCGTGTCTTCATCTCCACCACAGGTGAAGCCTGGAGGGACTCGCAGCCGGTCGGACTGGATCTGTGGCTTCAAATACCGCCGCGGCGTCTGGCCACGCAGCATTTTCTCTGCAGATCGGCAGCAGATCGCAGCGTTTGAGCCGAAGCTCCAGACACTGAGAAACGTCAGATGGCGTAGAGCGGGGCCTCGCTGGGAGCGTCGTCCCTCGCCTGCTGCAGGAGCAGAAAGGTGTTTTTGTTCCTCCAGCGCCGGCAGACTGGCTGCAGCTCACATGAGCGACCGTTCTTCTTCACCGGGGACAGGAACTGCGTGGGGATGACGCCGAGAGGGAGCAGGAAGCTGCTGCTGATGGTCCTCCTGCTGGAGTTTACCAACGGTGAGCTGACCTGACCCCAGACTCTCCTCAGAGACTGTCGCTCTGCCTTTTTAAGCTCTCTGAATGAATAAAGCGTTGTGTTTTTCAGACCTCTGTGTATCAGGCTGGGTTTGTCCAGAACAACTCATTCACAGCCTGCTTAACGTTTTAGACTTTTTAAAATCATAAAATAACAACAAGAACCTGAAAGGCAGGAGTGAACCACTGCTGCATGGTGTGGGTTTGTGTTCTGTGTGAAATGTTCAGCTTCAGCTTCTATTCAAGCTGCTGTTACAATGCAAAAACAGAACTAAAAATAAATCAAATTTTCTCTGGCTGAGTGTGTTTGTCCTAGATTTGAGCAGCTAAATAAGATGATCTGCCAGTGGAAGGAGTATGATCCCTGAAATAAGATAATTAGATACACTTTACTTGAAATGAAGTGCTGGAGACGAGTTGTTCCTATTTTAAGTGCAAACATCTTATTCCATTGGCAGATAATATTATTCATCTGCTCAAATCAAGGACAAATACACTCATTTTAAGAATATTTAGCTTGTTTTTAGTTCCGTTTTTGCAGTGTAGATGATGGATCCTGTGAAGCGCAGGAAGCTCCTGTTCTTCTCGCTCTTTGGGTCAGGATCTCACCGCCGGGTCAACCCTCGGGTTTGAGCACGTGGCCGGCAGCTTTGTTTGGGTTCTGCTGGAGCAATCTGGGTTCAGTTAAACCGAATGTAGACGGAACCGGGTTCCTTACACTGGATGAGTCTGTCTTATTGAGCTGGGTGTGACTTTATGTCAGAATGTGAAATCTAATCTGGATTTTCACATTTAACTTTCTGTTCCACTACAGCAGTGGGTCAGTAATATATATGAAAAAGTCTATGTCTGTAAGGATGTTACAGAAGTAAGAATATTTAGTTTTAAAACAGCAAGACAATCTCTGTGTTTCCTGACTGTTAACCGGTCCTGATGGGCAGGACCTTAATTAACACCGACAGATCTGCGAGGATGAGAACTAATTAGTCCCGCCTACAGTAATTAAGTCAGGTCTGATAATAAAGCTTAAATAGAACGACTCGTTTATGTTCAGCCTGGCAGGTGTCGTGTGGGGCAACCATTTTCAACCATTGAGCAGCAAAAACGCTCCTTTCTTCACCTTCTTCAAGTGGAAAACACGTCTCTGCTCCTAAATGTGGTAATTTTCTTCTTCCAGCCGCCAAATCCAGCTGATGGCAACTTTAACGCTGGAAAACAGACGATTAAAGTTAATTAGCCCAAACTGTTGGCTAGAAAGGTTAAAGTTCACCTTCAGACAGACAGCCTGAGGAATAAAGTCCTTAATAATGATTTAATTTATCCATTAGTCGAACATTAGATCAGCTTTCTGTCCCTTCCAGAGGTTTGTTGAGCTGATCTACCTAAAGGCAGACAGAGGTTAAGGTTACAGCAGTGTTGGTACTGGTTGGACCCAGTTTATCGTTTTTTAAAAGGTTTCATTAAAGGCAACAAAAGAAAACAAGCACTTTTCATGATGTTTAAATAACTGCATTTCTCCAGTTTCTCCAGTAAATAACAGAAAAGGTTGTAAACTTGAAGTTGTTCTCTTCCAAACCACCACATGTTCGGGACTTTAAAGGCGACAGCTTTAGATCCGCAGCTTTGTCCAGATGACGGCTGACTGATGATGTTTCCCCGCAGACATCTGGACGCTGCCGGCTCCTGGGAGCGTCTTCATGGACTCGGCCCACATGAGACACGTCCTGAGGTGGACGCAGCCCAAAGCCTCCTGCAACTCCACGCTGCTCTACTCCGTCCAGTACCAGGGGTGAGTGAAACATCAGAGCTCAGTGCCCCGGTGTAAATCCCTGGAGGAAATCTTCCTCATCGTCCCTGACGGCAGAGCTGAGAAATCTGCTGCTCCAAGCTGCTGCTTCACTTCTGCTGGTAGACATGAACAGAGACGTAATGCAGCCAGGAGGCTCGCTAGGTCATCGGCCTGTTATCATTGGACGGCTGCATAAACAGATAAACAGAAAGCAGATGATTATTATATTGATATTATACAATGTAATAACCATCTGCAATGCATTAATAAAGCCGCAGTTTAAGGACTACTACAGGTGGCTAAAGGATTTGCATCAAATTTTTTTCTAAGAGTAAAAAAAATGCTTCGAATAAATCCTGAAAAGAAACTTTCTGAGAACTCAGTGTTGAAGCTTTCTGCATGTTTAGCTGTTGGAGATTATTGCATCTGTTAGCACCCATCAACACTTTTCTAATTATGCAGTAGGGAAAAATCACAGGATTACAATAACAATAAAAACTAAAGAAAAGGGAAGTTTAAAGTAGGACTGAATCAGGAAACCCTAACGGAGGAGCAAAGTGGTGCCATCAGCTTTTGTTTTAATCCGTTTCTTCATCTCTCCACCGGATTGAGGGAACAGATTTGACTGAAAAGTAAAAGAAACACAAGAAACAAATACAGCAGTTTGCATTTTTGTATCAATAGTTTTACTCATTTAAGCTACGGATATGATCACAGAAACAGAAACGATGTTTCCTCACACAGAGCTCCAGGTCCAGACCGACAGGACGCTCCTCTAAAGCTTTATGAACAGCAACAGATTAGATAGATTCAGACATTATTGACCCTGTAGGGGACGTTTGTCTTGGCCTGTGTGGGTGAGATAAAGCTGCCCCCATAGAAAACAGCGAAAACATGTTAAATATACATATTGTTTGCCACCGCGTTTCTCAAACGTTGCTGAAGTTGATCGATCCTGCTGCTTGTGAACCAGTTAACCGCTTTATCACTGGAATGATTTATTATAGGATTAAAAAAACACTGATTTAAGGTTTCAAATATGCCCTGAATTCATTTGTGACAAACTGTTCCAATCACAAAAAAAAACGATAAATCAACACATTCTGTTGGTAAGAATAACTGCAGCATGAAACTCGGGTTTCTTCCATGTCATTATTTTGTATGTTGGACGTGACAGGATGAGTTGCAACGCTGCCTGTTGGGACTAATGCGATCTGATCTTTATCTAAAAGACTGGAAACAGCATTTCAGAAACAGTTTGGATGATTTATATACCACAGAAATAATAAAAACATCAAGCAGACGTCGCTGGAAGAGAGCATCAACACCTTTTCCTCTTTCTGCTCCTGCATCAGATCTAGCATCAGCAGGTGTTTTCTGTCTGATATTTTCCTCCTCCTATCTGTGTATTAAAAAACACAGAGAGACTTCCTGTCCCTTAAATCCATGCGTAACGCATCATTTCTATGTTGACAACCTGCATCAGCGCGGAGCAGAAAGAGCCTGTTTGTTCAGCAGAGCTTTGTTTTAAGGGGAGTGGTGGCCTAGTGGTTAGAGCAGCGCGCTTACACTCAGAGAAGGATGCAAGTACCCGGTTCGATCCCCAGCGCCTGCACTCTGGGTCCCTGAGCAAGACCCTTAACCCCAGATTGCTCCCCAGGCGCCACACATGGCAGCCCACTGCTCCCCAAGGGGACGGGTTAAGATGCAGAGAACAAATTTCGTTGTAATGTATGTTTCAATGACAATAAACATGATATTACTATTACTATTATTACTTACTATTACAGAGCCGTTCTGCCTTTGTGTTCATGTCAGCAGCAGAAAGACTAAGCTAATATTTACACACTTTGGTCCATTAACACCTTTGTGAATCTGCATGAGAGACCGAAGCCGAATATGTGGAGCAGGAGAGGAAAACGAGTTAAATCTGAACGAAACAAAGAGCTGAGATTTAAAACAACACAAGACCAGAAAGAAAAGAATGAAAGTAAAATACCTCAGAGCTCCAGGACCAAAGAGAGCAACAACATAACCCGCCTCTGAACTTCGGTTTTCATTTAGACGAAATCAAAAGCACTCCATCCCTCCTGACTGCCAGCAGGTTTCTATATTTGTACGCAGATATTAGATTTAATGATGACCGGTTCCAGCAGTGCCTTCTAAGCCTTGTTGGACTCTATTCTCAGTTCATGACACCACGACTGCTTTAAATATCAATGATCCACTTCTGCATGGTGCCGCCATGCGGGACGGTCGCTTATGTGAAGTATTATTTATTCATCTGCATTGAGAATGCGTCAATGAGCTGCTTGTTTGGTTTTTATACCATCTTCTTTTCTTCTCGGTGCGCCACGTTTAAATATCCAGCTACCCTCCTCTGATTGGCTGTTTTGGCTTCCTGCCCCATTTGGACCCCCCTCTGAAAAGGTTCTGGCCGTCCCTGATCTGTCTCTAATTTGGGTTTTCGCTGTTATTTAACATCCTGAGCTTTGTCAGTTTTGTCCTGAACGTTTGGGACGAAGGCGTCCAGGTCAGACGGTGAATCGGTCACGCCCACAGTGGGGGGGGGGGGGGGGGGGGGGGTTCTCTCTGCCTCTGGGCTGTCAGCAACCGAACCCACCGCATTCCAGATCTGTGTGTCATCTCAGCTGTAAATCAGAGCTTTAATTAAAGTCTCGGCACATTGTTGTGCAGCATTCCTCTGATACATCGTCAATTAAATTAATACGCCACGCTGCACGACATCATGTCCCAGCTTTCATCCTCACCGTAAAACCTCTCCGCTTTACTCTGGGCTGAGATCAGCGAGCCGTAAAACTCCTCTGGGCTTTCATTGTGTTTTTATCTTATTTTGGGCTGCGATGTCATATTTATCTCATCTACGCCAATAAACAGGATCTGGAAAGTAGTGGAACTTTAAATAAGGAAATCAATTCAGTTCAATGTTATTTATATGGGGGCAATTCATGATACATGTCATCTCAAAGCTCTTTCCAAAGTCAAATTCAATCAAATCTTCCTCGTCTGCATTGTTGATGGCTTTGCAGCAATCCCTCATACTGAGCATGCATGAAGCGACAGTGGAGAGGAAAACTCCCCTTTAACAGGGAGGAAAACCTCCAGCAGAACCAGAACCAGGCTCAGTGTGAATGCTCATCTGCCTCGACCCACTGGAGCTTAGAGAAGACAGAGCAGAGACACAGAAAGCTCAGAAGCTCACATTGATCCAGGAGGACTTTCTATGTTAGATGGTAATAGAGGATGATCTGCCTCCCTGGATGAATCAGCTGAAAGATCAAAAGCGTTTTGATTTTACGGATATAAAAACAAAAAGTTTCCAGTAGATCAGAAAATATTTTCACTAAAGAAAAGTTGCTGCAAAACCGTTCGGCTACAATCAAAAACGGACACATTTAGACAGGCTCCTCCTGTTGCTGTAATGCTTCCATTAATCGGCACCAATCCTGCAGTTAGAAGAGTAATAATATGAGGAGGACAAAGAGACTGAAAAGCTGCCTGGTTTATTCAGAGCAGGGCTGAGTTGTCTTTAAAAAACAAAACTTTTTACTTGCTGCCTTCCAGAACTGCTCGTTATGATCAAGACATTCAGCGTTCCCAGGAAGCCATTTAACGTTGACTTCCACCGAGCACTAATCAGG
The DNA here is from genome assembly GCA_037039145.1 of Fundulus diaphanus. Taxonomy (NCBI): domain Eukaryota; kingdom Metazoa; phylum Chordata; class Actinopteri; order Cyprinodontiformes; family Fundulidae; genus Fundulus; species Fundulus diaphanus. The sequence goes on from CM073133.1 coordinate 6,104,524, forward strand.
ATGATCTGCTTGAACCAGAATAAAGTTTCCCAAAGTGTAACAGAGCAGCTTTTGGAACAGACCTGAAAATCAGACTCCCTAAGAGGCTGTGCCGCTTTAAAAGTGATTAAAAGAAGCTGAACTGCCTGCAGAAAGGGACGAGGGCCACGGTTGGACTCCTGTGGCTCCGTTTAGCAGCTCGTTCTCCACCGACTGCTTTAAACACAGGCAGAGCTGCCCTTTGCTGTCAGCCTGGATGTCTGCGCTGGTCCTCCTTTGGTTTTTACCGCTGAGGAAAGTATTCAACACCTGGGACTGCTGCCAAGTCGTTGACATCATGACATAATAACAATAATAATGATAATGATTCATGTGTTTGTTTAGTGGTTCAGACAAAGGGCTTCACAGACCAGGAAAAAGACTGGCAGGAGAAAACGTCATTAAAGCAAAAACATTAAAATTCAAGATAAAAATCAGTAAAAAAAATAGCAATAACAAGATTAGAGTTAATATTGAAACAAGATCTAAATTTAAAATTGTCATTGCAAAAATTAAATGTAATCATCAAGCGACTGCATGTACTGTAAATAGGCCTGAACTGGACCTGAACAAGAACTAAATTAGGTCCAGAATTGGTTCTGAACATGAACTGAACCTATTTATTTGGCAAAGTACCACCCTGAGGTGAAGGTTTTCCTGGACTGGTGCAGAGAAGATTAACAACGTAGATTTCAATAACTGACTAAAAAATATCAAAATGTTAGAGTTTTACAGCAAAAGATAAATGACAGATTTTGTTTTCTTTCATCAAGACGTCTGAATCTCTATAAGTCTGAGTCGTCCTCTGAGACCAGTTTACCAAGGAGACCCGTCCAGGGGACAAAGGCTCAAAGCAAAAGAAGCGTCTTTGATTCACAGCCTGAGACGGGTTGAAGAGTGAAGGATGGACCTTCTCACAGGTCCTCAGTTGTGTTAGGCAACATAAAAAGGTTAACTGGGCCCCTTCAAATGGCAAAAATTAAAAGAAAACTGAACCAAAAGTAGAAAAGTTAGACTGTTGAGGATTTATGGGAAGCGCCTGGTCTCACCGAGTCAAACCTGGTTGTTTGGGTGCTTGAAATGAAGCTAAAGCCGAAGTACACCAGCAGATCAGTGGATGAAGCTCCGTCTCACGATCAGAAGCAGATATTTCATCCACAGTTCACAGCGTGTCGTTTCTATTTCTGTCTCTGTTGATGTTTTGCTGTTGCTTCATTTTCCTTTAAACCAACCAAACAGGCCAGACAGACGCATTCCTCGCCCGCTTTGTTCTCGCCGAGAGGCAGAAAACAGGAGTCCTGATGGGCGACGGCCATTGCTGCCTGACAGCAGCAGGAATGCAGATCCACGGCTGCTGAGCGCATCGAGGTCAAAGCAGACAGAAACCTTCCTGACAAACAGACCGAAGGCCGGATCACTGATCGTTTCGGCCGGGACATTTCCATCTCACCGGGACACCTTACTGTTGCTCCAATCCAACTTTATTCATAACTTTAAATACACATAGAACAAAGTACTGTACAAAAAAACACAAATACTAGCAGTATAAAAATCAGTAATATTGATAAAAACAATACAGGAAAATAAAAAAGTGGCATACAATCAACAAACACCAACATCCTTTTGAGTATTAAAAGCCGAGGTAAACAGACGAGTCTTTAAAAGAGGTTTAAAAACGGTCAAAGAGGAGATGCGGCGCGTTTGGGACCGGCTGCAGAGCTCACGCCTGGTTCTCGGCACCGACACGAGTAAAAGTTCAGCTGAGCGGGGAGAACGAGGCGGTGCGTAACGACGCAGGAGATCAGAGATGTAGGGCGGGGCGAGGCCTTTAAAAACAAACAGAATAATTTTAATCCTAAAATTAACCAGTGAAGTGAGCTAAACACCAGGGAGAGCTGCTCAAACTTACCTGTCTTAGTTAAAAGTCGTGCAACTAAAGATCCACCGACGGCAGAATAAAGTGCGTTAATCCAGCAGAGCGGTCACAGAGGCGTGGATCAGTGCCTCAAAGGGGTCTTTGCTCATCGTGGACTTAGTTTGAAAGAAGCCGGATGTGAACAAATGCACCGACTGCTCCTTTATTTCTTAAACCGCTGTTTCTGCCTGTATTTAAAATGATTTTTATTATCTTATTATTGGACCTTTAGCTGCAGAGCGAGACGGTTGCTGATTTACCGACAATCCCTTATTTGGTAAAAACCTAAACAAGCCAAGAATCTCCATCTATAAAACATCCCACTGTCAGTTTCCTGTTTGGTTATTGTACCGTTTTTATTAATCAGTTTCTACATTTACAGCTTCGTTGTCCATGAAGGAAAAGACTGAAACATGAAGACTTCCTTCACTGTAACAAGTGGCATTTTTTTAATCCACATTTTCTCACTTTTACTCAGTTTTTATGGACATATCTGAGTTGCAGTTGTTTATGTATTGCTGACATGCGTGTGTTTATGTATTTGTTAATTGTATTAGGTGTGGTTCATATAAAGCTGTGCTGGTTTCTGTCACGCCTTCACATTTATCGCTCCTCCATGATTTGGTTTTTGTCTTTTAATGTTGTATAAACTAATAAACTAAACGAACATATCCTGATCTAAAAGTGTCGCCGTGCTCCAAATCTGCTCATGCTGATAGAAAACATCAGAGTTTCTTAATTAGAAACGGCTCCCAGGACGTTTTCATGTGTCAGCTGGACTGTTTTCCAGTCAGTAAGTCATCAACCCGCCTGCGTCTGTCCTCCTGCAGCGAGTTTGAGCTCCACGTGAAGAACGGCAGCTGGATGAAGACCCCTGACTGCCAGAGGATCGCCCTCGCTCACTGTGACCTGACCCTTGACCTGGGCTCCGACTCCGACTACAGCCTGCGGGTCCAGGCGCAGTGCGGCTCCAAGCTCTCAGTCTGGGCCAAGTTCCAGTTCAACAGGAACAACGGTGAGAGAAACGTCCACTTTAACGGCGTCACTGGCTCATATGTCCAGATTTAGCGACAGCAGTCAGAAAACGAGTCCTGGTTCTAATTATTGTGTGAAAGCTCAGCTGGTCCCGGGATGTAGAGTCATATACGCCCTTCCACAGGGTTTAAGAGGCCAGGTTATATCAGCCAGGTGTCAGCAGCTCAGTCTGAGAAAAGCCATTTTTCTACCATCTGAGGTCCATCGTTCCACGGAGAGAAAGATTATTTACCAGAGGAAAACGTTCAGGACACCCGTTAATGTGGATGTCTCAGCCCAAGGTCAGAGTCTGGATTTATCAGAGAAATACCCAGAAACTGAAATACTAAGGCCTCAGTTAGCAGGTTAGAGGTTAAAGGTCATGATCGGATGGTAGAAAACAACCGAAAAGAGGTGAATACTTTAGAAGGTGCAAAGAAGAAAGCTAGTAGAGACACGTCTTTGGTCTGCAAGGCTGAATCTGAAGGAAGCACAGCGAGACGTCTGCTGCAGCGTCCCTCAGCCGGAGCAGACCGAGGCAGACGGGTTTGTCTCTGGCACGCAGGATCTTGTTTAAAGAAAATGAAACCCAGAATTTCAGCTTGACCCTCTTCCACTGTGAATTGAGAGTCACAGTGGAAGAGGGTCGAGGTTGTTTTTGCAGCCGCAGAACCTGGGAACCCGACCCAAACACCTTTAGAACCAAATATGAGACATTTATCTGACGGCTGAAGCTCTGGTCCCCAACACAGCAGCAAACCTACAGCGGTGTTGCAGCGGCCTAGTCAAAGTCCAGGACAGGAGCTGGCTGAGGGGGTGGAGCTGGGTTTCCTCTCTAACTCAAAGCCTGACGTGTGTCTGCAGCGACGCCTCCCGTTCCGGAGATAAAGGTGACGACGGCAGGCGATGCTCTTCTGGTGTCGGTCCGAAAGTTTCCTCTGACGGCCGCCACCAGAGTGAAGGTGTGGAAGAACGATGAAGAGCAGCAGGTCGGTCCTCAGCTTCTGTCTCTTCCTTTTACCTGATCGTAAATTTCCCTCTCTTCGTCCAGTCGCCTTCTTTATCTTCCTCTGACGTTATTCCTGCCTCTCTCTGCTGGCTTTCTTATCTTTTTCTGAGTAATTCTTCCAATTCTTTTGTTATTGCAACCTGTTGTGTTGTGCTCCTCATCCTGTGGTTTCTTTCTCTTTCCTACACTAACTGCGGTCACATAAAGCTCACCCTGCGTCGACGCTTTCAGCATCTACTCACCTCTTAACGCCGGTTTGTGCCTCTTCAGGCCGAGGATTATTCGCTGCCAGCGGACCAGGAGGCGCTGAAGGTCCCCGACCTGCAGGAGGGAGCCGTGTACTGCGTCAGGGCTCAGGTTTTCCTCAAGTCAGGCATGCAGAGTGGATACACCGACCGGCACTGCGTGTCCATCACAGGTACAGACAGCGGCCAGTCGTCTCCAAAAATCAAATCAGGGTAATCTGCCGTTTTCAGGAAGACGTGAGAAGAAAGAGAATTAAACAGATGTTAAGGTCTTCAGTCAGTTTTCTAGTGTCTGAGACAAACCTGAGCTGAAAGCGCTCCATTAGGGAACGTCACTGGTGCCCAGATGTTAGCAGAGGTGTGACCCTCCTGACTCGCCTGCAGGTCCCGGGGCTCCGGCGTGGAAGCAGCCCACCGCTGTGACTGTGACTGTGGTCATCATGCTGGGTCTCCTGGTGGTTCTGTTCTGGTCCGTCGTCCACTGCCCTCCAGGCTCCTGTCAGAAGTTCTTCCAGAAGGAGCCGCTGCCGCCGTCTCTGGTGAGTTTCCAGCAAAGTCGGCTGTTTGTTTGTTATATAAACATTTTTTTGGGTTAATTCACAGAAGGATTTCTGGTTGTAGAATGTGGCCAAACCTGAGCGTGCAGATGGTTCTGTCAATCTGGGCCAAACCGCTCCTACGTATTGCAAAAACATGTGCCTCAACTTAGAAATGCATGACTGATTGCATGCAGGCGGGGTGGGAGTTTTATCCAACGTCACTGAAAATTGGTACATTTGTATAAACTGGGAGGAACAATCTCAGATATTTTATTAGATTTTAGCCTCAGACATCACTTTCTATCTCTGAATGATTAATCTTTCCACTTTAAATTAAAATATGCCACCCAGATGTTATTCCTGTGCCCAGACGCTGTAAATGGAAGCACATTTGTTTGTCTCTTAAACTCTCCCTGCTGTTGCTGTAAAGGAAATAAAATTAAGACTTGATGCAATAATAGGTGCAAATTTCTCCCATCAGTTTGACTTGACGGGTGGGATTGTTACAATCTAACGTCTAATATAGAAATAAAGCAACCAGCAGCTGCAGAAAATGCAGCCATTATACTGTGTTTGTATTTTCTACGGTACATTAAGACAGAATATTGTTCACGTTTTGATCCAGATTTTGCCTGATCTGTGTCCATGCAGAAAGGAATCTCCGGTCTCCAGATCACGATCCACCATCAGGGGGAGGAGCTCTGTGAGGAGACCCCCCGCCTGCTGAGCGCTGCACAAACGTGACCGAGGCGCATGCTGCGACCGCCGCACGTTGGAAGAGGACGGCTAAAAGCTGATTGGGACGCAACGCCAAGGAACCTGCTTTCATCAACCCCGCAGCGAGGATTGACCAGGTCCAGGTTTAGGTCCAGGTCCAGGTCCAGGTCCAGGTCCAGGTCCAGGTCCAGGTCCAGGTCCAGGTCCAGGTCCAGGTGGCTGAAGGAGGGAGGTCAGCGATCAGGAGGTCCTTCCTGGTTTAATGAAGAGACAGAAGCTGCAGGTGGATGGACATGATGACTGTCTACAGCAGGACTGAATGTTGTGCAGAGCAGGAAGGTCAAAGTTCACTTCCACAACATCTTTATTTATATATTTTCTTTTCACACGCCGTGATTGAATATTTGTCAGCTGACACAGAAAGAAGGGACGATTTATTTAGTGAAGGTGCAAAAACTACCTGAGAAAGACTAAAAACACTGTTTTACACGACTTTGAAGGAAATTAAATGTTTTTATGTATAAAAGTTGTATATAAAGTTTTCCTACCTCTGTTAAAGAACCAGGTTTTACAGGTTCCATGTTTTTATCTTCCCACCCTAACAGGTTCATAATTAAAGCTGACCTGATCAGGTCTACCAGGGTGATTTTACACCAGATAAAAAAGTTACTGGGGGAAAAGTTCACAGATCCTCTGGATCACGACGTAATGGGGGGGGGGGGGGGGGGAAATAGCACGGCACAGTTATACGTGTGTTTACTAAATAATGAAGGAGTTTATAAAGCGTTTTACTGTTGAACTGTTATTCAAAGGCCAGCATTACTGTGTCGTCTTATTTCAAATATTATTAAGTGTGATGAAAAACGTATGCATTGTTTAGTCATAAAAATGTGAAATACATGAATTAGATGTTATTTAACACGTTAACGTTACGACTAAACCTTCTTAAGACCGGACATCCATGGACGCTTTTCTTTTATGTTTTTTCTTTAGGTTTTTGTCCTTATTTAACCTGGAAAAGCCTCAAGCGCTGCAAGTTTTCATCTCACACGTCCTGCCCAAACTTTACCCCAAAGAAAGATGCTGAGTTGCCTTTTTGATCAACAATAGAAGCTTTTCAGCCGCATTTAGACGTCAGATCGATTAATTTAGTCTGATTTTTACTTTAAATATTCAGCAGCACATCGTTAACCTACAAAGTAAACCTGGCTTTTCTGCCTCATTTCATTCAGAGGGTATTAAAGGTTTTCTGTCTTTAAAGTTTAAAGAACATCACAAATTCATGTTTGTCATCCTGATTTTGATTGATTTAAAGAAACGTACGGCTTCTCCCATAAAAATCACAACAGCCTGATGCTGGGAACGGTGCTTTCTGGAGACTAAAATAATAATTTGTTAAAGAACTTTTAGGTTAATTTATATTCAAGTTGTGTTACGTTTTTTTAATGGATGACGTTTAAAATACGTTTTTTTTGTGTGATTTTAAACATGCAAAGAGGAAAAAACTGAATTTTTACTTTTATTGCATTATTATTCTCCTGAATGTTCAACCTAGGTTGGTTGATGTTTACTAAAGGACATTGTTACATGTCAGTGGTTCAACAAAAGAAGAACTTCAATAAACTGCATGATTCAAAGCGCTCTTTATGATTTACAAAACTATTTTTGACATTAAAGCAATGAACCCTTCTTGTTATTTGCAGGAAAGCAAATAACAAGAAGGAAGCAATGGTTCTGAATGCTTCCTCTGGTATTTTGATGCTTTGTCTTTGAACTCCAGGCCAATGAGGTCAGGAAGCCTTTTTCCAGCACCCTAATCTTTTTCTCCCCCTTATGAGCTTAAACTCAGGACTCTGACCGGTCGGCTCCGGAAATATTACTTCCAGCCAGAAAACAAACAAACACGTTAGTGTTGAACCTAAATCTGCCAGGGGTGTGAATAATTTTAGGCCTGACACAGGCTTTGGCCATTCTCCCCATCCTGAGGAAGTATCAAGCAGGCTACACTGCCCCCTTGTGGAAACTAAGAGATTTGCACGCTCAAAAGACCATTTGTGTCAAACTAAAGGTTTTGGTTTATAATGAACACCAGATTTTAATATTACATACATAAGCATGCATGTAACGTTTTAGAAAAAAATTAATTTCTTGTGCTCTGTAAGATGCTTAGAAAAGCCAACTTCAGGATAAAGTCATGACTGCAACACTAACTGTTCAGTAAGATCAGATACCGCCGCTAACTATACCAGAATTATAATTTATGGTTAAATTACAGAAGAGTTCTTCAAAGATAAACATAAACTTTCTTGCTCTCTGTGCTGTAACAATTATTTTTTTTATTGATTTGTAACCTTTTTTTTGTAGTTTAACCTAAAAAGTAGGTGGAAATGAAGCAGTTTTGGTTAACATTTGCATGAGCTTCTTACTAATGAAGCAACCGTTGCAGAAAGTTGGTCACAAACATTTACAAGAAATGCAAGTTCAGCGTTTTTTGGTTAGAAAAGGGCTTGGCAGACCATCAGGTTTGGACCAAAGCCTTATTTCAGGTGGAGTGTGAGCAGCTAAGTGTTCACATCAGAAGTCCATCCATCTATGCATCCATGCCCGCTTCTCCTTGCAGGGCTGAGGGGGCTGGTGCCTTTCTCCAGCAGCCATTGGGTGAGAGGAGTCCACCTGGACAGGTGGGCAGTCCATCACAGGGCAACACAGAGACACGCAGGACAAACAGCCATGCACACTCTCACATCTAGGGGCAATTTAGAGAGACCAATTAAGCTAACAGTCATGAAGGTGGACTCTGGGAGGAAGCCGGAGTACCCAGAGAGAACCCAGCCATGCACAGGCAGTACTTACTGTAAATCAATCAAATCTGCATTAAAGCAGTATCTGTGCTTCATTATCTCACAGCAACAAAGTGTCCTGAAACTTCTCCTGAAGTCATGCATTATTATGTGAAGCTAACTGTTCTTAGAGATATCCACACGTCTCCTTTATTGTGATAAAACATGATGGTCTAACCGTACAATACCACATCTGTGTTCTCTGTTTTAAAGAACATTCATTCATTTTTATCATATAAGCTTTTGATTTGATCAGTATAGGAATCATGAATTGTTCTCAGGAGTTGGGTGTTTTTCTTGCCAGAATAAGAAACAGAAAGATTTGTGTGATAATCAGAAAGACATGAGTGTGTCCAGAAAAACAGGGAAGAAAAATAAAACACAAAACATGAATGACCTGAAACGCTGTGCTGGTGTGAAGGCTCTGGTCCTGCTCATATCAGATGACTTCTTAGATAAATTGGATTTAAGACCCACAAACACAACAGCCTCATCACAGCAGCTGTCTGAAGATCTTCCTTCCCTGGAGTTTGGCTTCAGAAAGACTTTTTTCCACCTGCTGAGTTCCTGGACTTTACAGCTTAAGTCACCACACAGTTCATTCGTCCCCAAAACCAACAAATTATTCTTCATCGCTGCACCCTGAAGGCAGAATCAGCGTGGATTGACGCACACATCGTCTCTGGTCCTGCACCCAGCTGCAGGTTTATAGGAAATCTGCTTCTTCAGAGGAGATTAAACTTAATCTGGATCTTTACCAAACAAACTCACCTGGAATAAGAAATTCTAAGACTGGTTACTTTAAAGCATTTCTAGATTATGTCGAGCATGTTTTGTCTCAGCTTTTTATTTGCTTGTAGATGAAACTGTTATGAAACCAAATGAAGCAGAAGCGGCCTAGTTTAAAAACAAAAATAATGCAACAACTGCAGGAATAGCAGACAACTTTTAACTTAACAAGCATGGAATGTTCAATCAGGACGCATGTGAAGAGCAATTTGACTTGAAAGTTTTAATCAATTGACTTTGACCCCAGCTAAAATAGTTTTGAAAGCTAAACATAAAAAGATGAGCACATGTTGAAGAAGTAAAGCTCAGCTGCCCCCTACTGGTCAGATGAATGTAGGACAGGATGAAACTAGCAACTTTCTGGTACAGATGTTAAGATCTTTTAAATAAATTTATGATAAACTACCTGACATGGGTTGACGAGGGTCTCACTAGGGGTTTGGAAAACATTCTCAGATGAGTGCATGAAAAAAAAATATCATAGTTTTGTTTTTTTAAATGCCTGTGCAAGTTTTGCATTATCCGGGTCGCTGCAGCAGCAAACAGATTTAAATCGGAGGCGACCGGACTTTCGTTCAGTTCTATCTGAAAACGTTTCAATACCTATCCAGGATTCTTTGTTTTATTAAATGCAAAATATTCAGTTTATCATCCTCATAATCTGTCAGGGATGTTTCTCACGCTCCAAATTACATGCTGATGTTAAACCAGCAGATCTTCATTGACATGAGAGAAACCTGTAAGAAGTTCCGTCAGAAGGATAAAGGAAGAGGGTAGTGGCGGTATGGCAGCCAGAGAACTGAATCTGCCTTTTCTGTGGTCGGCAGCCATTAATGGGGAGGCAGTGTGTTCAGAAGGTTAGATCAGCGCCTCGCTGCACAGCGTCACCTCTCAGCATGGACCACTTTGACAGCAACAATTCACATGGAAAGGCATCAAAAATATCACAGACTAGAAGCAAAGCGACCAGCAGCTCATCAACGACCCGGCTCTCCCTGACACCTTAAACTGTTTCTCTGCATGCTTCAACTCTCCTGAATATACTCCTCAGCCAGAGGAGCACCATCAGCTTGTCATCCTGCAGCTGCACTAAGTGACCTCCTCCTTAAAGAAGGTCAACATCAACAAGGCTGCAGGACGGCTGGAGACTTAAATCATGTGCTGAGCAGCTAGCAGGAGTCTTTCTGCACATCTTCAACCTCTCCCTGCAGCTCTCCATGGTCCCTGCCCGCCTAAAATCATCCATCATCGTGCCTGTCCCCAAAAACCCTACCATCACCAGCCTCAACAACTATAGTCCTGTTGCTCTGACCCCCGTCATCATGACAGGGGTCATACACTTAGCTCTGACTCATCTGCAGCATCCCAACACCTTTGTTAGGATGCTCTGGACTTCAGCTCAGCGTTTAATACCGTGTTCCCAGACATGCTGGCTCTGAAGCTCCACAACATGGATGATCCACACCTCTCTGCTCCTGGATCAGTGACTTCCTCACCAACAGACCCCAGTTGGTGAGGAGAGAGAACATCTGCTCCACTAATCCTCAACACAGGAACACCAAAGGGTTGTGTCTTCAGCTCTGTTCTCCTCACATTTTCACCCTGGACTATTCTGCTATCCACCTCACAAACACAGTGGTGAAGATTGCTGCCAATCTCCAACAATGAAGAGACCTGCTACAGAGATGAGGTCCACATTCTGACTTAGTGGTGCTCCAGGAACAACCTGATCCTGAACACCAGTCAGACCAAGGAGGTAATGATAGACTACAGGAGGTCCAGGAGGACTGAACAAGCTTCTCACTGCATATAGGGGGAGATTGTGGAGTGTGTGGACAGCATTAGGTTCCAGGGCATTCACATCTCCTCAGACCTCTCATGGACCGTGGACACCACCTGGTAGTGCACTGAAGTGTGGGGACATCCTGGATCTTTGTGTGTGGCCCATTGGAGGAGAAGGATAAAGTAGATCTCTTCTAATTTTGGCAGTGGGGAGCCAGCAATCCACTGAGCAGCCTTGATCACCCTCTACATTTGGGTCTTCTCTGATGCAGTGCAGCTGGCATACCACATTGTACTTTGATAGGTCACAACACTCTCTGTTGTGCAGTGGCAAAACATTTTCAGCAGAAGAGTTTGTTTGTCCTCAATGTTCCCAGGAAGAAAAGGCACTGCTGGGCTTCTTTGATGATGTGGCTGGTGTTCACAGTTCAGTCGTGGTGCTCTAAAATGTGCGGTCTGAGGAACTTAAGGGTTGTGATCCAGTCCACTTCTTCCCTGATGATGCAAAGATTTGACTGACGTGTTGTCCTTGACTTCTGGAAGTTATTGATTTCCAAGAGCTTCTTAGCCTCTAGAGCTTCTGAGCTCTAATGAGGCCTCGCCTGCAGGTCTATAAAGTGTGGAACTTTAATCTGTTGCAACTAGACCAGTAGTGTTGATCTGCGCTTGATGCAGCAGATACTCCTTTTAGTGGCTTTATCACAGATAAGGCCAGTTTTAAAGTATGTAGCATTAAAGAGAGCATTTTAATTTAAAAAGCAGTTTAACTGAACAATGTGCATTTAGTTCTTGAGTAATAATAGAACTAATTACTCAAGACATTTATAAAATGGTAAATAATGACTTTTTAAAACAACAACAAAGTTTTTATTTAGCTGTAACTTCTGGTTAAATATTCCATTCAAAATAAAAGATGTATAATCAGATACACAGCAAAACACATTGGTTAAACTTAACAAAAACATTCCCATTTGGACAATTTCCAAAACACGACAAAAATAACAAACTGAAAATTCAACAGTAAACAATGAACTTAAAACACAAGCATAAATGCAGTTCAATACAATGTGGAAGAATCCAGTTGAGACAAATTAGTTAATGATGAGACCATTTAGAATTAGTTTTGCAGAAGTGTACATAACACAGGAGTGAGTATGTGTTCATTTTCCTTTTACTGCCACTAAATAATTTTAGTGATTTATTCCAGTTCCTCTGTAATATTGCATAATTTATCTTTCTTAGCTGAAACAGACATTCACACAAATGTTTAAAATTCCTTTATATGGAACGTTAAAAAATTAGAAAACAATGTGATGAGCAGAGTTTGAAATAAAGTTCTGAAAAATTTTTTCTGAAATAAAGAACAGACCTGTCTTCAAATTATTACATGCATTTTCTCATCTATACAACCAAAATTCATAAACATTTGTTTTTACATTTGCAACATTTACATAAACCTGAATTAGAACAAAGTAACATGAGTAGAAGAAACACATATATTTCCCCCCAAAGCAAAAAAACCTGGCAGACACAATCATAAAAAAATCAAAATATAAGTAGACAGTAAAAAAAAAAAAGTATTTTGGAAAAAAAACACCCACCACTTGAATACAATTGCCATTAAAAGCTGAGTAAAACATGCAAAAAATATCTATCTATCTATCTATCTATCTATCTATCTATCTATCTATCTATCTATCTATCTATCTATCTATCTATCTATCTATCTATCTATCTATCTATCTATCTATCTATCTATCTATCTATCTATCTATCTATCTATCTATCTATCTATCTATCTATCTATCTATCTATCTATCTATCTATCTATCTATCTATCTATCTATCTATCTATCTATCTATCTATCTATCTATCTATCTATCTATCTATCTATATCTGTTAGATTTGTTCTAAAGACACTGGTAAATTACTGATAGGCCAGAAGTTTTTCTCCCTTCTCTACTTTAGCTAAGATTTCTGCCTTTTCTTTCATTTTCTCCAGAGACTGAAGTCTTTCCTTCCAGCCTGGTTTGGCCTCCTGTTCCTCTCCTTTCATCAGCATGTTGATATATACTGGAGTGGTAAGAGGATTTGGGTTCAGGACTATTTCCTTCAGTCTGTTCAGACACTTTGCAGCCTCTGCAATCAGTTTCACCATATCATCCTGATTAGATTCATATTTAGACATCAGAATTCTCATCAGTTCCTCCAAAGTCCCCTTCTTCTCCCGGGCAATATTGTATTTTTCTTTTATATCATTCAATGTTCTTGTTTCATGAATTTCTGTATATTCCCATCTGAAGCTCTGGTTAGAATGCACGTTCCAGAAACATTTCCCTGGACACACTTTACAGTATCCGTCAGGCCCCATTGCATTGCATCCTTTTTTATCCTCATCCTTTGCTATGCTACAAGGGAAGTGACAGGTAACATGACACTGCAGACAGTTGGTGATGTACTGCTTAGTGTGAGAAATATCCACCTGTTCAATTTTTATCAAACTGATGTTAAACTCAAAGTTCTCATTCTGTCTGATTTCTGCTTCATACTCTTGTAGTTTTTCCTTTGTTATTCTTATTTCCTCAAGATTGACTAAGCCAAGTTTAACCTTCTTCTGCAGCTCCTCAGCGATATTTTCCAGATGTTTTCTTTCTTCCAGGACCTCTTTGGTCATTGTCAGTCTTATGGTCCTGATGTGAGTTAGACTATCAAAGAAACTGGCCATGCTCTTTGTCCCCATCTTCCAAAACTCAAAGGTTTTCTCTTCAAGCCCAATCAAGCGTCTTATCGCTGAGAATTTGTTGGAAGCAAACAGCACTGAGTTATTAAATTTGAAGTGAACCGGCAGCCCATCATTGCTTTGAGGAAATGGGACACCGGACACTTTGAGGGCTTCTAGAACTGGCAGCTGCTGCTCATCTGCATACGTCACCAGAACTCTGATGTTTTCTGCCACATCTTTGCCAAAGATTGACAGGGCTGAATCAAACACGTATCTCTGTGTTGATGTCAGTTCAGTTATAGCGGCCTGAACAACAAAACACACGGCATCAATTTCACCGACACCTTCCTCATTAGTAAAGAGGTCACGCAGCTGCTCTGTGATCTCCTTGTCTCTGTCTATACCTCCATTGCCTCCAAAGCCTGGAGTGTCAACAATAGTCAGAGAGTAATTCACTCTGAAACCCTCCTGGTGGTAGAGTTTGTACAGCGTGATTTCTGAAGTCTGACCTTGTGACTTTGACTGACCTTCATCCACTAACTTAAACCGAAACGAGTCTTCCCATCTAACACCTAGAACGTAATTTACCATCGTATTGATGACAGTGGACTTCCCAGCACCTGAGGCCCCAAGGACCATGATGCTTCGGTTACAGTTCCTGGATTTTTCTCCAAAAGTGACACTTTTGCAGCCTTTAATGTCAATTTGTTTTGTTTCTAGTGGGATTTTGTAAAGTGGGAAACAACCAATTTGTGATGGCAAAAGAATGCTTTGTTCTTTAACAACATCAGCCAATCGTTTAGCTTCTGGCTTTGAATCAGTGCAGGTCTGATTTGGTCCTATGGTGACTGAGAGCCAATGCAACCAAAGTGTTGCAGTAACAACAGCCAATACAGTCGTTGTTGGAGGGCATGAAAAATTGTTAAGCACAATGACTGTCAGTGTTAAGGTTCCTAATATTTTAGGATTTTCTAATGCTGGGATGACTACATTTGAAAATCTTTTTACTGTTTTAAGTAAGAGTAACAAGAGTATCAAAACCACAATAATCACTACAGTTATCAGTGACAAGCTCATGTTGGTTTTCAGTGCGGATTCTTCTTCGCTGTCCATCTGCCTGCTGTCAAACCTAAGAAAACAGCAACGAAAATATGATTTTTATCTAATTAATTAATAGGTAGTTCATACAGGTCTATTATAATATGATTTAATAGACACTGAGAAGCCAAGCTGCACATAAGTTATACATCCTCCATGATCAAGGGCTTCCCTGGTGGAAAGGTTTAAAAGTAATTAACCTTTTATGACACATTTCATATATTTCCAAATATGGGAATTAGTACCAGAGAATACATTCAATGACAAAAAAGTTTTCACTGTTAACTTTTGGTAAGTGGGAGGAGGGGGTTTGCAATCTGAAAGTTCTTGGTTCAATTCCAGCTTCCTCCTGTCACATGTTGATGTGTCCCTAGATAAGGTACTTAAACTCCACTTATCTACTGATCTTATCTGTTCAAAATATATGAGGTTTGTTTGTTTGTTTGTCAGATTAAAATTACTTTTAAGGAGGTCTTAAATTTTTTTTTAAATGATTTAATGTAAGCTTCTAATTTCAAATGCTCTGTTTTTAATACCTGACTCTTGCCAGATAGACGTAGTTCCACTGAGCTCCACACGACTCCACACGTCCATCTGGACTCTCTGCCATTGGGAGGGATTTCATCACCACATAACATGTACTAGCCAATCGGGAGTTTTGTAGATGTGACGTATCAGAGAAGCGACTAAAATAAGTTAACTTTTCGATATTATTCTAATATATTTAAAATGACAGTATATCTCAGTCCTTTTGTGACCTTATGCCATGTGACGTTCCTCAGATATCTTGGGTATTATATTAACATATATAATAACAATATTATATGTTATTTAGAAAGAGTCCACTAAAATATATTTTTAGTTTTCAGCAAGTTAATGTCGGTGATATAAATATTTTGAGTTTACTGTAGGAAAACTAATGATTCATTATTTTTTATAGATGAATCACAACAAACCTCAGTTGGGTGTAGGAAACCAAACTTGCAGATCCAAAGGATTCCAAAGTGTTGTTTGTATTTCTGGTCTTGGTCTGACAAATTCCTGAAATACAAGAATAAATAGAACCTATTAAAGTTTTTCTTTTCTGTCATGAAAGTACATTATGGTTAAGTATCTCTAAATGAAATCAGGGTCATTGTGAACACAGAAAATGATGATTGATGTAATTAGACAATAGAGCAAACACATAAAGAGCAAAGCCATTAAAGCTTTAATTGCTTTCAGTAAGAGGAATGGACATCAAAATCAGTTTGATTCAAGTTTGTTTAAGGTTTAAAAGTCATTTGGAAGTTGTATTTAACTTTTTACATATTTATAAATAAATGAATGAAAATGTTAGTGTCAGGACGCAGCAGGCAGAGCCGCGCAGTCTCTGCCGGCCCTGCTCTCTCCCTCTCTCCTCCTTCCACAGGTGACAGTAGTTGACTGGTGGGCGGGGCGCACACACCTGCAGTGTGTTCAGCAGCGCCTTACCGCACTATAAGAACTGTGCACGGACAACGGGAGGACGCCAGAGTGTTAACCCAGTCGTGGTACGCCTAAGGCCACCGATCCGTCTCCAGAGCTTCACGTCCGTGAGTTTTTCGATCCCCGTTTGGATCTAACCTTTTTTCTCGTGTTTTTCTCTAGTTCTCTCGTGTTTCTGGAACCTCTCTCTCGTGTGACTCTGCGCCCTAAAGACCAGGCTCCCGAATCCACTCCTGCTCAGATTCTGCTCTGACGATCTCCCCCTCAAACTCCCTTGGAAGTACCAAGTCAGGCACGAGGTTCCCCTCCCCGGACTCTCCTGGTTCCTCCCGCTGTCTCTCTGGATCCCTGGACCCGCCGCCGCTGCTCGGACCCTGCCTAACTCCCCGCTCTCTGGTCACTCTGTCGCCTGCACCTCCAACATCAGCTGAGTCTGCCTCACTCCCCCCCGGCTTAGTCTCCGAGCTCTGTGGTAAGCTTACGTCTTTAGTTGAACTCATCCCGTGTGTGATCTTCTCTAATTATTTCCCTTACCTCGCAGAGCTCGAGTGTTCCACCCGAGTCGTTTCCCACGTCAACTCCGTTCCAGAAAGATTCCCCTCTGAAGTCTTTTTCCCGATAAGAAAAATCAAAACCGTAAAACTGCCTCCTGTGTGCCGCTGTGTTCTGCATGTGAGTCAAATATCTTAAATCAAACATGACAGTTAGCAGTTAACAACTGCGAGTACCAACTGCATCTCTATGAATGAAGACCAGTTGCTTACTGTTAACACCATAACTTTATTTTTCTTGATGCATTTTAAGGAAATGCACAAGAGAAATACAGATGATAAATGAAACATTATGTTGAATAACAAAATAAAACAAAGAAGTTGGTAGTTAAACAGTAAAAATTCAGGAGAAACAGGACACAGAGTATCAGGTAATCAGAGTAACAGAAACATTAGCAGTGAGAGATGAAAACCATAGAGCTTAATAATAAAAAATTTACATAGAACGAAAGAATACACTAAGATCCCCTAAATCGGGCTTGCTAGAGTCCAGTCCTCACAGACTGATGTCCTGCAACATTTAGATGTGTCTCTGGTCCAACATGCTAAATTAACTCCTCAGCAGGTATTCAGGCCCTGCTAATGGCCAAGTTATTTGAGTCAAGTGTGCTGGCAGAGACACATCTAAAGGAGGCCATGTCCAACATCATACTCAAATAAACCATCTTTTTTTTTTTTTGAAAACTTACCTCAGTCTTCTTCAGAGAAAATGATCGGGGAGTTCTGTTACCGTATAAAGTTGCTTCTGTTTATATACAAAGACTTGGAGAGACACACCTACATAAACTTACTCAAAATTCAAACAAAATTCTCTAGAAGCAGTGTTGATTTCACAAGTTTTCTGTAAAGGATGGTGTAACAGTTATCAAATGCGTGCAACACCAAGCAGTTAACTGGAATGGCTGGTGTTTAAGTGGAACAGGCTGGAGGTGCCAGAACAGGTTGCAGGTTCTTTTAAAAGAATCATTCGGGTGAAGAAACTGAACTGAATCACTTCATTAACTGATTCACACAATTCTCAACAAAGCTGAGGAAAGGTCATTGTATGTCCTGGTCAGGACTGGAACTTCAGCGTTCTGTTGCGCTCATGAATCTCAACACTCACTGCCCCCAGTGATTCAATCTGCCTTTTCCTCATGCATGCCACAGGGGATGGTACATGCACATGCCTGTCGCCCCAGTATTCACTAACTTAAAAGACACACAGAGCAATAAAACTGAGGGCAGAGGAGAAGGGAGATGAATGAGGAATGTGATTTGGCATTGATAATGCACTGATTTATGCAATGGACTTTTTTGCTAAGGTAATCTGGAATTGTATTTTCTTCGGTAGGAATAGATTTTTGATCCAGAAGTGGTATATAGCTAAACATTTTTACCTTTTTCCAATGAGCAATGCATCACGGATGAAATTACCAAGAATTCGGTGTGGATTTGAAAAATGGCAGCAGTACTCTGTGACTGCCTACAGATGGGTACCCTCTCTTGCAGGAAAGTATTGTGCTGAATGTGTTGTACACGGAACAAACAAAGCAGGCATTGAACATGTTTTTGACCCAAAAGTTGTATGTTGAGATGTGCTAATTCCTTATCACATCTAGTTGTCTTTGCATCATTTGCAAAATCTTTAAGTGTCAATTTTAGCTTTGAAATCAGCAAGCAACAAGAGAGTGTTGGAACAGACTATCCAAACTTATATAAATTTGGTGTTGCTCTTCTGTGTCATTCACTTCATCTGATTTGAATTTGTCATTCAAATCATGACAATTTCCAAAGTTTGAAGACGATGATTGACAGGAATCAACCCTATAGCTGTATTGTACGTTTTTGAGAGTTGGAACCTAAGTCCTCCTCCTCTGTTTAAGGTTGTTTTTTTCTCTCTTAACGTAGATGGCTTCCTTCACGTCCCTTGGCATTTAAAAGGGGCGTGAAGGAAGCCATCATCACCTAAATCCTCACCCTCATACGGTGATTAAAACATTGCTCCTGTAAGCCAGGCCGATAACGACTCCCCATTACTAAGTGGGTGGCCCTGTTTCTGTTCAATTTGCACGTTATCTAAGCCATTACAAGGCCTTTGTTGAGCAGTACTATAAAGCTTGCAACTCCACACTACCCCAGACATTTTAAATTGAGAAAGCTTTCTGGATAGGAAGCGAAACGTCTTCAAACTTCGGAAATAAGTCCAGTTTTGTTTTTTTACTTTTTTGGAATGTCAAATAATCACTCTGCCTGTTTTTGATTTAATGTCCACTTGATGGCGAAGTAGAGTAAAAAAAACTACCCTAATGCTCAAACACAAGTCTCGAGCAATTGGATGGAAAGAGGTTTGTCTTGCCATCACTAGCTGATGAGTCCCCTGAGAAGGCTGAGTAAGCACCAGAGCCACACAGAGATGCACAAAGGGCAGGCAGTGGATCCAAAAGCCAGTGAGGGCAGGGCAAGCACAGGAACACATGATAATGCAAGATGAGCACACAAACACAGGGGCGCTCCCATGTAGGCATTAAGAAGAGACACTCTGGCACAGAATGGTTGTGGAAATCAGGTATACAGGTGCTGGTCTTATAATTTGAATATCATGAAAGAGTCTATTTTTTCAGTAATTCCATTCACAAAGTGATACTTGAATATTATATTTATTCATTACACACAGACTGATCTATTTCAAGTATTTCTTTTAATTTTAAGAATTATAAATGACAACTAAAGAAAACCCCAAATCCAGCATCTCAGAAAATCAGAATATTACTTAAGAGCAATATAAAAAAAGGATTTCCACAAATTGTGGCCAACTGAAAGGTATGAACATGAAAAGTATATGCATGTATAGCACTCAATGCTATTGGGGCTCCTTTTGCCTGGAGGACTGCACCAATGCGGAGTGGCATGGAGTCAATCAGTCTGTGGCACTGCTAAGGTGTTATGGGAGCTCAGGTTGCTCTGATAGTGACCTTCAGCTCTTCTGCATTCCTAGGTCCGGTGTATCACATCTTCCTCTTCACAATATCCAATAGATTTTCTATGAGGTTGAGGTCCGGCGGGTTTGCTGGCTGATTAAGAACAGGGATACCATGGTGCCTGGTACCATGTGCTTTGTACCCTTTGTGCTGGTGCCAAGTCCTGTTGGAAAATTAAATCTTTCCCTGAAATGGGGTTCTTAAAATGGCAAAAAACAGCTGATTTTGTATTTTCAGAGGACATCCAGATGTCCACATTGAGCTTTCCAGAAATTAGAGTCTGAAGCCATAGCATATTTCCTTTGGAAAATAAGGATCTGCCTTCCAGTCTTTGCTAAATAAAAAGCTGCCTTTCTCTTTAGCTGATCATGAATTGGTTTAATTTTTGATCTGGCTTTTGTTCATTATTTTTCAGTTCTTCCTCCTTGTCAAGCTTTAGTTATGATCTGGCTTTATTTATTGTTAGTTTGTAGTTCCTTCTCCCCCTCTCACTCAGCCTTCCCTTCACTTCCTCTGCAGTTAGTCACACCTGTCGGTCATTAATTAGCCAGATTCACTCCACCTGCCAGCCTCCCTACATAAGCCTCCCTCTGTCTTCACTTCCCTGCCGGTCCATCATCAGACTCCACTCACTCCTCACCTGTCTTCCTGGTTTGCTCCTGCTAGTTGTTTTGTTCCCTGCCTTGGTTTACCCTTGTTAGTCTCTGGCTGCTGCTGGACGTATCCTGTCTCACCTCTGAACTTCAGGTGGAGCTGCTCACCCTGCTGTGGTTCTGACCTGCAAGTATTCACCCAGCCGTGCTGCTATCCTGCTGTGGTTCTGACCTGCAAGTATTCACCCAGCCGTGCTGCTATCCTGCTGTGGTTCTGACCTGCAAGTATTCACCCAGCCGTGCTGTTATCCTTATGTGGTTCTGGCCTTCAAATATTCACCGAGCCGTGCTGCGATCCTGCTGTGACTCTGGTCTGCAAGTATTCACCCAGCCAAGCTACTATCCTGTTGTGACTCTGGTCTGCAAGTATTCACCCAGCCAAGCTACTATCCTGTTGTGACTCTGATCTGCAAGTATTCACCCTGCCGAGCAGCTGATCCGGCTGTGACTCTAGACCGCAAGTGTTTACTCTGCCGGGCTGTGGATCCTGCTTCTGCTCTGGCCTCCTAGTACTCACTCTGCCGTGACTCTGGTCCTGCTTGCCAGCTCCTGCACACATCTACACCCCTGCTCCAGTTCAGTCCTGCATCTCTGGTTTCACCTGCCATTATTCATCTTCCTTGCAAAAAAACTCTCTATTTTTACCTCTGTGTGTGCGTGCTCTGTCCGGATTCATCCAAGACAAATCGTAACAATGTTAGCCTCTCCATCTCTGTCTTACTCTACCCCTCTCTCCTGCTCTCGGTATCTGAAGTTTACTTATTCCTCTGGCTCCATTAGTGATAATGGTACGTGTAATAAATGTATTGATGACATCAAAATCTGAATGGCTTTCAATTTCCAACCATCCAATTTCCAACATGCTTATCCCTAATTGGGGTTGTGAGGGCTGCTGGTGCCTATCTCCAGCTGTCAATGGGCCAGAGGCGGGGTTCACCCTGGACAGGTCGCCAGTCTATCGCAGGGCAACTTTAAATTTCCTGCTTTTAAATTCTGACAAAACAGAAGTTGTCATCTTTGGTCCTGAGTCTTTAAAAATAAACTTATTAATCAGTCACTTAATCTGGATGGCTTTAAATTGGCCTCTAGTAATAAAGTAAAAAATCTTAGTGTCATTTTTGACAAAGACATGTCATTAAAACCCATATTAAACAGGTTTCCAGGGTTTCCTTTTTTCACCTCCAAAATTATGATTAGAAATATTTTCTCCAGGAGCGATGCTGAAAAACTAGTCCATGCATTTGTTACTTCAATGCTGGACTATTGTAATTCTTTACTATCAGGAAGTCCACAAAATGCAATTCAAAGTCTTCAGCTGATCCAAAATGCTGCAGCAAGAGTTCTGATGAAAATCAACAAGAGGGATCATATTTCTCCAATTTTAGCTTCCCTTCATTGGCTTCTTGTTAAATCAAGAATAGAATTTAAAATTCTTCTAACGTATAAAGCCCTTAATAATCAAGCTCCATCATATATCAGAGCTCTGATTACTCCGTATGTTCCTAACAGAGCACTTCGCTCTCAGACTGCAGGTCTGCTGGTGGTTCCTAGAGTCTCTAAAAGTAGAATGGGAGGCAGATCCTTTAGCTATCAGGCTCCTCTCCTGTGGAACCAACTCCCAGTTTTGGTCCGTGAGGCAGACACCCCGTCTACTTTTAAGACTAGGCTTAAAACTTTCCTTTTTGGAAAAAGTGGCTAAGGTTACCCTGAGCTATCGCTACATGTATGCTGCTATAGGCTTAGGATGCTGGAGGACATCACAATCTAATTTTCTCATTTTTTGAGCTCTCCTACAGTTCCCCAATTTTCCATTGATTGTAGTTGTTATAACTTCTACCTTTTTGTCTTTTTTATCTTTACAGTACATACACCTGGGGTGGCATTCTGTGAGCTGTGCTGGCATTGTGGGGGGGGGGGGGCAGATCATCTTCCATTGCCATATAACATAGAAAGGATTCCTGGATAAATTCTGCTGGAGGTTTCCTTATGTGTAGAAGGGGAGTTTTCCTCTCCACTGTGAAGACTTGATGCAATCTGATGGGCTTCCTTACATAGGAAACTTTTTGACCAATCTGTATGATTTGATTGAATTTGACTTTGAAAAGTGCCTTAAAATTACATGTGTTACGAATTGGTGCTATATAAATAAAATTGAATTGAATTATTTATGCAGTATTAGTAACTGAATATTAATAAGATAAGATAGGCTTTATTGATCTCACATTGGAGAAATTCACTTGCCACATCGGCTCATTAGTCAATAATCAGAAGAAGGTGCAAAAGTAGGAAAGGTGCATCAGTTATATACAGTGTATCAAAGAAAAAGAGAAAAATAAGAATAAAAATACAAAAAGAAATAGGAATGGGCAGATGATGATTTACATTCACAGTGATATGCATATATATATATATATATATATATATATATATATATATATATATATATATATATATATATATATATATATACACATTTGTAATGACATATATTCAGGTGGTGATAGCAGCAGAAGTCACTTCTTTCAGGATTATTGCACGGGTTATAGCACATACTGATAACTGATAACATACTGATAATACTGATAACAGGACAAGAGATTAGGGTTCAAGGAAGGTCCATGATTGTATTCTGTGTTGTATGTATCACCCTGGTAAAGAGATTTTCTGTGGTATGTTTTAACTTAAATTCAAGGTTCTTGTTTGATATTTGTTGAATCATTAAGAACAATTAGTTAGCAGTCATCAGCATGCTTTTACAATTTTTACCCTTTATAGCCAGTAAATCCTTCATATCTACATTTCTGTCATTTGTGGCAAATTTTATTGGACTCCCTATAAAAGCTCTGGAACCCCCCTCCCCCCGCCCCCCACAACCACACACACACACACACACACACACACACACACACACACACACACACACACACACACACACACACACACACACACACATACAATGCTCTGGTGTCACTACTGGTTTCAACTTCTGTCAGTTTGAGTCCGACTGTCAGAAAAGAAAAACATTGTCTGTTTCCTGTGTAGATCTGAAGAAATACAATAGAATCACTTTTATTTGTCAATGCCATTGTACATTACAACCATATATATGCTCTGTATTTATCCAACCCCTTAGAGATTGTTGGCGGTTAACGGTTTTGCTCTGGGGCCCAAAGTAACACTCTGGAATTTGAACTATTTATCCGGCAGCCTCTCTGGGAAAAAAACGCCCCTCTGACTTTAACTCTCTCACGCTGGTACAGATTGTCCAATTCTTCTCCTACCTGATCGACACTGACTGGTGTCAGAATCTGCCTGGACTTGTTTCTGATGATCTGATCACACCTAACTCACCCGAGGCTCCTAGGGGAGTCTGCTTGTATTGCAAATTGTTCAGAATCCTTTCTGCTCCTCATTTACAGGAAACTGAGCTCTAATTCAGCTTGAAATTACCAGATGTTAAGCTAATGTGCCCTTTCATTGACAAGTCAGAAGTCCTGGGAAGCATCAGGCAGTTGATGAACTGGACCTATAGTCTGACTTTGATGAAGAGCAGCTGTTCATTGCTGCCTTCCACTGTCCACACCATCGTCCCTCCTCCCATCCCATTACTATAAATGTCCGCTAATAAAGCAGCTACATTTTGCCTGACAGTTTAACAAGCTGCTGATGTTTCTGAGCCTTATTCAGCTGAAAACAAGAATCTGCTTCAGTAAATCCATGGATCCTCATGCTGTCCATGGCCTTAATTAGTCAACCTTTCCATTTCTAGTTCAAATGCAGCGCAGCAGGCGCAAAATCACAGTAACAAGAATAGAATAGAATAGAATAGAACAGAATAGAATAGAATAGAATATTTGTGTGTTACAGTGGCAAATTTTCTCTTTGGGTACTCCGGTTCACATTGCAGTTCACTTTACACATAATGAAGGCAAAAACTGACAAACAAGCAGGCAATGAACAAGGGTTACATCTTTTTTTTAGAGTTCAGAAAAGTCCCAGATAACAGATAATGAGGTAGTAGGGTGTTTACTGAACAGTGATAATCTGAGGCTTTGTCTACAGCAATACGCATTTAGACATTCAAAGAAGACAATATGAAATAGGCACTAACGTTAAGCTTGATTGTAACGTATGACGGGTTAGTAACAGTGGGGGTGATTTTGAATCATTGGACTGCTGTCTCCCATCAGTGGGCGATTTTCCTCACAGCTCTGGGGAAGAAGCTGTTTCTAAGTTTATTTGTTTTGGGGTTGAGGCTTCTGAAGCGTTTACCTGATGGGAGAGGGGCAAACATTGCATTTCATGGGTGGTTGGGGTCAGTGGAGATGCGTCTAGCGTTTCCTTGGACTCGTTCTGCATAAATTGAGTCCAGATCCTGCAGACGGCATCCCACAATCCCCTACACTGTTCTCATCACCCGTGCTAGGTCCTTCCTCTCCTGGACTGTGCAGACAAAAGCCTCAGTCAATCGTTCCCCCGGACGGTTGTACTGGAACTGAAATTTCGATTGTAATGCAAATTGCAGTTGACTAATAAAATTGATTGATTGATTGATTGATTGATTGACATGTGCAGACATAAAACACTCTCTATGTTAGCTG
The DNA here is from genome assembly GCA_037039145.1 of Fundulus diaphanus. Lineage (NCBI taxonomy): Eukaryota > Metazoa > Chordata > Actinopteri > Cyprinodontiformes > Fundulidae > Fundulus > Fundulus diaphanus. The sequence goes on from CM073133.1 coordinate 6,129,445, forward strand.
TATAGAAGTTCCTTAGCAGTTTAGTGGAAAGTCCAGATAGCAGAATTGTCCTGTGTGAAGAGAGTGAAAAGGGTAGGACTAAGAACATAAACTTGTGCCGTTCCTGTGTTGAGGATCAGTGGAGCAGATGTGTGTTTCCCTATCATCACCACCTTGGTCCTGTTAGTGAGGAAGTCACTGATCCATGAGCAGAGAGGTGCTGAATGCTGAGCTGAAGTCCATGAAGAGCATCCTAACAGGTGTTGGGCTGCTGCAGGTGAGTCAGAGTTGAGTGCTAACCAGACAGCATCCTCTGTGGAGACTTTCTCCCTGTAAGCAAACTGCAGGCTGTCCAGCAGGAATGGAGTCCTTGATGAATTTTAGGAGCATCCTCTGGAAGCACTTCATGATAACGGGGTTAGAGCGATGGGACGATAGTCATTGAGGCAGGTGATGATTGGTTTCTTGGGGACAGGAACGATAACAGAGGATTTCAGACAGGCAGGAATCATGGAGAGCTGCAGGGAGAGGTTGAAGATGTCCAGAAAAAACCCTGCTAGCTGGTCAGCGCACAATTTAAGCGTCTGGGCTGACACCGTGTCTGGTCCTGCGGCCTTGTTGGTGTTTACTTTCTTCACGGTGGAGGTCACTTGCTGATGGTGCTCCTCTGCCTGGGCAAGATGTTCAGGCTCCCTGCTGGCTGGAGCTGTTTAAGGTGTCAAGGAGAGCTGGTCACTGCAATTGTGGTCTGTGATATTTCTGATGCCTCTCCACACGTCACATTAATTGTTGCTGCTGAAGTTGTCCTCGATGTGATGCTTGTACCTTTGCTTGGCCTTCTGGAGGCCCTTTTCAATTTTGCTTCTGGGTCTGTTGTAGGCAAGTCTGTCTCCAGATCTGAATGACATTGAAAAACTTCCTTCAGCTTGTTGACTGACTTCTGACCTCTTCTCTAGCAGCAGGACCCCCCCCCCCCCCCATTCACCAACCACCCTGGGTCTATCTGAATACCCTGCTGCTATCTCTATGGGAGACTGAGAAGTTTCAGCACCCTGGTAATGCCTGTTGACATAATTGAGAGGAAAGAGAACATCGGGCTCTGTTTGTGCCAAGTTTAGTAACAGCTTGTACCTTGTTATTGAAATAAATTGGATCTATCTGCTTTTGTATTCGTCAGGACAGGAAGGACGATTAATGATTAATTATTTCCTGTTGTTCACAGTGTATTGGTTGTATAAGCATTGTTCCTAAAATAACAGGAATAGCTCATGTACACATTCATGTAACAGCCACATTATTAAAAGCAGATTGTAAGAATCATGTTCAGGATTTTTGCTGGATGGCATTAATGTGTTTCTAATGTGTTGTTTTAAGGTTTGATAAAGGTAAAAGTCCAAACTTAATGCCACTAACATTATTGAAATGCAGCCTTGCTGATGTGTTTGGGTGTGTCTTACAGTTTTAAACAACTTTATTTCCATAAGTGTCATGATTTGCAGTTGTTGAGGACCAACGGTGCAGCAAAGGCGCAGAGCCATCAAAAGGTTGGTAACTTTAATCAAAGAACTTCAGGAACAATAAGCACAAACAGGTTGACTGAGGTTAACTAAGAATGACTATTAACTAACAGAGAGTGACTATTAACTAAGGATCCAGCAAAGATTGAACGATAAACATTCTTGCTCTCTGGGCTGTAATAAATATTTAAATATTTAAAACAGCCATGCACACTCTCACACCTAGGGGCAATTTAGAGAGACCAATTAAGCTAACAGTCATGAAGGTGGACTCTGGGAGGAAGCCAGAGTACCCAGAGAGAACCCAGCCATGCGCAGGCAGTACTTACTGTAAATCAATCAAATCTGCATTAAAGCAGTATCTGTACTTCATTATCTCACAGCAACAAAGTGTTCTGAAACTTCTCCTGAAGTCATGCGTTATTATGTGAAGCTAACTGTTCTTAGAGATATCCACACGTCTCCTTTATTGTGATAAAACATGATGGTCTAACCGTACAATACCACATCTGTGTTCTCTGTTTTAAAGAACATTCATTCATTTTTATCATATAAGCTTTTGATTTGATCAGTATAGGAATCATGAATTGTTCTCAGGATTTGGGTGTTGTTTTTTCTTTTCTTGCCAGAATAAGAAACAACACAAAGATTTGTGTGATAATCAGAAACTGAGACATGAGTGTGTCCAGAAAAACAGCGAAGAAAAATAAAACACAAAACATGAATGACCTGAAACGCTGTGCTGGTGTGAAGGCTCTGGTCCTGCTCATATCAGATGACTTCTTAGATAAATTGGATTTAAGACCCACAAACACAACAGCCTCATCACAGCAGCTGTCTGAAGATCTTCCTTCCCTGGAGTTTGGCTTCAGAAAGACTTTTTTCCACCTGCTGAGTTCCTGGACTTTACAGCTTAAGTCACCACACAGTTCATTCGTCCCCAAAACCAACAAATGATTCTTCATCGCTGCACCCTGAAGGCAGAATCAGCGTGGATTGACGCACACATCGTCTCTGGTCCTGCACCCAGCTGCAGGTTTATAGCAAATCTGCTTCTTCAGAGGAGATTAAACTTAATCTGGATCTTTACCAAACAAACTCACCTGGAATAAGAAACTCTAAGACTGGTTACTTTAAAGCATTTCTAGATTATGTCGAGCATGTCTGTCATTTTGTCTCAGCTTTTTATTTGCTTGTAGATGAAACTGTTATGAAACCAAATGAGGCAGAAGCGGCTTAGTTTAAAAACAAAAATAATGCAACAACTGCAGGAATAGCAGACAACTTTTAACTTAACAAGCATGGAATGTTCAATCAGGACGCATGTGAAGAGCAATTTAACTTGAAAGTTTTAATCGATTGACTTTGACCCCAGCTGAATTAGCTTTGAAGACTAAACATAAAAAGATGAGCACATGTTGAAGAAGTAAAACTCAGCTGCCCCCTACTGGTCAGATGAATGTAGGACAGGATGAAACTAGCAACTTTCTAGGACAGATATTAAGATCTTTTAAATAAATTTATGATAAACTACCTGACATGGGTTGACGAGGGTCTCACTAGGGGTTTGGAAAACATTCTCAGATGATTGCATGAAAAAAAATATCATAGTTTTGTTTTTTTAAATGCCTGTGCAAGTTTTGCATTATCCGGGTCGCTGCAGCTGCAAACAGATTTAAATCGGAGGCGACCGGACATTCGTTCAGTTCTATCTGAAAACGTTTCAATACCTATCCAGGATTCTTTGTTTTATTAAATGCAAAATATTCAGTTTATCTTCCTCATAATCTGTCAGGGATGTTTCTCATGCTCCAAATTACATGCTGATGTTAAACCAGCAGATCTTCATCACATGAGAGAAACCTGTAAGAAGAAGTTCCGTCAGAAGGATAAAGGAAGAGGGTAGTGGCGGTATGGCAGCCAGAGAACTGAATCTGCCTTTTCTGTGGTCTGCAGCCATAAATGGGGAGGCAGTGTGTTCAGAAGGTTAGATCAGCGCCTCGCTGCACAGCGTCACCTCTCAGCATGCTGGACGAAGACTATCTTTATTTTTATTATTACGATAACGTTACTGAGAACGACACGTCCAACCACGTGTGTCTCCACCCCGGCCTGCATGGCTCCCACATTTTCCTGCCGGTGACGTATTTCCTGATATTCTTCTCTGGATTCTGGGGCAACGTCTTTGTGATCGCGGTGGTCTGGAGCAAAGGCAAAGGAGCGGGTCGGCTGGTGGACACCTTTGTGGTGAACCTGGCCCTGGCCGACCTGGTCTTCGTCCTCACGCTGCCTCTGTGGGCCATCTCTGCTGGCCAGAACAACCACTGGGACTTTGGGGCTGCCAGTGACGTCCTGTGCAAGCTGAGCAGCTATATCATCTCCGTGAACCGCTTCTCCAACGTCTTCTTCCTCACCTGCATGAGTGTCGACCGCTACCTAGCCACGGTGAGAATGATGGATTTGAGACACCTCAGGAGTAGTCGGTGCGTTCGCATCACCTGTGCAGCCCTCTGGGTGGTCTCCCTCATCCTCGGCATCCCCTTTCTGGTCTACCGAAACCTGGCGCCGTTCGAAGGGGGCCAGGCCTGCCAGGCGGATGACAGCTCGGTGCTCTTCCTGGGCATGAATCTGGCCACGGAGCTCCTCACGTTCGTCTTCCCAGCGCTGATCATCCTGCTCTGCTACGGAGCCATCATCACGCACCTCAACAGGCACCGCGTGGCTGCAGGGAACGCCAGAGCCGAGGCCCGCCACAGACACTTAGTAAAGATGGTCCTCTGCGTCATGGCAGCATTCTTGGTGTCCTGGCTGCCCTACAACACCTTCAAGTCCGTCAGGATCATTTCCCGTCTCTCAGACGCCAGTCTGAGCTGTGAGACCACGGCCTGGCTGAGCCAAGGCTTCGTCGTCTCCTGCTGCCTGGCCTTCTTCAACAGCTGCATGAACCCTGCCATCTACTTCTTCCTGGAACACCACTTCAGGCTGAGGGCGCGGCTGCTGTTCCGCAGCTGCATCAGGAAGACGAAGGCGCCGCCGAGCTTCAACACTGCAGCTTCGTTCACCAGCTCTGCTGCGAGTGGTGGGAGAACACAGCTTCAGACGTTCCTGTAAGAGGAGAACGGCTGCTTCCCTCACAGCTATCTGACAAGCAGCTATTGTCAGATATTCTATTCTGTTTAATTTTGGAAGCTGGAGTACAGGAGAGAATCCATGACTGAGAAGGAGAACATGCAGAAAGACCCGAGGCCAGGATTAGAACCAAGGACCATCATGCTGGAAGGAAACAGGGCTACCAGCTGCATCACTCTGCAGTCATTATTCCAGGTTATTGTCAAATTTACTGTTTTCTGTTTAGCCTTTATTATCAGACAGTGCGAAAAAACTTAATGGATTTTGAAAAAGTATAAAGAGCAGCCTCTGAAAATAGATACGACTTCTTTACATGAACACATTTGTGTCAGTAAAACTTTCTGCCTTTAGAAAGGTTTTACACAGTGAAGCTCCCAGTGCAGATAGAAATACCTTGGCTACATTTTTCAGCAAAGGAACAACTCAGCTTCAGCCACGTATTTAATACAATATATCATGGAGAGAAAATGGACTTAAAACATTTCTGCGTGTTTAATAATGGGTTTGTAAACCGTGTAAACCTCTTGGTGTGTAGCTTTGGGTACTTGCAAGTGTGTGCTCACATCCACACAGCAATACTTACAAATTCTGAATAGAAAATAAATGTATTTATTTAAAATAAGGCTGATAGTTTGAAAGTTAGCTTTATGAGGAGGAGTGAAGAGGGGCTGAAAGCAGGTGAGTCTGATCAGACAGATGGAAACCAGTTGGGAAACTGAGGCTCCCCACGGAGACCGGATCATGTGTTTCTGTAAAGGTATTTTGTTTTTGGAGACCATAAATGATCATTTTTGAATGCGCATCCTAGAGTGAAATTTCAAAATGCCTGTTTAATTTTTCCACATGTACATGTGAGACACACCTTTCCTTAAGCGATGATGTTGTATCTTCGCCTCTCTCTGTAACCTGCATGCTCCTCACAAATAACAGAAATGGCACATGACTGGAAAACATCCTTCACGGTTTTCTGGTATCGTTCATAGTTTCATCATTTATGACAAATCAATCCTGGTCCTGATGCCTCAAACAGTTGGTGTAATTTGTCAATTACATGTCATTATTTTGCTGATTGGAGAAGAATAACACATTTCATCATGTGTTGTGAAAGACCAAAAAAAACGCAAGAAGTATGAGTAGAGTTTGGAGACAGTGTGGAAATAAAAAGAGGAAGCCTGAAAGATCAGTCAGCTTTGTGATGAAAGCGAAAGTCTTTACAAAGTGGAAAATGAACCTGTAATGATTGGTGTGGAACAGAACCCGGTATTCAGCCAAAACACGGTGGTTTCTTTAACTGTCCCTCAGACAGCATCCCCTCTCGTCTTTTTAAAGAGGCATTTACTACGGTGGGCTCTGTCATACTTTTATTTGTTAATTCCTCTCTTAGTACCGGATGTGTCCCAACTGCTCTTAAACATGCTGTTGTACAACCTCTGATCAAAAAGAAAAATCTAGATCCCTCTGTGTTGTCCAACTTTAGGCCTATCTCTAAATTGCCGTTTTTATCTAAAATCTTAGAGAAAGTGGTTTTTATCCAGATTCAATCATTCTTAGTGGACAATGATATATATGAGAAATTTCAATCTGGCTTCAAACCTTTTCATAGCACTGAGACAGCACTGTTGAGAGTTTTTAATGACTTATTGGTGACTGTTGACTCAGGAAATCCTGCTATGCTAGTGCTCCTTGATCTTACAGCTGCCTTTGACACTGTGGACCATGGGATCCTCTTAACGCGACTTGAGCGGTGTGTGGGCATTACAGGATCTGCTCTCTCATGGTTCCAGTCTTATTTGACTGATCGGAGCTTTTCAGTGCAGCTAGGTGAATTCACCTCATCTTCAGCTCCTTTGAGTTCTGGGGTTCCCCAAGGCTCCATTCTTGGACCTATTCTTTTTCTTCTATATATGTTACCATTAGGATCAATTTTCAGGAAACATAATTTTTCTTTTCATTGTTATGCTGATGATGTTCAGATCTACTTTCCTTTAGTATCAAAATCCAACAACCCTGTACAGTCATTTTCTGACTGCTTAAACGATGTAAAATCTTGGATGACCTCAAACTTCCTCAATCTAAATGAAAGTAAGACCGAAATTATTACGTTTGGTTGTAGTCCAGCAGTTTTTCCTCCTGGCTCCTTGGGCCCTCTTACACCTAACATTCGATCATCAGTAAAAAATCTTGGTGTAATATTTGATGATAGGTTGAAATTCGATCGCCAGGTTAGCTCGGTCGTAAAAAACAGTTTTTATCAGTTAAGAATTTTATCAAAAGTGAAAGGGTACCTGCCACGCAGAGATCTGGAGACTGTAATCCATGCTTTTATTAATACAAGATTAGATTACTGTAATTCATTATATGCTGGCTTGGACCACTCACTTTTACACCGTCTGCAGTTGGTACAAAATGCAGCTGCCCGTCTCCTTACTGGCACACGTAAACGTGACCACATATCACCCGTTCTAGCCTCGCTGCATTGGCTTCCGGTTGTTTTTAGAATAGATTTTAAAATTTTATTGTTTGTTTTTAAAGCTCTTAATGGTCTAGCCCCCCAGTATTTGACTGAGCTTCTCAGAATCCATGTCCCAGCCAGAACACTGAGATCCTCTAATCAGTTGCTACTGGCCATGCCTAAAACCAGACTTAAAACTAAAGGTGATCGTGCCTTTATGGCAGCGGCACCGAGACTCTGGAACAACTTGCCTTGGCATATTCGATCGTCAGGCTCCTTGGAGGTTTTTAAATCCTCTCTAAAAACACATTTCTTTTCCCTGGCTTTTAATCAAGTCTAGGTGGACATTTGGCAAATTATAATCTATTTTAATATTTTATTTAAATTGAAACATTTATCCTATTATATTTCTATCTGCATTCAATTCTTTCTTTTTGCATTGTGTTTATGTATTTTAACATTCAGTTTTTTATCTTTTATCTGTACAGCACTTTGGTCAACCCCGGTTGTTTTAAATGTGCTTTATAAATAAAGTTTGAGTTGAGTTGAGTTGAGTAACTGGGTTTATTGAAGGGCAGGCGAACAAAACAGGATCCAAAAACAAGGGTAAGGCAGACATCCAGACACACTTGACGGGAGCAGGTGAACAGACTAGGCAGAGAACAAACAGAACAGGTTTTCCAAAACAAACAATGTACTGGGAGCTCTTACCAAAAACAGAAAGTGCAAACGTAGAGGGACGGGAGCATAGGCATGGACGTGTGAATGTGAGATGAACCGACACCTAGCTGAAGAGGGACTGGGGCTTAAATAAACGGACAAACAGGTGAGTGGAGTGAAAACTAATTAACCAAAGGTGGAAGCAATTGCAGAACTGACAGGAGCTGGGGAATAAACCAAAGACCAAGGATAATAATGAAAACAAAGCACAGAACTAAAATCAGAACTAATACAGAAAACAGATAACAAAAATAATGAACAGGCTAAACCGGACTCCAGAACCTAAAACACAGATAAACCATAAGGCAGGAAAAGGCTAACTTAACCAAATCTCGGCTTGTGTTGTGACTGCCGGAGATCAGAATTGAGGCCTTCAGTCCTCTGATTAGTTAACTTCCACTAGGTGGCAGTGTAAGCAAGCAGCTAAATCCTTTAAAGTAGCGCTCAGGCACTCCCTGCAGATGTGTTTAGGATTTGTCAGAAATCCCTTCCTGTTTGGTGATGAAGCATTACTGAAGATTTGTGTTTTAAACAAGTAGTTGGATACTGTTGTGTGTTGTTAAACAAAGTTTGAAACAACTACAGACTCTAATAGAGTTCATACATCACAAACACCTGTTTTTGTGGTTCTAAGAGGGCAGAGCTAAAGCGACATTATCAGTTGACCTCGCCGATCTGTCAGTCATCCATGATGAAGCACACCAAGATGCAGATCATGTATCAAGGTGTTATAGTCCTTTAAACATTGAAGAAGTGCCAGTGATACAAACTGTTCTTGTATGACAATCTGCTTAAGGTTGACCTGAACAGATTGTCTGGCCTTGTGACCATAAAAACAGATTGACCTGTTCTTCATTTTATGAACACTACTTGCTTGTAAAATCATCTCCAGACGTTCTAGATGAGTCCCTAGAACAGAGCCGCCTTTCTTTTTTAAATAAGCTCTTTCTCTAAGTCAGTTACTCTGATGCTTCAGGTCAATTGCATCTGATGCTGATCCTGCAGATGATTGCAGAAGAGATAAAACACTACACAACAGAAAAGATCTACAGCATCTCTCTACAAATACCGAAGAACCAAAAGAACTTCTTCAACATGTTAAGTCTGCTTTGTTCCTTCTTAAAGACACTATATTTAAATGACCTTTAGATTGCTTTATGTCAGGGAAAGTGTGATATATCGTCCCATCAAGTAATGCATGAGTGATAGAGTGGTTTACAGGACATGATGGTGTTATAAGAGAACCCTAGGCCACCCTATCGGTATTATCAGGTTATGTGACCTGTGCACTTTTGCACCATTCATGTGTTTTATTCTAGTGGGATTCTGTAAAGTGGGGTACAGCCAGTTTGTGATGTCAGCAGAGTGTAACGATGTTAATGGAATTATTAAAACTTGCTGCTGACATGTTGCTTTATAACAAGTCAGCACCTTTACTCAGGGAGAGGACTGTTTCCCTCTACCCTGGTTAATGAAGGTCAAACCTTGTTTTCTGTGTGAGACTGTAAATGTTTGGGTATGAAATGTTTTTGTTATTTAATAAAATGCTGGAACTTGATGGAATCACTGTTTCCTTTTGTTCAATAAGTGACTGGGGAATCAGTTATCTTTTATTTCCCGCAACAATGGCCTGATCCAGAAGACCCCATAATTCAGTCAGACAACAGGAGTGGATTCAAAACTTTAATTAAAAGAAACATTCTGGTGTGATATAGGAGTAGCTGTGAGAGGCAGGTATTTATTGGGAGGATCACAGGTGAACACAATTCATGTAATCAGGACCAGCGCAGGTGCTGCTGCCACCACTAATTAACAGAGCCAAGCGGCGCATGGAATGCAGTTAGCCGGACCAAAACACTAAAGACCAGGGCAGGAAACAGAAGAAACAGCACAGGTGCATAACGCTGGATAACAATTCTTTTTCCAGCAAGGACATCAGCCATTTGTGTATCTACTGCCGATGAATCAGTGCAGGTCAGATTTGGTCCTTTGGTAAATGACTGGTAAAAGTCTGAGGCTAATGCGATTAATTTTTTCAGTGGGAGGATGTTGAGCCAATGCAACCAAAGTGTTGCAGTAAGAACAACCAACAGAGTCGTAGTTAGAGGGCTTGACAAAATGAAAAACACAGTGACTGTCAGTGTTAACGCTCCTGATATTTTAGGATCATCTAATGCTGAGATGACTACATCTGAAACTCTCTTTCCTGATTTATGTAAATCATGGTTAATGATCAAGCGACCACCTGTTCTGAGGACATTGAGAGTGATAATGTTCTGCCAGATTAACAAGAGAAATACAAACACAACAATCAGGACAGTTATTATCAGTGAAAAGCACATCTTGGTTTTCAGTGTTGATTCTTCTTCACTGTCAGTCTGGCTGTAGTCAAACCTGAAAAAAGCAACACAAATATTACTCTTTATCTAATTAATTATCAGCTAATATCAGGTATACAATTATCAGGTCTACTGGTGGTTCCTAGAGTCTCTAAATGTAGAATGGGAGGCAGAACTTTGTCACTTGGAGTGAGCTGAACCATCTGCAGCTCAACGTAACAAAGACTAAGGAGCTAATAGTGGATCTGAGGAGGACAAAAACACCTGTGACCCCTGTTTCCATCCAGGGGGTCACAGTAAGGGGGCAGCAGTGTGAAACTAAAAAACCTGAAACTCAAAATAAACCCTGAACCTGAAAAAAATGTGAATCTGAAAAGTAGTTTTAAATATTTCTTTTCAGTTTTTTTAAATCTTTTTTCAGTTTACATTTTATTTTTAAAATGTATTTTTCAGTTTCCAATTACTTTTGCTCATATTACAAAAAATGAATTCGAACTAATTTTATTAGCACAATTTAGCTCCATATTTCCCTGGTAAATATGTGTTTATGACATATTTCATATATTTCATATATGACATATACGTATTATTATTATTATTTTATTATTATTATTGTTTATGTTATTTAGTCAGAGTTAACTAAGATATATTTTTAGTTTTCAGCAAATTAATGTTGGTGATGTAGATAATTAGAGTTTAATGTAGTCTCTTGAGTTATAGATGAATCACAGCATTCATCGGTTAGATGTAGGAAGCAAAACTTTCAGATCCAAATGATCTGTAAGGCTGCGTTCACACTGCAGGAAACTGCGATCCAAATCTTTTTCTTTCATGGTAGTGTGAACAGCACAATTCGATCTTTTCACCCCCCCCCCCCAAAAAAAAAAATCTGATTTGTGCCACTTCAATATGTGGTTATAATTTGGATATGTATCAATTCTTTTTTCAAGGCATTCACAGTCATATCAAATTTCATCTATCTTTTACATCATTGTCCACACAGTAGTAGCAGTTTGCGCTCCACAAAAGACCTCTGTTAATAGCTGTGTTGCTTTATTCTTAGCTCGCTTAGTCTTGCTATGATGTGGTGTTAATGTTTTCGGCTCCCCTTGCTCAACAGCTTTCTAGTAATAATGAAGAGAGATACTGGTTGGTTTCCGTGCTTTTTTTCAAGTTTTCTTCCAACAAAACTTTATTGAACACTTCTAGAAACAATTACATTCTATTTCCAATTTACATTCTTCTGTTATCTGCACTTGGTAACTGTTGTTAGTCTTGATCCGTTCAGACAGCAGTATAATGGTGGTTGCATTAAATTGTAGTATGACCACCCACCCCCCAAAAAAATCTAATTTTTGCAAAAAATAAGAATTGATTATAAAGACCTGCAGTGTGAACTTTGCCAGTTGAAGTGTTGGTTTCATTTTCAGTCTTGGACTGAGAAATTGACAAGAATAAACAGAACGTTTTTTATCTCTTTGCTTTTTCTGTGGAGGTAAATAATGTTCAGATTTTTCTAAATCAAATAAGGGAAATTGTGAAATTAAAAAATGTTGACTGATGTTTACAAGCAAGAGATCAAACACACAAAGAACAAAACAATTAAGGCTTCAGTTGCTTTCTATAAGATAAATGAATATTAAATTTATTTGGATTACAGTTTGCTTAAATTTTAAATGTAATGTGAGAGTTGTTTTTCCTGATGTACTTATATTAGCAGTTTAGCACTGCTAAACATTGTCTATAACGTGAGACCAGTTGCTTACTGTTAATACTACAACTTTCATTTCTTTAATTAAAGTTGTTAATTTCTCAAAGCATTTTATAGAAAAAAATTTGAACAACACAAATACAACCGATATATGTAACAATATTTTGAAGGAAAAAATGAATAATGGGAATAGCTAAATGTAACACATTCAGGTGAAAAACAGCATGGGCAGAGTTTTGGGCAATTAAAAATAGAATAGAATAGAATTCAATTTTATTGTCATTGCACTGTCACAAGTACAAGCAACGAAATGTGTTCTCTGCTTTTAACCCATCCCCTGGGGGAGCAGTGGGCTGCCACTGTGCGGCGCACAGAAGTATTCTGGGGTTAAGGGTCTTGCTCAGGGACCCAGAGTGAAGGCCGTGGAGATCGAACCGGGTACTTGCAACCTTTTCAGAGCGCAAGCGCACTGCTCTAACCACTAGGCCATCACTCCCCAATAAACGGGGTTTATGGCAGGAAAACAGAGTAACAGAAAAATCACCAGTGATAGATGAAAACCATGGAGCTTACATACAGAGGGAAGTGTGGAGAAAAAGCCTGGAGAGCAGGTCAGTTTGATGAGAATGAGAAACAGCTGAGGGGAAATGATGCAGGGAGCTGAGGGAGATAGAGAGACATTAAACACGGGCAAAAAATCTAAAGAAAATAACATAACATGTATATAGAACAGAACAATGAACTAACAACTGGGAAAAAAATTATCAATTCAGATTAACTTAGATAGTAAAAATAAGTTTAATTGCAAATAAAGACAGTAACTTAAAAATGCCTAACACTGACATATCATGACATAAGGTACATTTAAAGTCTTAAGCTAATATGCACAATTATTATGGGAGGAATTTGGATCATAAATTAGATTCAGTCTGTGGTGAGAAGGACTGACCAAAAGTATTAATTTGCCATCAGCTGAATAATGCATTTATTTTAAAAAGTTGCAAAGATTAAAATAAGGTAGAGCAAACCTTAATCAATATTTTTCCTCACTCTGTGGTTCGGGTTCTGCTAGGTGCTGAGTTGTGCTAAACCTGGTCAATAGAAAAAAAAATTACTCATATTTGAGATATGATTCATTAGGAGAAATAAGATTTGCTGAACAAACCTGATGACACATCCCCTAAATTAGGGCTTGTTAAACTCCAGTCCTCACACACTGATGTCCTCCAACGTTGTTACTGGTTCAACCAGACTATAAACCATTGGCTGAATTAACTCCTCAGCAGGTACTCAGGTTCTACACAGTTCTACTAATAGCCCAGTTATTTGAGTCAAGTGTGCTGACAGAGACACAACAAAGACGGCCATGTCCAACATCATGTTAAATTAAACAAAATTCATAAGTTATTGCACACTTACCTATAAGTGTTCTTCAGAGAAAACAAGGGAGAGTTTTGCGATTGCTTAGTTGCTTCTGTTTATATAGAGATACTTGCAGAGACACACCTACTTTCACTCAAAATGAAACAAAATCTGCAGACCTAAACTGGCTCTCATTCAACTTTATAAATAAATATGTAGAACCTGGCTTTTTTCCAGGAAAGTGAAAAATTCCTAAACTTTCTTTTAAGAGGAGCACACAGTTCAATTACCTTTTATTGTAAAAAAGAGTTTTGTTGTTTATCTCAGTGTAAAAATATCTCGTCAACAGTGAATGGGTTTAAGAATAAAAGCAATGATGGCTAAAATCTTGAAGATGAATTCTCAGGAGACACTATTACACCAACACCAACATCTAAATATGGGGACTGGGTTGAAAAGTGTAGCTGAAGAAACTGGTTTCTGTTGTGTGGGTATGTTTAAACTTGTGCAAAGTGTTTGTTTTCTTGTGTAGTACAAATAAACATTTTGAAAGATTAAAAGATAGTCATTCATTTTTTTTTGGTTCAGGATAAATGAACTGCTCAAGAAAACTAAATTTAGCAAGAGAATTTTTCTCTTCTTTTAAAAGATTAAAATCTCGTCTCTGCCTTCTTTGAAACCACTAGAATGTGGATCAGCAGCTTTACCAGGAAGAACAAATATTTGCTGAGCAATGGTAAAAACTCTCACATTTGTCTTGTTTGTACCTGTGCAAAACCTTTTGTTATTAACTTCCTTGTCTGGTTTGCACTTTTTCTAAAGGTAAAATATATAGAAATTCTGATCAAATGTACAACATGCAAATTTTCTACTCTACAGAAAATAAAATAAATTTTATATTTATAACCAGTCCAGTTCAATATATTTATATTGCACCATTTTACAATAATGCCATCTTTGTCAGATTTTGAGGAGGTTGAGAACCAAAGTAGCAACATGACCAGAGTAGACGTGTAGCAATAACAGATAAATATAATAAACACACAGATCAATTTACAGAAGGGGGATATCACAGGAACCAGGAGGACAATAATGTAGACCCAAAAAAGAACAAACAAGATGAGCAACCTGAATAGTCATGGGCTACATGAAAAACAGGTGAGTTTTAATCACAAACAGTGTGGATCATGACACTTCCCCTCCCTTAAGAGCGAAAGAATCCATGAAAACCTTGCCAAGAGGTTCTTGTCCAGTAGATGTTGATGACGCTAAACCGGAAGTCTGGAGCTCAGGAGACTGGAGCTCTGGAGTGGGAACCCAAGAGACTGGTCCAAAGAATGCAGGAATCCATGGAGAAGCTTTGAAACCTGGGATCCACAAAGGAGTTTTAAAGAGAATTGTAGAGGTGGAACTGGAAGAATTTGGGTGGATGAGCAGGAGGCCATCCTATGGAGCCAATGAGTCCAGACCACGCCCAGAGTAGCTTATAAGGAGGACAGGGACAAGTCCCAGTGGGCTGGTCTGATATTTGTGCAACAAGAGCCGTTACTCTCTCTCTTCTTTTTTTTTAGGCTCCCTGACGTAACGCATCAATACTCTTGGTCAATGGTATTTTGACGATGAAGAGTAGAAAGAGCAAGGGCAGCGCATTGAAGAAAGCTATAAATAAAGAATAAAGCTCTGAAATCACTCACTGCTAAATGTGAAAAAATTGGCATCTTTTTTAACACAATTAGTTGGAGGTTGGTTAGGACGATTGAATGGTTTCTTTGCGCACCCTAACGTAACGTCAGTGGTATTGGTCAATGCAGGGCTGGCAGAGTGGAGTAAGCTAGAATTAAATAGGAAATCTCTAAAAACAGCCACTGCTAAATGTGCAAAAATCAGCACCTACAATAAAATGAGCTCATGTTTTAAAACATCAAATGAGGTTGATGAACTGACTAAGGACAGATGTAAACCCCCTTACAAGTTATTTACCAAGTCATTGACTTTGTTATGTTGTGGCGCATGATGTAATGTATAGTTAAATTATAGTACGATACAACGCCACTTCAGTCAGAAGATACAGCACCAAGTACCAGCCATGAGAGAACAACTTCTGAGAGGGCAGGTAGGATGCATAAAATTACTTATAATCAGTGTGCAATTTGCAAAAAAAACCGAGGAGGGATCATATCCAGTGTTTTATTAATGATCATAACAACAACATTATATGGCCTGAATGTTTGCTGCTATCTTGCACGCACGTTTCCTCTTTCAAGACAGGAAGATAAATCTGAAAGAAAAAAACAAAAAAACAAAAAGGAGTTGGTCTTATAATCGCAGGCTAAATGGCACGCCCTCCATCCATCCATCCATCCATCCATCCATCCATCCATCCATCCATCCATCCATCCATCCATCCATCCATCCATCCATCCATCCATCCATCCATCCATCCATCCATCGATCCATTCATCCATCCATCCATCCATCCATCCATCCATCCATCCATCCATGATCAACATGAACCCTCTCTTGGGTGAGGGGAGCCAAAGCACTGACATGTGAACAAATAGAGCACTTAACCAATCCATCACTTTACCAAGCCATTTGCGTCCCGCTTTCCATCTTAAAAAGCTGGCTTGAGACAGCCTCCAACCTGTCCTGGGCGATAGGGTGGAGAAATCGGCTGCTGCTGCTTCTTGTCTTGTGACGCTGCTTGCAAAACTTCATCATCCACCAAAGTTTGTCCTGTAACATTACCATGGCTGTTTGTCCCGTCATCTACTCTTCACCTTTTCTGTTGATTTTTCGGGCCAAAAAAAACTTTGTTAACGTTTCATGCTGCCACACATTCTTATTCATTACTTGGTTTAGCTAGCAGGGGCTCTTTCAGGTAAATACCTAGATTCAGCAGGTTAGATCTAGATCTGTCAGGACTCGGGAGTGGGTATTAGTTTACTTTAACCGCTTTGAGCAGAAAATGTAGTAATACTCTTTAAAAACAAACAACAAAAAATAAAATTAACAAATGTGAAGGACACAAGACATGTATCAATATACATTTTTAAAAATCCATATTATTGCTTATTCAGACCAGAGTGGGGGAGCAATGTATCCCACCAGGGATAAAACATGGATCACCAGGGGGGGGGGGGGGGGGGGACATCACAAACAGAGGGATGGTAAATCCCCCCATACCACCCAGCAAATCGCACCCATCTTATAATCTTCAGTTAAAGCAGGTAGAAAGTCTTTCATTTATTAGTTTTCGCTGGAAATCATGCATTTTTGCAGACCAAAAGTAGGGGTGCATTCCATTTACTCTGTATCCGTCTACCATATTTATGGAGGGAAATGCATAATTTAAAGACAGGATATGCAATTCTTTACATTTTTAAGACATTGCTGGCAAAGGTATGTGAATATATTTATATGCTGGCTATATTATATATATATATATATATATATATAAATATATATATATATATATATATATATAGATATATAGAGATATATATATATATAGATATATATATAGATATATAGATAGATAGATAGATTTTTACATTTTCACAATTTGTGTGTAGATAATATTTCATTTATTAGTTTTCCTAAACACAACCCTAATGAATTTGTTAAGGCTGTTTTACGGGAGGCTGTAATCGTTTTTGTCTTCAGAACTTTCATTGAAAATTATAAGAAATACAGACCAACAGTGTTTTCACGAGTCACGAAGAACATTAGGCAAGGCAAGGCAAATTTATTTGCATAGTACCTTTCAGTACAAAGGCAATGCAAACTGATTTACATGATTAAAACATAGGAAAATACAAGCAGAATAAAAGCAACAAACAATCCTTACACAAAGTGCCAAGGGTGTACATAATTCTGTTTTATAGGGACTTTTTTAATAGAGATGCATCATCTTTCATTATATACACTGTTGCATTTAAAGGAGAAGTCCGGTCAACAAGGAAAAATCAGGGGATCATTAGCTATGCCTAAAACTAACACGTTCGTGGTTATTTAATAAATTTAGCGTTAATCAATAAAAAAACAAAAACATAAATTATCGTCTGGATCACTGTGTATGGGGGTGGCCATTACTACCCTGACATCACATCCTGTGACGTAGACTCGCGGAGAGCCGACGGTAGTTCGCCGCACTTTACAAGCAAACTCAATAGGAGCTGTTGTACACAGCTGCGAACTGAAACAATTATTTCAGATTTCCAGAGGACTTCACCATTGAAATTCGCGAGAGTGCATGGCAGTTGGATGTAACAATACATCGGGTAATAGTGGAAAAAAATATTTTTTTCACCTTTCCGATTCATGGTCCACTATGGGCTGTTTTGCTGGATTACTTACTTGAAGAGGGAGGATTTGCCATCGTGCTTCTTGCCAGAGAGAAAACACGTCGTCTGTAGCCAACATTTTGAAGAAGAATGTCTTCAAGATGACATGAGAGCGAGACTTTTCGGTAGGTTTTTCTTTTTTATAATGTAGAATTTGCCGGAACATTTGTTTACCTGATCAGAGCGGCGGAGTGATACGACACACTTGGAAAGAATGCTCACTGTTGCAAAGCCCACTTATTTTATGCAACTTTGGTCTAATTTTTCTAAAGTCACTTGTAACTTTCATGAGTTGTGGGTTGCAGGTTTTTTTTGGGCTTGTTTCTGAAAGTGAAGTCGATTGTTTGCGGTCTAAACTAAGTGACGCTGAAATATCCCTCCGCCTCATAACGCGCTGCAGCTCATCCTGACAGGAGCAGAGAGTAAACTCAGAAAGAGCCGCTCTGAACGTTTTTTCTGCAGTTTTCAGTTGCAATAACTGATGATAACTTCTAAAAGTAGATTAGGCGGTGCAGATCACCATTTTGACCAGAGATTGGTTCTAAAGATGAGTTCTATACTCATCTTATAACATTGCAGAACCCAACCCATAAACCGTACTTTAATGCTTATTTGTTGTCTTTTTATGTCTCTAAAATGTAAAATTAGTATTTATTTAAATTTAAATGCTTAATACCATGTCTATCTTTGTTCAAGGGGTTAAAAAATATTTTGGCATGAAAACGGATATTTATTTACAAGGGGTCAGATAGGACATTGGGACTTGCTCTACAGTCGATCCCGTGACAAAATGTCATAAACTGGGAGGAGGCAGTACTGTTCTTCACCAAGATGGCGACCCCCATAAAAGGACCTTCAAATGAAAATTACTCTTAATTAAAAAAGCTTATCATTTATTGAACAGTATGTAATAATTTTAGATTTAAAGTACTTTCAGCAGTTTGAATTCTGATTTTGACCGGACTTCTCCTTTAAAACAGAGGTTATGATATATAGCATCAACTGGCAAGTGAGTATCTAAGTTTTATCATTTCTACATGAATCACATGACTTGATAAATTCCTTGTCATGGGGTGGCCAAGTGTTTTGTTTCAAATATTATACTAGCTTACCATTCCCTGACACAAAAGCAGTCTAAAGGTGATCCCAATAGTAAACCCAAAACCTCCCTGCGCCCAGACACCAAGCCAGATTTCATCTACTTCTCCTCTCTCCCTGCTCAGATGTCCCATTCCTGCATTTCACTAACAACATGAAAGAGGTATTTAACATTGGGATACAACTAAAACAACAGAGACATCTACATCTTTTCTACACAGCCACCCTCATCGTTCAGGTCCCAAACCTCCAAATCTAGCTCTTCTACATATCAAGCATTATGAACACGTCTATGCTCAGGACATTCAAATCCCTTCTTTGTGATATACACTGGGCTTCATTGGTAACTCTATCAGAAATTGTAACTTTCAAGAAGACTGGGGCTCCTGATGGGGGACTGCTGTTAAATATCTGTGCTAATAATTGGCAGAACAAAGCTAGAAGGATAACAAACCATAATAAACAATCATGCTTAACCCTCAAAGGTCTAACACCTTTCAACCTTGGTTAAACTGGGGCGTGAGTGATAAAAAACTTTCCAACGTATCAAGGACACTTGCCTGCTGGACGGCGTTCATGGACATACAAAACTCCAAACGACACACTACTGATGCTCATTTATCTCATAAACTTACACGCGACTAGTTTCCAATGATAACCTCTTCTTATATTCAATTCAATTCAATTTTATTTATATAGCGCCAATTCATGAAACATGTCATCTCAAGGCACTTTACAAGTTAAGTTCAATCATATTATACAGATTGGGTCAGATTATACAGATTGGTCAAAATGTCCTATATAAGGAAACCAGTTGATTGCATCAAAGTCCCGACAAGCAGCATTCACTCCTGGAGAAGCGTAGAGCCACAGGGAGAGTCGTCTGCATTGTACATGGCTTTGCTGCAGTCCCTCATACTGAGCAAGCATGA
Organism: Fundulus diaphanus; assembly: GCA_037039145.1. Taxonomy (NCBI): domain Eukaryota; kingdom Metazoa; phylum Chordata; class Actinopteri; order Cyprinodontiformes; family Fundulidae; genus Fundulus; species Fundulus diaphanus. The sequence goes on from CM073133.1 coordinate 6,149,030, forward strand.
AGCGACAGTGGAAAGAAAAAACACCCGTTAGCGGGAAGGAAAAACCTCCAGCAGAACCGGGCTCAGTATGAACGGTCATCTGCCTCGACCGACTGGGGGTTACAGAAGACAGAGCAGAGACACAACAAGACAGACAAAAAGCACAGAAGCACACATTGATCCAGTAATCTGTTCTACATTAGATGGTAATATGTGTCTCGTCGTATTTGTGCTTTTTGCGCTGACGTTTTTGATATCTCAAACTGTATCCTTTTAATAGGATAAAGTGTGATATATGTGTTTTTCCCTCTCCCTTCCTATTGTGGCTCCTATCTTTCCACAGAGTCAAGGGCAGCATCCTGTGGGTACTGTGTAGGCGGGGTCCTGGGCAGGTTGGTGGAATGCACATAACAGCTGCACCGAAATGGCTGCGGTGAATGGCTGTGTTCCTTGGCCACGCAAGGCCCCAGTCAATCGTTCCCCCAAAATGTTTGTGATGTATGTGATGAACGGTTGCACTGGAACTGTAATTTCGATTACAATGCAAATTTAAGTTGACAATAAATATTGATTGATTGATCGATGAAGCACTTCCTCTTGCTCTGTGGTGCTCAGAGGAGTTTTGGGTAGTCTTACTGTTTTTCTTAGTAGATATATCAACAGGTATCAAGTTTTGAGAATAAAACTTTTGATTGATTAACTCTCAGAGCTGAATTGTGAGTAGACATTATTGCGCCAACATCTAAATTCAGATGCTTTTGCAAATTCTCAGTTAGCCAGGTCATGGCAACAGGAAACAGGCTTAAATCAGACGCAGTTTTTCTGAAAATTTATCCAAGAGTCTTTGTGTTTTCAAGGTGTACTTGAGTGAGCAAATAAATGCAGAAGTGGGTCGTAACTAATTACATGTATCTGAGTAACTTCAAATAAAACACATTTTAGGAATAGTTTTACCAGTGTAATTTTTACTTTTACTTGAGCAATATTAGTAAGAATTATTGCTACTATTATTTGAGGGAAATTCCTAGCTATTTTACCTGGCTACTGTATGAGTAACTTCACTGAATAAAGAACAGTCATGTTTTAACCAAAAATGCACCAGAGAGACACACTTACAGTTTAAGTTAAAGGAACAATAAGGAACAATAAAATTATTTTTTTTAGACAGAACAAACTAATAAATTGTTTTGTGAACAACTAAAGGTATATATATATATATATATATATATATATATATAGTGTCCTCTCTGGCAATGTGGCAATAAGAATTGTTGTCTTGCCAGAAAAGGCCCTACAGATTTTATTCTCAAAAGTGGAGCACTATCCCTTTCGCCATAGTGCTCTGTTTGATTTATATATGTAATTTTATTATGTAGGGAATAATTCGTGTTATGTGGACACTGCACTGAAAATGTAGAAGAGAAGAGAGAAATGAGAAAAAGAAAAAGAAAAGGAGGAAAGGTGAAAGAAATAGGAGACAGAAGAAAGAGATTGACAAAACTTCATCAGTCTACTTCATTACCTGCAAAGAGAGATGTAAAAAGAACAGCACAACCAACAGAACTACTGATACAATACAGCAACACCTTAATACCATCACTGAAGTATATACAGTATTAATCATATGAAAGGTATAAAGTGTTAGCTGAAGATACAAATTGGTCAGTATGGAATGTATAAAGTGACAGCTAAAGATAATGATTGGGGTTTTCTGTATAGAATTGAATTCTATCTGTAAGTACCTAAATACAAGCATCTGTAGGTGTTTGTGAGAGTGCTCTTGTTTTTTGCTCAGTAGTGATTGTGAGGAGCCAAAGATCCCCTCCCCCTCCAGATCACTGTGGCAGATTCCATAGGGAATGAGAGCCCCATATGCCTGAAGGGACCCCCATAACAAAGGTGCCCAGGAGGGGCCAACACAGATAAAGCTACCTTCCTCATCCCAGGGTAGAGCAAAGAGGAGCCTCAGTAAACCCCTGAACAGCCACAATACTAAATTCCCCGGGAGCTGCGGGGGACGAGCCTGTTGGTTCTGCTGGCAGCCAGCTACACTGGAGCAGATCCATCCATGGGGCAGGAGACCCATGGCCCAGTGGTGCAGCAACCCCTGGCCAGGCCGCTGACAGAGCCACGGGGACCCAGGCCCCATGAAGCAGCAGTCTGGAGCAAGCTGGAGTCCACACTTAGTGGAGATCTGAGATCTCCCACGAGTGGGGTTAGTCCAAACCCAACCTGACAAAAAGAGAAACAGTAAACCAGGTACACAGCCACATTCACCCGTTCCCACCCTAGAGTCCCCCCGCCATGCAAACTCTCCTACCCCCCAAAAAACACTCTCACCACATACATCCTATACTCCAAGGTCCTGGCATCGGAACCCCAGAGGGGTATCCAGCCCTCAGATCCTGCAGGTGAACCGCAATATCAGGATGGGGAGGCTGACCACTACAATCCAACCTACCTGGTCCATACTCCGGTCCTAACCCCCCACCCCGATTCCACTCCAGACAACCCACGGGCCCATTCACCCAGAGATAGGGCCAACAAAAACCAATGAATCAGAGCCCACCCCACAAACCCTGAGATGCTAACTCCCCCAAATCCTGCCCTCCATACATAAACCCTACCACCATATTCCAGGGGAGAGCAAAAGCACCAGCCCCAGTCAACCTCCAGGACCCAAATCTCACCCCCAGCCACAAGGTGGCCCACTCCTCCTCCAGACCCCGGATGGCAATCAAAGAACAGGAGTGTCAGAAAGACCTTGAGTCTGCCTCTGCCTGCTCAAATGTCGTGTTGTTGCACGACACTTGAGCATTTAAAACTGGGTTGACCAAAAAAGGTGGGTGCCCGGGGCAGCCCATCCACCGTCTGGAAGGTAGCAGGTGCCAGTGCACCCCTGCATCCGGAGCCCAGACCCACACAGGAGCAGCAGAGAATACCCTGCTAGTAACCCATGTCCGCCAGCGCAGAATCCCCCAAGAGCAGCAGAAGTCTGAGAGCTGGTTATATAGGCGGAGGTCCAGGTGGATCAGGCGAAGGCTGATGAGAAAGGGGCGGAGCTGCACAGGTGTGTCAGATGGTGTATCAGATCAGCACTAGTGTCGAGATTATGACAACCCCTTGGCCACCTGCTGGTTCCTCAGGCAAGGAGCTGGAGCAACTGCAAAACTCAAACAGAATATGAATTAAACAGAGTAAATAAAACAGGGTAAAACAAAATGTGCACGCAAATTTTGAAATACAGTGTAATGGTGATTAATAAATTCCAAATAATGAAATGGCTCTGTAAATGAAAACCTATTTGAAAAGAAACTAAATTACATAAATGGTATTTGTCACCACATCTGTGTGGCTGTAAATGCAGCCATCACATAGGGAAATGCACATCTGCTCCACTGATCCTCAGGAACACCACAGGGCTGTGTCCTCAGCCCAGCTGTCTTCACCGTTTTCACCCAGGACTGTTCTGCTGATCACCCCACAGACACAGTGGTGAAGTTTGCCAACAACACCACTGTGGTTGGTCTCATCTCCAACAATGAAGAGACCCACTAGAGATGAGGTCTGCATTCTGATACAGTGGTGCTCCAGGAAAACCTGATCCTGAACACCAGTCAGACCAAGGAGGTAATAATAGAGTACAGGAGGTCCAGGAGGACTGAACACCTCCTCTCTCCATACAGGGGAGATTGTGGAGCGCATGGACAACATTAGGTTCCTGGGAATTTGCATCTCCTCAGACATATCATGGACTGTGAACACCACCTGGTAGTGCACTGAAGCGTGGGGACATCCGGGATCTTTGTGTTTGGCCCATTGGAGGAGAAGGCTAAAGTAGATCTCCTCTAGTTTTGGCAGTGGGGAGCCAGGAATCCAATGAGAAGCCTTGATCTCCCTCTGCATTTGGGTCTTCTTGGATGCAATGGAGCTAGCATACCACATTGAACTTTGATAGGTCTGTTGCAAAGTGGCAAAAGATTTTCAGCAGAAGAGATAGTTTCTCCTCAATGTTCCCAGGAAGAAAAGGCACTGCTGGGCTTTTTTGATGATGTGGCTGGTGTTCACAGTTCAATCAATCAATCAATCAATCAATCAATCAATCAATCAATCAATCAATCAATCAATCAATCAATCAATCAATCAATCAATCAATCAATCAATTTTATTGTCAACTACAATTTGCATTGCAGATGAAAATTCAGTTCCAGCACAACCGTCCATCACATACACTTAACAAACATTTTGGGAGAACGATTGTCTGAGGCCTTGCGTTGCCAAGGAACACAGCCAGTCAGCCGCTGCTACATCAGCGCAGCCGTTAGGCGCATTCCTCCAAACTGCCCCAGACTTTTTGCCCACAGGGCGCTGCCCTTGAATCTGTTGAAGGAAGATTAAAAAACGTGGGGGAAGTGGAGGGAGAAAAAAAAAGAGAAGAATTTATCATACCCTAACCTTTCATGATACAGTATGGTAAATGGCTTGTACTTGTATAGCGCTTTGACTATTCTTGATGACCTCCAAAGCACTTCACACTACAGTTCAGTCATTCACCCATTCACACCCTGACGGTGGTGAGCTATGTTAGTAGCTACAGCTGCCCTGGGGCAGACTGACAGAGGCCCTCTGACCACCGCCAGCAGGCAATGCGGGTGAAGTGTCTTGCCCAAGGACACAACGACAGAGACAGTCAGTGCGGGGGATTGAACCGGCAACCCGCCAATTGCAAGATGAACTCCCTAACCTCTGTGCCACGTTGCCCCTATGAGTATGAGAAATCCTACACAAAAAACCTCTTGCACAAAAAGCACAAATAAGACGAGACACATATAGCAGAAGGTAAACATTTAAGACTAGTCTCGTATAATTACATCAGTTTATATGAGCATCAGTTATGTGTGTCTGTTTGGGTGAAAGTGTTTATATTTCCGTGAACACTCTCCAGAGGCCATTGTCCTTGATGTAATCAGCCGGCCAACAGTTCAGAAAGCATCCACCTGTGTCAGCGTGGAAGGGGGTAGCAGGGTAGAGTTCTGAGCATTTTCCGTCATAACAATCCAGGAGTGCTTAGATAGGGAGGGCATAATGCAAATATGTTGTTTATTATGCGACAGCTGCACTGCCTTTCCTGTCAGCTTTAAGTCTTTTGCCGGCTCCAAATGATGAAATCCAATTTTCCAAATTGTTGGGCTTTTCCGCGCTTCACTTCCAGATTTTATCCCATCACCCCTTTGAGTTCAACCACCGAAGCCAGTCTGCATTCCAGCTGTTATGCTATATTACCGCCATGAAGAATATTTGATCTCAGATTGGATTCTGAACAGTAGGGAAGAGGTGACAAAAATAATTCTATCCTGCTGCAAACATAAGGAGACACCGCTGCAAAGGAGAGGGAGTCAACTGGGACTGCCCTTCTCTCAGCAGGAGGTCAGCTGTGACCACTCCCTGCAGATAAGTCACAGTCCACCTCTGCTTCACCCTCTTCTTGCTTCTCTTCTGCGACCCACACTCCTCCATCATCAGATGACCAGCACTCCTCTGGGGGGGGGGGGGGGGGTCTCGATCCTCAGCAGCCATGTGCAGGAGCCATGCATGAGGCCTGGAGGAGGCCACGAGCTGAGTGAGAATGAGCCTTTCTGAAACTCAGTTCCTCCCTGGCATAGGGAGAAATTGCCAGCCGATTCAAAGATAAGTCTCTCACTTCTGCTTAAAACAGATGCCGAAGTGAAGGAATCCGTCTATGCCAGCTTTGTTTTGCTTTCTCAGCGGACACCTGACGGAGCTGGTTCCAGGTAACGCAGAGCTGAAAGCCAGCAGCAGAGCCCATGTTGAATGCTCATGAGGAGAATCTGCTTAGATGGGACTGCAACCGGTTCAGAGGCTGCCTGTAGGACCTACAGGCCTCCATTCCCTCCACACGCTGTGGTTAGCCCACATGCGGCCGCAGAGCTAGCCGCTCTGGTTTGTTGTTGACGCTAGCCCGCCAACAACAAACCAGCAACTTCCCTCCTTCAACGCTCCTTCCGTGAATGGCCAAAACTGGACAGAACTGACACGAGACAAAGGACAGGTTTGGGCAGCGAGCTGAGGGTGAAGTAAAAGGTTTATTGGGAAATGTTTTGTAAACTGTTGGACACATGGTGTTTAGAACAAAAGGGCTAACAGGTAGCTCACGCTAGCCTTAATGCTATTAGCCTTGCTAACATCCGGTTTCGGACATTTCAAAAGGAGTTTGTTTTAAAGCATAAAGCGTAACTGTTCTGCTCTGCCATCCTTCTATGGTGCTATGAGCCTTTTCCCCACATTACTATCGAATATTAATGTTGGTAAAGGCAATTTTGATAACTTTATGTTGCAACCTCTTAGCCACCGACTTGCTACAGCGACCCCTAATGCCCAGAGGTAGAATCGCATAAACAAAGGCAAGCAATTATGAATTAAATGATTTTACAGGACAAACCGGTCCTCAGAATATTATTTCATAAAATAATGTTCTGGTTAACTTGTGCTTTGCATTGTGAATGGGTTGAAACGCATGTCAAATGTCGTTCTGAATTAGTTAAGCTAATTTAACCACGATTCACATTGTTTAAGGTGAACTTTGGTTCTTTAACTTAAACAAAATATTATTTCATCAAATAATGTTTAACTTGGGCTTTGCATTGTGAATGGATTGAAATACATGCCAAATGTTTTTAACTCCATTCCAGGCTTTTGGAATCAGATCTGCAGTGAACCAGGATTCACTGAAGTATTCTGATGAGGATCAACCACTTTGTTTTGTCGTTTGTTCTTTTGTTTTTTTCATGTAAACAGTTCCTTAGCTTAGCTTCTCTATTTTTCTTCATTTTGCTTAGTAGTTTAGTTAAGTTTCACTAGCCTAATAGAGAGGATTTGTTAATCGAAATATTGTGTTAATTCAGGTAAACAGCATTACATAGCGATGTTCTCTGGATGTTCATTTTATTTCTGTTATTAAATTCTTGAACTTGAAAAGAAGTTGTCACTCCTTTATTCTATGTGTGTTCAGGTTTTGCTGTTAAAAGATCGCTAGTGCTCAAATTCATCCCTTTCAACCATTGTCTTGATATCAGCTTAAGAGCTGATCATCACCAGACAATAATTAACAGACAGAGGGTTATTTAATAAACATTAAATAACATTAAACAGTGTATAATTGCACAACACAGCGCATCCAGCTTTTCGGCTCTGTTCCTCCACCTTCCAGATCAGTCTGTTCACCGCCTCAGTGAGCGTGTCATTTGCAGCCGGCAGCCTGATCAGGGCCAATTGGCTACCAACATACGCTGTATTTGCGGATACATCAAAAATCCACCAGATCCAATAAGTAGAAATCCAAGTATCCTGAATCCAAACATGCAAACGTTTCAAACGTCCAGGAATGACAAAGTCAAAAGACACACCGTTTTCCATCCAAGAATATAAGGTGTATCCCACAAAATGAGTCAAATTAGGACCGGACGGGTCCCCCTTTCATTGCCTACCCATCAAAAACATTTGATCCAATAGCACGTGGTGCTCTAAAATGTGCGGTCTGAGGAACTTAAAGGTTGTGATCCACTCCACTTCTTCCCTGATGATGCACAGATCTGACTGAAGTGTTGTCCTTGACTTCTGGAAGTTTATGATTTCTTGTGTTATTTGATGTTGAGATAGAGGTGGTTGTTACTTCACCAGGCCACTTAGACCTCTTTTCTGTATGGTACCCTTGTTGTTGGTCAGCCTCACAGTGGCTATATTTTCAGAAAATTCGATGAGTGTGTGAGCCATTGGTGGCAATGCAGGTATGGCTGCACAGTGCAGTGCACAGTACAAGACTGGACTCAGAAGACCTGAGGAACACCAGTATTGAGGACAATAGTGGAGGATGAGGAGGTGCCCATCTTGACATAGAGCAGTGTATTTGTGATGGAGTTCTTGATGCACAGGTTCCAAGTTGTAGTTCCTATAGTTTGTTGATAAGGGGCTGATACTGATAGATGTTTGGGGGTGTCAATGTGGCTGAGAATAGTGTGGAGGGCAGTGGAGACGATGTCTTCTGTGGACCTGTTGAACTTCCATCTTCCGGTGCTCTACACATCTAAAGGAACCCTACGGAATCTTAAAAAACGATCTAGTTCTACATAAAAAAAAAAAACACTTTGCAGATGAGTGCAGGCGCTCACCTACATTTTAACACAAAATAGCAACAGAAACCCCATGAGACGGATTTCCTTCTTTGTGCATGTTTTTCATTCTCAATCAGCGCTATTCTGGGGTTATAGTGCTGCCTAAAAAAATCTGTTGCAACTTGTCGGTGAAGATTTTCAGTCATCCAGGTCATAACCAATCCAAAAACAAATCCAAAAAACAAATTGACTCTATTCTGAGGCTGTAGATGTTTGCTTCCCATTCAGGAAACTTTCTCAAATCTAAATATCTGGAGTAGTGAGGAATTCCAAGAGCTTCTTAGACTCTAGAGCTACTGAGCTCTAATGAGGCCTCGCCTGCCGGTCTGTTAAGTGTGGGAATTTAATCTGTTGCAACTGCATGATGTGAAAGCAACCTGAGCCAATTGGTTTGAATTTTTGATGATCAATCCCTGGAACGATCCCTGGAATAAACCAGTAGTGTTGATCTGCCTTTAATGTAGCAGATACTCCATTTAGTGGCTTTATCACATATACGGCCAGTTTTAAAGTAGGTAGCATTAAAGAGAACATTTAAATTTAAAAAGCAGTTTAACCGAACAACATGCATTTAGTTCTTGAGTAATAATAGAACTAATCACTCAACACATTTGTAAATTGGTAAATAATGACTTTTTAAAACAACACATGAAGTCTTTATTTAGCTGTAACTGTAATGAGTTGTGGAGATAGAACCCAAATGTGAGCCAGACACGGAGCTGAGTGTTGAAAAAGGGGTTTAATAACAAAATCCAGGAGGCAAAAAAGGAAAACATACGGGATTCAAACAGGACCAGACATAAGCTAAACTGACTCAAAAAACAGGAGGGCAAAGAACAGATCAGACACGGATTAGCAGACGGGTAGGTAAAATAACAGAGGTTAGGAAGTGCTTACCGCAAGCTGACGGGAGGGAACTACACAAGACATTCTGGCAACAGACAAATAACTAAGGTGGGCTTAAATAGGTGACGGAACAGGGGAGCAGGGCGGGACTAATTAACAAAAACAGGTGGAAGTAATAAAAGGAGCACACTGACTGATGGACAAAAACCCTAAGGTAGAAAATAAGACCAAATAGACACCAACAAAACGAGGATCCAAACAAGACAGAATCTCAAAACAACCAGACAATCAAAAACAGGAGAGAGGAGGAAAACTAAAAATAATAACATAAGCCAGAACTAAAACCGGAATATTACAGAGCCCCCCCTCAAAGGCGGATTCCAGATGCCCTTAAACGTGTACGAAAGACCGCAACCGAATAATAATAAAAAAAATCAACACGGGCGGGAGGAGGGGGTTCCAGGACGGAAAGTTAGGGTCTGAAATAGAAAAACTGTTAATAAAGTCCAAAAAGTCAAAACAGAAAACAACCCACAGAGGGCGGATCATAACTAACAGTCTATCAGCAAAAAACAAGAGTCTGATGGACTTCCCGGAGGACGGCCCCGGCGTGACAGGTTCTCCGGCGGTCGTCCCGGCGGACGGCCCAGACGTGACAGGTTCTCCGGCGGTCGTCCCGGCGGACGGCCTAGACGTGACAGGTTCTCCGGCGGTCGTCCCGGCGGACGGCCCAGACGTGACAGGTTCTCCGGCGGTCGTCCCGGCGGGCGGCCCCGGCGTGACAGGTTCTCCGGCGGGCGGCCCCGGCGTGACAGGTTCTCCGGCGGGCGGCCCCGGCGTGACAGGTTCTCCGGCGGGCGGCTCCGGCGTGACAGGTTCTCCGGCGGGCGGCCCCGGCGTGGCAGGTTCTCCGGCGGGTGGCCCCGGCGTGACAGGTTCTACGGCGGGCGGCCCCGGCGGAGCAGGGCAACAGAAGGCCGTCGGCGGAGCAGGAACCTCATAGGCCGTCGGCGGAGCAGAAACCTCGGAGGTCGTCGGCGCGGCAGGACCCTCAGAGACCATTGGCGGGGCCTGAAGAGGGAGGAAATAGAACCTGGCGCCGGACTACAGACTAAGGAGTGTGCCGGACTACAGACTAAGGAGTGTGCCGGACTACAGACTAAGGAGTGTGCCGGACTACAGGCTGAGGAGGGCGCCGGACTACAGGCTGAGGAGGGCGCCGGACTACAGGCTGAGGAGGGCACCGGACTACAGGCTGAGGAGGGCGCCGGGCTACAGGCTAAAGGGGGCGCCGGGCTACAGGCTAAAGGGGGCGCCGGGCTACAGGCTAAAGGGGGCGCCGGACTACAGGCTAAAGGGGGCGCCGGACTACAGACTAAAGGGGGCGCCGGACTACAGACTAAAGGGGGCGCCGGACTACAGGCTACGGGAAGCGGTGCCTGGTTAATGGCTACAGGTAGCGGCACCTTGTTAATGGCTACAGGCGACTGACAAGGGAGCCTGGCTACAGGCGACTGAAGGGGGAGCCTGGCTACAGGCGACTGACAAGGGAGCCTGGCTACAGGCGACTGACAAGGGAGCCTGGCTACAGGCGACTGAAGGGGGAGCCTGGCTACAGGCGACTGAAGGGGAAGCCTGGCTACAGGCGACTGAAGGGGAAGCCTGGCTACAGGCAGCTAAGGTGGGAGCCGGGTTACAGGCTGCTAAGGTGGGAGCCTGGCTACAGGCAGCTAAGGTGGGAGCCTGGCTACAGGCTGCTAAGGTGGGAGTCTGGCTAAAGGCTGCTGAGGCCACAGGACTACAGACTACAGAGACCACAGGACTACAGGCTACAGAGGCCACAGGACTACAGACTACAGAGGCCACAGGACTACAGACTACAGAGGCCACAGGGCTACAGACTACAGAAGGCCCCGGGCTACAGGCTTCAGGAGGCCCCGGGCTACAGGCTTCAGGAGGCCCCGGGCTGCAGGCTTCAGGAGCCAAAGTCAGACCCTTTGCCACCAGGAGTCTCAGGATCAACTCCTGGAGGGTCTCAGAAAGAGACATCCAATAAAGTCTCTCCCAGAGTTGGCTGTCCATGAGGGCAAAAAGGGGTCTGGGCTTAAACACAACATCGAGAGGCTCAAAATCTCCAGGAGGCCACAGTTGTTGCATCCTCTTCGGAGGCCCAGGGTGTCCGAAGAACGAAGGATCCACCTGAGTCCCCGCATCACAGTTCAGCGACGGACCCCACTGTGTTGCCACATCACACATCTGCGACGGACCCCTCTGGGTTCCCACGTCGGACGTCTGCAACGGACCCCTCTGGGTTCCCACGTCGGACGTCTGCGACGGACCCCTCTGGGTTCCCACGTCGGACGTCTGCGACGGACCCCCCTGGGTTCCCACGTCGGACGTCTGCGACGGACCCCTCTGGGTTCCCACGTCGCACGTCAGTGACGGACCCCTCTGGGTTCCCACGTCGCACGTCAGTGACGGACCCCTCTGGATTCCCACGTCGCACGTCTGTGACGGACCCCTCTGGGTTCCCACGTCGCAGGTCAGAAGAGGCAGGTCCTCCTGGACCACCTCTCTGGACTTGGGCAGAGGCAGATCCTCCTGGACCCCCTCGTTGGGCTTCACGGGAGCCGAGGCATTGGCCGGATCCTCAGGGGCCGGTTTAGGTCGGCTGTAGAAAGCCTGGAGGGCTGACCTATAATGTCCCTCTACCTCTCTTAATTTCTCCTCCAGTCCCTCTGAATATTGACAGAGGAGAGCCTCTCTGAGGCGTTTAATAATGGGGGCAAACGTCATTATTTTATTCTCCAGGGCTTTATGGTCGGCTTCTACAGTGTCACTAGAGGGAGCTGTGGGCAGATCAGGATAGGGAAGTGGAAGACTCCGGTCCGCTGGACAGGAAGCGGCTGAAGAAGCCAGAGGGACGGTCGGCAGAGGCTGGGGCTGAACTGGCCCGGCTGACCGCTCCTCAGAGCAGCTGGAGGCCTGGTCAATAAGCCGCCGTCTCCTCCTCCGGCGACGGGACGGCGGACCCAGCGGGGATGCCGATTCCTCTTGAGGAGACGGGAGTGCCAACGCCAGCGGTGATTCCTGCGCCTCAACGCCAGGAGAAGGAAACGGGACCGACACCGGGAACAAGTCGGGACGGAGCTCCCAAATCACCTCCGCATCGACTTCCAAAAAAAAGTCCGGATCCGGGATGAATGGCGGCGAGGTGGACTGACAGGGGAAGTCCGGCGAACAGCTGCTTTGAGCGTGGGAGGTGAGTGAAGCGCCGGTTTGAGTGAGCACAGCTGCTCCAGAACGGAGAAAACATGTCGGCTCTGGGTTCATGGTGTGGCCAGAATGTAATGTAATGAATCGTGGAGATAGAACCCAAATGTGAGCCAGACACGGAGCTGAGTGTTGAAAAAGGGGTTTAATAACAAAATCCAGGAGGCAAAAAAGGAAAACATACGGGATTCAAACAGGACCAGACATAAGCTAAACTGACTCAAAAAACAGGAGGGCAAAGAACAGATCAGACACGGATTAGCAGACGGGTAGGTAAAATAACAGAGGTTAGGAAGTGCTTACCGCAAGCTGACGGGAGGGAACTACACAAGACATTCTGGCAACAGACAAATAACTAAGGTGGGCTTAAATAGGTGACGGAACAGGGGAGCAGGGCGGGACTAATTAACAAAAACAGGTGGAAGTAATAAAAGGAGCACACTGACTGATGGACAAAAACCCTAAGGTAGAAAATAAGACCAAATAGACACCAACAAAACGAGGATCCAAACAAGACAGAATCTCAAAACAACCAGACAATCAAAAACAGGAGAGAGGAGGAAAACTAAAAATAATAACATAAGCCAGAACTAAAACCGGAATATTACAGTAACTTCTGGTTAAATATTTCATTCAAAATAAAAGATGTATAATCACATAAACAGCACAAACACATTGGTTACACTTTTTTTTCTTTCTCTTTTTTTTCTTTTTTTCCCTTTTTTTTCCTTTTTTTTTCTCTTTTCTTTTTTTTTTCCACATTGGTTACACTTAAAGACATTTCCATGTTTTCAATTTCCGAAACACGACAAAATAAAGAACTGAAAATGCAACACTAAACAATGAGCTTAAAACACAATATAAATCAAATTCAATACAATGTAGAAAAATCCAGTTGAGACAAATTAGTTAATGATGAGACCAATTAGAATTAGTTTTGCAGAAGTGTACATAACACAGGAGTGGGTATGTAATTTTAGTGATTTATTCCCATTCCTCTGTCTGCTTGCATAATTTATCTTTCTTAGCTGAAACAGATATTCACACAAATTCCTTTACATGGAATGTTAAAAAGATAAGAAAAAAATGTGATGAGAAGAGGTCGGTGTCTGAAATAAAGAACAGACCTCTCTTCGAATTATTACATGCATTTTCCCATCTGTACAACCGAAAGTAATAAACAGTTCCAAACATTTGTTTTTACATTTGCAACATTTACATAAACCTGAATTAGAACAAAGTAACATGAGGAGAAGAAACACATATTTCCACCCAAGCGAAAAAAACTGGGAGACATAGTCATTAAAAAAAATGTAAGTAGAAAATAAAAAAAGTATTTTGGAAAAAAACACCCACCATTAAAAGATGAGTAAAACAGGCAAAAAATATCTATCTATCTATCTATCTATCTATCTATCTATCTATCTATCTATCTATCTATCTATCTATCTATCTATCTATCTATCTATCTATCTATCTATCTATCTATCTATCTATCTATCTATCTATCTATCTATCTATCTATCTATCTATCTTTTCAGACACTTTGCAGCATGATCAGTTTCACCACATCATCCTGTTTAGATTCATAATCAGACATCAGATTTCTCATCAGCTCCTCCAAAGTCACCTTCTGCCCACAGGCCTTCTTGTATTTTTCTTTTATCTCCCTTTTTTTCTTTTTTTCCCTTTTTTTTCCTTTTTTTTCCTTTTTTCTTTTTTTTCCACATTGGTTACACTTAACAAAGACATTCCCATGTTTTTAATTTCCGAAAGACGACAAAATAAAGAACTGAAAATGCAACACTAAACAACGAACTTAAAACACAATATAAATCAAATTCAATACAATGTAGAAAAATCCAGTTGAGACAAATTAGTTAATGATGAGACCAATTAGAATTAGTTTTGCAGTGGTAAGGGGTTTTGGGTTCAGGGCTATTTCCTTCAGTCTTTTCAGACACTTTGCAGCATGATCAGTTTCACCACATCATCCTGTTTAGATTCATAATCAGACATCAGATTTCTCATCAGCTCCTCCAAAGTCACCTTCAATGTTCTTTTTTCATGAATTTCTGTATAATCCCATCTGAAGCTCTGGTTAGAATGTACGTTCCAGAAAGATTTCCCAGGACACACTGTACAGTATCCATCTTGCCCCATTGCCCCACACCATTTTTTATCCTTATCCCTTGGTATGCTATAAGGATACTGACAGGTAACATGACACTGCACACGGTTCAAAATGAATTGCCAGGTGTGAGAAATGTCCACTTTTTAAATTTTTTTTAACTGATGTTAACCTCATTCTGTCTGATTTTTGCTTCGTGCTCTTGTAGTTTTTCGTTTGTCATTCTTATTTCCTCAATATCAGCTAAGCCAAGTTTAACCTTCTTCTGCAGCTCCTCAGCAATATTTTCCAGATGTTTTCTTTCTTCCAGGACCTCTTTGGTCATTGTCAGTCTTATTGTTCTGAGGTGAGTTAGACTATCAAAGAAACTGGCCATGCTCTTTGTTCCCATCTTCCAAAACTCAAAGGTTTTCTCTTCAAGCCCAATCATGCATCTTTCAGCTGAGAATTTGTTTGAAGCAAACTGCACTGAGTTATTAAATTTGATGTGAACTGGCAGCCCATTATAGCTTTCAGGACATGGGACACCAGACACTTATATGGCTTTTACAACTGGTAGCTGCTGCTCATCTGCATACGTAACCAGAACTCTGATGTTTTCTGCCACATCTTTGCCAAATATTGACAGAGCTGAATCAAACACGTATCTTTGTGTTGATGTCAGTTCAGTTATAGCAGCCTGAACAACAATAAACACAGCATTAATTTCACCGACACCTTCTTTATTAGTAAAGAGGTCACGCAGCTGCTATGTGATCTCCTTGTCTCTGTCTATACCTCCAGAGCCTCCAAAGCCTGGAGTGTCAACAATAGTCAAAGAGTAATTCACTCTGAAATCCTCCTGATGGTAAAGTTTGTACAGCGTGATTTCTGAAGTTTGACCTTGTGACTTTGACTGACCTTCATCCACTAACTTAAACCGAAACGAGTCTTCCCATCTAACACCTAGAACATAATTTACCATTGCTTTGATGACAGTGGACTTCCCAGCACCTGAGGCTCCAAGGACCATGATGTTTCGGTTACAGTTCATGGATTTCTCTCCAAAATTGAAGCTTGTGCAGCCTTTAATGTCAATTTGTTTTGTTTCTAGTAGAGTTTTGTAAAGTGGTAAACAACCAATTTGTGATGGCAGAAGAGTGCGTTGTTCTTTAACAACAACAGCCAGTCGTTTAGCTTCAGCCTTTGAATCGGTGCACATCTGATTTGGTCCTGTGGTGACTGACAGCCAATGCAACCAAAGTGTTGTAATAATGTTGGGAGGCTTGAAACACAATGAATTTTAGTGTTAAGATTCCCAATATTTTAGGATTTTCTAATACTGTAATGAACTTAGACAGAAGACCCAAATTTTCAGCCAGAAACACAGAAGTAGAATTTAAACATTATTCTGAACTCAGGACTTCAGGAGAGCATCCGCTGGATGGAGACGTAGGTTAGTTGCTTGAAGGAGTTCAATAAAGAAATACATGAAACCAACAAAAGCCACTAACCTTTTCAGAGTCCTTCCTTCAGCGGGGACTGGCAGCTTTAACAGAGCGGACTGCTCCTTTAACTGATGTTGGGTTGCCAACAGTAGGGTGACTTGGCACACAAAGGCAGGCTTGAGGTCCTGGAAGCCAGACTCAGGCTTAATTAACAGGGGGCTAGGCAGGAGGCAGAAGTCCAGGGGCAGAAACAGGGTCGTTGTCCAGAGGGCAGAAAAATCCGACAAGGGCTAGGCAAGAGGGAAAATCCGTGAAACGAAGACATGGTCAAGAACTTGGTCAGGTAACATGAAACGCTGGATACTGCTTGCTTGTTGGCTGGCAATTATCTGGCCCTGTCTGCCTGCCACAGGCTGACTTATAACTGCTTGAGAACAGCTGAGAGGCATGCTGCTGATTGCACTGCAGTGCAGCAGGCAACAGCTGGACTTGATTGCTCACAAGGAGTGCAGAGCAGGAAAACGAGCCAGAATAATAACAGTACCCCCTCCTCAAGGTCCGGCTCCTGACGGACCCCCAGGTTGATCAGGATGGAGGCGGTGAAAGTCTCTGACGAGAGTCCGGTCAAGAATGAAACGGCCTTGAATCCAAGTCCGTTCCTCCGGTCCATACCCTTCCCAGTCCACCAGATATTGGACCCCCCCGTCCCCGCCTCTTGGATTGGAGGATACAGCAGACAGTGTAGATGGGGTCACCATCCAAAAAAACGGGTGGGAGGAGGGGGATTGGAGGTTGGCCCAAAGCGAGGTGGGACATAGGGCTTGACCCGGGACACATGGAATGTAGGCGAAATCTGCATAGACCGGGGTAACTGAAGGCGGACAGCCACTGGGTTCACAACCTTGGAAATGGGGAAAGGGCCAATAAAGCAAGTTGCCAACTTACGGCTCTCCACCCGCAGAGGAAGGTCCTTAGAGGACAACCAGACCTTCTGGCCCACCTGGTAAGTGGGAGCGGGTATGCGATGGCGGTTGGCAGCCCTGGACTGAACCCCAGACATCTTGACCTCCTGGCCCTCCTCCAGATACGTTGACACCTGACGGCGGCGGCATAGGCAGAGGGGACTTTGGCCTCTTTTTCTTGAATCGAGAATGCCGGGGGCTGAACACCATGGACAACATAGAAGTGGGAAAGACCAGTAGTGCAGGACGGGAGAGCGTTAATAGCCTGCTCCACCAATGGTAAATTGTGCGACCATTTAGTTGGGTCAGACTCACAGAGGATTTGGTTTGAATCTCTTGGTTGGCCCTCTCCGTCTTTCCATCAGTCTGTGGGTGGAAACCAGAAGATAAACTGACAGAGATGCCCAGCATGGAGCAAAACTCCCTCCAGAACCTGGAAAAAAACTGTGGTCCTCTGTCAGAGACGATGTCCTTGGGTAGTCCGTGAAGACGGAAGACCTCACGAGCTAAGACCCCCCCAATCTCCTTAGCAGATGGCAGTCCTTTGAGCGGCACCAGATGAAGCATCTTGGAGAACCTGTCGATGATAGTCAACAATATCGTGAAACCATTAGAGGGGGGCAGACCTGTGACAAAGTCCATGGCGATGTGAGACCAGGGACGTGACGGGATCGGGAGGGGTCGCAGCAAACCTGAGGGTGGGCGGCGGGAGGGCTTAGCTTGGCAACATCTTTGACAGGTATCAACAAACTCCTTGACATCCTTCGTCAGAGATGGCCACCAGAACTGGGACCGGACCACCTGTAGTGTCTTGCTGACCCCAGGATGACAGAAAAGATGGGAGCTGTAGCACAAGTCCAGTACCTTTGGGACCAGACGGTCAGGGACAAACAGTTGATCTGGAGGGCACGAAGTGGGAACCGTCAAGTCCCTTATGGCATCCCTGACCTCTCCTTCCAGCTCTAGCATGGTAACAGACAACCGGACCGCCTCAGGGAGAATGAACTCCTCAGCCCCACTGGTCAACAGCTCAGAGGGTTCATGAATTCTGGACAGGGCATCCGGTTTCATGTTTTTGATCCCAGGTCTGAAAGAAAGGACAAAGTTAAATCGCCCGAAGAACAGGGCCCATCTGGCTTGCCTGGAGTTAAGGCGCTTAGCAGACTTCATGTACTCTAGATTCTTATGGTCAGTCTAGACCAGAAACGGTTCCTTGGACCCTTCCAACCAGTGCCTCCATTCTTCAAGGGCTAATTTAACCGCCAGGAGTTCCAGATTCCCCACATCATAGTTGCGCTCTGCCTGTGACAATGTCCTAGAAAAAAAGCACAAGGGTGAATCCGACCCTCTGAGGTCCTCTGGCTCAGGACAGCACCTACCCCAGTGCTAGAGGCATCAACCTCCACAATGAATTGTCTCTCTGTATCAGGGGACCGGAGAACTGGGGCAGTGGTGAACAGGGTCTTGAGCTTGGTGAAAGCCTCTTCTGCTTGACTACTCCAAACAAATTTAACCTTGGATGAGGTTAAAGCATGAAGAGGTGCAGCAACCTGACTGTAGTTGCGGACGAAACGGCGGTAAAAATTAGCAAACCCCATGAACCTCTGCAGTTGCTTACGATCAGTCGGCGTGGGCCATTCTAAGACCGCCGTAACCTTGGAGGGATCAAAAATAACCTTATTGTAGAGATGATGAAACCCAGGAAGGAAGTGGTGGTGGTATGAAACTCACACTTCTCTGCCTTGACGAAAAGGTGGTTCTGGAGTAGGCGGAGGAGGACTGACTGAACATGTTTCTTGTGGGTCTCAAAATCCTGGGAGTATATCAAGATGTCATCAAGATATACAAAAACAAAATGTCCCACCATGTCCCTCAGGATGTCATTGACCAAGGCTTGAAACACTGCTGGAGCATTGGTTAGCCCAAAAGGCATGACCAAGTACTCGTAATGACCGGTGGGAGTGTTGAAAGCCGTCTTCCACTCATCCACTCATCTCCCTCTCTGCTGCGAACTAAATGGTAAGCGTTGTAGATCCAACTTTGTAAAAATCTTGGCTCCTTGAATCTGGTCAAATGCAGAATTCATGAGTGGGAGGGGGTATCGGTTCTTAATAGTGATGTCATTCAGCCCCCCTATTTACATGCATGAATCAAGCGGAGCACTATGGCGAAAGCTGACTGCTCCACCTGTGAAAGTAAAATCTGTCAATCTATATTTGGCATTAAGACAATAATTCTTATTGCCACATTGCTAGACAGGACACTGGGAAAAACAAAAAAACCCCACCACAGAACGGCTTTGAAGGCTTTGTTAGAGAAACAATGTTTTCACTCTTCTCCCTACCGGATTTGGCAAGAGCTTGTATAAATATAAACCAAGACTTGAAAGAGACACACCTACTTTATTCAAAATGAAAACAAAATTCTCCAAAAGCAGTGGTGTAAGTTCTTGTAAAGGATGAAAACATAACAGAAGCAGTGTTGTTTTCACAAGTTTCTTGTAAAGGAAGGGTGTGTAACAATTTTCAAATGCTTGCAATACCAAGCAGTTAATAACTGGAATGGGTGTTGTTTAAGTCGAACAGGTTTGAGGTTATTTTGAAATAATCATTGGAGTGAAGAAACTGAATTGAATCAAATCATTAACTGTTTCGAAGTATTCTCAGTAAAGCTGAGGAAAAGGTAATTGTATGTCCCGGTCAGGACTGGAGCTTCAGTGGTCTGTTTTGTTTCTTCATTTTTTATATTTGTTATTACCAGACATTGCTTTAATTATGTACATTGGCCTTTACTGTTCTTAATTTAATATTTGATTTTCCACTAAATGTCAATAAGCCCTATTTCTTTTATTTTGGTGACATGTAGGTTATATTTTTATTTTCCCCACTTTTAACATTTGTTGTTTTCATTTGAGTGCAGTAAAATTAATTTAAAAACCAGACATTTAGTCACATCACATTTATTTGTTTCGTTTGCATGCTGGAACTGCGTGCACATATAGCTTTTTCATGTCCTGATTCATATAGCAGTGACTGGCAGAAACAGCACCACCACTCCCCACACAGTATTAGTTGCTGAAACACAGCTGCTTGACACAGTTCTGTAATGTCGCTGGTTTGTTGAATCACTACTGATTCATTCGGCATGAACATGAACCCTGTATGCCTTGATTCATGCAAGGTGCGAATCTTACTGAAAGTAGCGCTGTGTCACTGACTACAGCAAGGATTTAGAAGGACAGAAAAACAGGATTTGGGATTGATAATACACTAATTTATGCAATGGACTTTTGGAATTATATTTTTTTCAGAAGGAACAGTTTTTTGATCCAGAAATGGTATTTAGCTATGCATTTTTACCTTTTTCCAATGAGCACTGCATTACGGATGAAATTACAGAAACTTCGGTTTGGGATTTGAAATACGCCAGCAGTACTCTGTGACTGCCCACAGATGGGTACCCTCTCTTGAAGGGAAGTACTGTGTTGAATGTGCTCTACACAGCCCGAACAAAGCAGGCATTGATCATTTTTTTGACCCAAAAGTTGTATGTTGAGTCGTGCCAATTCCTTATCACATATAGTTGTCTCAGCATCATTTGCAAAATCTTTAAGTCTCATTTTTAGCTTTGAAATCAGCAATAAAGAAAAGAATGTTGGAACAGACTATCCCAACCTATATAAATTTGATGTTGCTCTTCTGTGTCATTCACTGCCTCAGAGATGCTGCTATGTCATCAGTGTGGTTTATCTATCCATCCATCCATCCATCTTCTAATCCGGGGTCGAGTCGCGGGGTAAAAGCTTCAGTAGGGAGGCCCAGACGTCCCTCTCCCCGGCCACTTGTGCCAGCTCCTCCGGTGCTGGCACAAGTGGCCTCTGTGTCAGATGTTTAGCTATTCCTCTGCCTTCTTTAGTGATAATGGTACTTGTAATAAATGTAGTATTTTTGTAGCTTTGGAGGCGAGGGTGTCAGAATTGGAGACCCGGCTCCGTGCTATGGAAAAAACAGCTGATAGCCGGATAGACCTTACTTACTTCACTTAGTGGTCTTCCAGAAGCAGCATCCGTGCAGCCGGGTAACCAGGCCGGCTGGGTGACGGTTTGTAGGAAGCATAGCTCTAGATTCCAGCCCCCAGGTCACCACCAACCCGTCTGTGTTTCTAATAAATTTTCCCCACTCAGCGACACACCCGCTGAGAAGCCGACTCTGGTGATTGGGAGCTCTATAGTCAGAAACGTGGCACTAGAAACACCAGGGACCATAGTTAAATGCCTGCCAGGGGCCAGAACGGGCGACATATAATCTTACCTGAAACTGCTGGCTAAGGATAAGCGTAAATACAGTAAGATTGTTATTCACGCTGGCGGTAATGACACCCGGTCACGCCGATCGGAGGTCACTAAAGTTGGTGTTGCTTCGGTGTGTGAGTTTGCTAAAACAATGTCGGACTCCGTAATTTTCTCTGGTCCCCTGCCTGATCTGACCAGTGATGACATGTTTAGCCGCATGTCATCATTCAACCGCTGGTTGTCTAGGTGGTGTGGCCTGAAAACGACGTGGGCTACATTGATAACTGGCGAACTTTCTGGGGAAAACCTGGTCTGATCCGGAGAGACGGCATCCATCCTACTTTGGATGGTGCAGCTCTTCTTTCTAGGAATCTGGCCGGATTTATTAGTTCTCCTAAATGCTGACAACTCAGGGTCCAGACCAGGAAGCAGAGCCGTAGTTTAACACACCTCTCTGCAGCTTCTGTACTGTTACCCACCCATTATCCTATTGAGACAGTGTCTTTCTCACGGCCAAAACTTAACAGATCAAAAACTGATCTAAAAGGAACAAACCATAAAAATCTAATAAAAATCAATACGGCTCACCTTGAACCAAAAACTAAAACAATTAAATGTGGTCTATTAAATATAAAGTCTCTCCCTCCAAAGACTTTGTTAGTTAATGAATTGATTTCTGATAAACAGATTGATTTATTTTGTCTCACAAAAACCTGGCTACAAGAGGACTACGTTAGTATAAATGAGTCAACTCCCTCCAATTATTCAAATTTCCACATTCCTAGATCTGTGGGAAGAGGAGGAGGAGTGGCAACCATCTTTCAGTATGATTTATTAATTAGTCCCAGGCCAATTAATAATTACAGTTCTTTTGAACATTTAACCCTCAGTTTCCCTCATCCAAACTGCAAAGCAATAAAACCTCTTCTGTTTGTTGTTTTGTATCGTCCACCAGGCCCTTACACTCAGTTTTTGGATCAGCTGTCAGACTTCTTATCTGATTTGGTGATAAACACCGACAAGGTTATTAT
This sequence comes from Fundulus diaphanus, assembly GCA_037039145.1. NCBI lineage: Eukaryota > Metazoa > Chordata > Actinopteri > Cyprinodontiformes > Fundulidae > Fundulus > Fundulus diaphanus. The sequence goes on from CM073133.1 coordinate 6,171,159, forward strand.
AGTGGGTGATTTAAACATTCATGTTGACACTGAATGTGATAACCTTAGTGTACCCTTTAAAACTATCCTAGATTCAATTGGTTTTGCTTAAAATCTGCATAAACCGACGCACTCTTGGTTCCATACTTTAGACCTTGTGCTGACATATGGCATTGACTGTGAAGAATTAACAGTATTTCCTCACAACCCTGTCCTATCTGATCATTTTTAATAACATTTGAGTTTAATCTAACTGAGTTCTCCACCCCCAAAAGAGGGTTCCATTAAAGTAGATCTCTATCAGACAATGCTGCATCAAACTTTAAAGAGTCTGTCCCCCTTTTAATATCGTCAGTATTGCAGAAATACCCTGCAGATAGCAGCAATGTTGTTTCTTCCCATTCACAAATAGATGTCTTTGTTAACGGTATGACTTTGTCATTGCGTTCTGCATTGGACAATGTAGCTCCCTTGAAAAAGAAAGTGATTATTCACAGGAAGCTGGCTCCCTGGTTTAATTCAGAGCTGCGTTCCTTGAAGCACAATGTTAGGAAATTGGAGAGAAAATGGCGCTCTACACACCAAGAGGAATCCTACCTAATCTGGAGGGACAGTCTATTGTTGTATAACAAGACCCTTTGCAGAGTTAGAGCAGCATATTTTTCATGATTAATTGAGGAGAACAAAAATAATCCTATATTTCTCTTCAGTACAGTTGCCAAACTTACACAGAGTCATAGCTCCGTTGATCCATCCATTCCCTTTGTAATATTCTGTTCTGGTTTGTTTATTATATGGTTAAGTTTAGCTCTTTCCTGTATTCTGTTTAGGCTTATTTGTATCTTTAGACTTGTTCTGTTTGCTCCCTTGATCATTTCCACCTGGTTTTAGTTAATTGGTCCCTCCCTGCTACCTTGTCTGCCCGCCTATTTAAACCTCTCTTTGTGTTCAGTTTGTTGCCGGGACTTCACAATCATTTCGTCGTTCCTTGGTAAGAGCCTTCCAGCATTTTTGTCGAGTCTGACCTGTTCTTTGTTTTTTGAGTTTGTCCAGTCGTTTGATGTATGGATTACCATCAGCCTGGATCCGGTCTGTTTTGCCTGTTTTATTCCTTCAATAAACACCACCTAAAGGATTACTACTGCGTCTGGCTGACTCTGGGTTCATCTCCACACAAATCATCACACCCTTAGCTCTTAGCAGTAAGGATTTTATGGGATTCTTCATAAATAAAATTGATTCCATTAAAAATAAAATAATTGGCATCCTCCCAAACATGATTACCTCGTCCTCAGTAAGTGAGGCAGCGTTGGAGGAATCTTTAGAAACTGCGCTGTGTCTGAACTGTCTAGAAGCAGTAGAGCTTTCTGAGCTATCTAAAATATTAGCTTCATCTAAACCTTCTACCTGTATGTTAGACCCAATCCCAACCAAATTGTTTAAGGAGGTATTCCCTTTGATCAGTGGTCCTATTTTAGACATGATTAATCTATCCTTAGTAAATGGATATGTACCACAGGCTTTTAAAGTAGCTGTTATTAAACCTTTACTTAAGAAACCATCGTTTGATCAAGATGAGTTAGTAAATTACAGACCTATATCTAATCTTCTTTTGTTATCTTAAATTCTCGAGAAAGTAGTTGCTAATCAACTTTGTAAACATTTACAAAGTAATGACCTACTTGAGGAGTTTCAGTCAGGCTTCAGAGCTCATCATAGCACTGAAACGGCTCTGGTGAAGGTCACTAATGATATTCTCATGGCCTCAGATAATGGACTTGTGTCTATACTTGTCCTGCTAGATCTCAGTGCTGCATTTGACACAGTTGAGCACAATATTCTCCTACAAAGACTTGAGCATACTGTAGGGATTAAGGGGAAAGCATTAGGCTGGTTTAAATCTTATCTGTCGAACAGATTCCAGTTTGTTCATGTTAATAATAAATCTTCTTCAAGCTCTAGGGTCACTTGTGGAGTACCACAGGGTTCAGTCCTTGGACCAATTCTCCTTACTATATATATGCTTCCGATTGGCAAAATTATTAGACAGCATGGGATTAATTTCCACTGTTATGCTGATGACACTCAGCTATATTTATCCATAAATCCTGATGAATCCAATCAATTACTTCGACTGCAGTCATGTCTTGATGACATCAAAAGCTGGATGACTTTAAATTTCCTGCACTTAAATTCTGACAAGACAGAAGTTATAATCTTTGGACCAGAGTCCTCAAAAAATAAACTTCTTAATCAATCACTGAATCTGGATGGCATTAACTTGGCCTCTGGTAGTAAAGTAAAAAATCTTGGTGTTATTTTAGACCAAGACATGTCATTTAAATCCCATATTAAACAGGTTTCCAGAGTTTCCTTTTTTCACCTCAGGAATATCGCTAAAATTAGAAACATTCTGTCCAGGGGTGATGCTGAAAAACTAGTCCATGCATTTGTTACTTCAAGGCTGGACTATTGTAATTCTTTACTATCAGGAAGTCCACAAAATGCAGTTCAAAGTCTTCAGCTGATCCAAAATGCTGCAGCGAGAGTTCTGATGAAAATCAACAAGAGGGATAATATTTCTCCAATTTTAGCTTCCCTTCACTGGCTTCCTGTTAAATCAAGAATAGAATTTAAAATTCTTCTTCTAACGTATAAAGCCCTTAATAATCAAGCTCCATCATGTATCAGAGCTCTGATTACCCCGTATGTTCCTAACAGAGCACTTCGCTCTCAGACTGCAGGTCTGCTGGTGGTTCCTAGAGTCTCTAAAAGTAGAATGGGAGGTAGATCCTTTAGCTATCAGGCTCCTCTCCTGTGGAACCAACTCCCAGTTTTGGTCCGTGAGGCAGACACCCCGTCTACTTTTAAGACTAATCTTAAAACTTTCCTTTTTGACAAAGCTTATAGTTAGAGAGGCTCATGTTACCCTGAGCTACCTCTATAGTTATGCTGCTATAGGCTTAGGCTACTGGAGGACATCAGGGCCTATTTTTCTCACTCTACTGATTTCTACTGTTCTCCAGATTTGCATTGCATTACATTGAAATGACTGTTGTCATTTCAGCTTTTAACTTTTTGTTCTCTCTCTTTTTTCTTCATAGTAGGTACACCTGGTCTGACGTTCTGTTGACTGTGAAATCATCCAGGGAGGACAGACCACCGACTATTACCATCTAATGTAGAACAGATTACTAGATCAATGTGTGCTTCTGTGCTTTTTGTCTGTCTTGTTGTGTCTCTGCTCTGTCTTCTGTAACCCCCAGTCGGTCGAGGCAGATGACCGTTCATACTGAGCCCGGTTCTGCTAGAGGTTTTTCCTTCCCGCTAACGGGTGTTTTTTCTTTCCACTGTCGCTTCATGCTTGCTCAGTATCAGGGATTGCAACAAAGCCATGTACAATGCAGACGACTCTCCCTGTGGCTCTACGCTTCTCCAGGAGTGAATGCTGCTTGTCGGGACTTTGATGCAATCAACTGGTTTCCTTATATAGGAACATTTTTGACCAATCTGTATAATCTGACCCAATCTGTATAATATGATTGAACTTAACTTTGTAAAGTGCCTTGAGATGACATGTTTCATGAATTGGCGCAATATAAATAAAATTGAATTGAATTGAATTTTTGGTCACCTTCACTTTGTTTTCTCTTCATTAAAGTCTCTTTCAGAGAAAATGGAGAGTTGTGTAATTAGTCAGTTGTTCCTGTTTTCATAGAGAGACTTGCAGAGACACAGCTACTTGTCAGCTCACCGCTGACATCTTTAAAACAGTGGTATGTGGTTCAGCAACTTCACTTGAAAGAACACATATTTAACAATAGAGAATATACCCAGCAATCGTCTGTTTTGTACTTCTGCCAAAGATTTTTTTAACTTCCTAAACTTGAGTGCAGTTTTTGATAGCAAACCCACATTTTTGATGTAAGATGATGAAAACTGTACCTGCCTGAAACCTGCCACTTTTGTATTCCTCAGACATCAAAAATAAGTGCAATAAACTAAATAATTTGATTGTAATAAGTATTAAAATAAAACATGGGTGTGACACAGGCCCCCCAGTTTCACCCACTGTGGCCAAATTGGTACATGAAGTAGGTGGAGAGCAGAGCACTTAGTGTTGATAAGTGACTTCCCGCGGCGCCTCCGGGCAGCTGCTAGGCGTACAGTTCCGACCAACTCTCAGACATTTTTCATAAAAAATGTCACCAAACTCGCTAGAAACCTCTCATCTACCCAGCCGATCAGTACTTGATCGCCAGCGCCTGCTGGAGTTACGGTCATGTAGTGTTTTTGGACTTTTAACCACTATTATGCTCGATTGTTTATGCGTCTTCAGAGTACTAGGGGTACCAGTCCCGGGGGGCCTGTGAGGCGGCGGACTCGACGAGCAGTTCACCCCGGTGGAGCGCGAAGCGCAAGCGGTGCAACCGGCCGAAGAAACGTGGCTTCTGCGGAGGTTTAGCATCTAAGCTAAAGGCTAACCCCCATAGATCACCGCTACAATCCATCCTGCTCTCCAACGTCCGCTCACTGGACAACAAAATAGACCATTTACAACTCGAGCTCTCTGCAAAAAGGGAATTCAGGGACCGCTGCGCTCTGATCCTGACGAGACATGGCTTACATCAGCCAGCTTTCCTTCATTGGCTTCCTGTTAAATCAAGAATATAATTTAAAATTCTTCTTCTAACATATAAAGCCCTTAATAATCAAGCTCCATCATATATCAGAGCTCTGATTACCCCGTATGTTCCTAACAGAGCACTTCGCTCTCAGACTGCAGGTCTGCTGGTGGTTCCTAGAGTCTCTAAAAGTAGAATGGGAGGCTGTTTTATGAAATGTTTATTTCAGGATCGGGGGAGATCGGCAACGTACACAAATAAGGACAAACACTGTTCTGTTTAGAATAATAATGCTCACATTTATTGTTCCCCACAGAATACAGCAAAGTAAAACATCAAGCTCTTCACACGCAAAGTAGCAAGCATTTAAAGCCGACAAGCTTTCAAACAGGCGTGACGCTCAACAGATTCTCAGAATAAGCTCTTACCGTTGACACGAACTGGGAGCCCTCAGTCCTAGGTTAAGATCAGCGTTCACGATGCCGGTATCCACACACGAACCCACGGCAGACTCACTGGGCTGAAGGCAGTCTCCTCTTTATATACTTGTAAACATAGAGTCAGATGTGGAGCGAGAGTGGCCATTTCTCCCTCCACAGCTGCCCTGCTTCCCAAAGCATGTTTCCAAAACAGAACCCGTTCCCAGCATCTCAGCAGTGTGCGAAGCAAAATAATATGAATACAGCAAATATAAGCAAAAAATAAGGAATACAGAATCAGTCTTTCCCACAACACATTGTCATAGGTTCCCACCACAAGTTAAAACAAGTCTTAACAAAATAACACATGTTGTTAGCACGTTCAGTTTATGTGAACTCAAAAACAAGTAATACAAGTGAAACAGGTTATATAACTGAGCAGGTTTTCCCATAATACATTGTTATAGAGCAAAAATAATTCTTTAATACATCAGAGGCAGATCCTTTAGTTATCAGGCTCCTCTCCTGTGGAACCAACTCCCAGTTTTGGTCCGTGAGGCAGACACCCTGTCTACTTTTAAGACTAATCTTAAAACTTTCCTTTTTGACAAAGCTTATAGCTATAGACCAGTTCATTGTTATTGTTTTGATTCGGGTTTTTCGCGCATGCGCGCCGGACTGGTTGGCAAAAGACGAACACAATGGCGGACGCAAACAGAGAAACTGACGAGTTCTCCGCGTATTTTTCTTCTTTAGATAACGTATCACAAGATCGTTTTAAGAGTAAGTTGATGGTTGATGGTATCAGATTGCCAGATCCACACAGCTGCCTTATAAACACGCAGGCCAGTACAGACGAGAGAGCATGGTAGCATGAAACCCCTGGACGGCTACAATTATTTTATATCGGGACATTAAGCGGGTCAGAAAATGGATGGATGGATGTTCAGACATATTTGTGTAACATAAAGCGGAGTCGGACACAGACCGCGCCTCAGCAGAGAGGAAGACCCACCACCGGTAGGTTAAAAAAAAACATTGTTCACTAAGGATTATTTTGGTGTTTATGTCTTGTTAAAATGGGTGGGGGTGTCGGCGATGTTGCAGCGTAAACACAGACGTACTAGCGCGCGTGAACAGGGGTGTAATGCAGCCGCTGTCTGGAGCACATTATTGTACACTGATTGCACGAAGAAACCTAAAATGATGCGGCCTGCTGCTGCTGCAACGCATCGACTCCGCTTCTCCCGGCCCCGTCTAGCGATCGCCATCTCCCCTCCGCCGCTATTTAAGTAGAATAATTTCTAGTGCAGAATTAAGTTGTATTTACCGGAGATGAAGTGTAGACTGCAAATTCTGTCGTAGTATGATGGCTCCCCCAGTCCACTGGGAGTGTCTGCCTGCGCTCTTTTCATTAAAAATATCCATTTCTTTCTTCTTCCCTCGTCCTTCGGTAAACGACAGAAACGTACATACAACGATTTGGAATGCCTCTCTGTGCAACCGGGATCACAACAAGTCGTAGACATTGTTTAGATTCCAAAAATAAACTAACTAAAAATACGCTCTAAATCACAGTTTTGTCACAGTAGTAGACGAGAACAGCGCTGTTTTTGCCAACCACCGTGACCCGGATGTAGCGCTGAAGTCGCGTGACGTCACGCGTGAACTGGTCTATAGCTAGAGTGGCTCATGTTACCCTGAGCTACCTCTATAGTTATGCTGCTATAGGCTTAGGCTACTGGAGGACATCAGGGCCTATTTTTCTCACTCTACTGATTTCTACTGTTCTCCAGTCTAGTGTTCCCTTGTTTTGCATTGCATTACATTGAAATGACTGTTGTCATTTCAGCTTTTAACTTTTTGCTCTCTCTCTTTTTTCTTCATAGTAGGTACACCTGGTCTGGTGTTCTGTTAAGTGTGACATCAGCCAAGGAAGACAGATCACCCTCTATTACCATCTAATGTAGAATAGATTACTGGATCAATGTGTGCTTCTGTGCTTGTTTGTCTCTCTTGTTGTGTCTCTGCTCTGTCTTCTCTAACCCCCAGTCGGTCGAGGCAGATGACCGTTCATACTGAGCACGGTTCTGCTGGAGGTTTTTCCTTCCCGTTAATGGGGAGTTTTTACTTATGTCGCTTCATGGTTGCTCAGTATGAGGGATTGCTGCAAAGCCATGGACAATGCAGACAACTCTCCCTGTAGCTCTACGCTTCTCCAGGAGTGAATGCTGCTTGTCGGGACTTTGAAGCAATCAACTGGTTCCCTTATATAGGAAACTTTTGACCAATCTGTATAATATGATTGAATTTGACCTTGTAAAGTGCCTCGAGATGACATGTTTCATGAATTGGCGCTATATAAATAAAATTTAATTGAATTGAATCATCAATCCCGGACAACGCCGTTAGCCTGGAGGGGCTAGCTACTTTCCGCGCCGACAGAAGTAAACAACACAGCGGTAAGATCGAGGAGGCGGACTCTGCGTTTACATCAATAACACCTGGTGTAAAAATGCTAGATTAGTCACAAGCTTTTGCTCTCCGGACATCAAGCTCATGACTATTAGCTGCAGACCCTTTTACTTGCCTAGAGATCTTCCTGTTATCATCACAGCGGTGTACGTCCCTCCGAGCGCTAATACAAAAGATGCTGTGAGTGTTCTCTATCGGACTATCTCTGAGCTGCAATCTGCACACACAGAGGGGGTTTTCATCATTGCTGGGGATTTTAACCAGGCAAATATGAAAACTGTTCTCCCTCATTTCTACCAACACGTGGATTTTGCTACTCGGGGAGAGAACACTCTAGACTTAGTTTACACAAATATTAGTCCATGCATTTGTTACTTCAAGGCTGAACTATTGTAATTCTTTACTATCAGGAAGTCCACAAAATGCAGTTCAAAGCCTTCAGCTGATCCAAAATGCTGCAGCAAGAGTTCTGATGAAAATCAACAAGCGGGATCATATTTCTCCAATTTAAGCTTCCCTTCATTGGCTTCCTGTTAAATCAAGAATAGAATTTAAAATTCTTCTTCTAACGTATAAAGCCCTTAATAATCAAGCTCCATCATATATCAGAGCTCTGATTACCCCGTATGTTCCTAACAGAGCACTTCGCTCTCAGACTGCAGGTCTGCTGGTGGTTCCTAGAGTCTCTAAAAGTAGAATGGGAGGCAGATCCTTTAGCTATCAGGCTCCTCTCCTGTGGAACCAACTCCCAGTTTTGGTCCGTGAAGCAGACACCCTGTCTACTTTTAAGACTAATCTTAAAACCTTCCTTTTTGACAAAGCTTATAACTAGAGTGGCTCATGTTACTCTGAGCTACCTTTATAGTTTTGCTGCTATAGGCTTAGGCTACTGGAGGACATCAGGGCCTATTTTTCTCACTCTACTGATTTCTACTGTTCTCCAGTCTACTGTTCTCCAGATTTGCATTGCATTACATTGAAATGACTGTTGTCATTTCAGCTTTTAACTTTTTGTTCTCTCTCTTTTTTCTTCATAGTAGGTACACCTGGTCTGACGTTCTGTTGACTGTGAAATCATCCAGGGAGGACAGATCACCAACTATTACCATCTAATGTAGAACAGATTACTAGATCAATGTGTGCTTCTGTGCTTTTTTGTCTCTCTTGTTGTGTCTCTGCTCTGTCTTCTGTAACCCCAGTCGGTCGAGGCAGATGACCGTTCATACTGAGCCCGGTTCTGCCGGAGGTTTTTTTTCCCGTTAATGGGTGGTTTTTCTTCCCACTGTCGCTTCATGCTTGCTCAGTATGAGGGATTGCAGCAAAGCCATGTACAATGCAGACGACTCTCCCTGTAGCTCTACGTTTCCCCAGGAGTGAATGCTGCTTGTCGGGACTTTGATGCAATCAACTGGTTTCCTTATATAGGACATTTTGACCAATCTGTATAATCTGACCCAATCTGTATAATATGATTGAACTTGATTTTGTAAAGTGCCTTGAGATGACATGTTTCATGATTTGGCGCTATATAAATAAAATTGAATTGAATTGAATTGAATTGAATCTCCTCCGCTCTTCACCTGAGCCTGACACACCTTGAGGAGAAGAACACGCATGTGCGGATGCTGTTCCTGGACTTCAGTTCAGCGTTCAACACCATCATCCCACAGCATCTGGTGGAAAAACTGGAACATCTGGGCTTCAGCACACCCCTTCGCAACTGTCTGCTAAACTTTCTCACCAACAGACCTCAGTCATTCCGGGTCGGACAGAACACCTCTGATGTCATCACCCTCAGAATGGGCTCCCCTCAGGGCTGCGTCCTGAGTCCCCTGCTGTTCACCCTGATGACTCATGACTGCGTCCCCAGGTCCACCACCAATCACATCGTGAAGTTTGCAGACGACACAACGGTGGTGGGCCTGATCAGAGACGACAACGATCAGGACTACAGAGAGGAGGTTGAGCAGCTGGTGGGCTAGTGAAGAGACAACAGCCTGATCCTGAACGTGGAGAAGACAAAGGAGATCATCGTCGACTTCAGGAAGAACTGCTCATCAACAGCTCAGCTGTGGAGGTGGTCAGCAGCACCAAGTTCCTGGGGGTGCACATCACAGACAACCTCACCTGGTCTGTGAACACCACGTCACTGGTGAAGAGGGCACAGAAGCGCTTGTACTTCCTGTGGAGGATGAGGAGAGCCCACCTGCCCCCGCCCATCCTCACGACTTTCTACAGAAGCAACATAGAAAGCATTCTGACCAGCTTTCTCTCTGTGTGGTGTGGTGGCTGCAGTGCTTCCGACTGGCAGAACGTGAGGAGAGTGGTGAGGACAGCAGAAGGGATCATCGGGGCTCCTCTTCCCTCCATAAAAGACATTTCATCTCAGCGCTGCATGTCCCAAGCCTGTAACATCATCAGGGACCCCTCACACCGCCACCATGGACTGTTCTCCCCGCTGCCTTCTGGGAAGAGGTTCCGCAGCATCTGCTGCAGGTCCACCAGGTTCTGCAAAAGCTTTTTCCCTGTTGCCATCAGACTGTTGAACTGCTGAACTATAAACTCTGCACAACATTTGCATATTTGCACATTTGCATCACTGCATCTCTATCTAGCATTATAAATGCTGTCGAACTCTTAGTTTCTAAATGAATTCTTGCACAAATGCCCACAATCAATTCTGCACATACAAATGGTTTTAAAAATACTCACCTGTACACTGTGATTTTCTCCTGCATTGTTTACATTTCAATTGTTTACTTTTAAATCACTGCTGCACCTTATACTGTAATTTAATTTACTGTAATTTACAAGCTGTATGCAACGAAATTTTTTTCTGTACGCACTCTGCATACAAAATGACAAATAATGTTGTCTAAGTCTAAGTCTAAGTCTGAACACCAACAACTCAGATACATGGATGACACAAAATCCAAACAAAGTTGAGGCAATCAGTAACTACATCTACTCAGTAACAGGTGAAAGATTGGTTGCCTTCCATTTCAGCCTGTTTGCTGTTGCCATTGACATGTTTTTCTCTATTTTTTGTACGGTGACCTTGAGTGTCCAGATGGGCGCGGGTGGCCCAGAAGCGGGGTACGCCCTGTACAGGTCGCCAGTCCATCACAGATTACCAGGTTCTTAGTCACTCACTGCTGCTATCATCTACTGCCCCCCTTAACCATGTCCCGCATTTATTTCAAATTTCATAGATTTTGTCAGAACGCTGTCCTCCATCTCTCCATCTGTACTGGTTCTTTGTGACTTCAACATCCACATTGACTCCCCCACAGCCAAATTAACATCTGAATTCTTGGAACCAACTCCCAGTTTTGGTCCGTGAAGCAGACACCCTGTCTACTTTTAAGACTAATCTTAAAACCTTCCTTTTTGACAAAGCTTATAACTAGAGTGGCTCATGTTACCCTGAGCTACCTCTATAGTTATGCTGCTATAGGCTTAGGCTACTGGAGGACATCAGGGCCTACTTTTCTCACTCTACTGATTTCTACTGTTCTCCAGTCTACTGTTCTCCAGATTTGCATTGCATTACATTGAAAAGACTGTTGTCATTTCAGCTTTTAACTTTTTGTTCTCTCTCTTTTTTCTTCATAGTAGGTACACCTGGTCTGACGTTCTGTTGACTGTGAAATCATCCAGGGAGGACAGATCACCGACTATTACCATCTAATGTAGAACAGATTACTAGATCAATGTGTGCTTCTGTGCTTTTTTGTCTCTCTTGTTGTGTCTCTGCTCTGTCTTCTGTAACCCCAGTCGGTCGAGGCAGATGACCGTTCATACTGAGCCCGGTTCTGCCGGAGTTTTTTTTTTTCCCGTTAATGGGTGGTTTTTCTTCCCACTGTCGCCTCATGCTTGCTCAGTATGAGGGATTGCTGCAAACCCATGTACAATGCAGACGACTCTCCCTGTGGCTCTACGGTTCCCCAGGAGTGAATGCTGCTTGTCGGGACTTTGATGCAATCAACTGGTTTCCTTATATAGGACATTTTGACCAATCTGTATAATCTGACCCAATCTGTATAATATGATTGAACTTGATTTTGTAAAGTGCCTTGAGATGAGATGTTTCATGATTTGGCGCTATATAAATAAAATTGAATTGAATTGAAAATTAATTAAACAAATAACTAACAGAATGGGCATCTAGTCAAAAACTGCACGACAGAGTCCGAAAACTAAAATAGGCAAACTCCCAAAAAAACAACAACTTTACAGTCAGTTTAAGGTGTCAGGTAATCCCTGTGTGACCACCTTGTTGTCTCCTGTGCCCAACCTGGTTCCAACCATTGAAACACTTGAACCACCTGTGACAGTTTCAAACCACAGCAGCTTGTCCTGGGCATCTCCAAACCCCTGTGTGTGAAATATCTCTCGTTGTAAGCCCAGGATATCACCTTATGTCCTATTCAACATGTTCTTTGCACAGCTGGAGTTCCAATTTTGGGTGACATTGCAGATTTAATGTTCCTCAGAGTTATTTATTCGTCGATATCATCTTCAACTTATAGGCCTTTTATCATCACAGCCACCCTGCAATCCTGACCAAATCCAAAAAAATCCAACCAATCTAATTGGCTTTATTTCTTTTAAATAATGTAAGAGGGAAATTTTTAAATTATCCTGGCCTAAAAGACCTCTAGGCTAATAGTTAGTTAAACTCATTAATATGTCTATTCTTTCATCAGGATATTTTAACATCTGGTTAAAAAGAGAAGTATTGGATTATTTGCATCCCAGCGGAGGGATATTAAATCTTGCAGGTAACTGTGTGTAATTTCAATATAAATTTTACAGGGGCTTTAATAATCAATTTATCCATGTTAGTTAGTAGAACGAGCCCCACCACCACACGTTGATGGGCCTTCTCCGTGACTGGCGACCACATCTGAGGGTCCTGCCTCTTCGCCGCTGGCCACATCTGAGGGCCTGCTTCGCTTTCCGCCCATGTTACCGAGTGCCGAGAGGGGGTTCAGGGGGACCCGCCTCTGCCTGACGCTCTCAAGCCCCGTGAGGAACGGGTTCAGGGGAACCCGCACTCCTCCACCGCTCACAAGTCCCGGGTACAGGGGGATCCACCGGCCTGGGTGATGGTGGACCCGCGGGCCTCCACCGCATCCAAGTCCAGTGAGGCGGTCCAGGAGGGCCCGCCTCCAGCCGTCGCTCCCAAGTCCAGTTAGGTGGTCCAGAGCCTCGCCACTGGGGTAGCCCACCACAACGTCTGTAACATACTCTGCTTCTACGCCACTGGGGTCACCCACCGGAGGCTCCTCCTGGTCGTCAGCCGCTGCCGGTGGATCCACCTGGCCTTCAGTCATCGGTCGAGATGCCTCCTGGCCTCCAGTCGTCGGCCGAGCGACCCCCTGCCCTCCAGTCGTCTGCCATGCTGCCTCCCGGCCTCTCAGAGCTCTTATGTTATCTATTTTACGTAGGCCTGGGCAACGATTAAAATCTTTAATCGCGATTAATCGCATAATTTGCCCGATTAATCATGATTAATCGCATTGTATGCGCAAACTCCAAGAATGAATTCAAAAGTAGTGTAAAGAGCACTTTTATTTTAATGTTCTGCTGCCATATGAACAAAAGTGTTGTAACATTTGTAGCACTTATCAGTAATACATATTTAGTGTAAAGCTCAACTTAAACATGTAAAACAAAAATAGCAATAATAATAAATTAAAGTTTATTGCCACTGACAGGAAATTCTCTTTATGGGGAAACAATCTACCAAAAACAGGCAATTTCTGAGGTAACAGCAGGGAGCAGCATTACCATTTTATGTTCAATACCAAAGTGTGAAGCACAAAAAAGGTCTACAGTAGCTATCCACTTCGCCATTACATTGGTTAGCTTCTCTGAGTCATTGAATTGTTTGGTGATGTCTACAGTGTGTTTGGCATTTAAGTGATATGTTAAGCTCAAGGTGCTCCGGTGATAAGAAAGTTTAACTTGGCAGTGGTTACAACCAGGCCAGCTGACAGCTTTGCTAGGGCCCGGGACAACGCAGTCTTTTTGGGCCCCCCTCTACACCTGCCGCCACAACACACACACACACACACACACACACACACACACACACACACACACACACACACACACACACACACACACACACACACACACAACACACCAAAAAAAGTCAACTTAACTGTATACTTCATGCCCTGGGAATCTCTATTTTATACTGGATATTTTCAACCCATCTATTGAATTTAGTTCACTAGTTGATCTTTTCTTCATAAGAGAACAGCAGCACTGCAGCCAAAATATGGACTTTTTTGACCTGCTGTATATTAGCCAGTCCCTAAGCTTGATGTATCATGAAACTGTTGACCTTTTGGGTTTTGTGGTTTTTATTTTATTATTACAATTAAATAATAATAATAATAATAACAATAATGTTATGTTCAGTGTTTTTTTCGCTAATCCACCTCTTATATCTTTCAACCCTTATGTAATTTTGTCTGTGATGTGTGCCCCTGCCTGTTGCTTTAATCCTATAAATTTCCCCGTCGTGGGATAAAAAAAGGATTAGCTAATGTTATCTTATCTTAAATAACACTTTTTAATATATGTACTGGGTTCTTTCAAGGTCTTAATTATATTTTCTGTGTGGGCTCCAGTAACATATGATAGATAATATCTACTTTGAAAGTTAACATGAACTGCTGCTGAAGATGACCACTCTGATCTACCTGGATGTTCCCTGGAGGACTGAAATGCCTCAGTCAGAGACGTCTGTGGGTCTGTCGGGGCAATGACAGAAGTTTCGTCTCCTCTCTCCGTTTCTGTGGCTCGCCGTTTTCTTGCTCATGTTTTTTCACGTGCTTAGATAAATTTGTTGTGTTTCCACTGAAATTAACCGGCTTTTTACAAAACATACAGCTTGATTTCATTTACGGTATTAAAATAAAGCCAAACGGTGCTACTTCCCCTGTTCATGTTTTTCCGCTGCTGCGGTCTCTCTCAGCAACGCGATTGTTTGTGTGTTGAGTTTGTGTGAGAGCTCAGTGGGCGGGCGGGCCAGGCTAAGCCTGCGTGCTGATTGGCTGGCGCCGCTGAGCCATGTACGAGAGGGGAGGGGGAGCAGCAGAGTGCTGTCGTGACACAGCGCGCTGCAGTCAGCGCGCGTGCTGACTGACACTGACTGAAAGCATGTGAGCAACATGCGTTAATGCGCGATAAAATAAATATCGCCGTTAATAGTCTAATGAATTAACGCGAAATTAATGCGTTAACTTGCCCAGCCCTAATTTTACGTAATACATTTAATGTCCAAATTATCTCTTAATTTCTGAGTAACAGGGAATATGGTCGAGCTCACCACACCACCGATTTTAGAGGTATTTTGACATGTCCCTGGTCGTTCTCGCCTGGTCCGGCAGCTCCATCACCTCCTCATGGTTGGACAGAGGAGGTGACCCTGTAACCTCTACCGCCTGGCAGAGGGTAGAGATTACAGGGTGGGCTCCTTCCTGTTCAGCCTCCTGCTTGCACTTGGCTCAACCTCTCCCACCACCAGACGAGAGGGTGGTGGACATATATCCTGACATGTCTAAGGTTCCCTCCAAATAACACGACCAGAGGGGGGTCTTTAATATGTATCAACCATCCAGACCACTAAGGTCTTCTGGCTCCAGCCTACTCTGCATACCCAGAATCAGAACTAAACACGTAGAAGCAGCATTTAGCTCCTATGCTCCACTTATCTGGAACAAACTTCCAGAAAACTGTAAAAATGCTGAATGCCTACGTTCCTTTAAATCAAGACTAAAAACTCATTTGTTTAGGACTGCCTTCGACTGCACTAGTTAAACAGTCCAATGCAATTTTTTTGTTTCCAACTGCTTTTTCCTACTTACTTTTCTTCTGCTTTATTTCCTGTATTTTAATCATGTAAAGCACTTTGCATTGTCTGTGTACTGAATTGTGCTATATAAATAAATATGTCTTGCCTTGCCTTGCCTTTAATAAAGCCAAGGCCACAAGCCTACCTTCTCACCATCCTTTTGACTGTTGTATTGATTTGTTACCCGTTACCTCTCCCCCCAGGGGCCGCCTTTAATCCTTGTCCGCCTCTGAGTCCAAAGCCATGAAGCGTTACATTGATGACTCCCTCAGAGCCGTTATTATCCGTCCCTCCTACTCCCCTGCTGGCACAGAGTTTTTCTTTGTAGAGAAGAAGGACGGCTCACTCCATTCCTGTATTGACTACCGGGGACTTAACGACATCTCGGTCAAGAACCGATATCCCATCCATCTTATGAACATGCCGTTTGATCAGATCAGCAGGGCTAAGATTTTCACGGGGGTTGTGTGTCAACCCCCATGTTGTAAACTCCTGACCCCTTCCATTCCTTCCTTGAAGTCACACAATAAAGGCAGAAAGACAGAGGTAGCCCGGCGCAGATGATCCCAGACTGTCAGGGAATGAAAGGATCTGTTTGGGTCCCTCTGCCCTCTTCTGCAGAAAAGTCTAAACTAGTGTTTGTGTGGTTTTCTTTGTAGCATAATAAAGGATAATTTTTCATTAACCTTTTCAGATCTGCCGTTCAGAACTGAATAAAATTCAGAAGAAGTGTTTCTGTCGCTAAAACTAAATGCAGAAGGATTTAGGACTCATTTTTTAGAGGGATAAAAGCAAGTTTGTCTTTTTCTATATTATATCCAAATCTGAAATTGTGAATAGAATAAAGTGTACAAGTACCTACGAAATACATAAATTATTCATTTTTGGTTCACTCAACTCCAGTTTTAAATATATTTTAAAATGTATAGTCTGTATTCAGTCCTTAATTCTGAGTGTTTGTCAATACTATTGCCACATTAATTTACAGTAACAGGTTATGCATAAACATCATAAATGTTAGTGAGTGTTTTGGATATTGAAGAATTTGAAACGCTTTCTATGAAAACACTTTCTGTGCTATAGATTGTACTAAATCATAAACTGTCAGTTTTTGGTCACCTTCACTTTGTTTTCTCTTCATTAAAGTCTCTTTCAGAGAAAATGGAGAGTTGTGTAATAAGTCAGTTGTTCCTGTTTTCATAGAGAGACTTGCAGAGACACACCCACTTGTCAGCTCATCGCTGACATCTTTAAAACAGTGGTATGTGGTTCAGCAACTTTACTTGGAAGAACACATATTTACGTAACAATAGAGAATATACCCAGCAATCGTCTGTTTTGTACTTCTGCCAAAGATTTTCTTAACTCCCTAAACTTGAGTGCAGTTTTTGATAGCAAACCCACATTAGGCCCGTTTACACTACACCTAAAAACCGAGCCATGCCGAGACCGGTCCGAGCTTGGTCCAGTTAACTGAGATAAATGCAGCCGTTTACACACACAGGAGTTATCTCGGTTATGGTTCCTTGGTTGCTCCTCGCCTCCTAGTGGCGATCTGCGGTACTACCGCTCTCTGGGATTGAAGGCGGGACCGAGCAAATCAAAATGGCGGCACCCGTCACATTCAGGATGTTATTGTTAGACAGATTCGGCTTTTGGGACGTGGATAAGACAAATGAACGTCTAATAAGGATTTACAGACACGGGAAACAACAACAGACGCTGAGGTTCATAAGCAGAGTCATCACTGGAAACCGTGTGGCACGGTAAGGAAGCTAGTATTATTATCCATCCATCCATTTTCCAAACCGCTTTATCCCTCATGGGGTCACGGGGGTTGCTGGTGCCTATCTCCAGCTGTCAATGGGCGAGAGGCGGGGTAAACCCTGGACAGATCGCCAGTCTGAAATCTGTCTGAATGGAGTGTGAATCGGGACGTGCAGCCAGACACGCCGGAAAACCCGCTGACAGTCAGCTGACTGTAAGGGCATGACGCGGTCTGCTCATGCGCTCTTCGTTATCAGGGAACCGGGATAAAAAAAAACAGTCCGAGACCTGCTGATGAACTGGTCTGCAGTTAGCGCGGTCCGGTTATCGTTAGCGCGGTCTGGTTCAGTCTGCTGACCGTTTACACACAAGAGTTATCTCGGTTACCGAGCTCGGACTGGTCTCGGCTCGGTTAAAAAAGTGTAGTGTAAACGGGCCTATTGTCAATGTAAGACGATGAAAACTGTACCTGCCTGAAACCTGCCACTTTTGTATTCCTCAGACATCAAAAATAAATGCAATAAACTAAATAATTTGATTGTAATAAGTGTTAAAATAAAACATGGGTGTGACACAGGCCCCCCAGTTTCAACCACTGTGGCCAAATTGGTACATGAAGTAGGTGGAGAGCAGAGCACTTAGTGTTGATAAGTGAACACCAACAACTCAGATACATGGATGACACAAAATCCAAACCAAAGAAGTTGCGGCAATCACTAACTACATCTCCTCAGTTTTCTACTCAGTGACAGGTGAAAGATTGGTTGCCTTCCATTTCAGCCTGTTTGCTGTTGCCATTGATGTGTTTTTCTCTATTTTTTGTACGGTGACCTTGAGTGTCCAGAAGGGCGCGGGTGGAACCAGAAGCAGGGTACACCCTTTACAGGTCGCCAGTCCATTGCAGATTACCAGGTTCTTAGTCACTCACTGCTGCTATTATCTACCGTCCCCCTAAACCATGTCCCTCATTTATTTCAGATTTCACAGATTTTGTCAGAATGCTGTCCTCCATCTGTACTGCTGCATCCATATTGACTCCCCCACAGCCAAATTAACATCTGAATTCTTGGACAGAATGGGCATCTAGTCAAATACGGAACGACGGAGTCAAAAAACTAAAATAGGCAACCCTCAAAAAAACAACTTTACAGTCAGTGTAAGGTGTAATCCCTGTATGACCACCTTGTTGTCTCCTGGGCCCAACCTGGTTCCAACCGCATTGGCCATTGAAACACTTTAACCACCTGTGACAAGTTTACAACAGTTTCAAACCACAGCAGTTTGTCCTGGGCATCTCCACACCCCTGTGTGTGAAATGTCTTCTACGCCACCTTCTACGCCACTGGGGTTGCCCACGGAGGCTCCTCCTGGTCGTCAGCCGCTGCCGGTGGATCCACCTAGCCTTCAGTCATCGGTCGAGCTGCCTCCTGGCCTCCAGTCGTCGGCCGAGTTGCCTCCTGGCCTCCAGTCGTCTGCAGAGCTGCCTCCTGGCCTCCAGTCATTGGCAGAGTTGATTCCTACCCTTTAGTCGTCGGCAGAGCTGCCTCCTGGCCTCCAGTCGTCGGCCGAGCGGCCTCCTTGCCTCTAGTCGTTGGCAGAGCGACCCCCTGCCCTCCAGTCGTCGGTCGAGCGGCCTCCTTGCCTCTAGTCGTTGGCAGAGCGACCCCCTGCCCTCCAGTCGTCTGCCATGCTGCCTCCCCGCCTCTCAGAGCTCTTATGTTATCTATTTTACGTAGGCCTGGGCAACGATTAAAATCTTTAATCGCGATTAATCGCATAATTTGCCCGATTAATCATGATTAATCGCATTGTATGCGCAAACTCCAAGAATGAATTCAAAAGTAGTGTAAAGAGCACTTTTATTTTAATGTTCTGCTGCCATATGAACAAAAGTGTTGTAACATTTGTAGCACTTATCAGTAATACATATTTAGTGTAAAGCTCAACTTAAACATGTAAAACAAAAATAGCAATAATAATAAATTAAAGTTTATTGCCACTGACAGGAAATTCTCTTTATGGGGAAACAATCTACCAAAAACAGGCAATTTCTGAGGTAACAGCAGGGAGCAGCATTACCATTTTATGTTCAATACCAAAGTGTGAAGCAAAAAAAAGGTCTACAGTAGCTATCCACTTCGCCATTACATTGGTTAGTTTCTCTGAGTCATTGAATTGTTTGGTGATGTCTACAGTGTGTTTGGCATTTAAGTGATATGTTAAGCTCAAGGTGCTCCGGTGATAAGAAAGTTTAACTTGGCAGTGGTCACAACCAGGCCAGCTGACAGCTTTGCTAGGGCCCGGGACAACGCAGTCTTTTTGGGCCCCCCCTCTACACCTGTCGCCACCACACACACACACACACACACACACACACACACACGCACACACACACACACACACACACACACACACAAA
Organism: Fundulus diaphanus; assembly: GCA_037039145.1. Lineage (NCBI taxonomy): Eukaryota > Metazoa > Chordata > Actinopteri > Cyprinodontiformes > Fundulidae > Fundulus > Fundulus diaphanus. The sequence continues at coordinate 6,190,715 of CM073133.1, forward strand.
CACACCAAAAAAAGTCAACTTAACTGTATACTTCATGCCCTGGGAATCTCTGTATTTTATACTGGATATTTTCAACCCATCTATTGAATTTAGTGCACTAGTTGATCTTTTCTTCATAAGAGAACAGCAGCACTGCAGCCAAAATATGGCGTTTTTTCACCTGCTGTATATTAGCCAGTCCCTAAGCTTGATGTATCATGAAACTGTTGACCTTTTGGGTTTTGTGGTTTTTATTTTATTATTACAATTAAATAATAATAATAATAATAACAATAATGTTATGTTTAGTGTTTTTAGCTAATCCACCTCTCATATCTTTCAATCCTTATGTAATTTTGTTTGTGATGTGTGCACCTGCCTGTTGCTTTAATCCTATAAATTTCCCCGTCGTGGGATAAAAAAAGGATTAGCTAATGTTATCTTATCTTAAATAATACTTTTTAATATATGTACTGGGTTCTTTCAAGGTCTTAATTATATTTTCTGTGTGGGCTCCAGTAACATATGATAGATAATATCTACTTTGAAAGTTAACATGAACTGCTGCTGAAGATGACCACTCTGATCTACCTGGATGTTCCATGGAGGACTGACACGCCTCAGTTAGAGACGTCTGTGGGTCTGTCGGGTCAATGACAGAAGTTTCGTCTCCTCTCTCCGTTTCTGTGGCTCGCTGTTTTCTTGCTCATGTTTTTTCACGTGCTTAGATAAATTTGTTGTGTTTCCACTGAAATTAACCGGCTTTTTACAAAACATACAGCTTGATTTCATTTACGGTATTAAAATAAAGCCAAACGGTGCTACTTCCCCTGTTCATGTTTTTCCGCTGCTGCGGTCTCTCTCAGCAACGCGATTGTTTGTGTGTTGAGTTTGTGTGAGAGCTCAGTGGGCGGGCGGGCCAGGCTAAGCCTGCTTGCTGATTGGCTGGCGCCGCTGAGCCATGTACGAGAGGGGAGGGGGAGCAGCAGAGTGCTGTCGTGACACAGCGCGCTGCAGTCAGCGCGCGTGCTGACTGACACTGACTGAAAGCATGTGAGCAACATGCGTTAATGTGCGATAAAATAAATATCGCCGTTAATAGTCTCATGAATTAACGCGAAATTAATGCGTTAACTTGCCCAGCCCTAATTTTATGTAATACATTTAATGTCCAAATTATCTCTTTATTTCTGAGTAACAGGGAATATGGTCGAGCTCACCACACCACCGATTTTAGAGGTATTTTGACATGTCCCTGGTCGTTCTCGCCTGGTCCGGCAGCTCCATCACCTCCTCATGGTTGGACAGAGGAGGTGACCCTGTAACCTCTACCGCCTGGCGGAGGGTAGAGATTACAGGGTGGGCTCCTTCCTGTTCAGCCTCCTGCTTGCACTTGGCTCAACCTCTCCCACCACCAGAGGAGAGGGTGGTGGACATATATCCTGACATGTCTAAGGTTCCCTCCAAATAACACGACCAGAGGGGGGTCTTTAATATGTATCAACCATCCAGACCACTAAGGTCTTCTGGCTCCAGCCTACTCTGCATACCCAGAATCAGAACTAAACACGTAGAAGCAGCATTTAGCTCCTATGCTCCACTTATCTGGAACAAACTTCCAGAAAACTGTAAAAATGCTGAATGCCTACGTTCCTTTAAATCAAGACTAAAAACTCATTTGTTTATGACTGCCTTCGACTGCACTAGTTAAACAGTCGAATGCAATTTTTTTGTTTCCAACTGCTTTTTCCTACTTACTTTTCTTCTGCTTTATTTGCTGTATTTTAATCATGTAAAGCACTTTGCATTGTCTGTGTACTGAATTGTGCTATATAAATAAATATGTCTTGCCTTGCCTTGCCTTTAATAAAGCCAAGGCCACAAGCCTACCTTCTCACCATCCTTTTGACTGTTGTATTGATTTGTTACCCGTTACCTCTCCCCCCAGGGGCCGCCTTTAATCCTTGTCCGCCTCTGAGTCCAAAGCCATGAAGCGTTACATTGATGACTCCCTCAGAGCCGTTATTATCCGTCCCTCCTACTCCCCTGCTGGCACAGAGTTTTTCTTTGTAGAGAAGAAGGACGGCTCACTCCATTCCTGTATTGACTACCGGGGACTTAACGACATCTCGGTCAAGAACCGATATCCCATCCATCTTATGAACATGCCGTTTGATCAGATCAGCAGGGCTAAGATTTTCACGGGGGTTGTGTGTCAACCCCCATGTTGTAAACTCCTGACCCCTTCCATTCCTTCCTTGAAGTCACACAATAAAGGCAGAAAGACAGAGGTAGCCCGGCGCAGATGATCCCAGACTGTCAGGGAATGAAAGGATCTGTTTGGGTCCCTCTGCCCTCTTCTGCAGAAAAGTCTAAACTAGTGTTTGTGTGGTTTTCTTTGTAGCATAATAAAGGATAATTTTTCATTAACCTTTTCAGATCTGCCGTTCAGAACTGAATAAAATTCAGAAGAAGTGTTTCTGTCGCTAAAACTAAATGCAGAAGGATTTAGGACTCATTTTTTAGAGGGATAAAAGCAAGTTTGTATTTTTCTATATTATATCCAAATCTGAAATTGTGAATAGAATAAAGTGTACAAGTACCTACGAAATACATAAATTATTCATTTTTGGTTCACTCAACTCCAGTTTTAAATATATTTTAAAATGTATAGTCTGTATTCAGTCCTTAATTCTGAGTGTTTGTCAATATTATTGCCACATTAATTTACAGTAACAGGTTATGCATAAACATCATAAATGTTAGTGAGTGTTTTGGATATTGAAGAATTTGAAACGCTTTCTATGAAAACACTTTCTGTGCTATAGATTGTACTAAATCATAAACTGTCAGTTTTTGGTCACCTTCACTTTGTTTTCTCTTCATTAAAGTCTCTTTCAGAGAAAATGGAGAGTTGTGTAATTAGTCAGTTGTTCCTGTTTTCATAGAGAGACTTGCAGAGACACACCCACTTGTCAGCTCATCGCTGACATCTTTAAAACAGTGGTATGTGGTTCAGCAACTTTACTTGGAAGAACACATATTTACGTAACAATAGAGAATATACCCAGCAATCGTCTGTTTTGTACTTCTGCCAAAGATTTTCTTAACTCCCTAAACTTGAGTGCAGTTTTTGATAGCAAACCCACATTGTCAATGTAAGACGATGAAAACTGTACCTGCCTGAAACCTGCCACTTTTGTATTCCTCAGACATCAAAAATAAATGCAATAAACTAAATAATTTGATTGTAATAAGTGTTAAAAAAAAACATGGGTGTGACACAGGCCCCCCAGTTTCAACCACTGTGGCCAAATTGGTACATGAAGTAGGTGGAGAGCAGAGCACTTAGTGTTGATAAGTGAACACCAACAACTCAGATACATGGATGACACAAAATCCAAACCAAAGAAGTTGCGGCAATCACTAACTACATCTCCTCAGTTTTCTACTCAGTGACAGGTGAAAGATTGGTTGCCTTCCATTTCAGCCTGTTTGCTGTTGCCATTGATGTGTTTTTCTCTATTTTTTGTACGGTGACCTTGAGTGTCCAGAAGGGCGCGGGTGGAACCAGAAGCAGGGTACACCCTTTACAGGTCGCCAGTCCATTGCAGATTACCAGGTTCTTAGTCACTCACTGCTGCTATTATCTACCGTCCCCCTAAACCATGTCCCTCATTTATTTCAGATTTCACAGATTTTGTCAGAATCCTGTCCTCCATCTGTACTGCTGCATCCATATTGACTCCCCCACAGCCAAATTAACATCTGAATTCTTGGACAGAATGGGCATCTAGTCAAAAACGGAACGACAGAGTCAAAAAACTAAAATAGGCAACCCTCAAAAAAACAACTTTACAGTCAGTGTAAGGTGTAATCCCTGTATGACCACCTTGTTGTCTCCTGGGCCCAACCTGGTTCCAACCGCATTGGCCATTGAAACACTTTAACCACCTGTGACAAGTTTACAACAGTTTCAAACCACAGCAGTTTGTCCTGGGCATCTCCACACCCCTGTGTGTGAAATGTCTTCTACGCCACTTCTACGCCACTGGGGTTGCCCACGGAGGCTCCTCCTGGTCGTCAGCCGCTGCCGGTGGATCCACCTAGCCTTCAGTCATCGGTCGAGCTGCCTCCTGGCCTCCAGTCGTCGGCCGAGTTTCCTCCTGGCCTCCAGTCGTCGGCCGAGTTGCCTCCTGGCCTCCAGTCGTCTGCAGAGCTGCCTCCTGGCCTCCAGTCATTGGCAGAGTTGATTCCTACCCTCTAGTCGTCGGCAGAGCTGCCTCCTGGCCTCCAGTCGTTGGCAGAGTTGCCTCCTTGCCTCCAGTCAATGGCAGAGATTCCTCCTGGCCTCCAGTCGTCTGCCGAGCTGCCTCTTTCAAGCCGCCACCGATCTCAAGCCGCCGGTGATCAGTGCTCTTGAGATGTCACTGACCAGCGCTCTCCAGACGTCGCTGACCAGCGCTCCCCCAGACGTCCGACCTTCTCAAGTCTCCTGAGTTCCCCTGTGCTCTCAAGTCTCCTGAGTTCCCCTTCGCTCTCAAGACTCCTGGGTTCCCCAGCGATCTCAAGTCTCTTAGGTTCCCCAGCACTCTCAAGCCTCCGGGGTTCCCCAGTGCTCTCAAGTCTCCTGGGATCCCCAGTACTCTCAAGTCTCCTGGGTTCCCCAAGGCTCCCCTGTTGCAGCGCGAGGTCTCTTGCGTTCCCCAGTTGCAGCTCGAGTTCTCCAGCGCTCCGCAGTAACCACTCAAGCTCTCCTGCGCTCCCAAGCCGCAGACGAAGACCTCCAGCACTCCCAAGTCGCCACCGACGACCTCCAGCACTCCCAAGACTAAGACCTCCAGTGATATTTGACCAAGCTCGGTGGTCAAATATCAGTTCAGAACGGTGCACAGTCAGACAGGATAAACGGGACAGGATAAATTGTTTGGCGGTTTGGCGGTTCCGGCCCGCCAAACAATTTAGTCCGGCCTGGTGGCTAAATGCATTATCAATATTCAAAAAAAAAAATGTTTTTTTTTGTTTTTTTTCAGTGTCCTGTCTGGCAATGTGGCAATAAGAATTGTTGTCCTAATGCCAAAAAGAGCTCATCAGATTTGATTTTCACAAGTGGAGCAGTACTGCTTTTGCCATAGTGCTCCGCTTGATTTATAAATGTGAATAGTTTTATTATGATTCATGCGGGGAATATCTCAAATGATATGGACACTACAATGGGAAAGTAGGAGAGGAAAGGAAGAACAAGAAGAAAAAAAGAAAGAGAAAAGAAAAAGGAGATAAAAGGAAGAGATTGATAAAACAATTATTGAAAAAAACGTTCATTTAATTGAAAATCTGCAGTTCCTATATTGTCCACGAGGGGCGCTATGTTTTAATCAGCAGATGGTAGCACTGAGCTTCAGATGCGGAAAATTGATTTTAAATCATTTCTTAATTTTTATCTGTTTGATGTATTTTATCATGCAGGACAGTGTTTTTAAGTTCCAAAAAATGTGAATAAATGTTTTTCAAAATTGTACACTGTGATCAGTTCTTATGCATAATGCACAAGTAAATGTTTAACTGAGTAAAAGTATTGTTGAAATTGCACACACTTTTCTTAAAAAACGCTGAGGTTATTCATAATATATTGTGTAAAAGTGAAATTCATTTAATATAAAAATCAACAACAAGTCCACTTTTATTAGTTCTATTTAATCTTGCAATGAGTTTACTCGTGTGGCCCTCTTGAGATCAGATTAAGCTGTATGCGGCCCCTAAACCAAAATGAGTTTGACACCCCTGATATAGTAATTTTATGTCACTGGAGACCCCAAAAATGAAAACAAATAATAATTTAACAAAGAAATGACTAAATATCATCAGCCCCTTCCTTGCAGCAGGAGTGTCATATTTGAGCTGAAAATATATATTTTATTTAATGTAATTTAAACTTAAAACTTCAGTCACTGTTCTGTATTTGTGAATCCTATTTTTTGCTTTAAGGACTGAATATAATTCATTATTTCTATAAGCTTTTATTTACTTCCTTGTAGGTTTACAGTTTTGCAGATTTTTCTCTTATTTTAAAATTTCTTGCAGTAATTTAAATGGGGTTTAAATGTTAAACTTACCATCTCATTAAAAGAATGGTTAGGATCTTTGCTCCGATGCCCCAGAGACGTTCTGAGACCAGGAGCCCTTTGAATCTCCGTGCCAGCCAAGCAACTCCTGTCCTCAGACTTCCTGGCTCGTGGTTGACTGAAAATATTGTAGTTGATTATAAAAGGCACAATATGAATTAAAGGATTTACATCCAGGCAATAAATACCACATTATCATTATCCTATCCATGTTGGTCTCATTTGGTGAATGAGGCGGAGTTTCATCAAGCCTATACGGTCCAAAATTTTCCCTCAGCTGCAACACTTAAAGCACGCAGGGGTTCATGCTGCGTGCTTTACGCATGATCTAGTTGCTGGATTTTACCCTTGTGCGCTGCGCACGAGGGATAAGCTGTGGGGGAAATGCATAAATGAAGACTGTAAAGGGCTCCTTTAGAGGGGAGAGAAGGGATAATGGGTCTGAGCTGAAGCCCTTGATGTTACAAGTTCCTCAAAATGACCCTTAAAAGTGCGCACATAAATTACATGTAACGTAATTTTGCAGAAATCAAGCGCAAGGCAGCACGCCCACCAAAGCACCGCTGGTTCTGTGTCGTTAAAAACAAAAGAGCATGACACACAGTTACTGACCTATTGTTTTTAATTGGGACAATTGGTACGAGTGGAAGGACATTAAACGCAGTGATTCACGTTTTGAAGGCTGGCCATCAATAAAACCACCTGGCTCCAAGGGGGGGGGGGGTGCGCAGTAAGAGCTTTGAAGCACAGAAACACAGTGCACGTAGTTAAAAAAAATGCAGAATAAATAAGAACGAAACTTATAAACAGACTAATTGGCGTTTTAGACTCCATCTGGTGAGCAGATCTGTTTTCTGATCCAGCGAGCAGCCATGACTGGTTCTGAATGAAGGATTTATCGGGGAGCCGCTCTCCCCCCTTGCCTCCTGCTTCGCACTTTCACCGCTGGTTAAGACCAAAGAATCATGACTCTGATTGCTCTTCTTGCTATTCTTTTAACTGCAGCAGAAATAAGCTGTGAAAGAAGATCAAACACCTCCGCAGAAGGCGGGTCTAGACTGAGCTCTGGATGGACAGCCCAGATGGGTTTTGTCATTTTATGTTATTTTTAATTTAATTGGTACAAACATTTACTCACCATGTAGCAGCTAGCCCTCTGAAATTCACTCACCAAACGGGAAATTTACTCGCATTTGGCGACTGTTCATTTCGGACTCTGATTGCACCCCACAGTCTGTCTTCCTGTTTCTGCCTTGTTTCTCATCGGCTCCCCGTAAGTACCCCACAGCCGTAGTGTAACAGCTCCCAAAGCTTTTTTGTCTGGTTCAGATTAAAGCCACGCTACAACTGATGTATAACCAGCTTTCATTTTCTTTGCCACACAGGAAATCTTTTTTTTTGCCAGCAAACACCGGGGAAAACTATAATGAATGAACATTATAAACACAGAATAAAATACATGACATGCCATGTTCACCTTCTGACTAAACATTTAGGAGAAGTTATTCAACCATATGTCCGTTTTTTGTATCAGCAATCTCCTACTATCCATCTTTGTCTTCTGTCCATCTTCTGCAGGAAGTCTCTTTTGCACTACCTAAATAGTAACACCAGAGCTTTTGGCTTTGGCGGCGGAATTTTTTTCTTCATAGAAGGTACACCTGGTCTGGCGTTCTGTTAGCTGTGACATCATCCAGGGAAGACAGATCACCCGCTTTTACCATCTAATGTAGAACAGATTCCTGGATCAATGTTTGCTTCTGTGCTTGTTTGTCTCTCTTTGTTGTGTCTCTGCTCTGTCTTCTCTAACCCCCAGTCAGTTGAGGCAGATGACCGTTCATACTGAGCCCGGTTCTGCTGGAAGTTTTTCCTTCCCGTTAATGGGTGTTTTTTTCTTTCCACTGTCGCTTCATGCTTGCTCAGTATGTGGGATTGCTGCAAAGCCATGGACAATACAGACAACTGTCCCTGTGGCTCTACGCTTCTCCAGGAGTGAATGCTGCTTGTCAAGACTTTGATGCACCATGCGCTCGCCTCTGCATCGTTGCCGGTTAGGTCCTCGCCACACCCGTTACATGACACTGACAAGTTGATGACAACTCCTGTGGAGAGAGTGGGATCCACATCTCTTACATTCTTGTGCTGTTTTCAGGACGACTGCTATATGGTAATAAATAAAATAATATATGATAGGGCAATGTAAAGATTTTATTGTCCATTAATAACTACAAATAGACTACAGGTAACTTAACAGCAATATAAGTGCAGCAGGGGCAGGTGTGCTGTTAGCATTGTGACACCTTGTGGCAGCCGGCTGGTAAAAGTGCCACAAGCGTCTAATTGAAAAATTTAATCAGTCAATAGGTGTTAACTATCCTTATATCCCGTTTGCCGGTAACCTGCATCACTTCCACAAAACAGCCTCTTGGCGCCCCTTTCGCATCCTCTGGCAGCTGATGACACACTCTGGCACTGCCTGGTATCATTCCACCAGGTTCCTTGTTGTTTATTAATGTTTTTTTTTATTTTATGTATGTAACGATTAACAAATACCCGTTCATGCTCTATAATAAACAGTGTTTGTGGAATATCTCCTCGTCTTTCTTTAAGCACGTTATACATACACACAGACAGTTTCTATCTTAAAAACAGTCTCCTTATGTTTAAAAAATTGTTTATTAAGTGATATCAATTTAGTACATCATTAGTTAAAAGTAAATATAAAACAGGCATTAAATAACCCCAATGACAAACTGCTTACCTGAAAATCAGCAATAGCCTTCGTGGCGCCGCATGCCAGTGAAGGTGGCAGCGAAAATGCCACTGCCCAATGTCGCTGCCGCAAATTGAGCCTGCTGTCTCTCTATTTGTCATATTCTGTAATAAGGATGAATTAGATGAAAACGGCCAATGATAAAATGCAGTGCTGTTGTTCTTCCACTTTTGGCCACACCGTTTCTGGGAAACGAGTTATTTCTGCTTCAGCTCTGCCTCCCAGCTCTGAATAAACATGAGGAGGAGGTTCTCCCTCACCGAGAATAAAAGTATGAAAATGAAACTCCAGGTCAGGGCTCAGACACACTTCAGCTGTAAGTATCCTCCTTTCTTCTAGTGCTTTGCTCCTCTCAAGGTTTTGGATTCTTTTTTAAAAGGGATGATTTGTAGTTTTTTTAAAAGATTATGTTTAAAACTGAAATAAATAGAAGATAATGTAGATATACTATGAATTAGACACGTGGCTAATTAATGTTTGATTTACTCAAGTTAAGTCCATTTTTGAAGGTTATGGTTCCTCATTAAACTTTAATTTTTGCTTCTTCTCAAGTCACACCTTTATTTTAAATATTTAATGTTAATACTTTTGCCAGGCTTTCATAATTACTTTAAATTTAAGTATCACACTTAATCATAACATCTCGTTGTTTTGAGTAATGTTAAATTTCTCAGCTTTGCTACGAAAATATAACATGTTTTATACAATGGAAAATAAAACAATTGGACAATAATTGTATAGAATTTTATATGTGTCAATGTCAATTTCAAATGTATTTATATAGTGCTTTAAAAACAGGTGCTGTACAACAACAATAACACAGATTTATAAAAACAGAGTATCAAAACACTACTTCAAATAAATGCCAAAGAATAAAAATTTATTTTGAGAAGTGATTTAAAATTATCCAAGCTGTGGGCAGATCTAACTTAGAAAGGTAAATTGTTCCATAGATTAGGAGTAGGAACAAAGAAAGCCCGATCTCCTTTCCTCTTAAGTCGGGTCCAAGGAAATGTCAGTATTACCTGATTAGTTGATTGTTGGGTTCTAGACACAGACACAATTTTAAAAGGTCCCGAATATAAGTGGGAGCTAACCCATTTGAAACTTTATAAGTTAATAAGAGAATCTTAAAATGTATTTGATAAAAAATGGGCAGCCAGCGTAAAGAGGCCAGTATAGGCCTTATATGGTCATGCTTCGAGAGACAGCAGGCTCAATTTGTGGCAGCGGCATCTGACACCGGCACTTCCTGTGGCATGCTGTGGCACTTCCTGTGGCATGCTGTGGCACCTCCTGTGGCATGCTCTTGCCAAGAAGGTGCCACTGCTCTTCCTGTACTGCTGTTTCTGTTTTTAGGCAAACTGTGTGTTATAGACGCCTGTTAGACTATAACTACTTCTAAATAATCATATTTTATTTGTATTATTTGCTATAAAAGCTGGTGGCTCATAGTGGCCCTTCTGGTGGAGGTAATAGTGGCACTTCCTGTGACACCTCCAATGCTTTGATTTTGGGGTTATTTAATACCTATTATATATTTACTTTCAATTATTCATGTGTTAAATTCACATAATTTAACAAACATTTACAAGCAACTTAATAGAAAAGTTATAAGGTTACTGTATGAGTGGTTTAACTCGTGATAAGAAAAACAAATGTGGTGATATAAAAACATCACTCGAAAACACGGTGGCACACTTAGGAAGTTTGTGGCCGTTAGGTGCCACGAAGATGCCACGATAAGTCCATAGGATGCCTGGATGCCACCAAGATGCTGGACCCGTTGTAAAAGCCTCCAACATCCCACGCCGGCTGCCGCTGTTTTCATGGAAGTGATGCTGATTAATGGCAAGTGGGATATCAGGTTAGTTATGAGCTACTGACCGTTAGTAAATAAGTACTTTCAATTGATGGTGTCATAATTTTTTCTGGGTTAATAAACAGTGTTAGACACTAAATATAAAGTGACTGTATACTTCAGATATATGTCCTAATAGCACGGCATGTGTATGATGTGCTGAAAGGATGGCAAAGACTCACTGCACAAACAGTCAGTTTATTACACAGTGTGACATATTACTGTGAGCTGTTACATAAAGAAAAAGTCATTGAAAAACAAACCGGTAATCAGTAGAATTCCCTGGCCACGAAGACGCCACAGTATATATATATATATATATATATATATATATATATATATATATATATATATATATATATATATATGAAATTGCTTATTTGAGCTCTAAAATAAGTGGCAATGCCGCATTACACAGTGAATATAACCAGCTGAAATATCCATCCACCCCATCACGTACTGGAACGCATCCTGAGCACATCCTTTTATTTGGAATGACCATGACCTGGATGACTGAGAATCTTCACCAGCACCCTGACATAAGGCCTGTTTACACTACACTTTTTTAACCGAGCTGAGACCAGTCCGAGCTCGGTAACCGAGATAACTCTTGTGTGTAAACGGTGAGCAGACTGAACTGGACCGCGCTAAACATAACCGGACCGCGCTAAATGCAGACCAGTTCTTGAGTAGGTCTCGGCCTGGTTTTTTTTCTGGCCCGGTTATCTGATAACAAAGAGCGCATGAGCGTCATCCCCTTACAGTCCGCTGACTGTCCGCGGTTTTTCCGGCGTGTCTGGCTGCACGTCCCGAATCACACTCCATTTAGACAAATTTCAGACATTCATAATAATACTAGCTTCCTTACCATGCCACACGATTTCCAGTGATGATTGTGCTTAGCAGTGTGATGAACCTCAGTGTCTGTTGTTGTTTCCTGCGTCTGTAAATCCTTATTAGACGTTCGTTTGTCTTATCCACGTCCCAAAAGCCGACTCTGTCCAACCATAACATTCTGAATGTTACGGGTGCCACCATTTTGATTTGCTTTGTCCCGCCTTCAATCCCAGAGAGCAGCAGTATCGCAGATCGTCACTAGGAGGCGAGGAGCAACCAAGGAACCGGGATAGCGTGGTGTGTAAACGGTCGTCTCGGCTTGGTTAACTGATTCAAGCTCGGACTGGTCTCGGCTCGGTTAAAAAAGTGTAGTGTAAACAGGCCTATAGGATCCGAGGGAGTACAGGCGTAGAGGGCATTATGAATGGTGATTTAGCCATTTAGCGGCCACAAACTTCCTAAGTGTGCCAGCGTGTTTTCGAGTGATGTTTTTATATCACCACATTTGTTTTTCTTATCACGAGTTAAACCACTCATACAGTAACCTTACAACTTTTCTATTAAGTTGCTTGTAAATGTTTGTTAAATTATGTGAATTTAACACATGAATAATTGAAAGTAAATATATAATAGGTATTAAATAACCCCAAAATCAAAGCATTTTCCCATATACAGAAGGGCGGCGGGTGGCCTGCCGGCTTAGTGACACCTTGTGGCGGCTGCATGCCACTGCAGCTGCCACAAGGCTGGCAAAGGTTCCACAAGCTTTTATTGGAAATAATATCAATACAACATGATTATTTGGAAGTAGTTATAGACTAACAGGCATCTATAACAAATCATTTGCCCAAACACAGCAACAGGAATGCAGCAACAGCCGTGACATCTTCTTGGTAGGCGCATGCCAGTGAACGTGCTGCTGCCACAACAAGAGCCACAATTAGCTGCCGCGACCACCGGAAGTGCCACTAGCTCGTGGAGGTGTCACAGGACATGCCACTAGTTGGTGGAGGTGTCACAGGAAGTGCCACTAGTTGGTGGAGGTGTCACAGGAAGTGCCACTATTACCTCCACCAGAAGGGCCACTATAAGCCGCCAGCTTTTATAGCAAATAATACAAATAAAATATGATTATTTAGAAGTAGTTATAGTCTAACAAGCGTCTATAACAAACAGTTTGCCTAAAAACAGAATCAGCAGTACAGGAAGAGCAGTGGCACCTTCTTGGCAAGAGCATGCCACAGGAGGTGCCACAGCATTCCACAGGAGGTGCCACAGCATGCCACAGGAAGTACCGGTGTCAGATGCCGCTGCCACAAATTGAGCTCGGCCCTACTGCATGCTTCCTGGTTCCTGTAAGAAGCCGTGCTGATGCGTTCTGGATAAATTTAAAGTCACTGCATCTGTGATTTATCCATGCCTCTATGTAATGAATTGCAATAATCCAAGCAAGATGTAATGAAGACATGGATAAGTCATTCAAAGTCTTTAAAACAAAAATAAGATTTAACTTTTGCTAATATCCGCAGGTGATAAAAAGTTGATTTAACGACAGAGCTAACTTTTTTATCTAGCTTTAAACAGCTATCAAAAGTAACACCTAGATTCCTAGCAGAGGTTTAACAGAACCGAGCTAAAGATCCAAGAATCAGATCTGGATTTGTATTGTGAAGATTTTGACCAAATAATATAACTTGAATTTTACCTTGATTGAGGTGAAGAAAGTTTTGTACCATCCAAGATTTGACTTCAGCTAAGCAATATATCAATCGCTGAAGAGATTAATTTTTATTATTTTGTAGTTGACGTGTCATATAAATCTGGACGTTATCCACAAAGCAATGAAAAGAAACATTAAATTTATGGAAAATCTGACCAGAGGCAATAAATATAAAAACAAAATGGGACCTAAAATTGAGTCATTTTTTTAGAAGTGTTTCTGCCCACCCTCCTCATCTCTCCATTATTGTCATTATTACAATAGATTTTTGATAACAGTTTGATCAGATTATTATCAAAGTTTGAAAACAGTCTTCATATATTTCTGCCTCTTTCTGATGTAGGAAAGAAGATGGACCCTGAAAAAATTATAGAGGTGGCCACTCTTGGCAGACCATTCAGCGTTGGGATGCTGTATGACCGCCGCCAGGACACGGTCATTCCTGGTAAGGTTTCCCGATTTATTTAACATTATGGTTTAAAAAAGAACACAGTTCCCTCTTGACTATGAATTTTTTTATTTCATTCTTTGTGTTCAAACAAAACAATAAAGCATAAAAACAAATATTCTAAAATCCTGAATGAAAGGGAGCAGAAAGAAGGAAATCTTATGTTATTAGCCCCCTTTAACTTTAGCGATATATTTACAAAGAACTTTAATTAATAAAGCATTAACACAATAAACATCAAAAATATACACAACAAAACAAAAGGTAATGAAATGAAATGTCTGTCCTCCAACCTAAAATACACATTTTACTTTAGGAAACACAGCGCTCCATCCGTTTTGTTCTAAATTTGAGTTTTTTAAAAGATCTCAGTTCCTTTTAGATTATAATTATTTTCTCTTTTTTTAAATCTGTTTTGAATTTTTAAGATCACACTGGGGTACAGTCTAAAACCAGAAACATTTAAGTAGTATACTAATCAACGAAGTCCACCTTTTTGAAGTAAATTAACAAAATATACTGTACATTAGCTTTGAGATACAGCACATCCAGTTTCACTCCTTCCTTTTATTTAGTTTACTACAATAATGGGGTTACCGCCACCTGTTTGATCCTGCAACAAAGGTCACATTTTTAAATGAAAAACCTTCTATCAGGGTAAATTACAGAGCCACCAATTTAAGATGTTAATAAGGTTGTTACAACCTAACACGTCTAGGGGGAAGTAACATTTAGAGCCAACATGGAAAGGTTATGTAAAAATTAGGGCTGGGCAACGAAATCTTTAATCACGATTAATCGCATAATTTGCCTGATTAATCATGATTAATCGCATTGTATGCGCAAACTCCAAGAATGAATTCAAAAGTAGTGTAAAGAGCACTTTTATTTTAATGTTCTGCTGCCATATGAACAAAAGTGTTGTAACATTTGTAGCACTTATCAGTAACACATATTTATGTAAAGCTCAACTTAAACATGTAACAAAAAAATAGCAATAATAATAAATTAAAGCTTATTGCCACTGACAGGAAATTCTCTTTATGGGGAAAAAATCTACCAAAAACAGGCAATTTCTGAGGTAACAGCAGGGAGCAGCATTACCATTTTATGTTCAATACCAAAGTGTGAAGCACAAAAAAGGTCTACAATAGCTATCCACTTCGCCATTACATTGGTTAGCTTCTCTGAGTCATTGAATTGTTTGGTGATGTCTACAGTGTGTTTGGCATTTAAGTGATATGTTAAGGTGCTCCGGTGATAAGAAAGTTTAACTTGGCAGTGGTTACAACCAGGCCAGCTGACAGCTTTGCTAGGGCCCGGGACAACGCAGTCTTTTTGGGCCCCCCCTCTACACCTGTCGCCACCACACACACACACACACACACACACACACACACACACACACACACACACACACACACACACACACACCAAAAAAAGTCAACTTAACTGTATACTTCATGCCCTGGGAATCTCTGTATTTTATACTGGATATTTTCAACCCATCTATTGAATTTAGTGCACTAGTTGATCTTTTCTTCATCAGAGAACAGCAGCACTGCAGCCAAAATATGGCCTTTTTTGACCTGCTGTATATTAGCCAGTCCCTAAGCTTGATGTATCATGAAACTGTTGACCTTTTGGGTTTTGTGGTTTTTATTTTATTATTACAATTAAATAATAATAATAATAATAATAACAATAATGTTATGTTAAGTGTTTTTTCGCTAATCCACCTCTTATATCTTTCAAATCCTTATGTAATTTTGTCTGTGTTGTGTGCACCTGCCTGTTGCTTTAATCCTATAAATTTCCCCGTCGTGGGATAAAAAAAGGATTAGCTAATGTTATCTTATCTTAAATAACACTTTTTAATATATGTACTGGGTTCTTTCAAGGTCTTAATTACATTTTCTGTGTGGGCTCCAGTAACATATGATAGATAATATCTACTTTGAAAGTTAACATGAACTGCTGCTGAAGATGACCACTCTGATCTACCTGGATGTTCCCTGGAGGACTGACACGCCTCAGTTAGAGACGTCTGTGGGTCTGTCGGGGCAATGACAGAAGTTTCGTCTCCTCTCTCCGTTTCTGTGGCTTGACGTTTTCTTGCTCATGTTTTTTCACGTGCTTAGATACATTTGTTGTGTTTCCACTGAAATTAACCGGCTTTTTACAAAACATACAGCTTGATTTCTTTTACGGTATTAAAATAAAGCCAAACGGTGCTACTTCCCCTGTTCATGTTTTTCCGCTGCTGCGGTCTCTCTCAGCTGTTTGTGTGTTGAGTTTGTGTGAGAGCTGAGTGGGCGGGCCAGGCTGAGCCTGCGAGCTGAGTGGGCGGGCCAGGCTGAGCCTGCGTGCTGATTGGCTGGCGCCGCTGAGCCATGTACGAGAGGGGAGGGGGAGCAGCAGAGTGCTGTCGTGACACAGCGCGCTGCAGTCAGCGCGCGTGCTGACTGACACTGACTGAAAGCATGTGAGCAACATGCGTTAATGCGCGATAAAATAAATATCGCCGTTAATAGTCTAATGAATTAACGCGAAATTAACGCGTTGACTTGCCCAGCCCTAGTAAAAATATAACAATTTATTATTTAGTTGCCTTTAAAACAGGAGTAATGGAAACAATAAGTACACTTTCAAAAGGACAGGACGTGATCTAATAACAAATGAAAAATCCAGATCGACTTAAGGCCAGAAGAACTGATGTGTTGATGCTGAAAACATCAACACTGAAACAAATCAAAAGCAAAACAACATCACTAGTGACACAGCCAGCATTTGTCAGGTAAACAAAGTGTTACAGCAAAACCTAGCACAACAAACAAAAACCACTGAGCAGTGAGGCAAGCTGCTCTAAAATACAGCTGCCCCGTTTGAGTGGGGGAGCTGCGTTAAATGAGGAGGGCTCTCCACGGATCAGGTGAGTGTCCAGTTATGGAATGAGGATGATGGCAGCAGGAAGTGACTGAGAGCAAAACAAGAAAGACTTGAGGAGGTTTGAAAACTCCCACTGTGGCACCAGCTGGCAGGAAGATGCAACTACACATGTAAAACATACAAGAAAGAAAAACAAAACAAACAACGGCCACTGGCTGTAACAAAGGTCACCTGTGATGATTAATGATTAGTTGGGCAGTCTGTAGGGCATTGGGCAGCCTACGGATGGGAATGAGGTGGCAGGACTTGGAGAACTGGTCGACTACTGTTAGTATTGTAGTCATGCCTTGTGGGGAAGGGACTCCAGTAATGAAGTCCAGAGAGATGTGAGACCAGGGGCGTTTGGGAATGGGTTTGGATTCCCAAAGTCCAGTGGGAGGTTGATTGGAGGGTTTGTTCTGGGCACAGACAGGACAGGCACGGACGTATTTACGGACGTCTTTATTCCATGAGGGAAAAGTAAATTCTACTTTGTATTCTGAAACAAAAACATAGGCGGTACGTGTGACATGGAGTCAAACTAAGGACAGTTTGAGATGTATATAAGTACCACGACTGAAAAACTTTACCTTAATGAGCGCCAGAACCTTAATGAGCGCCGGCAGAGGTAGACTGGGACAAAAAATCGGCCCTGGCATTTTGGATTAGACTGGCCCACCACATTTTTTTTGTGTGTACTGAATGTGTATACCAACTGTGCAATACCTTGAGGCCAGGTTAATGGAAATTAGTGAGAGTGGACACTTAAAATACTTCCAAAATCTTAATTTATTAACACTGTAAAATGTAAACTCCACCACAGCACAGCAAAAATTATTAGATGAGAGAGAGATTTGATTTTTAAAAACTCATTTATTCACTCAGTGGTGATACATTTGGAACATTCAACATATTGTCAAATTAACATATTCATAAATGAAAGTTCAGAATTATTAAAAGTAAATAAAACACCTTCATAATTCCAAATATTCTGAAAAATATTTAGTTCATCTACTTTTAAATAATATTTATATTCTAGCATCACTCTTGCTCTAACCATACTCTTGAATAGTATTACACAATCAGTATTCTGTTCGTTATTAATCTTAAATTTCCTACTCAAATATATTGCAAACTTTGCTTGACCGAGAAAAAAATTTAACAACCGTCCAACTTTCTTCTTTCTCTTGCCATATAAAAAACCAAAAATAAAAGACTGTTCTGTAAAACATTCTCCAAATGATTTCCAAATATCTCTTAATAATGTAAATAAATCCATTATTCTAAAACATTGAACAAAACAATAAAAGATAGTTTCTCTTGATAAACAAAAAGGACATTTATCTGAAACAGCAGGATTAATAATAGAAACAAAAGCATTAACCGCAATAATACCATGCAAAATTCTCCATTGTAAATCACCAACATTTTTAGTCAATGGTGGTTTATAAAGTAATCCCCATACCGGTTTCACCTCAAAATCAACTTTAAAAAAATCTCTCCAAGGTGTATCTTTTTTATTTTTTTATTTTACCTTGTTCAAAGCCTTTACACATTTCATATATATTATCTTTCCATTCACAGAATCCAAACGTGTCCATTTATGTTTTTCTTCCTCCAAAAAAGGTCCAGGACATTCAAGATCTTCCAATTGTGGCTTAAAACACAGCTTAACAAAAGGATCTGCTTTATCAGGAGTTAAAAGTCCATCAAACCATCCTTTTATGAGTCTTTTGTCGTCTTCTGATAATATCCGCTTAAATGTTGCCAGCATAATGCCTACAGTTCTTAAAGAGTGAATCTCCAATCCTCGAGCCAAAGAAACGACATTATCCATCCCTGTACCAACAAGTTCAAGCAGATGTTTCAATGTAACCACTCCCCTTTCCATCATCAGTTCAGAAATCATAGCCATATTGTCCCAAGCTGAACCCAAACGAGATCCCTTGAGGACAGGTTTGAGTAACAACCAATTTAACAATGTGGATGTTCCAACTCTCTTCGTTTGCATAAGGTTCCATGATTTTAATACACTAACATAAAAAGATGACAAACACTTTACACTATATTTTGAAAAGTAAACAATAAACAAAGTTTTACCATAACCTAAATTACCAACTTTGGAAAAAAAACATTCCGTTACTTGTCTCCACAAAACATTTTGATCACCATAAATAAAACTCTGTAAGAACTGTAGTCTGAAGGCTGCTCTCCTGCTATCTAAATGAATCAAACCTTGCCCTCCTTCTTCCTTTGGTAAAAACAAAACCCTCTGAGGGACCCAATGTAATCTGTCCCAAAAGAAATTTAAAATAATAGTCTGTAATTTTAGCAGAAGACCTGGCGGGGGTTCAAGAACAGATAAGCGATGCCACAAAGTTGAAGCAACCAGATTATTAATAATTAGTGTACGACCTCTATAAGAACATCGTGGCAAAAGCCAGTGCCATTTCTTTAATCTACCTTCCATAAGTTCAACAAAACCCTCCCAATTTTTCATTACCTCTATTTGATCCCCTAAATAAACACCCAAATATTTAAAACCATTTTTTGACCACTTTAATTCATCAGGTAATTTAGGTTCTTCTTTTGTCCAATTACCAATTGACAAAGCTTTACTCTTGCTCCAATTAACTTTGGATGAAGAAATTTTACCAAAACACTCAATAATTTCTATTAAAGTAACGGCATCTGACTCTTTAGTGATTGCCACAACAATATCATCTGCATATGAAGAAAGTTGAAAAGGTAAAGAAACTTCATTTAACCTTACACCCTGCAACTTTTTTCTGATTCGACACAACAAAGGTTCAATGCTCAATGAATACAACATTCCTGACATTGCACAGCCCTGGCGAATACCTCTCTTTACATTAATAGGTG
Source organism: Fundulus diaphanus (assembly GCA_037039145.1). Classification (NCBI taxonomy): domain Eukaryota; kingdom Metazoa; phylum Chordata; class Actinopteri; order Cyprinodontiformes; family Fundulidae; genus Fundulus; species Fundulus diaphanus. The sequence continues at coordinate 6,210,266 of CM073133.1, forward strand.
CACTTAAACCACCACTGACTTTCAATACACTTTCAATGTCACAATAAAGGGTTTTTATCATAGCAATGAATCCAGAGAGGAAAACCAAAAGCTCTGAAACTATTCCATAAATACTGGTGCTCCACTCGATCAAATGCCTTTTCTTGGTCAATAGAAATCAGACCGAAGTTTAAACCCAATAAATTAGAGACGTCCAAATAATCTCGAATTAATGTTATGTTATCTCTTATTGATCTGCCAGGGATACAATAAGACTGATCAACATGTATAACTTGATCAATCACTTTCCTCAATCTGCATGCCAGAACCTTTGAGAAAATCTTATTATCAGTACACAGTAAACTGACAGGTCTCCAATTCCTTATTTCATAAAGATCCCCTTTCTTAGGAATAAGAGTGAGCACAGCTCTACGACAGCTAAGGGGTAACATTCCCCTTGCCACACTATTACTGAGGACTTCCAATAGATCTTCAGCTTATACAGGCCAACACGATTTATAAAACTCCACAGGTAAGCTATCTATTCCTGGAGCTTTGCCATTTTCCATGCTCAACAGTGCCACCTGCAGTTCTTCTAACGTTAGAGCATGCTCCAAAAAGACATTGTTTTGGTCTGACACCCTTGGCAAGTCATCAAGAAACTATTTTGTTGTCACAGAATCTTGTTTAAACTCACTTGCGTATAACGTTGAAAAAAAATCCACAGCTCTTTTCCTCAGTTCAGTGGAATCCGTCAACTCTTTTCCATCTTCAGAACGAATGCAATGAATGAGACGATTTTGTCCATTTTTCTTCTCCAAACTGAAGAAGAACTTTGAGGGAGCATCCATTTCAGAGACACTTTGAAAACGTGAACGTACCAAAGCTCCCTGTGCTCTGAGCCCAAGCAGATCAGTCAAGGCCGCTTTTTTTTGTTTGAGTGCCTGAAAATGGCCTCGATTTCCTGTGGACTCACAACAACTCTGAATATCCACAATTTCAGTCTCTAATTCTTCAATAGATTTTACCATTTCTCTTGTAACATTGTAAGTGTATTGATTACAAAACTGCTGAATTTTAATTTTACCAATATCCCACCACTGCTGTACAGATGAAAACTGACATTTCATTAGTCTCCACTGTTTCCAAAAAAAAGAAAATCCTTTTTTAAAACAACCATCATTTAACAAAACAGTATTGAAATACCAATATGCACTTTTAGGTCTTAAATTATTTATAAACACACTCCCTATGACCATACTATGATCAGAAAAGCCCACTGGACACAAAGTGCATGATCTAAATATTTGTAAATGATGCCCAAAACAATAAAACCTATCTAATCTTGCCAAAGTAATATAATTCTCTTTACAATGAGCCCATGAATATTGCCTTAGCTTTCCATTTTTAAAACGCCACACATCCGCCAAATCATTTCAGTTTCAATAATACGTTTCAATATTCTCCTTGAATGTATATGTGGTTCTAAATGATTCCTATCTAAATCATCTATTGTACAATTAAAATCACCACCTAAAATTAAATAATCTGTTGACCCACAATTTAATAGTGTATTTGCTAACTTTTCTAAGAAAACACAACGTTCACTTGAATTCACAGGAGCATATACATTCAGTAAAATTAACTATATTTTCATACTTAACAATAACCTTTAACAATCTTCCAGCTACAACATCTTCAATTTCAATAAAAACTGGAAGAAAATTCCTTGAGAAAAGAATAGCTACTCCTGCACTTAGCGAAGTTTTATGACTCAGAACAAGATTCCCATTCCATTCTTTCTTCCAATCAACCTCATTAGCAACATTGCTATGAGTTTCTTGAGCAAAAGCTATATCAATGCATTTAGATTTTAAGAGTTAAAAAAACAGCCCTTTTTTTCATATCTCTTGCCCCGTTAAGGTTCAAAGATGAGATTTTAAATCTACTCATAATCACACAAAAAAAGATCCAAAGAAAAAAAACAATACAGCGTCTTATCAGCTGGTTTTTAACTTTCATGTACCTCACTTAAAACGAGCTCTGATCTTTTGCACCAGTTTTCGAAGTCTATAAACTTCAGTATCCCTTAGCCCATCAGATGTCCTTTGTCTCATTAACCATTTAACTGAGTCAACAAATATTTTTTTATTTGGAAAATATCATCTATAACTACATCCCTTTTTCCTTTTGTCACTTCCAAAAAACTCCTGTTCTAGACTGTATCCATTAGTACTCTGGCCATCAGGAATAGAGGAATCAGAAGATTCTCTGTCACTATCAGAATCAGATAGAGCCTCTGAATCACTTTCTTTCCACTGAGTCTTTTTAGGTTTTTACCCCTTTAGGTTCTTTAGATTTTCTTTTAGTGTTTGGTACTTTAAAAACACTTTCATCATCCCTAATCAGATTTCTCTCACTATGAACTAATTCACCAACATCCATTTCTTCTTGTAATCCTTCTTGTGTAGTCGCTTGACTCTCTTCACTCTGTTCAACATAAGTAATGGCATCCTCCTTGTCACATTCCGAAACATCTGACTGCTTTTGTTCTCCTGTTGAAACTCCTTCCCCAGCGTTAATTTCTTGAGCTCCTTCCCCCGAGTCAGCCACCTGAGCTCCCTCCCCAGTTGCCCCCAATGTGGCTCCATTCACACTATCCGCTGATGTCCCTGGCTCTGGATTTTCGTTAACCCGAACGTTCTCTTTTTGAATATTTACAGGGCAATTACGAACTGAATGGCCCTCCTGGTTACATCCAAAACACCTCATAGTTTCCGTTGTCGCATAAATAGTGTAATCAAACCGTCAACCTTAAATTTCATCACTATGCTCAGTTCCTCTATATCATTTTTGAGAATCATAAACACCTGTCTTCTAAAAGAAACAACGTGTTTCAACTTTGCTGATTTGCAACCCGACGGGAGCATTTTCATTGCTGATACTATCTGACCATGACGTGACAATTCCTTCAGCAACACCTCATCGCTGATGAACGGTGGCAAATTAGACAGGATGACCTTTTTAGCAGGGTTCATTAAAGGAAAAACCGTAGTTTGCGTATTTCTCAAAACAATCCCCCTCTCAACTACGCTGTTCACCTTGTCAATCGAGTCCAAAAACATAACCACTGCATTGTTCATCCTGGACGCTGCCTTCACACTTTCACACCCAACAAGTTCCCCAACAGCCAAACCACACTCCTCAACCGAAAAATCCACGCCAACCGGTATTTTAATACCATGTCGACGTGACAGGCTCCTAAAGCCTTCAGCACCATAACCTTTTCCAGTCATCCGGAAAAGACACTAAACACCAGTGAAAACCGAATGTGTTAAAGTGCGAAACAAGTGAAAACCCACTGTAAAAAGTGACATTCAAACCTTTAGAAAACCTCACACTCGTTCTCCTTCCACCCCACACATGCAGCAGACGCTCACACATGCGCACTTGAGAGAGAGAGAGAGAGAGAGAGAGAGAAAAAAGTCATGGTCAATCACACATATTATCACGTTACATCATCATAAGAAGTTATTGTAAGTTGCTCATCAGATCTATTCAGTCTTCCAGATACTGTGGGGTAACATTGGACTACTGTGCACTCACTGTGTAAAAAAGGATGCCAATCACAAAATGAACCATTTGAAACGTGTAGAAATCCTGTCAGAGAGGATGAGAAGGAATAAAGATTAGACAAATGTTGCAGAAGAATAGTATTATTATTATTCATAATAAATTTAAGAAGTTCCTCTCACCTTACTAATTTACAAGAGCAATTTTGTCAGCAACCCACTCTTCTGAGCCACCTTATCTATCACTGTGTCTGTGTCCAGTGCCCTGAGGATGTCCTTTTCAGTGGCCATCAACATAAATGCCTCCAGCTTGCTTGCAGACAGCTTGCTCCTAAGTCTGGACTTGATAAACTTGAGCGTAGAGAAGGTTCTTTCACAGGCCACTTGGGTAAGGGAAAGGGTCAGCAAGAACTTATAAGCAAGCCCAAGGAGATGATAAGCATCTGAGAACATGTTAAGCCACTGTAGAATCTGGTAGCAGCACAGTGGGCAATTTTTGGGGTTATGGTATTTTATGATATTCATCAAGGGGTTGGTTGGTTTATCCTATCATCATTACATAGTTTGGAGCTCTGAAAACTGTCCGGCTTACCGCAGGTTCTGACAATGCAGCAGTCGCACTGCTGCAGCATGTTCACTGCTTGGTTCGCCGTCGCCTCCACTACAACCAGTGACGCGCAGTCAGGGGAGGCAAGTGAGGCCAGGCCTCACTTGACATTATGGATCTAGAGACATTACATCTTCCTGTCTCTAGATCATAAATTCAATTGTTCAAACAGTTATGAACTGATTTTCCACAATTTAATATATGTGGATTACAAATTGTGTTTTGGTCATCAAACTGTGTGCAGGTAACATGTTTTTGTGCTGCTGCGCGATTATAACCGGCAAAGAACTGGTTGTAGGTGAGGCCAGCAGTTCCTTGGCGTCTAGGCAGGGGGCGGTCAAGGCGCACCGCTCCTGATCCCAAAACTGTAGAGTGACAGCAAGTTATGGATGTTTTATTAGCGAGTTTTGTTAAACAAGTAAAGCACTAAAAAGACTAAACCTACAGCCGGAACAGGACTGATCAAGGAAGGCTTTCCTCCCTGGCAGTGAGCTCCATTGAGACTGAGAGACTTTTAAAACTGAAGAAGATAAAGAGAACTTTTACCGGAAAATGATGATATTTTTGTTCAGAAAGAGCGCCGCATGGACTTAAATTATAAGTATAGGTAAGACAGCGATGATTGTTCATGTTTTGTTTTTGTGATAAAATGTGCATAATGTAGGTTATAGTTTTAGAATGTGTTACAAATGCAGAAATCCATCATAACTCATAAACTGTTACCAGTCAAATGACAAAAAATTTAGTTTTATTTTTTCATCAAAGAATCAATATTTTTTTCCATGTCTCTTGGTGAATTGATTTGGCTCATTCAGTCTCTTTCAGCACTTTGCAATGAGTCTACTCTGTAGAGTGTATATATTTGTAAATCTGACTCTGATGACGTCAGTGCCTCACCAGCTATGAACCCTACCGCACGTAACTGACTACAACCACCACCACCATATTTTACACCAGACACCGGAGCAGATGAAGGCCTGCTGTTGGGAACATGTCAGTCAGTTTGACACATTTCGCAGCATCCGTTTGAAGAACTCGTTTCTTTTTTTCGCGCAGTTTCTCTGCGCCTCCCTTGCGTTTCCTATCCATTACTACTGTGGACACCGCTGCACAAAGTTCCACATGGAGCGTGAAGGTGTTTTTCTACTTTATGATTGGCCTAGCCCTTTAGACTGTCAGGGATGATAACCAATGGGCTGCAGTAGCCTGTGGTAAGGGCCGGATGATCGGAACAGACTCTTGTGCTGCTGATTTTATTTTTCTTCATGCATTATGCAAATATAACGAGACCGATATATAAAATAATAATAATAATAAATAAATAATAATAATAATACATATTATTAATATACATGTCGGGTCTGCCGGCCCAAACAGCACGTCGGCCCACCGGGAAAATGCCCGGTACGCCCGATTACCAGTCCATGTCTGAGCGCCGGGAAAGCGTAGGAACCCATACAGCGCAGAAACCCATACACTTAGGGACTAGCAAACGAGACAGAAACTTGAACTAAAACAGGAACAACAGAACTAGGACAGAAACTACAGACCTAAAGCAAGAACTAGAAAACAAGGGCAGGAACAACAGCACTAAAGCAAGAACTAGAAAATTAAAGCAAAAACTAGAAAACTAAAGCAGAAATTGAGTGCGCTGGGCAGCAACGTCCTTGACATGCTGGGCAGCAGTGACAGATAACGCTTTCTTTTAACGCTGGGCAGCGTTGGAGGCGGGCTTCGCGGAGGGCGACCCCTGCAGATGAACCAGAAGCGGGGCATCGCCGACTGCGATCCCGGCGGAGCTGAACCAGAAGCGGACGGCACCCACGGAGACCTCGGGCTGAAGCAGAGCGGATCCTGCCAGTTCCTGCACCAAGATCTGTGCGTGCTCGGGTTCATCCTTTGGTCGGCTCGTACTGTCATGTTTTTTTTTCTTGGATGAACCCGGACACAGCACACACACACAGAGCTGGTTTAAGAGAGTTTATTGCACACGGTGGATGATGATGACATGAAAAACCAGAGTCAGTTACCAGATGGGAATGTAGGATGTAGGAGCTGGCTGGCAGGTACAGAGTGGAGTTGAATGTCCATGAAACGGAGGAGCTATAGTCCATGAAACGAAGGGGCTGCGCTGCTGCAGGATCGGGAGTGAAGACCAGAGACCAAGAACACAGTAGCGGAAACCAGCAGCGCAGCAAACAGAAACTAAACTGACCAGACGGGAACCAAGACCGAAGGACAGGAGCAGACAGGCATGGTGTTGAAATAGTTGGACATTACGAGCCGGCAACGAAGAACAAAGAGAGGTGAGCTTATAAAGGGGTGAGAACAGGTGGAACCAATAATGGGGTGATTACAGCCTGCCAGGTGCTCCCAATCAGAGCTGCACTGGGAAGGGAGGAGGCAGGAAATGTTCAGAATGCAGCCATCAGGCTGCATCCTGACAAAATATCCCTCCGCCTCATAATGCACTGCAGCTCATCCTGACAGTAAAGGCAGAAGGAGCAGCTCTGACCGTATTTTCTGCTGTTTACGGTTGCAATAACTGATGATAACTGCTCAAAGTAGATTAGGCGGTTCACCGGATCGATAAGGGAATCGGAATCGTGAAAATCTTATCAATTCCCCACCCTATTCTGGATTTAGCTCCATTTCTTTCTAATTCACTGTTATCGTTGCCGGTGATTTTAACTTGATATTAAATCCGCTTATTGAAAATTTCCGAATAGTAATGTACCCCCCTCTCCTCAGGCCAATGCGCTCCGCGCTCTGTGTGAGGATCTTGGGCTTATAGACGCTTGGAGATCCACCCACCCCTTTGGTAAACAATATACATTCTTTTCCTCCCCACATAAGTGTCAAACTAGGATTGATTACATTCTTATCCCAAAATCCACCTTATAGACAGTTTTATCATGCAACATAACCAGTATAAAAAAGCATGCAAGAGTAATTTTGGAACTTAAACTTAAAACAGAGTTATATCATTCTCGCCACTAGAGATTCAACACCACTATTCTTAAAGACGAGAAATTCACCTCCAACCTTTCGAGTGAACTTAAAATGTGTTTTGAAATTAATACTCCATCTGCCAGCAATGCCTCTGTCTTGTGGGAAACATGTAAAGCCTAAGCCAGAGGGCTAATTATTTCGTACTCTGCAACAAAGAACCGCCAAAGACAGGAGAAACAAAAATCTTTAGAGAGTGAATTGGCTGATAAAGAAAAAGCATACATAACCTCTCCATCACCATCATTGTGGCAAGAAATCACGACAATTAGAACAGCTTTAAATTGCCTTCTTACAAGAGAAGCAGAAAAGAAAATCAAATACGTAAGACAGAGGTTTTATGAACATGGAGACAAAGCAGGCAAATGCCTGGCATATTATGTGAAAAAACGTGCAGAATCCCAAATTATTGCTGCTATTTCAGACAAAGATGGCCACAAGGTATACGTAAATAAATTAATAAATATTTGTTTTAGGACTTTTTATGAAAACCTCTACTCTTCTGATCAAAAACAGGAGCATGGGCAGCTCATGGACAACCTCTTTGCTCAGATAGACTTACCACATCTGTCAGAAGAGCATAGAACTGCCCTCAATAGCCCCATAAGAGCAGACTGCAGCGTGCCATCCGGTCTGCAGAGAAGGTGATTGGCTGCAATCTTCCATCTCTCCAGAACCTGTACGCCTCCAGGACTCTGAGGCGTGCAGGGAAGATTATGGCTGATCCCTTCACCCCAGTCACAGACTATTTCAGACACTTCCCTCTGGCAGGAGGCTGTGGTCCATCAGGACCAAAAACGCCAGAAGAACAGTTTCTTCCCATCCGCTACCGGCCTTATTAACAAGGCCAAGAGCCGCCCGTGACACTGGACACTGCCTCTCTCCCCCGTCCAGGACTAACAAGCCTCTGCGTTACATTAACGCACAGTCTACTGTGTGTGTATGTATATATATATATATATATATATATATTCTATTTTGTTTTGTCTGCACCATCAACACCGAGTCAAATTCCTTGTAAGTGCAAACCTACTTGGCAATAAACTTGATTCTGATTCTGGTTCTGATAACTAAAACTGAAGTGATTAAAGCTATCAAAGCGTTACAAAATGGGAAATCGCCAGGCTCTGACGGATTCTGTTCCGAATTTTACAAACATTTTCAAAATATTCTAGCAGACCCTCTTCTTGACATGTTCAACCACTCCTTTACTACAGGAGTATTCCCATACACATTGAAGGAGGCCAATATATATTTAATCTTAAAAAAGGGGAAGTGTTCTGACTTATGCGGATCCTATAGGCCCATAGCTCTTCTAAATGTAGATAGGAAACTGCTGTCTAAGATCCTGGCCACTCAGTTGGAAAAGTTTTTCCAGACAGGTTTGTAAAGGGTCGGAGCTCAGCTTCCAATGTAAGACGCTTGTTGAATGCTCTCCTAGCTTTCAAGCAGAAATCTATTAATCTGAACGCAGAGAAGGCTTTCGACCAAACTGAATGGTCTTACTCTGGACAAATTTGGATTTGGGGAAAATTTTATAAAATGGATTAGGATTATATATACTAAACCTAAGGCAGCAGTTTTAACTAATGGACTCAAGTCTGAATACTTTAATACTCATAAGAGTTGTGATGCAGGGCTGCCCTTTATCGCCTCTCTTATTTGTTTTGGCTATAGAGCCACTTGTAGAGGCCATTAGGACGACGCCCACGATACGTGGTTTGGAGACTGGACAGTTGTGTCACAAAATAACCTTATACACAGATGACATTTTAATCCTTCTAACTGACCCTGAAACATCTATACCAGGCCTGCTCAATTTAATTGACCGATTTAGTCGTTTCTCTGGTTATAAGATTAACCTGACTAAATCTGAGGCGATGCCACTCGGCACCATCTCAACAATACCAGTTACTGCACCTCCCTTTCCTTTTAAATGGTCTCCCAGTGGGTTTGTGCACTTAGGAATCTTCATTACCCCATCGTTTGATCAATTATATAAAGCCAACTTTCCCCCACTATTTTGTAAAATTAAACAGGACCTAGAGCGATGGATTCAATTCAATTCAATTTTATTTATATAGCGCCAATTCATGAAACATGTCATCTCAAGGCACTTTACAAAGTTAAGTTCAATCAAATTATACATATTGGGTCAAATTATACAGATTGGTCAAAAATGTTCCTATATAAGGAAACCAGTTGATTGCATCAAAGTCCCGACAAGCAGCATTCACTCCTGGGGAACCGTAGAGCCACAGGGAGAGTCGTCTGCATTGTGCATGGCTTTGCTGCAATCCCTCATACTGAGCAAGCATGAAGCGACAGTGGAAAGAAAAAACACCCGTTAGCGGGAAGGAAAAACCTCTAGCAGAACCGGGCTCAGTATGAACGGTCATCTGCCTCGACCGACTGGGGGTTACAGAAGACAGAGCAGACACACAACAAGACAGACAAACAAGCACAGAAGCTCACATTGATCCAGTAATCTGTTCTACATTAGATGGTAATAGTCGGTGATCTGTCCTCCCTGGATGATTTCACAGTCAACAGAACGTCAGACCAGGTGTACCTACTATGAAGAAAAAAGAGGGAGAACAAAAAGTTAAAAGCTGAAATGACAACAGTCATTTCAATGTAATGCAATGCAAATCTGGAGAACAGTAGACTGGAGAACAGTAGAAATCAGTAGAGTGAGAAAAATAGGCCCTGATGTCATCCAGTAGCCTAAGCCTATAGCAGCATAACTATAGAGGTAGCTCAGGGTAACATGAGCCACTCTAACTATAAGCTTTGTCAAAAAGGAAAGTTTTAAGACAAGTCTTAAAAGTAGACGGGGTGTCTACTTCACGGACCAAAACTGGGAGTTGGTTCCACAGGAGAGGAGCCTGATAGCTAAAGGATCTGCCTCCCATTCTACTTTTAGAGACTCTAGGAACCACCAGCAGACCTGCAATCTGAGAGCGAAGTGCTCTGTTAGGAACATACGGGGTAATCAGAGCTCTGATATATGATGGAGCTTGATTATTAAGGGCTTTATACGTTAGAAGAAGAATTTTAAATTCTATTCTTGATTTAACAGGAAGCCAATGAAGGGAAGCTAAAATTGGAGAAATATGATCCCTCTTGTTGATTTTCATCAGAACTCTTGCTGCAGCATTTTGGATCAGCTGAAGACTTTGAACTGCATTTTGTGGACTTCCTGATAGTAAAGAATTACAATAGTCCAGCCTTGAAGTAACAAATGCATGGACTAGTTTTTCAGCATCACCCCTGGACAGAATGTTTCCAATTTTGGCGATATTCCGGAGGTGAAAAAGGGAAACTCTGGAAACCTGTCCAATATGGGATCCAAATGGCATGTCTTGGTCGAAAATAACACCAAGATTTTTCACTTTCCATTTTCTTCCTGGGACGCATTGCTCTGGTCAAAATGAATGTCCTGCCTAGGTTATTGTATCCTATCCAAATGATTCCTGTGTTGTTTTCTAAGCGGGTGTTGAAGCATATAGATGGTTGGCTTAGCGCTTACATCTGGAGCAAGCGCAGAGCCAGGCTTAAGTTGGCTGTGTTACATCTACCAAGCACGAGGGGTGGCCTAGATCTACCTAATATTAAAATTTACCAGCTTTGCGCCCATTTGAGATTTGTACAAGAATGGGTCACGGGTAAAACCTCAACTTGGATGGACATTGAGACAGCACTGTCACACTAATTTAACAGAAATCAAAACCCTCTGTGCAAATCCGGTAACAGTCAATACTCTAAAAGCATGGTGAATTACCCAGCGCCTTGAGAGAAGATCAAGTATCACATCCATTTTTACCCCTATAATAAATAATCCTGCTTTTCCCCCAGGTTCCTCGGACCCTGGTTTTCGACAATGGTCTAACAAGAACATAAGATCCCTTAGGGGCCTATTTGCAGATCATAAGCTAATGTCATTTGAACAGCTTTCCAACATTTACAAGCTCTCCAAACAGGATTTCTATCGTTTCTTGCAAATAAGGCATTATATTACTCACAGCACAACCCTTATGTCGGGAGACTTTAACCATGTCACCATGAACAAAGTTCTGCCGACCTTCAAACAGTATGTGAGCTGCCCTACCCGAGAGGAGAGGACCCTGGACCTGATGTATGCTAACATTAAAGATGCATACATCTCCACTTCTCTCCCCCCTCTGGGCAGGTCAGATCACAACCTGGTTCCCCTCAAACCCTGCTATGTGCCTCTGGTGAAGAGGAAGCCTACGACCACAAGAACTGTGAGGAGGTGGTCGGAGGAGGCTTATGAGGCACTGCAAGCCTGCTTTGAGGTGACTGACTGGCCCGCATTCTGTGAGCCCCACGGGGAGGACATCGATGGGCTCACAGAGTGCATCACGGACTACATCAACGTCTGTGTGGACTGCAATGTTCCAGCTCGGACTGTAACCTGTTACGCCAACAATAAACCGTGGATCACCAAGGACATAAAGGCCATTCTGAATGAGAAGAAGAGGGTGTTCAGAGATGGCAACCGTGAGGAGGTGAGGAGAATGCAGGGGGTACTCAAACGTAAAATCAAGGAGGCTAAGGACAAATACAGGAGAAAGCTGGAGAATAAACTCCAGACCAACAACATGAGGGATGGGTGGAGTGGGATGAGAGCCATCACAGGGTTCCATAAGTCCACTGGCATGGGGTTGGAATGTCGCATGGACCGGGCCAATGACCTGAACCTATTTTTCAATAGGTTGGATACTGCGGCCCAACCCCACAACTCTCTGCTGCTGGCGTCCCTACAACGACCACTCCACCTCCCCCCACTCCTCCTCCTTACAGACCTCCTGTCTGCTCCTCACCACCTCAGTCCACATCCACTGACTCCACCCCTCCCCCTGCTTCACATCATGTCCTCCACAACCTGAGGGCCTCACCCCTCCCCCTACTGTTACCTCTACAGTGTCCTTCACTCCTGACCTGGTGAGAAAACAGCTAACCAGACTCCACTCCGGCAAAGCTGCAGGCCCCGATGGTGTATTCCCCAGGGTGCTCAAAGCTTGTGCCTACCAGCTCTGTGGAGTACTTAGCCTAGTCTTCAGCCTGAGCCTGCACCTCCAGAGAGTCCCTGTGTTGTGGAAGACGTCGTGCCTTGTTCCTGTGCCAAAGACGCCACGTACCAGCAGCCCTCAGGACTACAGCCCGGTGGCACTGACGTCCCATATCATGAAGACCTCATCTTCCTGCTGAACAGAGTCTACACTCATCTGGACAAGCCGGCGAGCACTGTGAGAATCATGTTCTTTGATTTCTCCAGTGCCTTCAACACCATCCATCCGGCTCTACTGGGTGAGAAGATGACGGCGATGCAGGTGGAGGACCCCATGGTGTCCTGGATTGTTGATTACCTGACGGGTGGACCACAGTATGTACGCCTACAGAACTGTGTGTCTGACAGGATGGTCAGCAACACTGGGGCACCTCAGGGGACTGTCCTCTCCCCCTTCCTCTTTACGCTTTTCACCTCAGACTTCAACTATTGCACTGAGTCCTGCCACCTTCAGAAGTTTTCGGATGACTCAGCAATAGTTGGCTGCATTGAAAAGGGTGATGAGAGTGAATACAGGACTGTGGTGGGCAACTTTGTCACTTGGAGTGAGCTGAACGATCTGCAGCTCAAGGTGACAAAGACTAAGGAGGTAATAGTGGATCTGAGGAGGACAAAAAGACCTGTGACCCCTGTTTCCATCCAGGGGGTCTCTGTTGACACTGTGGAGGAGTATAAGTACCTGGGAGTGTACTTTAACAATAAGCTGGACTGGACTAGAAACACCGAGGTGGTCTACAAAAAGGGCCAAAGCCGACTCTATTTCCTGAGGAGCCTGGGTTCCTTTAACATCTGTGGGACGATGCTGAGGGTGTTTTTTTAGTCTGTTGTTGCCAGTACGATCTTCTGTGCTGTCACATGCTGGGGCAGTGGGCTGAGGGTCGCTGACAGAAGCACACATTGATCCAGGAGTACTTTCTATGTTAGATGGTGATAGCAGATGATCTGTCTTCCCTGGATGATGTCACAGCTAACAGAACGCCGGACCAATCAATCAATCAATCAATGGACAGATAGAAGCCACAATAGGAAGGGAGAGGGAAAAAACACATATATCACACTTTATCCCATTTAAAGGATACAGTTTTAGATATCAAAAACCTCCCCACAAATATGATTAGACACATATAAGCAGAGGTTAATATTTGAGACTAGTCGCGTGTAACTTCATGAGATAAGTGAGCAGTAGTGTGTGTCGTTGTTTGGTGTTTTTTTTCTGTCCATGAACGCCGTCCAGCAGGCAAGTGTCCTTGATACGTTGGAGATTTTTTATCAATCGCGCCACAGCTTAACGCGTCCACAGGTGTCCCCGGGGGAGGAGGGAGCAGGATGAGTAGTTCTGGGCCATCTCGCCATAACATCCAGGGGAGTTTTAGATAGCGGGAAAGCCTGATTAAAATAGACAATTTGTATGAGAGACAAGCAGAACCAACTTTCTGTCAGATTTAAGAGTCTTTTCATCGCTGACCTTCACGGAACCAATATTCCAAAATAGTTGGGCTTTTTCACGTTTCACATCCAGATTTTATCCCCTCTGAGTTCAACCACTAAAGACAGCCTGCATCCAACTTACAGCGTAACTGGTTCAACTTACTGTTCTGCTCATTTACTGCCTTAGTGATCGCGTCGTAAGCTGCCGACAGTCTGATCATGGCCATATTATCCACCGACAGTCTCTGAAGTGGCTGATAAATCAGATATCCTCCGAATCCAAAAAAAAAGAAATCCAAGTATCATGAATCCAAACATGTGTACGTCTTCCATGCCATCGACTGACAAAATCGAAAGACACACCGTAGGACACTTCCCCCATGGGTCCAATATTTATCCTGCGAAGTGAGTCCCATCGGGACACGAGGGATCCCCAGTCCTCTGCTTTCCAATTGCAAAAATTTGATCAATAGCATTGAGAGACCAGCTGATGAGATCCATAATTTGTAGACCTTCGGTTGCTATGAAGAGAGAGCACAAAAAGACAAAATAAAGCAGAAGCAGGGGAGGGCGGAGGGGAGCAGCTGGAGAGGAGAAGAATGCGACTGTGCTTGAAGAGAGAGAGAACAGAGCAGACCAGGTACCTTCTATGAAGAAAAGAAATGACAGAGAACAAAAAGCTAAAAGATGGGGGTAATCAGAGCTCTGATATATGATGGAGCTTGATTATTAAGGGCTTTATACGTGATAAGGTGAATTTAAATTCTATTCTTGATTAAACAGGAAGCCAATGAAGGGAAGCTAAAATAGGAGAAATATGATCCCCCTTGTTGATTTATTTTCAGAACTCTTGCTGCAGCATTTTGGATCCACTAAAGGCTTTGAACTGCATTTTGTGGACTTCCTGATAGTAAAGAATTACAATAGTCCAGCCTTGAAGTAACAAATGCATGGACTAGTTTTTCAGTGTCACTCGTGGACAGAATATTTTTGGTTGTTTATTTATCCATTCTCCATGGTTTTAGCCTCTATATTAGACAAACTAGTTGATGGATGGGTTCATGACATCATTAGCCTCCATTTTGATATAGATGTACAAGGCTGGTAGGTACTTTGATACACTACTGACATTTACTACATTGACTCCTTGATTGATTGGTATTTTAAAAAAATGCATAGGTTATCAGCAAAGTTAATGTCACTACAGAGTTCCCTAAATTGAAATGCTAATTTTGGAGGGTCTGAAAGAAAAATCTATGACTTATCATTAAGGGCAACTACCAGTATTCTGACTCCCTCCTCTGAAATTACCCACTATAAATGCCTTCTCTCTTTTCCACAGGATTAACACTGTGGGACCGTGATGACTTGGAAAAAGACAAAAGAGAAAACCCAAAGCCAAACAGCGACTTTGAGATAGTTGCTTCTGAATCAATTGACGGCAAATCTTCAGCCCTGGATGTTGAAGCATCTTTAAAAGCAAGTTTCTTAGGTGGACTGGTTAAAGTTGAAGGATCAGCCAAATACCTCAATGATCAGATGACATCCAAAAATCAAGCCAGAGTCACACTGAAATACAAAACTACCACAAAGTTCCAAGAACTGTCAATGAATCATCTCGGAAGAGGAAACGTGAAGCATCCATATGTTTTGGAGAATAAAATAGCAACACATGTGGTTACCGGCATTCTTTTTGGAGCTCAAGCATTTTTTGTCTTTGAGCAAGAAATATCTGAGACAGAAAGTCATCAAGACATTCAGGGCAACCTGAAATTGTTGATTGAGAAGATTCCATGCCTATCCACTGGAGGCGCAGGGCCCTTAAAACTGGAAGATCAGGACACTGAAAAAATAAATAAATTCACTTGCAAATTCCATGGAGACTTCCTGCTTGAGAAGACTCCAACGACCTTTAAGGATGCAGTAGAAGTCTACCAAAGCCTGCCCAGGCTGCTGGGAACCAGCGGAGAGAATGCTGTACCAATCAAGGTCTGGTTGCTGCCTCTAACATATCTAGATTCAGCCGCAGCTAAACTGGTTTGTGAAATAAGTCTAGGATTAGTTCAAGAAGTGCAAAGTGTCCTGGAGGAGCTAAGTGAGCTGGATATTAGGTGCAATGACGCAATGAGAGACATCACAACTCAGCAGTTCCCGCAGATTGGTAAAAAACTTAAAAGTTTTAAAAATATGTGCTCTGAGTTCAGGCTTGGATTTCAACAAACATTAGCAAAGAAACTTCCATCAATCCGAGGAGGTGGAGAAGAAGAATCTGAGCTTGCAGATATCTTGGAGAAGAGGCATTCCTCACCTTTCAACAGTAAAAACCTAAACGAGTGGATGGACTGCAAAGAGAGGGAAATATTTATCCTGAAATCTTTCACCAGGATGATGAAAAACACCAAAATTGTCCTGTCTCAAAACAGCCTTTATGAGGATATTCTCAACGCAGAACATGCCTTGTGTTTTGTCTTCACCTCACTGGAACATGATGAGCCATTCCTCTCTGCTTTATCCAACTACCTCAAAGGCAGAACAAAGACAGATGATTCAGACATTTATGATTTTGTGAAGGTACAGTGGTACCTGTCAAACACCCTGGTAGATGAGATGAGAACAAAGGTGAAAATCTTCAGTGATTTTGCAGAGGCCAACAATGACAACAAGAGCACAACATTCCTGACAGTGGGTTTAACGGATGACAATCATGAAGGTTCAACCATCTACCTCTATAAAGACGGACTTCCTGTCAGTAAGAACTTTGAGCCTCCATCCAAGCCTAAACGTGTGACAGCAGCAGACATAAACCACACCAGTGTGATCCTGCACATTTGCCCTCCCTCATTTGGAGCAAAGAACGTCACCTCCTACTCTGTTGAGTACTGTGTCCGTGGAGAAGATGAGTGGAAGCAAACGATAGAACCAAAGTCTGCTGAAATCACGGTGAACCAGCTGAAGCCAAACACTGAGTATCTGTTCAGGTGCAGAGCAATGGCCTCAGCAGGCATTGGACCAGCCAATAAAATCAATGATCCCATTAAAACGTTACCCTGCAGTCCTCCTGGAGAGTGTCAAGTTGAACCAAACTCATCTGAGATTTCCCTTAGTTGGGAGAAACCTGCTGAGCTTGGACCAGATGTTCAGATACTGAGCTACATTGTTGAATATGCAAGCACAGCCAACAGTTCAGAGGTAGAAGGTCTCCTTTGGAACCAAACAACGTCAATAGAGGAAAAGGCCATAATTTCAGGTCTTCACTCAGAGACACAGTATGCAGTCAGGGTCAGATGTGACTGTGGTGGAGCCGGCAGAAGCAAGGAAAGCAAGATTGTTACAGTCTGTACAACAAAGCGGCTTGCTGAAGATCTGAAAGTCATTAGCAAGAAAACAAACTCAAGTCTCCCATCAGTTTATGAATTCCCACTGAGGGAGGATGACATGGACATAGATGGCTGTAGAAGGTTTATATTTGGTGAAAAAAGTCCAAGGCCTAACCGTACCATCATGCTGCTTGGAGCAACTGGATCAGGGAAGTCCACTCTTATCAATGGAATGATCAACTACATGGTTGGTGTAGAGTGGAACGACAGTTTCAGATTTAAATTAATCAATGAAGATTCATCAAGATCCCAAGCTCACAGTCAGACCTCAGAAGTCACTGTGTATGAAATCTACCACCAGGATGGGTTTAAAATCCCTTACTCCCTGACGGTTATAGATACTCCAGGCTTTGGAGATACCAGGGGAGTGATGAGAGACCAGGAGATCACGGAGCAAATCCGAAGGATCTTTACCTCTGCTGACGGTGTCACAGAGATTGATGCTGCATGCTTTGTGATTCAGGCGTCTGTGGCACGTTTGACAGCAACACAGAAATACGTGTTTGACTCGGTTCTCTCCATCTTTGGTAAAGACTTGGAAGAGAACATTATCATGCTGGTCACTTGTGCGGATGGAAAGCAGCCACCAGTTCTTGAAGCAATAAATGTCTCTGGGGTCTCATGTCCAAAAAATGACTTAGGATTCCCAGTTCATTTCAAGTTTAACAACTCAGCCCTGTTTGCACATAATAAATGCCAAGAGAACAGTAGTTGTGTCGATGAATATGCCGAAGATGAAGATGAAAGCTTTGATGAAATGTTTTGGAACATGGGAACAAAATGCATGAAAAGGTTTTTTGTTGCTCTGAGTCAAATCAAAACCAAAAGCTTGGTTCTCACCAAGGAGGTCCCGAGAGAAAGAAAACAGCTGGAGGTTTCAGCTGAGAATCTGCAGACTCAGGTTAGATTCGGTTTAGCCAAACTGGAGAAGATCAGGGACTGGAGAGCAAAACGTAAGGAGCATAAAGCAGAGGTCAGTAGAAATGAGAACTTTGAGTTTGATGTCCCCTTTAGAAGGCCATTATATACCCATTATAATACCGCTGGTAGTGGGAACTACTTCCACAACTGTCTTCAGTGTCAGGTCACCTGTCACTATCCTTGTGGAATACTAAATGATGCTGATAAGAAATATTGTTGGCCGATAGACATCAATGGTTACTGCCGTGAGTGCCCAGGGAAATGTTACTGGAATGTCCATTTGCATCAAAACTACAAATGGGAATATGAAGATGTTGTAGAGACACTGAAAGAGCTGAGAAAAACACTCTGAAAAAGCCACAAGGCAGAATATCACTTTTGATGGACTGATGTGGGAACTAAAGGGTGAATACGATAATGTGGAGAATGAGGTGAACAAGTTGATGGGGGAGTCGGCCAACTGTCTGAACAGACTGAAGGAGATAGCGCTGAAGCCAAATCCTCTCTCCACTCCAGACTATACTGAGATGCTGATTATAGAAGAGAAACAGGGGGCCCAACCAGGCTGGAAACAACGTGTCGAGTCGCTGATGAAAATGAAACAAAAAGCAGAGTACATGGCTATAGTGGAAAGAGGAGAAATACCTCTAATCCGTGAAGCATCAATTGATGTTATATCTTAAATCAAGAGGTCCCATCAAGATTGTTTAAATTTTGATGCTGCATTACCACTCTGTTGATTTTCTTTAAAGCAATTATTTTAGCAAGAATAACTCTAGCAATTTTAGCAAGATTATATATATATATATATATATATTCTCTCCCTGTCTGTATTTTGTATTGTGTTAGACTGATCAGTGAAGAACTTTCACAAATGTATAAATGTTCATCTGTCCCTGTGTATGTAAGCCTTATCAATAATTTGACATGATAAGCCCTCATTAGAACTGTAGCATTCTATGTTTGGACTCTTGCTGTATCATGAATGTTGTGGGTGATTTATGTTTTTGTTCTTTGTTATTTTTGCTGACTGCAAAGCAAATTGGCACTCTGGGGACAATAAAGTTGATCTTACCTCACTGTGCCCACAGGATAGCAGCATACAATCAACAACGTTAAACTCATCAATATAAACAGACATTTGACAATTCATCACAATAGTTGCAGCAGTTTAATTTTTGAAACGGAAGCATGAGACTGAACAAAATGGGGCAGAAGAATACAGAAATAACAGCTTTATACTTGCATAATCCATGATACAGGCCCTATGGAGGAGGAGAATCAATTTTTACATAATTAATTAATTATCCAGTTAGCAATACTTCCTTCACTCTTTTTCTAAACAGTTGTAAAAACAGAGAAGAGCCTTTTTTTTAAATTAATTGCAATTCAAAATGTGGATGTTAAAAGTTGTATTTCAGGTTTAAACAGGTTTCAAGTCAAAGTGTTGATAGAGAAAAACATCCGATTTAATTTAATTGTCCAAGTTAAAGGCAAACTGAACATTTAGAAATGTCAGTACTACAACTGTGTTGCTTCAGTATCAGCAGTAAAGCAGGACGTTTTAAACATGGTAGTCAGACTCCAGCCTTGGGGTTTGTGTCCTATAACCTTGAGACATGGTCCAACAGAGGCGTAATTACTTCCTTGTCACACAGTGAGCTCCATAGACATAAACGTAGATGCCTCGTTGGGCGGGTTCTGCCTATGCTGCGATGCCTCAGAGCGTCCGCCATGTTAAATGTGGAAAATCTGCAGTTACTCACTTAAACAGTATCAGAGGGACTTTAATCTCAGGATATACTTTATATTTGTAATATTTTTATTTTTGTATTATTACGTGTTTATTTTCGTATCCCTTTAGCTTCCTTCTCCTGACTTTATTCTTGTAAAGAATAAAAATAATTATAAGACTAACCTGGCCCTATTACTCCAGGACTAAAATAGTTATGCAAACTGTGACTATTCTGGAAACATCCTCCCTTAATTCTCATAATATGACGTTTTTCCCATAATATTACCACTTTTGTCTTTTTTTTTACGGTATTCTCCTATGACCTTTCTTCTCATATTAGTAATTTTGTTTCTTTAATCTTCCCTCAAAAATTCTGTTTGTAATCTGTGTTTATACCAGATCTTAAAAGGTTCACACGGTTTTATGAAATAATAAAGACCACAATTTTTAGATTTACCCAATTGATTTTATATTCATAACACACACACACACATATATATACATATACATATACATCCATCCATCCATTTTCCAAACAGCTTAATCCCTCATGGGGTCGCGGGGGTTGCTGGTGCCTATCTATTCACTGGGCGAGAGGCGGGGTACACCCTGAACAGGTCGCCAGTCTGTTGCAGGGCAACACAGAGAGAGACACGACAAACAACCATTCACGCACACACTCACACCTAAGGACAATTTGGAGAAGCCAATTAACCTAAAAGTCATGTTTTTGGACTGTGGGAGGAAGCCAGAGTACCCGGAGAGAATCCACGCATGCACAGGGAGAACATGCAAACTCCATTCAGAAAGACCCAGGGTTGGATTTGAACCCAGAACCTTCTTGCTGCAAGGCAGTGTGGGAGGTTTCATGGATAAATTGGACCAGCCTGGTGGCCAATCTTCATTAATTGCACATTGAACCAATAAGAGCAGAGTGTGAAGGTCCAATTAGCAGGGTAAGAGCACAGTTTTGCTCAAAATATTGCAATGCACACGACATTATGGGTGACATACCAGAGTTCAAAAGAGGACAAATTGTTGTTGCACGTCTTGCTGGCGCATCTGTGACCAAGACAGCAAGTCTTTGAGATGTATCAAGAGCCATGGTATCCAGGGTAATGTTAGCATACCACCAAGAAGGACGAACCACATCCAACAGGATTAACTGTGCATGCAAGAGGAAGCTGTCTGAAAGGGATGTTCGGGTGCTAACCCGGATTGTATCCAAAAAACATAAAACCACGGCTCCCCAAATCACGGCAGAATTAAATGTGCACCTCAACTCTCCTGTTTCCACCAAACTGTCCGTCGGGAGCTCCACAGGGTCAATATACACGGCCGGGCTGCTATAGCCAAACCTTTGGTCACTTGTGCCAATGCCAAACGTCGGTTTCAATGGTGCAAGGAGCGCAAATCTTGGGCTGTGGACAATTTGAAACATGTATTGTTCTCTGATGAGTCCACCTTTACTGTTTTCCCCACATCCGGGAGAGTTACGGTGTGGAGAAGCCCCAAAGAAGCGTACCACTCAGACTGTTGCATGCCCAGAGTGAAGCATGGGGGTGGATCAATGATGGTTTGAGCTGCCATATCATGGCATTCCCTTGGCCCCATACTTGTGCTAGATGGGCGCGTCACTGCCAAGGACTACAGAACCATTCTGGAGGACCATGTGCATCCAATGGTTCAAACATTGTATCCTGAAGGAGGTGCCGTGTATCAGGATGACAATGCACCAATACACACAGCAAGACTGGTGAAAGATTGGTTTGATGAACATAAAAGTGAAGTTGAACATCTCCCATGGCCTGCACAGTCACCAGATCTAAATATTATTGAGCCAGTTTGGGGTGTTTTGGAGGAGCGAGTCAGGAAACATTTTCTTCCACCAGCATCACGTCGTGACCTGGCCACTATCCTGCAAGAAGAATGGCTTAAAATCCCTCTGACCACTGTGCAGGACTTGTATATGTCATTCCCAAGACGAATTGACGCTGTATTGGCCGCAAAAGGAGGCCCTACACCATACTAATAAATCATTGTGGTCCTGCTCTGTTTGTCTCTGTGTTGCCCTGCGACAGACTGGCGACCTGTCCAGGGTGAACCCCGCCTCTCGCCCAGTGAACGCTGGAGATAAGCACCAGCAACCCCCGCGACCCCATGAGGGATTAAACGGGTCAGAAGATGGATAGATGGATATTTGCTTTGCACATTTTAAATACCCTGATGATTACATGTGTCTAATAAGACTGAGAACATTGAGACCTATGTATCCTTGCTGAAAAATGATCTGTAACAGGGCGTTCAGGAGATAGAGTCGGTCGAGGCAGATCACCGTTCATACTGAGCTGGGTTCCCTTATATAGGAATTGTTTTCGACCAGTCTGCATAATCTGACCCAATCTGTATAATCTGACTCAATCTGTATAATATGACTTAATATGTATAATCTGATTGAATTTGATTTTGAATTGGCGCTATATAAATAAAATTGAATTGAATTGAAATTGAAAACACAAAAGATTATTATATATTTCCATAACACTAGCCTTCTCTAACAGCAAATTTTTCACATATATGGAATAAATAAGAGACATCTTCTTTTCAAATATAAGAATACATTAATAGAAATAAATAGTTCTGGTCCACTATCTGGCGTCTCAGGAGGGGGAAGCAGTGCAGTACCAACACTGTTTATAGTGGGGGTGGTGTGCTGCTGACCTCGACTCGGGACGTCGTGCGTCGGTGGGCGGAATACTTCGAAAACCTCCTTAATCACACCAACACGTCTTCCTTTGAGGAAGCAGAGCCTGAGGACTCTGGGTCGGGTTCTCCCATCTCTGGTGCTGAGGTTGCCGAGGTTGTTAGAAAGCTCCTCGGTGGCAAGGCCCCGGGGGTGGATGAGATTCGCCCTGAGTACCTTAAGGCTCTGGATGTTGTGGGGCTGTGTTGGTTAACAAGGCTCTGCAGCATTGCGTGGACATCGGGGGCAGTTCCCCTGGATTGACAGACTGGGGTGGTGGTCTCCCTATTTAAAAAAAGGGGGGCAGGAGGGTGTGTTCCAACTACAGAGGAATCACACTCTTAAGCCTCCCTGCTAAAGTCTATTCCGGGGTTCTGGAAAGGAGGGTCCGTTGGACTCTCAATGTCAAGAGGAGCCAGTTCAGGTGGCTCGGACATCTGTTTAGGATGCCTACTGGACGCCTCCCTAGTGAAGTACATCCCACCGGGTACATCCCACCAGGAGGAGACCCACGACACACTGGAGGGACTATGTTTCTCGGCTGGCCTGGGAAGGCCTTGGGATTCCCCCGGAGGAGCTGGCCCAAGTGGCTGGGGAGAGGGACGTCTGGGTTTCTGTGGATGGAATTCTAAACAATAATAACTGAATTCCCATTGTTACTGAATGAAGAGAGGGCGGTGATGAAGTTCCAGCACTTTAATTGAGAAACAGAGCAGAGATCACATAGATGGAAAGTAAATCTCACCCCACGGTCCCGCTGCAGTCTGCGTCTGCCCTGTCTCGCTTTCAGCTCTCCCTAATACTGCACAGTGGCCTTGGCATGAGACAAAACAACGACATTCTATCCTAGACAGTCAACATCCCGCACAGAATTTACGCAGCATTTGGCCTTGCACTCAGCAAACAGTGGATCTCATACACAGACATCACATCCGAGTGCCGTGAGGCCTTAGTGACTTCAGAATAATATTTTTAAACCTTCCACCATCTTGATCACAGAGATTCCGATTTATCTGTGTGATCACACACAAAACAAGATGACCCATTACATGAATATGTGAACAAAACACAAAGGAACCATTTCTGTAAACTCTGCTGGAACTTTTAGTAATGATCAACAAGAATGCTTCAGAGAGGTTTAACACACAAGATCAAAGGTTTAGCTTTTATCTCCAATTTGGGTTTCCACTAAAAGAGTTAGGCCTGTTTTAGGTTCCTGCGCACATATTATTTTAATTTTACATCAGACTAGGTAAGCTAAACCTGTTCAGTAACCAAGGTTGAATCCGTCTACTCTATCCACACCCTGAAAACCCTCCTACTCGTTTCTCCACTCACCACTTCGATGGATAATCATCCACCACTCGCAAATCTACAACACCAGGAGCAAAGGCAGGAGAGGTTCAGTGCGGGCAGGGGAACCCCAGAAAACTCTACCCACAGCGGTAGTAAAATCTCTTAAGACACCCCCCCAGGGAGATCCGCTCTCGGCCAATCTGAGCTGGAAAATCCTGTATTAAATCTAAGCGTTAACATTACCAGCTAATATTAAAGGATCTTTAAAATCTGATTATGACTCCTTACCGTACTACTAGAACTGTCTTCTCAGAGTCTTCTGTTGGCAGAAAGTTGTCTCCTTTAATCTGAAAGCAATAACTTAGAGAAAACAAAAGTGTTAGTACCATGCACTTAAAAACCTGGTCCTCTAAGTGTCACTTTAACATGATGTTCTTGGCTGATCCTGGGAAGCTAGATCTATTCCATCCTCTGTTTAAAATACATCCAAAGAAAGAAAACAAAGAAATAACCAAAAAACAAAACAGCAAATGGTCTCCCAAGGAGCACAATTATGTCTTTTCCAATATGACATTGACTTATTACAAACTTTTTATTTCTATCTGGTGCTTTTGACTATGTGAATTTACTGTTAATAATTTTATTTATATTTAACTTTCCAAATCTCAATTGGTCAAGGGTGAAACCTTGAAGTGAACTGATTTACAATCATTCTAACATCAGCCGCAGAAGCAATGATTTTCTCTTTTAGTTTTTTGAGCTTCTAGAATTCCTCTATAAACGATAAGTTTTCCCCCGTGATTCAGCACATTGAGAAGACTGCCCCAACTAGAATTAGAATTTAACCCTTCAGAAGCTCCCTTTATTTTTATTTTTCCTTCTGATATACTTTTCGTGCCCCCAGGCCAGAACACACTGACCCAGCCTTGCCATAAACATTCAGATGTTTACATCATGGTCAGATTTGTTTATCATATCTTTTGTCCTGTTTTAGGTTAAAGTGTCCCTCTGAGGCTCGCCTCAGCTCAGCGTAACTGGATAACATCAGAAGATTTTGTAAATGATTTTGTAATGTGGCCTTGTGATATTTTGACGCTCTTCAAAATTCCCCTTTAGCTGCATTAAAATTTTAAGTAAAAAAAATAAAAATAAATAGAAAACCCTTAGAAAAGCAATTCATATTTAGTTCCATAAAGTTTTGTTTAAAGCCTAAGCACAGTTTTTTTTTTACATCTATTAAAATTAAAGAGCTTGTATATATAAACTTCTTTCAAATGGACTGGTTTGTGATGAATCATTATTGTTACAAGCAATAAGTGTCGTGGTTTTTGCCACGTGTCTGACCCACATGCAGAACACTCTCATTAAACAAAGAAAGTTTTAGAATGTTTATTAAAGAGATTTGGAATTTTCTGCGACGAGCTCCAGGTATGGGTTATGGAGGGGAACTTAGCCAGGAGGTCTGTAAAGATATTCAGTGTTACTGCAGGAAGGATTGTCTCGGGAAGGTGCAAGAATATTTTGCTTACTGGGTGATGGGTGGAGTTGCGCCAGGGGGTGAGTTCGTTGGAATGCGGTGGAGGGTGGGCAGGTCTCGATCCAGGAGTGGAGGTGGTAGTGGTTATCCAGAAGCTGCCAGGCAGGTATTAGTCCAGAACTGAATCCTTGTAAGGTGCATATGGTCCACAAATAGGCTGAGGAACTGGAGCGGCATCCAGGGCACAGGGCCAGATCACACATGTAGAACACTCAGGAATCGAAGGCCTGGCAGCAGGCTTCTGAAATACTAAACTCCTGATGATGTAGATGGAAAACACCTGTTGCACCACCAAACCACCATGCTCCCTGATGCCATCTAGAGGAGTAAAAGAGTAAAGCAGAAAAGATAAAGGAGACCAAGTCTCCCAGATCTCAGTAATTTTATATTACTTTAGGGCTGTCAGGGTTCTCTGTTGTTCAGTGCTCTAATTCTGCTCCACAGGTGGTTTGAGTTGGCTGGGGGGCATGACCCACACCTGCGGCTCATCGGGAGTGCTCAGCACTGGCTTCTTAAGGAAGGCGCAGGAAGATGGAAGACACCGGAGCCTTACCCAGTCGTGGTACGACGTGGCCTTTGACCCTCACTGTCCCTCCCCAGTTAGGTCCACTCAAACTAAATGGTAAGCAGCTTGGCTTCTGGAGATTTTCCCCCTGGTGCTTCGTGCTTAACATCTCCATTCTTTCTCTCCGCAGTTTCCTCCTGCACTGACGGTCAGACCTCGATCGATCACATGACATTGTGTTATCTCTGTAGCCTGAACTTTAATAAATCATCTTAAACTACGTTCTGTCGTCCGTAACGTGTCTGCATGTGGGCTAAACATATTAAAACCATGACAAGGGCTAAAAACAAGTGATAGGATCTCTGCCTAATTTTGTAGTGGAATAAACCCAACAAGCTTTTATGTACGGCTTACTGCCAGTTCCAATTTTCTAACATAGCTGAAATATTTTTGTTCACGCCATGTTAATCGTGTATCAGTTCAATATGGGCCGGATATTTAATGTGAGAAAAAACAACTTTATTTTATTGAAGTCTCTCTTTTCCTTCATTAGCTTTTTAGTTAACATAGTTCATGCTTAAAATGCATTTGAATTTCGGAGCTGCAGTCTCCCAAAACAAATGACAAACAAAACATTTTGAAACCGAGATATTTATAATTTGAAATGAATTACTTCACACAGATGAACGCCCAGTTACATACGATACATACCTACATACAGTTACATACAAACGATGACATTTAGACAAACAAAGATTTTTCACGATCTTACACAGATCTGTGTTTTTTCATATTTTTTTAAAACGTTTATGCCAATGTCGAAAGATATATTTTCAATGTGTTAAGTTCCCGCTTACTAAAGTTCCCGCTTACTAAAGTGCGGTGTTTGCGACACTGACTCTTTCGTCCACACACGGTTTTATGCTTCAGCCCCGCAAGGATACAACTCTTTTTCTCGCAGACACCTGGACGCTTATCCATTTTTCAAAGTTATACATCGCTATTCGCAGTTCAGAACACTTTTATCCATAACGAAAGTGACCCTTGTCAGTTCCCATGTAAACGCTTCCCCGGTGTAACGCCCCTTTAGTTCCGTTTCCGTTTCTAGTTATTTTATTAAATTTTCCCTTTTTTTATTTTTATTATTTAGTAGCAGTACTGCAATGTTAAATCAACCCCTATGTGGGAAATCTGCATGTTTAATCCAATCATTTATGCATGTCATGCTTTCGGGCCCATACTTTTTCAGCATGACATCGAACGTCTCACCCTGGGGCAAGGCTTGACCCTGGGAACTTTGCCTTTGACCCATTATACGGACTTCTCTGCTTCCAGACATTTTTATTTATTATTATTTTTAGTATTTTTAATTTGTTCTCCGCGCGGTCGACCAACTAAATGAATGGCTTCACACCTGATGGCCGTTTAGGTATAATGAGCGAGAAATCTCTTTTAAAATCTACTTCGATCTAGATGGAAGTCAAGCACTTCAGCATACCTGCGCTTTCACCCACTACACTAGTGGGCAGCCTCTGTCCAACCTTGACTAGAGGACTTCCATTGACCAGCTGCAAATCGCTCAGCCTGGTCTACTGTTCCCCAGGAGAAAATCGTTCTGCCCCTCCTCCCAGCGGGAGAGCCCGTATATCATCTGAAAATGTATTTTAATTAATTTGAATTTTAATTTAATGTTAAAACCTTAGTCACTGTTCTGTATTGTGAATCCTATTTTAATTGCTTTAAGGACTGAATATAATTAATTATTTCTACCGGCTTTTATTTATTACTACCGTTTAGGTTTACAGTTTTATATTGAAATTTCTTGTGGTATTCTTTAAATGGGTTTTAAAAATTTTAAAGCTTGCAAGCGTTTTTGAGCAATTGCGTTTTTTTTTTTTTAAAGAGCTGGAAAATAATCCCTTTACCGTCTCATGAAAGAAAGATTTGAATCTTCGCGCCGCCGTCCCGGAGATGCTCTGAGACCAGGAGGTCCTCCACGTCCATTGAAAATCCATTCGGGGTACCAGAGGCCGGATAAACTTCTCCTGGCTGGCCAAAGCTGCTCCTGTCCCCGGACTCCCCGGCTCGTCGGTCGGATATCCTGTTCGTTGACGCAAAATGTGGATGGAATTCTAAACAATAATAACTGAGCTCCCATCTTTACTAAATGATAAGACCTCGGTAATGAAGTTCCAGCACTGTTACTGATTAACAGAGCAGAGATCACATAGATGGAAAGTAATCACACCCCACTGTCCCGCTGCAGTCTGTCTCTGCCCTGTCTCGCTTTTGGCGCTCCCTAATACTGCACAGTGGCCTTGGCATAAGACAAAACAGAGACATTCTATCCTAGACAGTCAACATCCCGCACAGTATCTACGCAGCATTTGGCCTTGCACTCAGCAAACAGTGGATCTCATACACAGACATCATGTCTCCTGGCCTCCCATGTCCGAGTGGCGTGAGGCCATAGTGACTTCAGAATAATATTTTTATAACAGTCTCTCTACTGAAGCTGCTACACCCGCGACCCGACCCCGGACGGATAAGCGGTAGACAATGGATGGATGGATGGAATAATAATAATAATAATAATAATAATAATAATAATAATAATAATAATAATAATAATAATTAGAGTGGTTGTCCTGTTATTGGAATGTTGTGGGTTAACTATAAACACCTGGAAAACCTGTTTACAGGGGTACGATAGCCACACTCGGATAATTTATAGAGGAAATGCTGCAAGTGAGAAAAGTAGCATGTTTATTGTATTGTAGTTGTTGAGATCTAAACAGGTTGTTTGCAGTATCACGGTAACAGTTGCAATTTAGAAATAGAAGATAACAAGTTCAGAAGTGCGTGAGGAGTGGATGATGGCATAAATAAGAGAGGAAAGACAGGATTTGACCAAAATTGCAGGAAGATGTTCAAGATAACAGCTGGAGGACTTGGATTGACAGATGAGTTATGAAAATTCTGACACATCACAAAGTTGAAGCATGGGCAAAGAATAGGGCTGAGGGTAAATAAAAACCCCAAAGGAGTTTAAACTTAGGATCTTATTCATGTTGTGTATTAATCCCATCATGACTATGGCTGCAACTAAAAGGATCTCACATGACAGTATCTGAAGTGCAATGCTAAGGACAGTATAACGTAGAGGTAAGCATGTGCTGTGACACCTCCCAACCACAGACCCTGGTCCTTACAGCCACGCCTACAAATTGTACATAGATGAGTGACCAGAGGAAATTGTGGCTTCATTTCAAAGATAAAACATATCTGTGGATCAATTAAAACCAATTTGACTAAAACATACAACACAACCATTATGTAAAAAAGGTTTCAGATCTTCAGCTTGATCATTTAAAGATATTTATTTGATTATCTGCGTTGTTCCATCTAAGTGATGAAAATTGTGGCAATCTTTACTTATTTTCCTCAAGCAGAAATGCAAAGAGCCTCACTCATGGTTTTCTAAACAGAAACCATGGGAGGAAAGCTTGTGTGGTCCCTGCTGAAGGCCCAGGATGCAGCCTTCAGATCTGGAGACAGACTGGCCTACAGCAGAGCTATAAGTGAGCATAAAGGCATCCAGAAGGCCAAGCAAAGGTACAAGCAGAATGCAAGTACAAGAAGGCTGCAGGTCCAGACATGGTGTCAGCCCAAACCCTTAAATCATGTGCTGACCAGCTAGCAGGGGTCTTTCTGCATATCTTCAATCTCTCCCTGCAGCTCTCCACAGTCCCTTCCTGTCTGAAATGATCCGTTATTGTTTTTGTTCCCAAGAGACCAAACATCACCTGCCCCAATGATTATCGTCCGGTTGCTCTGACCCCTGTCATCATGAAGGGCTTCCAGAGGATCCTCCTAAAGTCCGTCAAGGACGCCATCCCTGCAGGCCTGGAAAGCCTGCAGTTTGCCTAAAGGGAGAATCTCTCCACAGAGGACGCTGTCTCGTTAGCACTCAGCTCTGACTCACCTGCAGCAGCCCAACACCTATGTTAGGATGCTCTTCATGGACCTCAGATCAGCATACACCATCCTCCCTGACATGCTGGCTCTGAAGCTCCACAACTGGACCAGTGACTTCCTCACCAACAGACCCAGGTAGTGAGGATAGGGAACATCTTCTTCACTGATCCTCACCACAGGAACACCACAGGGCTGTGTCCTCAGCCCAGCTCTCTTCACCCTTTTCACCCAGGACTCTTCTGCTGTCCACAGACACAGTGGGGAAGTGTGCGGACGACACCGCTGTAGTTGGTCTCATCTCCAACAATGATGAGAGCCACAACAGTGATGTCATCCACAATCTGACACAGTGGAGCTCCAGGAACAACCTGATCCTGAGTCAGACCAAGGAGGTAATAATAGACTACAGGAGGTCCAGGAGGACTGAACACCTCCTCTCTACATCCAGGGTGGTGGGGGGTGGGGGGGGGGTGGTGGAGGTGTGGATGGCATCAGTTTCCTGGGCATTCACATCTCCTCTGACCTCTACTGGACTGCGAACACCTTCCACAGCTGTGAGGTTCAATATCATTAAAATAAAGGGTCTGCCATGTAAAGGTAGCAATCACATGCCTGGTAATTAAGTTACTAATGAGCTTTATTCAAAGTTGAGATTACATTCTAAAAGCCTAATACTACAACATATTTTAAAGTTTTACTAGATACAGACTGCAGGACAATCAATGAAAGAAGCAAGATAATGAGCCTTTGCTTTTACTTCTACAGGGAAATATATAGTTATGTACCTATAAATGTTAACTATGCTGTTTTTTGATTTTGCAAATATCCAGAAGACAATAAGATTTGTTGTAACCAGGGAGAGAAAATGGGACACAGAGCTATGCACATTCTCTTCATTCCTGTCTTTGTTCTGTTTTTTAAGCAGAGACTATGGAGACAAACTGGAAAAAACCTTTGATGGCTTATCTCTGCTCATTCCAGGGGTTTAAATTCAGATGTTCTTCTGAATTCATTCACTGCAAATATCAACAAAGACAGGATTAGACCACAAAAAAATTCAAATGACATGTCCAGCCCAGTGAAGACACCTTCCACTACAAAGTTTTAGGATTTAATTCAATTAGACAAAGTTAAAGGTTCCACCCTAATAAAACATTGGAATATAATGCAATTTTAACTGCTTTTATGGACTCTGGGTTATCTGTGTTTGATCTTTAAGTTTCCTGCAATCAGTGAAGAATCATCAAGAGCAGTGTTTGCCTTTACCGCATGGTTTTATTTCACTGGGAGCCATTCTGAGATACTGTTGGAACCTTCATATCTGCATCTGTACTAAGAACTAATGACGCTCCACAGCAAGCAGAGCTGGAGAAAAATCACTTTTCACAAACTGAGCAGCCAGGAACAGTATTGATGGATTGGTCGACTACCAAAGTAGTCAATAGTTTCTACTAATGCCAACAAATGCTCTGCTTTGACTTTACTGCATACAAACCTGCATTTGAACCCTGCAGACAGACAACATTAAGTGGAAGGAGTCTGTGTTCAATCTGCTTTTATACATCTGAGTAAACAGAAAGTTCCGTCCGTCCGTCCGTGTTCTTCCGCTTATCCGGGGTCGGGTCGCGGGGGCAGCAGCTTCAATAGGGAGGCCCAGATGTCTCTCTCCCCGGCCACTTGGGCCAGCTCCTCCGGAGGAATCCCAAGGCGTTCCCAGGCCAGCCGGGAGACATAGTCCCTCCAGCGTGTCCTGGGTCTTCCCCTGGGCCTCCTCCCGGTGGGACGTGCCCGGAACACCTCACCAGGGAGGCATCCAGGAGGCATCCTAACCAGATGCCCGAGCCACCTCAACTGGCTCCTCTGGACGTGGAGGAGCAGCGGCTCTACTCTGAGTCCTCCCCGGATGACTGAGCTCCTCACCCTATCTCTAAGGGAGAGCCCAGACACACTACGGAGAAAATTCATTTCAGCCGCTTGTATCCGGGATCTTGTTCTTTCGGTCACGACCCAAAGCTCGTGACCATAGATGAGGGTAGGAACGTAGATCAACCGGTAAATCGAGAGCTTCGCCTTTTGGCTCAGCTCTCTCTTCACCACAACGGATCGGTACAGCGCCCGCTTCACAGCAGACGCCGCACCAATCCGCCTGTCGATCTCCCGCTCCATCTTCCCCTCATTCGTGAACAAGACCCCAAGATACTTGAACTCCTCCACTAGGGGCAGCACATCCTCCCCAACCCGGGGACTCTACCCTTAACAAGACCATGGTCTCGGATTTGGAAGCACTGATCCGAGATTCAACTATCCGACGGACCCTCCTTTCCAGAACCCCTGGATAGACCTTACCAGGGAGGCTTAACAGTGTGATTCCTCTGTAGTTGGAACACACCCTCCGGTCCCCCTTTTTAAATAGGGGGACCACCACCCCAGTCTGCCAATCCAGGGGAACTGCCCCCGATGTCCACGCAATGCTGCAGAGCCGCGTTAACCAACACAGCCCCACAACATCCAGAGCATTAAGGTACTCAGGGCGAATCTCATCACTGCTTCCTCAAAGGAAGACGTGTTGGTGGGATTAAGGAGGTCTTCAAAGTATTCCGCCCACCGAAACACGACGTCCCGAGTCGAGGTCAGCAGCACACAACCCCCACTGTAAACAGTGTTGGTACTGCACTGCTTCCCCCTTCCGAGACGCCGGATAGTGGACCAGAAAGTTATCAATTGAAATGCTTTTGTGCTTGAATTTCAGTTAAATAAAAACTCAGTAAGGTGTGACAGTCTCAGCACTGGTACTGGTCTGACCCACAATTCGGCACACCTGCTCGACTACACCGTCATTGCAATTTGCTCTCACTGGTTCCACCTGTTCTCACTTCCATATAATCCCCGTGCAGATCAGCTATCAGTGCTAGATTGTCTCTAGCCACCCGTACGAGCATTCCATCGTTCCTTATTCTGACTGCCTGTCTGTTGCCTGACCCGATTCTGCTTTCTGTTACCGAGCCTGCCCGTCCGCTGTTCTGGTTCTGTCTGCCCGCCCGGAGACCTGACCCGTTCCATCCCTGGACATCTGAATCTGCCCGTCTTGGACTGCCTACCCACTACCTGACCCCGTTCAGACTGTGATTACAGAGCCTCCCTAACCCTCGTTTCCTCTGAGCCTGTTGGTAACCGGACCTGGACCCGCCTGTTGGGTCTCGCTCTTCGTAGCTCCGCAAGATCTTTTTTTTTTTTTTTTCTCCCCCAGTGTCCTGTCTAGCAATGTGGCAATAAGAATTGATGTCTTAATGCCAAATAGAGCTCGACAGATTTTGCTTTCACAAGTGGAGCAAACAGCTTTCGCCATAATGCTCCGCTTGATTTGTGCATGTAAATAGCTTTATTGTGATTCCTGCAGGGAGAATTTCAAATTATATGGACACTCCGCAAGATCTCTGCCGAACCGGACCTCCCCTGGATACTCTTCTTAGAAAGCCCGTAACGGACCCCCTCCCTGCCTGTCCGACCGTAAAATGGACCTCCATCCCCGGATCAGTTCGCCTGCCTTTCAGTCAGCTCTCCTGGCTCTGGTACCCCGTCTTCAGGTTAGTGGTCCAGTCCTCCTCACTATTACCCGTGAACCAACAACTGTTCACTAACCTGTTGTCTCTGCCTCAGGGGATAACCAGACCGAGCATGGGCTACTGCGCCCTGATAAGCCGAGCCCATTTCCTGCTTGTAAATAAAGTCTTAAAACGTCACTCACCTGTGTGGTACGAATCTTGGGTCCAGTTTCCTGTACGTTACATAAGGAGGAAAACACCTTACCAAGACCGTTTATGGCTTACTGTTTTATATAAAGCTATTTTCACTTAAAAGGAAACAAAACAAAGGAACCTTCCTTCCTCTGAGTAAACCTGAAAGTGAAAGCAGAACCTTCTGTTCCAGCTTTAATGGTTTTGGTTTACATCAGCTGCTCTTATAATGAGGGTTCAGAGGTTCACCATTCAGAGGTCAGAATGAAGAAAATGTTTTGCCTAATTTAATTACATTAATGTGAGTAGAGTTTAGAGACAGTCTTCAAAGCAGGCCTTTATACCGTAGAAAAACACCACAGATGACAGGAATTTTGTTGAATTTCTACATTAATAGTGATCTCCGTGTCAATAGTTTTAATCTTTATTTCACGTGGCAGTAAAAAATTAGGCCCTATTATTAATGGGAAGCTTCCACCCAAATTTAATCAGAGGCCTTATAAGCACAATATAAGCAAAGTGTAGAGATCGTAATGCTCAAAAATGTGTCTACTTAATCTGGAAGAATAATCTTCTGTTCTATTCATAAATAGTTAGATTAACTGCACAGCATTTTACTATGTGCATATCAAAAAACGGAGCGTTTGTGTGATACACTCATGCAGCTACACAGTGGTCTGCATTTTATCTTTCGTTTTACAGGAATATGAGTCTATTAGATGCTGAGGAATATTTGCATTCTTTAAGCTTCTCAAGAAGTGTGTTGATCAGTGCAAGCAGCATTCACTCCTCCTGAAAGAGTGTGGAGCCACAGTGGACAGTCGTCTGCATTGTTGATGGCTTTGCAGCAATCCCTCATAATTAGCATGAATGAAGCGACAGTGGATAGGAAATCTCCCCTTTAACATGGAAGAAAACCTCCACCAGAACCAGGCTCAGTGTGAACGCTCATCTGCCTCGACCCACTGGGGCTTAGAGAAGACAGAGCAGAGACACAGAAAGTACAGAAGCTCACATTGATCCAGGAGTACTTTCTATGTTAGATGGTAATAGAGGATGATCTGCCTCCCCTGATGATGTCACAGCTAACAGAACGCCAGACGAGGTGTACCTTCTATGAAGGAAAAATGACAGAGAACAAAAAGAAAAACAGTTGAAATAACGACAAGGAATGCAAATATGAGAACAGTAGGAGAACTCAGCAGAGTGAGAAATATAGGCCCTGATGTTCCCCAGCAGCCTAAGCCAATAGCAGCATAACTACAGAGTTAGCTCAGGGTAACATGAGCCACTCTAACTAGAAGCTTTGTCAAAAAGGCCTGATTGCATAAGGATCTGCCTCCCATTCTACTTTTAGAGACTCTAGGAACCACCAGCAGACCTTCAGTCTGAGAGTGAAGTGCTCTGTTAGGAACATACGGGGTAATCAGAGCTCTGATATACTGGTGAAGATTCTCAGTCATCCAGGTCATGGTCATTCCAAAAAAAGTAAAAAACAAAGCAACTGGACTTGTTTTTCGTAGTTGAAGACGTTTCGCTTCCTCTCCAGGAAGCTTTCTCAATTCAAAAAGTCTGGAGTAATGTGGAGTAACAAGCTTTATACTACTGCCAAACAAAGGCCTTGTAATGGCTTAGATAACATGCAACTTCAACAGAAACAGGTCCACCCCTTAGTAATGGGCGGTCATTAAAGCCATTAAGCCAGCAGAATGGACCGAAACTGGCCCACTCCTCTGTAACGGGGAGTCATTAGGGTTGTTATTGGCCTGGCTTAAAGGAACAATGTTTTGATCACCCGTATGAGGGTGAGAATTGAGGTGATGATTGGCTGGAATTAATCCTATAGCTGTGTTGTAAGTTTTTGAGAGTTGGAACCTAAGGCCTCCTCCTCTTTTTAAGGTTGGTTTTTCTCTCTTAACGTAGATGGCTTCCTTCACACCCCTTTTAAACCATCTGTCTTCTTTTTCCAAAATTTGAACATTTTGGTCCTCAAAAGAGTGTCCTTTGTCCTTAAGGTGTAGGTGGACAGCAGAGTTTTGACCTGAGGAGGTAGCTCTCCTGTGTTGAGCCATGCATCTGTGGAGAGGTTGCTGGTGAAGATTCTCAGTCATCCAGGTCATGGTCATTCCAAAAAAGTAAAAAACAAAGCAACTGGACTTGTTTTCCGTAGTTGAAGACGTTTCGCTTCCTCTCTAGGAAGCTTTTTCAATTCAAAAAGTCTGGAGTAATGTGGAGTAACAAGCTTTATTCTACTGCCAAACAAAGGCCTTGTAATGGCTTAGATAACATGCACATTCAACCGAAACAGGTCCACCCCTTAGTAATGGGCGGTTGTTAAAGTCACTAAGCCAGCTGATTGAACCGTAACAGAGGAGTGGACCAGTTTCGGTGATTACCTACAACAACTAGAAAAAGACAATGTACTCAATCGCTCATCTTATTATAGATTATATCCAGGGGAAGACATTCCATGCTTATATGGACTTCCAAAAATTCACAAGGAAGGAACACCACTCAGACCCATTGTCAGCAGCATTAATTCAGTAACATATAACATTGCTAAACACCTTGCTAGTATTTTAGCCCCCCTGGTGGGGAACACACCACATCACATAGAAAACTCCAAGGACTTTGCAAACAAAGTCAAACATTTAAAAATGGCACCAGGGGAAACTCTGGTGTCTTTCGATGTCACTTCACTTTTCACTTGCATACCTACATCAGAGGCATCAGAAACAGTCAGGAAACGTCTTCAACAAGACAGTGACCTAAATAACAGAACAAATTTCTTTCTGGACCAGATCTTTACCCTACTGGACCTTTGTCTTTCTACAACTTATTTCAAGTTCAGCGATCATTTTTACAGACAGAAGCATGGTTGTGCCATGGGATCTCCAGTGTCACCAATTGTAGCCAATCTTTACATGGAAGAAATGGAAAAGAGAGCTTTGGGAACCTTCAGAGGAACACCACCAAGCCACTGGTTTAGATATGTGGACAACACCTTTGTCAAAATCTAGTTAAAAGAGGTGGAAGCTTTCACAAGACACATCGACTCGGTGGACAACAACATCAAGTTTACCAGAGAGGATGCCAACGACAACAAGCTACCTTTTCTCGACTGTTTGGTGAACATGGAAGGAGATGGAAACCTCAACATTGAAGTGTACAGGAAACCCACAAACACAGACCAATATCTTCTTTTTGACTCACATCACCCACTGGAGCACAAACTTTCGGTCATCAGAACCTTACAACACCGGGCCGAGCAGGTCCCGACTAAAACAGAAGGGAAGCACAAGGAACAGAAACACATCAAGATGCCCTCCAAACCTGTGGGTACCTTAACTGGGTGTTTGTCAAATCAGCAAGAAAATCCAAAAGACCCACTGCAGAACATAATGGTGAGAAGAATAAACGCAAAAACATCGTCATCCCATATGTTGCTGGAGTCTCTGAAAAACTCAAGAGGATTTTCTCCAAACACAAATCCCAGTTGGTGAAGATTCTCAGTCATCCAGGTCATGGTTAATCAAAAAAAGTAAAAAACAAAAGCAACTGGACTTATTTTCCGTAGTTTCGCTTCCTCTCCAGGAAGTGTATTCATTATTATTTTTTGTTTTTCTATGCTTTGTTTTTGCTCAATTTCTTGGTAAATAAAGCCACTGCACATTGGCAGGATGGTTTGAGGGCAAGAGTTTGTGGAGTCCTTGTTACCAAAACTTTACGAGTGAGCCTTCCTGTTGATGCCTATAGAGGATTGTCTGATGTCTTTTCTAATGATAGGGACCAGAAATTGCTGGCAAAGAACAGGATAAAAACACAAAAACACAGGAAGGACAAGAAAGCAAAGCACAAAGGCTCTATCTGTAACATAATCTTGTATCAGCAGAGAGGAAAGGGAGATTTAGTGTTCTTGTGTCCCTTTCCTTCATAATAGTGATTTAACTGTGTCTCTTTTTTGTTTTGTAACTTCAAAATTTCCCATAATGGAATGCTAATTTTGGAGTTTCTGACCGTGAATTACTATGACTTTAGTGAAGGGCAACTGTTAGTATTCTGACTCCCTAAATGTCCTCTGAAATTCCTAAAATATAAATGTCTTCTCTCTTTTCCACAGGATTAACACTGTGGGACTGTGATGACTTGGAAAAAGAGAAAACCCAAAACCAAACAGCGACTTTGAGATAGTTGCTTCTGAATCAATTGATGACAAATCTTCAGCCCTGGATGTTGAAGCATCTTTAAAAGCAAGTTTCTTAGTTGGACTGGTTAAAGTTGAAGGATCGGCTAAATATCTCAATGATAAGATGACATCTAAAAATCAAGCCAGAGTCAAACTGAAATACAAAACCACCACAAAGTTCCAAGAACTTTCAATGTATCATCTCGTAAGAGGAAACGTGAAACATCCATATGTTTTGGAGAATAAAATAGCAACACGTGTGGTGACTGGCATTCTTTATGGAGCTCAAGCATTTTTAGTCTTTGACCAAGAAAAATCTGAGACAGAAAGTCATCAGGACATTCAGGGAAACTTGAAAGTGTTGATTGAGAAGATTCCATGCCTATCCATTGACGGTGCAGGTTCATTAAAACTGGAAGATAAAGACAATGAAAAAATAAATAAATTCTCTTGCAAATTCCACAGAGACTTCCTGCTTGAGAAGACTCCAACAACTTTTCAGGATGCAGTAGAAGTCTACCAAAGACTGGCCAGGTTGCTGGGAACCAGCGGAAAGAATGCTGTACCAATCAAGGTCTGGTTGCTGCCTCTAGATTCAGCTAAAGACATATCGGATACTAGATTCAGCCGCAGTGGAGCAGAACCGCAGCTCAACCCGATATAAATAGAAACTGACTTTTATCTGATTGACTTACTAGCTGAATGAGAGCTTAAGGTCCAGATTGTCATCCACTTAGACAAAAGGACCCAACAGCAGCAACACCAACACCAATACTAACAAATTTTGAATATAAAATATATGTATATGTAGCTGGGTGGTAAATTTTGGTTGAATACGTGTACTGTTTCAAAGTGTTGGTTTTCTTTTGTATTTCTGTAGTAACGCTATTGAATTATTTTGGTTCAGTTATGTAATTGTATTTGTCTGTTTTTTTACATTTAAATATGTTCAGGTAGTTGGTCTCAGGCGTTGCACATTTTGACAACCAGAGAGCAGTGTTTCAAGGTGATTATTGTTTCCCAAGACTGGAAAGGAAATGCATCTTGTTCTCTTCCTCTGTTGCTATGCTATGTGCTGAACTTGGAGGTGAACTGTACGTGTTTTATCTGCAGAAGATAGTTTTGGCAGAAAATCGGGTGGCCATTTCAAGCATGTGACAGTAACATGTTTGATCATTGGTGTGCTCTAGTATTAAGAGGGAACTGAGACGTTACTGTGGAATCCAGAGGCCACTGCCGTATTTCTTTTCCTTGTCTTTTATATATTGTGTTTTCGTTTTTTTGGCCATTTTCTTTGTTGTTTTGGAGATTGCCATATCTCACCAGTAGTTAACCAATGTTTGGTACACATATGTTCTGATTTTTGAACAAAAGTAAGAAATAAGACAGCTTTGTTTAATCTGTCTCAACTGAAAATAAAATATATTGCACATTTAGAACCCCAGTTATTGTGTCCTGTGAGGACACAATAACTGTAAGTATTTCCCGGGCTACATATATATTTAAAATAAGGCTGATAATTTGAAAGTTAGCTTTATGAGGAGGAGTGAAGAGGGGCTGAAAGAAGGTGAGTCTGATCAGACAGATGGAAACCAGCTGGGAAACTGAGGCTCCCCATGGAGACCAGATCATGTGTTTTTGTAAAGGTATTTTGTTTTTGGAGACCGCAAATGATCATTTTTGAATGCGCATCCTAGAGTGAGATTTCAAAATGCCTGTTTAATTTTTCCACATGTACATGTGAGACACACCTTTCCTTAAGCGATGATGTTGTATCTTCGCCTCTCTCTGTAACCTGCATGCTCCTCACAAATAACAGAAATGGCACATGACTGGAAAACATCCTTCACGGTTTTCTGGTATCGTTCATAGTTTCATCATTTATGACAAATCAATCCTGGTCCTGATGCCTCAAACAGTTGGTGTAATTTGTCAATTACATGTCATTATTTTGCTGATTGGAGAAGAATAACACATTTCATCATGTGTTGTGAAAGACCAAAAAAACGCAAGAAGTATGAGTACAGTTTGGAGACAGTGTGGAAATAAAAAGAGGAAGCCTGAAAGATCAGTCAGCTTTGTGATGAAAGCGAAAGTCTTTACAAAGTGTAAAATGAACCGGCATGAAACTTTAACCTAACTGAATGAAAACAAGGTCATGACCTGCTGATTAAAATTAGCATGCACAATTATGAGTCCTGTCTTCCTCTGTCTGACCGCTGCAGCTCTGTTCTGTGAGAAAACAGACGTCTGCCAGAGGAAGTGCTCTCTCTGATTTCCCAAAAGATTTTTAATTACGCAGAAATAAGAAAAAAAGTTATTGGTGAGGTAGCAATCATGATACTTTCTGCAGAGGAAGTGTGCAAAAGAAGAATCAACAGGACAAAGAAGAAAAACCTCCAGCTAAATGGAGGATGCACATTTTAAATGTTTTTAACTTTAAAGTCCCTGCAGACTATCTCTGACTACTTAATTTTTGTCTCATTAAATGTTATTTCTTCTGTTAACATTCATCCATTCC
Source organism: Fundulus diaphanus (assembly GCA_037039145.1). Lineage (NCBI taxonomy): Eukaryota > Metazoa > Chordata > Actinopteri > Cyprinodontiformes > Fundulidae > Fundulus > Fundulus diaphanus. The sequence continues at coordinate 6,250,489 of CM073133.1, forward strand.
TCCCTTTCAGGCTGCACCACATTACAAAGACATTTAACCTGACAGTCCTGTCTGCAGATCGCCTGTTTCAGATCTCTAATTTCACTCTGGGATTATTAAAGTAGTATTTCTGATTCTGATTCTGATGTTACTTCTTCCATTCCTCACCCAAACACATTTTCAGGTGTCTCACAGCACAGCATCATTGTCTTGCTGATGGACTGAGTTGTAAAGGAAAGGTGAGGAAGAATAAGGTGCGTTCACACCGAACATGAATGTGGCCGTTTGTTGCAGAAATGGTGTTCGGTGTGAACGAGTTTGGGTATCATCCTGAACAGCTCAATGTCTCACATCAGTAATATAACTATTTCTACTTTTGGTAGATATAGTTTTGGGTAAAACATAAAATAAACCCTAATTTCTAAAGATGGGAAAATGACCAGAACAGGGGGTGGCATAACGGAGGACCCGACAATGAATGACAATGAGCTGGGTGAATATATAGAGGATGAGACAGAGGGAAAGGCAGGTGAATCAATTACCACAGGTGAAAGGTGGAATGGTAATTAAGCTGAGGGAGGGAGGGAGAGAGAGAGAGAGAGAGAGAGAGAGAGAGAGAGAGAGAGAGAGAGAGAGAGAGAGAGAGAGAGAGAGAGAGAGAGAGAGAGAGAGAGAGAGAGAGAGCAATGATCTGTCAGGGACAAGAAGAGAATAAAACCTAACAGGAATATAAGAGCCATGATGAATGGACACTTTATGACCCAAAACACACACTTAACAGAACAGAAGAGTGAGGCGGAAAGATAAGGACCTGGCAGAAACATGAGCAGCAAACTGAATCCAAATGAACAGAATAAATAATGACAGGAAGCAAGAAGAAACATAAACTTGTATTTCAACTTTAACTTAAAATACCAGTAAAGTTCTATAACCTCGTTGAGACAAATTAGAAAAGCTGCCAGCAGCTCTGAGCCGCCCTCGCAGCCCACCGTCTCTCGGCTTGTGTTGTGACTGCAGGAGATCAGAATTGAGGCCTTCAGTCCTCTGATTAGTTAACTTCCACTAGGTGGCAGTGTAAGTAAGCAGCTAAATCCTTTAAAGTAGCGCTCAGGCACTCCCTGCAGATGTGTTTAGGATTTGTCAGAAATCCCTTCCTGTTTGGTGATGAAGCATTACTGAAGATTTATGTTTTAAACAAGTAGTTGGATACTGTTGTGTGTTGTTAGACACAGTTTGAAACAACTACAGACTTTAATAGAGTTCATACGTTACAAACACCTGTTTTTGTGGTTCTAAGAGGGCAGAGCTAAAGTGACATTATCAGTTGACCTCACCGATCTGTCAGTCATCCATGATGAAGCACACCAAGATGCAGATCATGTATCAAGGTGTTATAGTCCTTTAAACATTGAAGAAGTGCCAGTGATACAAACTGTTCTTGTATGACAATCTGCTTAAGGTTGACCTGAACAGATTGTCTGGCCTTGTGACCATAAAAACAGATTGACCTGTTCTTCATTTTATGAACACTACTTGCTTGTAAAATCATCTCCAGACGTTCTAGATGAGTCCCTAGAACAGAGCCGCCTTTCTTTTTTAAATAAGCTCTTTCTCTAAGTCAGTTACTCTGATGCTTCAGGTCAATTGCATCTGATGCTGATCCTGCAGATGATTGCAGAAGAGATAAAACACTACACAACAGAAAAGATCTACAGCATCTCTCTACAAATACCGAAGAACCAAAAGAACTTCTTCAACATGTTAAGTCTGCTTTGTTCCTTCTTAAAGACACTATATTTAAATGACCTTTAGATTGCTTTATGTCAGGGAAAGTGTGATATATCGTCCCATCAAGGAATGCATGAGTGATAGAGTAGTTTACAGGACATGATGGTGTTATAAGAGAACCCTAGGCCACCCTATCGGTATTATCAGGTTATGTGACCTGTGCACTTTTGCACCATTCATGTGTTTTATTCTAGTGGGATTCTGTAAAGTGGGGTACAGCCAGTTTGTGATGTCAGCAGAGTGTAACGATGTTAATGGAATTATTAAAACTTGCTGCTGACATGTTGCTTTATAACAAGTCAGCACCTTTACTCAGGGAGAGGACTGTTTCCCTCTACCCTGGTTAATGAAGGTCAAACCTTGTTTTCTGTGTGAGACTGTAAATGTCTGGGTATGAAATGTTTTTGTTATTTAATAAAATGCTTGAACACAGTATATAGGGCGGAGACAACTGGGCAATCCAGAATCTGGACTGGGGTCATACACAGGAGTCAGAGACTGGCACAGGTAATCAGAGGGCTGGGGAGAGAGGCTTGGTCACAAGGCAGATCGATAAGTCGTTGTCCAGAATCCAGGGCCAACAAGAGAGTCCAACAGGGGCAAAACAGGGATAATCCACAGAACGGGATTGGGTCAGGAACATGTAGGTAATCAAAGAATACCTAAATGGTCTACTCAGACGATGGCTTTCAAAAATCTGGCAGAGACTAGCTGTGAGAGGGAGGTATTTATTGGGAGGATCACAGGTGAACACAATGCATGTAATCAGGACCAGTGCAGGTGCTGCTGCCACCACTAATTAACAGAGCCGAGCGGCGCATGGAATGCAGCTAGCCGGACCAAAACACTAAACATCAGGGCAGGAAAAAGAAGAAACAGCACAGGTGCATAACACTGGATAACAGCTCTTTTTCCTTCAAGGAAATCAGCCAGTTGTACTGCCGATGAATCAGTGCAGGTGAGATTTGGTCCTTTGGTAAATGACTGGTAAAAGTCTGAGGCTAATGCGATTAATTCTCTCAGTGGAAGGATGTTGAGCCAATGCAACCAAAGTGTTGCAGTAAGAACAACCAACAGAGTCGTAGTTAGAGGGCTTGACAAAATGAAAAACACAGTGACTGTCAGTGTTAACGCTCCTGATATTTTAGGATCATCTAATGCTGTGATGACTACATCTGAAACTCTCTTTCCTGATTCATGTAAATCAGGGTTAATTATAAAGTGACCACCTGTTCTGAGGACATTGAGAGTGATAATGTTCTGCCAGATTAACAAGAGAAATACAAACACAACAATCAGGACAGTTATTATCAGTGACAAGCACATCTTGGTTTTAAATGTTGATTCTTCTTCACTGTCAGTCTGGCTGTAGTCAAACCTGAAAAAAGCAACACAAATATTACTCTTTATCTAATCAATTACCAGGTAATATCAGGTGTACATTTATCAGGTCTACTGGTGGTTCCTAGAGTCTCTAAAAGTAGAATGGGAGGCAGTTCCTTTAGCTATCCTGTGGAACCAACTCTGTGAGGCAGACACCCCGTCTACTTTTAAGACTAGGCTTAGAACTTTCCTTTTTGACAAAGCTTCTAGTTACAGTGGCTCATGTTACCCTGAGCTACCTCTAAAGTTTGGATGCTGCTATAGGCTTAGGCTACTGGAGGACATCAGGGTCTATTTTTCTCACTCTATTGAGTTCTACTGTTCTCCAGTCTACTGTTCTCCAATCTGCATTGCTTGTTGTTATTTCAACCTTTAACTTTTTGTTCTCTCTCATTTTTCTCTTCATAGAAGGTACACCTGGTTCTGTTAGCTGTGACATCATCCAGGGGAGGCAGATCATCCACTATTACCATCTAACATAGAAAGTACTCCTGGATCAATGTGAGCTTCTGTGCTTTCTGTGTCTCTGCTCTGTCTTCTCTAAGCCCCAGTGGGTCGAGGCAGATGAGCGTTCACACTGAGCCTGGTTCTGGTTCTGCTGGAGGTTTTCCTCCCTGTTAAAGGGGAATTTTCCTCTCCACTGTCGCTTCATGCATGCTCAGTATGAGGGATTGCTGCAAAGCCATCAACAATGCAGACGACTGTCCACTGTGGCTCTACGCTCTTTCAGGAGGAGTGAATGCTGCTTGGAGAGACTCGATGCAACCTGCTGGGTTTCCTTAGAGAGGAAACTTTCTGACCATTCATGAACCATGGGAATTAGAAATGTCTTTAAAGCATCATCAGTATTTCATATTTATGTGATTGGCTATATAACACACTTCACTGATCTAAGATGATTATGCCGGCACACAACTCAAATCTCATCTGATAAATTACAACGTTGATAAATTTGCACAGCTTGGACATGGGAAATGTCTGAGTTAGACATACCATGCTATCACAGTAAAGCAGAAGAACCACCAGACTGCAGGAGCGGCGGGCGAAGGGAGGAGGACAACAGCATGGCTTCCTCATCGTCTGCTAGCACCAATCACAAAATAATGATACGGTCGCCATTATATCGCACGGGGAAGTATAGATAGTAGTGATGTTGGGAGGCTTGCTTCAATTAAGGGAGCAGCCAAAAATGATGAAGACAGAAACCTCGCTCCCCAACTGTACCAGGTGACTGCTTCAGGGAGCAGTTCGGATTGCTTGTGAGTTTTGACAGGCATTTAAGAGCCTCAGTTCAGGTTTTGGATAGAGTTGAGATAGTTTAGGGGAGAGAAAGTAATAGCTTGGAGATTGAGAACAGTGAGGAGAGGATAGAGAATAAAGCTAACTAGGAAGAGGAGTATTTCACCTATGTGGGAACATTATGACTTGATTTCTCCTAATAAGGTAAATCTAACATTCTTAAGATTAATTAGATGTGCTTATCACAAACTGTAATTTTCAGTTTCTTAATTTATTTATTGGCCCACAAACTGAAAACCCTTTATAAACCTCAGAGGAATTCAACAATGTTGGATGGTGCCTTTCTTTGCTGTCTCTATTTTATGACGCTGCTGCTGATGTCTGCAGGGGAAAATGTTTCTTCCTCTAAAGTGATTCCTCTCATGAAAATGTTGGAGCCAAGTCTTCAAGAGGAGATGACAAAGCCAGAACCAATAGAAATGGGAGACCACCTCATCAGGGAACTATGGCTCTCCTCCTCGACCCTAGATTGAAAGTCATTGTTTTAAAGCCACCAAAGAGAGGAAGAGACGGACCTCAGAGTTTGCCACTATAGTGCATTCTAGACAAAGCTCAGAGGAAATACCCCAGGCTTTCACCTCTCATGAAACCATTGGAGGTAATCTAGTATTCCTTTCTTTTTGAGATCAATTATTTCTATTACAACACTTACTAACATGATCCTCTGTTTTCTCTTAGGTAGCAAACTGTGGAATTGTTTCCACATGTGTATAATATATATATATATATATATATATATATATATATATATATATATATATATATATATATATATATTATCTAAAGGATAAAAATACAGGCTGGCGTCACAGATGATTATTCACTTGACCAGTAGGTGGGTTCATGTGCAGATGACGCTTCAAGAAATGAACTCTTTGCTGAAGCAGCAGGTTCAACGCCTCATTAGGCCTCATCAGACATCACTACTGAATGCAACACATGTGAATAAATAAGCTGTCAGTCATCTTTCCACACCTCCCGTCATCTAAGTCCCGCCCCACAGTAAGGGGGCAGCAGTGGGAAACTAAAAAACCTGAAACTGAAACAAACCCTGAACCTGAAAAAAATGTGAATCTGAAAAGTAGTTTTAAAGATTTCTTTTTAGTTTTTTTAAATCTTTTTTTCAGTTTAAAATGTATTTTTCAGTTTCAAAAATACTTTTGTTCAGATTACAAAAAAGTTTATTGCCACAATTTAGTTCCATATTTCCCCGGTAAATATGTGTTTATGACATATTTCATATATTTTCCAATGCTGGATGTTGTTGCCAACGAATGAATTCACTGAGAGTTTCTTTTTCATTGGCAACTGTTGCTCAGTGGGAGGAGAAGTGGTTTAAAATCTAAAAGTTCTTGGTTCAATTCCAGCTTCCTCCTGTGGGAAGGAAGCTGGAATTGGCATGACTGATGTGCCTGTGGGTAATGCACTTAACCTCAACTTGTTTACTGATCTTATCTGTTCAGAAGATTAGAGCATGCGCTCCGTTGAGGCAGGTTTTTCAACTTAAAGGTACCTTTAAGGAAGTATTAAACATAGTTTTACCAAGCCTACATTTCTGCATTCAATTCATTTTTTGTTGGTCTGATGAAACCTTCTAATCTCAGATGGCGTTAATTTAATGGCTGTGAGCAGAAAGTCATTGTAGTTAACAGAAATAAATAAAGTCCACCTGTGAGGAATATTATTCTAATATATTGAATATGATTGTGTGGGCGCATAGTGGCGCAGTGGGTAGCGCTGTTGCCTTGCAGCAAGAAGGTCCTGGGTTCGAGTACACCCCTGGGTCTTTCTGCATGGAGCTTGCATGTTCTCCCTGTGCATGCGTGGGTTCTCTCTGGGTACTCTGGCTTCCTCCCACAGTCCAAAAACATGACTGTTAGGTTAATTGGCTTCTCCAAATTGTCCTTAGGTGTGAATGGTTGTTTGTCCTGTTTGTCTCTCTGTGTTGCCCTGCGACAGACTGGCGACCTGTCCAGGGTGTACCCCACCTCTCGCCCGGTGAACGCTGGAGATAGGCACCAGCAACCCCTATGAGGGATTAAGCAGTTTGGAAAATGGATGGATGATTGTATGTCTCAGTCTTTTGGTAACTCCATGACAGTTGACCTTGGGTATTGCTCAGTAAAAAAAGGAAATACAAATAACAATAATAATAATAATAATTATTATTATTATTATCTATGTTATTTAGTCAGAGTTAACTAAGATATATTTTTAGTTTTCAGCAAATTAATGTTGGTGATGTAGATATTTAGAGTTTAATATAGTCTATTGAGTTATAGATGAATTAAAACAAACATCGGTTGGATGTTGGAAGTAGAACTTTCAGATCCAAATGATCTGTAAGGCTGCATTCACACTGCAGGAAACTGCGACCCAAATCTTTTTTTTTCACAGTAGTGTGAAAAGCACAATTCGATCCTTTCACTCCCCCAAAAAAAAAAATCTGATTTGTGCCACTTCAATATGTGGTAATAATTTGGATATGTATCAATTCTTTTTTCAAAGCATTCACAGTCATGTCAAATTTCATCTGTCTTTTACATCATTGCCCACACGGTAGTAGCAGTTAACGCTCCACAAAAGACCATTAATAGCTGTGCTGCTTTCTTCTTAACGCGCTTAGTCTTGCTATGATGTGATGTTAATATTTTCGGCTCCCCTTGCTCAACAGCTTTCTATTAATAATGAAGAGAGATACTGGTTGGTATCCGTGTTTTATTTCAAGTTTTTCTTTAACTAAATTTTATTGAACAAATTCTATTTAAACTTTTCTTTTGTTATCTGCACTTGGTAACTGCTGTTTGTCTTGATCCGTTCAGACAGCAGTATAATGGTGGTTGTCTTTAATAGTAGTATGAACAACTAGTCCCAAAAAAATTACATTTTTGCAAAAAATAAGAATTGAGTATCAAGACCTGCAGTGTGAACGTAGCCAGTTCAAGTGTTGGTTTCATTTTCAGTCTTGGTCTGAAAAATGACAAGAATAAACAAACCTTTTTTATCTCTTCGCTTTTTCTGTGGAGGTAAATCATGTTCAGATTTTTCTAAATTAAATAAGGTAAATTGTGGAATTAAAAAGTGTTGACTGAGGTATTCAAGCAACAGATCAAACACACAAAGAATGAAACAATTAAGGCTTCATGTGCTTTCTATAAGAGGAATGAATATCAAATTAATTTGGATTAAAGCTTGGTGAAATTTTTAAAGTAATGTGAGAGTTGTTTTTTTACTGATATATTAACAGTTTAGCATTGCACGTCTATAACCATAGACCTGTTGCTTACTGTTAATACTACAACTTTATATTTCTCAAAGCATTTTAAGGAAAGGTTTGAGTACAATACAAATACATCCGATAAATCTAACAATGTTTTGAAGGTAAAAATTAATAATGGGAATAGCAAAACACATTCAGGGGAAACACAGCATTGGCAGAGTATTGGGCAATTAAACAGGGTTTATGGCAGGAGAACAGAGTAACAGAAAAAATCAGCAGTGATAGATGAAAACCATGGAGCTTACATACAGAGGGAAGTGTGGAGAAAAAGCCTGGAGAGCAGGTCAGTTAGGTGAGAATGAGAAACAGCTGAGGGGAAATGATGCAGGTAGCTGAGGGAGATAGAGAGACATTAAGATCTAAAGAAAATAATATAGCATGTACATAGAGCACAACAATGAACTAACAACCATAAAAAAACAAAGGGATTAATTTAGATTAATTAATATAGTAAAACTAAGTTTATTGCAAATAAAGATAGGGTAAGCAACTTAAAAATGTCTAACACTGACACATCATGACGGCAAATTTAAAGACTTAAGCTAACATTAACGCAATTATTATGGGAGGAATTTGTATCATAAATTAGATTCAGTCTGTGGTGAGAAGGATTGACGAAAAGTATTAATTTGCCATCAGCTGAATAATGCAGTTATTTTAAAATGTTGCAAAGATTAAAATAAAGTAGAGCGAACCTTAATCAATATTTCTCCTCACTCTGTAGTTCGGTTTCTGCTGGGTGCTGAGTTGTGAGTTGTGCTAAAGCCGGTCAATTAAAAATAAATACAATTAGTCACATTTGAGATATGATTTGTTAGGAGAAATAAGATTTGCTAAACAAATCTGATGACACATCCCCCAAATCAGGGCTTATGAAACTCCAGTCCTCACAGACTGATGTCCTCCAACGTTTAGATGTGTCTCTGGTTCAACATGACTATAAACAATTGGCTGAATTAACTCCTCAGCAGGTACTCAGTGTCTACAGAGTTCTGCTAATAGCTCAGTTATTTGAGTCAAGTGTGCTGACAGAGACACATCTAATGGTGGCCATGTCCAACATAATGTTCAAATAAACAATATTCATAATTTTTTGCACACTTACCTATAAGTGTTCTTCAGCGAAAAACAAGGGAGAGGTTTGCGATTGCTTAGTTGCTTCTGTTTATATAGAAATACTTGCAGAGACACACCTACTTTCACTCAAAATGAAACAAAAATCTGCAGACCTAAACTGGCTCTCATTCAACTTTATAAAGAAATATGCAGAACCCGGCTTTTCCCCGAGGAAGTGAAAAATTCATATACTTCCTTTTAGGAAGAGCAAACAGTTCAATTACCTTTTATTATAAACCTTCTCTGGCTCTGCAGTGGAGAGCTCAGAAGAGTTTTTTTTGATGTTTATGAATAAAATCAATGATGGCTAAAATCTTGAATATGAATTCCCAGGAGACACTATTGCACCAACATCTAAATATGGGGACTGGGTTGAAAAGTGTAGCTGAAGAAACTGGTTTCAGTTGTGTGGATATGTTTAAATTTGTGCAAAGTGTTTGTTTTCTTGTAGAGTACAAATAAAAATGTTGAAAGATTAAAAGATACTGATTCTTTTTTTTGGTTCAGGATAAATACATTGCTCAAGAAAGCTGAATTTGAGCAGGAGAATTTTGCTCTTCTTTTAAATGATTAAAAGCTCGTCTCTGACTTCCTTGAAAACATTAGTATGTGGATCAGCAACTTTACCAGGAAGAACAAATATTTGCTGAGCAATGGGAAAAACTCTCAACAATTGTCTTGTTTGTACCTTTGCAAAACCTTTTGTTATTAACTTCCTTGTCTTGTTTGCACTTTTTGTTGCACATTATATCAGAATTTAGAAATTCTGATATAATGTACAACCTTCTGCAAAAAATAAAATAAATGTAGTATTATGATAGTTGATTAGATGAATATTTAGATCTAGTCGAGTTCAATATATTTATATAGCGCCATTTTACAATAATGGCATCTTTGTCAGATTTTGTGGAGGTTAAGAACCGAAGTAGCAACATGACCAGAGTACACGTGTAGCAATAACAGATAAATATAATAAACACACAGATCAATCTACAGAAGGGGGATATCACAGGAACCAGGAGGACAATAATGCAGAACCCAAAAAAGAACAAACAAGATTAGCAACCTGAATAGTCATGGGCTACATGGAAAACAGATGAGTTTTAATCACAAACCGTGTGGATCATGACATTTCCCCTCCCTCAAGAGCGAAAGAATCCATGAAAATCTTGCCAAGAGGTTCTTGTCCAGTAGATGTTGATGACGCTAATCTGAAAGTCTGGAGCTCATGAGACTGGAACTCTGGAGGTTGGAACCCAAGAGACTGGTCCCAAGAATGCAGGAACCCATGGAGAAGCTCTGAAAACTGGGATCCACAAAAGAGTTTTAAAGAGAAGTGTGGAAGTGGCACTGAAACTGGAAGAATTTGGGCAACTGACCGGGAGGCCGTCCTATGGAGCCAATGGGTCCAGGCTAAGCCCGGAGTGGCTAATAAGGAGGACCGGGACAAGTCCCAGTGGGCTGGTCTGATATTTGGACTACAAGAGCCGTTGCTCTCGCTCTTCTTGCTCTTTTACGCACCTTGACGTAATACATCAGTACTCTTGGTCAATGGTATTGACCAAGAGTATGGTATCTGAAAACAGCTGCTGCTACAATGGTATCTGAAAACAGCTGCTGCTACATGTACAAAACAATAAACTGAGCTCACGTTTTAAAACGTCAAATGATGTAGATGAAGTGGGTAATGAAAGATGTTGACCTTTGCCTGCAAACCCCCTGACAAGTTAATAGGCTATGTGCACAAGATGGCGCCCGCTAACTTCCGGCCAAGCGTGGTGATGGCATCCACTTCCTGTTGTAATAGAACTATTTTTGTCAGTGAGACAAAACTTGCTAAAATGTCTAGTTTGACAGATGTTTGACCTGGTTTAGTTCTGTTTTAGACCATTTTCATCCTTTTTAGGTTATCTTAAGTGATTTTCCACAAACTAATTTAGTTGTGAAATTATTAAAATGTGAACATAATAAACGATCCCGTCTCTGCCCCCTAGTGACTGAATTGAGAATTGTGCTTATTTCTTTTTTCCCCTTGTGAAGTTTGTTACTTGTTTGTAAAGGCCACAAATAAAATACTTTATAAAACCAATACTTCTTAATTACTGATTACATTAAAACACAGTTTTGGGGAAATCTACATTAATAAACAAACTGGAATACTCAAACAACAAACTTTTATTGTGCTGTTTAAATTCTTAGCATCGTTTTTCTTACATTTGCAAGATACCTTAGCAAAACATGGGTTTTTAAAAAAACTCTTAAAAGCTACTAAATCCACAACATGGCATATAGTGGTAAGATGTTACAACAGAATTAACTAAATAGGACAATAGAAAATTAGTGTACTAAACCATTACTAAGCCATAAATAAAATAACAAAATACATAGTAACAAGCTCAGACAGTAAGTAATAGCAGTAATAGTAATAGCATCTTTATTGTCATTGAAACATACATTACAATGAAAATTGTTCTCTGCTTTTAACCCATCCCTTAGGGGAGCAGTGGGCTGCCATGTGCGGCGCCTGGGGAGCAATCTGGGGTTAAGGGTCTTGCTCAGGGACCCAGAGTGCAGGCGCTGGGGATCAAACCGGGTACTTGCATCCTTCTCTGAGTGCAAGCGCACTGCTCTAACCACTAGGCCAACACTCTCCCGTTTGACAACCAAACAAACCAAAATTAGTTTGACCTGCAACCTTGACATTTTGGAATCTACACTTTTTTAAATAGCGACAATCCACATAACTCTTAGTATTGGGACATTTTATCTCCAACAAACTCATATTTACTTTGTTCTTTTATGTCAGAGCCTCCACGGGACCCACTAGAACATGGAAAAAGTGAAGTACAAGAATATTCTACAAAATGGTAGCCTTTAATTATTATACTTTATTTTAAGAAGCCACTTTCTATGGCAAAAGATCCAATATCGGCGTCATTCCTTAGACACTGGAAGTAAAGGACGTGCAAACTGGGAATTTTAACAATCCATCCATAGTTTTTTTCTAATTCAATTCAATTCAATTCAATTTTATTTATATAGCGCCAAATCATGAAACATGTCATCTCAAGGCACTTTACAAAATCAAGTTCAATCATATTATACAGATTGGGTCAGATTATACAGATTGGTCAAAATGTCCTATATAAGGAAACCAGTTGATTGCATCAAAGTCCCGACAAGCAGCATTCACTCCTGGGGGACCGTAGAGCCACAGGGAGAGTCGTCTGCATTGTACATGGCTTTGCAGCAATCCCTCATACTGAGCAAGCATGAAGCGACAGTGGGAAGAAAAACCACCCATTAACGGGAAAAAAAAACCTCCGGCAGAACCGGGCTCAGTATGAACGGTCATCTGCCTCGACCGACTGGGGTTACAGAAGACAGAGCAGAGACACAACAAGAGAGACAAAAAAGCACAGAAGCACACATTGATCTAGTAATCTGTTCTACATTAGATGGTAATAGTCGGTGATCTGTCCTCCCTGGATGATTTCACAGTCAACAGAACGTCAGACCAGGTGTGCCTACTATGAAGAAAAAAAGAGAGAGAACAAAAAGTTAAAAGCTGAAATGACAACAGTCATTTCAATGTAATGCAATGCAAATCTGGAGAACAGTAGACTGGAGAACAGTAAAAATCAGTAGAGTGAGAAAAGTAGGCCCTGATGTCCTCCAGTAGCCTAAGCCTATAGCAGCAAAACTATAAAGGTAGCTCAGAGTAACATGAGCCACTCTAGTTATAAGCTTTGTCAAAAAGGAAAGTTTTAAGATTAGTCTTAAAAGTAGACAGGGTGTCTGCTTCACGGACCAAAACTGGGAGTTGGTTCCACAGGAGAGGAGCCTGATAGCTAAAGGATCTGCCTCCCATTCTACTTTTAGAGACTCTAGGAACCACCAGCAGACCTGCAGTCTGAGAGCGAAGTGCTCTGTTAGGAACATACGGAGTAATCAGAGCTCTGATATATGATGGAGCTTGATTATTAAGGGCTTTATACGTTAGAAGAAGAATTTTAAATTCTATTCTTGATTTAACAGGAAGCCAATGAAGGGAAGCTAAAATTGGAGAAATATGATCCCTCTTGTTGATTTTCATCAGAACTCTTGCTGCAGCATTTTGGACAAGCTGAAGACTTTGAATTACATTTTGTGGACTTCCTGATAGTAAAGAATTACAATAGTCCAGCCTTGAAGTAACAAATGCATGGACTAGTTTTTCAGCATCACTCCTGGACAGAATGTTTCTAATTTTGGCGATATTCCGGAGGTGAAAAAAGGAAACTCTGGAAACCTGTTTAATATGGGATTTAAATGACATGTCTTGGTCAAAAATAACACCAAGGTTTTTTACTTTATTACCAGAGGCCAAGTTAATGTCATCCAGATTAAGTGATTGGTTAAGAAGTTTATTTTTTGAGGACTCTGGCCCAAAGATTACAACTTCGGTCTTGTCAGAATTTAGATGCAGGAAATTTAAAGTCATCCAGCTTTTGATGTCATCAAGACATGACTGCAGTCGAAGTAATTGATTGGATTCATCAGGATTTATGGATAGATATAGCTGAGTGTCATCAGCATAACAGTGGAAATTAATCCCATGCTGTCTGATAATTTTGCCGATCGGAAGCATATATATAGTAAAGAGAATTGGTCCAAGGACTGAACCCTGTGGTACTCCACAGGTGACCCTAGAGTTTGAGGAAGATTTATTATTAACATGAACAAACTGGAATCTGTCCGACAGATAAGATTTAAACCAGCCTAATGCTTTCCCCTTAATCCCTACAGTATGTTCAAGTCTTTGTAGGAGAATATTGTGATCAACTGTATCAAATGCAGCACTAAGATCTAACAGGACAAGTACAGACACAAGTCCATTATCTGAGGCCATGAGAATATCATTAGTGACCTTCACCAGAGCCGTTTCAGTGCTATGATGAGCTCTGAAGCCTGACTGAAACTCCTCAAGTAGGTCATTGCTTTGTAAATGTTCACAAAGTTGATTAGCAACTACTTTCTCAAGAATTTTAGATAAGAAAAGAAGATTAGATATAGGTCTGTAGTTTACTAGCTCATCTTGATCAAGAGAAGGTTTCTTAAGTAAAGGTTTAATAACAGCTACTTTAAAAACCTGTGGTACATATCCATTTACTAAGGATAGATTAATCATGTCTAAAATAGGACCACTGATCAAAGGGAATACCTCCTTAAACAACTTGGTTGGGATTGGGTCTAACATACAGGTAGAAGGTTTAGATGAAGCTAAGATTTTAGATAGCTCAGAAAGCTCTACTGCTTCTAAACAGTTCAGACACAGCGCAGGTTCTAAAGATTCCTCCAATGCTGCCTTACTTACTGGGGACGAGGTAATCATGTTTGGGAGGATGCCAATTATTTTATTTTTAATGGCATCAATTTTATTTATGAAGAATCCCATAAAATCATTACTACTAAGAGCTAAGGGAATGGTTGAATCAACAGAGCTGCAGCTCTGAGTAAGTTTGGCAACTGTACTAAAGAGAAATCTAGGATTATTTTTATTCTCTTCAATTAATGATGAAAAATATGCTGCTCTAACTCTGCGAAGGGTCTTGTTATACAACAATAGACTGTCCCTCCAGATTAAGTAGGATTCCTCTTGGTGTGTAGAGCGCCATTTTCTCTCCAATTTCCTAACATTGTGCTTCAAGGAACGCAGCTCTGAATTAAACCAGGGAGCCAGCTTCCTGTGAATTATCACCTTCTTTTTCAAGGGAGCTACATTATCTAATGCAGAACGCAATGAGGAAGTCACACTGTTAGCAAATGTATCTATTTGTGAATGGGAAGAAACAGCATTGCTGCCATCTACAGGGCATTTCTGCAATACTGAGGATATTAAGAGGGGGACAGACTCTTTAAGTTTTGATACAGCATTATCCGATAAAGATCTACTATAATGGAACCCTCTTTTGGGGGTGGAGAAATCGGTTAGATTAAACTCAAATGTTATTAAAAAATGATCAGATAGGACAGGGTTGTGAGAGAATACTGTTAATTCTTCACAATCAATGCCATATGTCAGCACAAGGTCCAAAGTATGGAGCCGAGAGTGCGTTGGCTTATGCACATTTTGAGCAAAACCAATTGAATCTAGGATAGTTTTAAAGGCTACACTAAGGTTATCACATTCAGTGTCAACATGGATGTTAAAATCACCCACTATAATAACCTTATCAGTATTTAACACCAAATCAGATAAGAAGTCTGACAGTTGATCCAAAAACTGAGTGTAAGGACCTGGTGGACGATACAAAACAATAAACAGAAGAGGTTTTATTGCTTTGCAGTTTGGATGAGGGAAACTGAGGGTTAAATGTTCAAAAGAACTGTAATTATTAATTGGCCTGGGACTAATTAATAAATCAGACTGAAAGATGGTTGCCACTCCTCCTCCTCTTCCCACAGATCTGGGAATGTGGAAATTTGAATAACTGGAGGGAGTTGACTCATTTATACTAACGTAGTCCTCTTGTAGCCAGGTTTCTGTGAGACAAAATAAATCAATCTGATTATCAGAAATCAATTCATTAACTAACAAAGTCTTTGGAGGGAGAGACCTTATATTTAATAGACCACATTTAATTCTTTTATTTTTTGGTTCAAAGTGATCCGTATGGATTTTTATTAGATTTTTATGATTTGTTCCCTTTAGATCAGTTTTTGATCTGTTAAGTTTTGGCCGTGGGAAAGACACCGTCTCAATAGGGTAATGGGTGGGTAACAGTACAGAAGCTGCAGAGAGGTGTGTTAAACTACGGCTCTGCTTCCTGGTCTGGACCCTGGGTTGTCAGCATTTAGGAGAACTAATAAATCCGGCCAGATTCCTAGAAAGAAGAGCTGCACCATCCAAAGTGGGATGAATGCCGTCTCTCCTGATCAGACCAGGTTTTCCCCAGAAAGTTTGCCAGTTATCAATGTAGCCCACGTCGTTTTCTGGACACCACCTAGACAACCAGCGGTTGAATGATGACATGCGGCTAAACTTGTCATCACTGGTCAGATCAGGCAGGGGACCAGAGAAAATTACAGAGTCCGATATTGTTTTAGCAAACTCACACACTGAAGCAACACCAACTTTGGTGACCTCTGATCGGCGTGACCGGGTGTCATTACCGCCAGCGTGAATAACAATTTTGCGGTATTTACGCTTATCCTTAGCCAGCAGTTTTAGGTAGGATTCTATGTCGCCCGTTCTGGCCCCTGGTAGGCATTTAACTATGGTTCCTGGTTTCTTTAGTGCCACGTTTCTTATTACAGAGCTGCCAATAATTAAGGTCGGCTCCTCGGCGAGACTGTCGCTCAGAGGGGAAAATTTATTAGAAACGCAGATGGGTTGGTGGTGATCTGGGGGCTGAAATCTAGAGCTATGCTTACTACGAACCGTCACCCAGCCGGCCTGCTTAACCGGCTGTTCGAGTGCGGCTGTTGGTTCGCTACGTGAAGTTACTCTTTGTGAAGTTACTCTTTGTGGCTCCGCGCTAGCAAAGGAGCGGCTATCAGCTGGTTTTTCAACAGCACGGAGCCGGGTCTCCAGTTCTGACACCCTCGCCTCCAAAGCTACAAAAATACTACATTTATGACATGTACCATTATCACTAAAGGAGGCAGAGGAATAACTGAACATCTGACACAGAGAGCAGTAGATAGGAGACTTAGTCAGAGACGGAGAAGCCATTATGAGGCTAAGGCTTGGCTAGCGCTAGGCTAATGCTAGGCTAAAGCTAGGCTAGCGCCCTGTTATCACGCCAAAGAACAAATCGTGTGAAACACGAGGAGTTCCCAAACGTGATGAGCAGCCACAGAAAATGTTTTAAAAGTGCTTATGTTTGGAAACAGGTGTTACAACAAAGAGGTTTAAAGATAAAAAGCGAGAGAGCCTGGAGCAAAAATCCGTCGTTCACACAGCAACAACAGGAAGTGACATAATACGCCTTACCGCAAACAGGAAGTCAGGAAGCAGTTAGACACACTTAGACAAGGTCCAACAGAACCAGCCTAGTACCTCTCATTACCTAGTAATGAGAGGTGCAAGGTCTGCTGAAAGTCCTGATACACCTCTGCTACTCTGAGAACATCAGGGTCTGGTGTGTCTCCTCGCACTGCCTTGTAACGTTTGCTCCTTCAAAAAAAAAAAAACAAGACATCCAATTAATACATGTTAACCAAAATAAGTATTCAAAGAACATATTCAGTTACTTCAACCTTACATTTACAATAATTACCTTACACCATTTCCAACTGTGCGCTGCTGTTTTGGTGTTGCAGATATAAAAACCATGTCACGCACGCGGCCTGGTTTAACACCCTGTAAAACAATTAAATGAAATGCTTAAAAATAATAACATTGATGATAAAACACAGAAAAGGTACAAACCCAGGAAAGCTCCATCAACCTTCACAGAGTTCAGAGAGCACGTGTTCTTTTTTTAACACTTACGGTTTTTGTAAAAAGTTGGTTCAATAATGGGTTGTGTTTGAATCCATTTATCTAAAAATAGGTCATTAAGCAACAACATAAAATGGCCAGGGCTGCACTTAAAATGTATATTTTGATTGTCATAATTTTTTAGCAAGCCGAAAAAAGACTGGAAGAAAGTGGAGGACAAAAATTTGCTTATTTTTTTAAACCTTAGCCGATTTATGCTCACGTCTGTTCTGAAAGATGAATGAATGCACTTTGGGTTGACATCCAAATTCTTTTTTATAACTATTTGCAAAGATACAAATGAAAGTTTGCAGTTGTCTACAGAGTAAGAACTATCTCTGCAGCACAATGCTTTTAATCAATTTCAAGCTTTTTTATGCATCACAAAGCATCTAAAACTACAACTTTGAGCAGGCTTATACGAACGAATGTGAAATAATCACGTCAGTGACTTTGGTAGGCACCATGCATATTTTAATAAGTAATAGTACAATGAAGAAACTTTGTTTACAAAAATTAATGCTTCCCTGGCGTCATAACTTAAATAAGAAGCACATTTCTGAACATATTTGCCAACCAAACGCACGCAACGTAAACAATAGACGTCGCTCACATAGAAACTGCACACCGCGGTAAAGTTGGTTTGATATTGAACAGTCAAACTCCGCGGAGTCAGTGGGATCTAGCTCACGGTTGATCCGGTTGAAGCACTCCGATTTCGGCCAGCGTCTCAACAAATCTTTGAACCAAGCACTCTCGAGAAACAAAAATCAATAAATTCCTTATCTTGTGACCAGCTAATATGAAACTAATATAAATTGATCCCGCGGAGCTTGAATGTCCAATATCAAACCAACTTCACCGCGGTAAACTGCGCTGTGTTCCAGTCTTTAAATTAAGTAAAAAGAAGCAAAAGAGCAGAATGAACAGGCCTAGGAACTGGCCTTAGCATTAACAGAGTCATATATATTTGAACTTACAATATAACAAAAATCTGCAATCATAACAGACTAGCTTCTGGGGCTCTCGTGTAGCTAAGCTAATGCTAAAGTTAGCAACTTATATGTGCGCTACTACTCCAACACACAACAGCTATAAATACTTACAACTTACGCTGCACAGGAGCTACATAAGACCCCCAAAATATAGTCCTCTTTGCATAGAACAGATCATCATTTTATGTGACTTCAGCCTACTCTGAGTTCATGAGGCTTATCATTTTTGCCCACCGGTCTGTAACAGACTGCCCTGACGCTCACTATCCCTGACGAGTCTTTGTTGGACACTGTGGTTAAAACATTAAAACAGGATCTGAAACAATGGCTTTGAAGTTATGTTAAAACAAAATTATTATAAGTCAAAACGAGACAGTATATGTATGTACAGAATAAAAAACACTACCCAGGTAGTCAACATTGGCTCAGCAGTGACCGACTGGTACATTACTTACCTTCAAAGTTTTCAATGTAGTTCGACACGTAAAACTTGAAGTCTTTCTCTTTTTTACTCCGTGGAGCAGATGATAAGGTTCGTATAACCCGGAGGACGTCGTTAATTGTTATTTTTGGAAGGTCCTGCAGGCAGCGTGTAGAACGCCATTGCTTGCCGTGGGTGAACAGCCTAGCCGGAAGTATGCTCCCTTACCCCTTTCAGTTAGCGGAAGTTGCGTAGCAACATCGTGCACATAGCCTATTACCAAGTCATAGACTTTGTGATGTTGTGGCGCATGATGTAATGTTAATAATGTTAACTAAAATAATGTTAAATAAAAGTATCTAAATCCATCCGCCATATTTATGGAGAGAAATGCAACATTTAAAGACAGGATATGGAATTCTTTACATTTTCAAGACATTTCTCGCAAAAGTATGTATATATATCTATATATAGATATATAGATATATATAAATAACCGGACTGACACTTAGCAAAACCATGTTCCAGCATATAATCGGTCCCACTTTTCATTAGACTGGATTGTTTCTGTAAGGGTGCTGCTTTATGGGCTTGGCACCAGCAACATTACTATCATGTTTAATGGGTGAGGTTAGTGTTGGGACATCATGGAATAGTTCTGGAAAATGGTTGAATAAAGAGGCATTGTATTTGATAGATGTGAAAGCTGATTAGATAGCATTTTCAAGATCTCAGAGTTTGGCAGTCGTGGAGTTTGGTAGGAAATGGGAGGCAACTTCAAACCGTCTTCTTTAGAAGTCTCAACATACTTGATTATAATCAATGCTGAGGAACTAATGGAGGGCAGTAGCAGATCACTCCATAGTTTCTGACGTACAGGTATGTGTAGACTTTGAGTACAGTACGGTTTCAACATGTTGACATGACAAACACATGACTTCCTCCTGTGTTTAAGAGTGCCAATAACATAATCTGTGTCATTTAAGTTGTCACGGACCTCATAAAGTCCAGAAAACTCAGCAATAAGTGTAGAACCAGGAAAAGTTTATAATGCTAGAACCTTGTCACCAACTGTAAACCATCAAGACTGGTCAAAACCGTCATGTTTTTTTCATTTTTCATTGGCTTTTGAGAGTTACCAAAGGTTTTCTGGGCAAATGCACTGGAATGGTGGAATCTCTCTCAGAACCGACAGACATAATCCACAATGTTCTAACTGCTCCTCAGTATGCGGTCAGGTTCTTCAGAGTCCTGCTAATTACCTGAATTTTTGACTCAGACCAAAGTAAGAAAAAACTTTCATTGCTTTTATGACTGAACTGGAAGTAATCTTCCATTCAGCATCGCGGAGAACAACGTGACACCAACGTGTCTGCACCATCAACACCAAGTCAAATTCCTTGTAAGTGCAAACCTACTTGGCAATAAACTTGATTCTGATTCTGATACCGACCCAATGTAATCAACTGTCCCTTTATGCTCCTTCAGGGAAGATTTGTTTGAAGTTAAATTACCAGGCGAATGGCTAATCCACACCAACCAGCCCTGCCTTGTCTCCTTCTGGCGAAGGTTAGATCCCTAGCCAACAAAATGGACAAAATCCATCTGAGGAATGTCTCGCATAAGGGAGTAAAGCTAGCAATGCAGTGCAAAAGGTGCAGACCTTTTAACCTGGCTTGAGAGCTCCGCTCTGTGATTATTATTGCTACATACATCTGTCAGGGTTCAGTTTTGATCTGGTTTTTATTTACTATTTTTCAGTTCATCCTCCGTGTCTTGGTTTAGTTAGGTTCTGGCTTTATTTATGGTTAGTTTTCAGTTTCCTCCTACCACTCCCACTCAGCCTTTCCTTCACTCCTGCTGCAGTTAGTCACACCTGTCAGTCACTAATTAGCCAGACTCACTTCACCTGCCAGCCTTCCTACTTAAGCCTCCCTCTACCTTCACTTCTCTGCCGGTCCGTCATCAGACAACACTCACTCCTCGCCTGTCCGCCTGGTCTGCTCCTGCTAGCTGTTTGTTTCCTGCCTCAGTTTTTCCATGTTAGTCTCTGCCTGCTGCTCTATCGTGTCTCCCCTCTGAACCTCAGGAGGAGCTTCTATCCTGTTGTGACTCAAACCTGCAAGTATTCACCCTGCCTTGCTGCTAATCCTGCTGTGGTTCTGGTCTACTAGTATTCATCCTACCCAGCTGTTATCCTGCTGTCATCCTGGCCTACCAGTATTCATCCAGCCATGCTATAATCCTGTTGTGACTCTGACCAGCAAGTATTCATCCAGCCAAGCTATAATCCTGTTGTAACTCTGACCAGCAAGTATTCTTCCTGCCAAGCTGTGGATCCTGCTACTGTGCTCTGGTTCCTTCTCTGCCGTGCTGTGGATCCAGCTACTGGATTCTGGTTCCCTCTCTGCCGTGCTGTGGATCCTGCTGCTACTCTGGATTCCAAGTACCCTATCTGTCGTGTTCCTGGTCCTGCTTGCCAGCTCCTGCATCCTACATCCCCGTCTGGTACTGACTCTGGTTCTTCATATCATCACCATCCACTGTTGCAATAAACTCTCTTAAAACAGCTCTGTGTGTGCGTGCTCTGTCCGGGTTCATCCAAGACAAAATCATGACAGTACGGACCGGCCAAAGGATGAACCAGAGCACACACAGAGCATGATGCAGGAGCTGGTAGGATTTGCTCCGCCTCAGCCCCAGGTCTCCGTGAGTGCCGTCCGTCGCTGTTCGCGATCCCCACCTCTGGTTCGTTTGCCGGGGTCACATCAGCGACGCCCCGCCTCTGACTCTGTTCCCCGGGATCGCCCTCCGCGAAGCCCGCCTCTGACGCTGCCCAGCGTTAAAAGACAGCGTTTCCTGTCATCGCTGCCCAGCGTGAAGCGTCGCCGCTGCCCAGCATGTTTAGGACGTGTTGCCCAGCACACTCTAGTTCTGTATTTTAGTTCTTTAGGTCCTGGCTTGTTCTTTAGTTTCGGTTCTGCCCTAGTTCCCTACTTTCTGTCTTAGTTTTGAATTATTTTTCACCCTCTAGTTTTGAGTTACTTAGCATTCCTTAGTTTTAGAGTTATTCAGTGGTTCTTAGATTTCTTAGTGTTCTTTAGTTTCTGTTTTGCCTCTTATTTTCTAGTTCTTACTTTAGTGTACAAGTTCCTGCATTAGTTTTCTACTTTCTGCTTTAGTTTTCTAGTTTTTGCTTTAATTTTCTAGTTTTTGCTTTAATTTTCTAATTTTTGCTTTAATTTTCTACTTATTGCTTTAATTTTCTAGTTTTTCCTTAGTCTTGTAGTTCCTGTCTTAGTCTTGTTGTTCCTGTCTTGTCCTGTTGTTCCTGTCTTGTCCTGTTGTTCCTGTCTTGTCCTGTTATTCCTGTCTTAGTTTTTTAGTTTTGCTTTAGTTTTCTAGCTTTGTTTTAGTTTAGTGTTTGCCTTAGTTTTTAGTTCCTGCCTTTGTTTCCTAGTTCCTGGCTTGGTTCTGCTAATTCTGTCTTGTCCTCTAGTCCCAGTATTCTATGGGTTCCTGCGCTCTATGGGTTCCTGCGTGTCTATGGGTTCCTGCGCTCTCCCAGCGCTTGTTAGGTGCCGGCGCTTGCTAGGTCCCGGCGCTTGTTAGGTCCCGGCGCTTGTTAGGTCCCAGCGCTCGTTTAGGTTCCTGCGCTCCCTAGTTATGAACTGTTTTACGCTCCTTAGTATCTGTATGGTTCTGCTGGCTCTCATTAGTTTTTGTTTTGGCTTCCCCTAGTTTCTCTGTCATACTAGTGTGCTTTAGTGTAGATGTTATTGTAGTGTTTTCCTTTTTAGTTCTCTTTAGTTATGCTCGTCCTCTGTTTCCTGGCGTGTTGGACGCCCTCTGGTTTCTGGTGTTTTTGATTTCTCTGTTCCCTGGCGTGTTAGGACGCCCTCTGTTCCTTGGCGTGTTAGGACGCCCTCTGTCCCCTGGCGTGTTAGGACGCCATCTGTCTCCTGGCGTGTTAGGACGCCCTCTGTCTCCTGGCGTGTTAGGACGCCCTCTGTCTCCTGGCGTGTTAAGACGCCCTCTGTCTCCTGGCATGTTAGGACGCCCTCTGGTTCCTGGCATTTTAGTTATTCTCTGTTCCCTGGTGTTTTAGATGTTACCGTTTCCTTACGCCCCGGCGTTTCCTTCACGCTCCGGCGTTTTCCCTTGGCGTTTCCGTACCCCTGTTGTCCCCTGGCGTTTCCATACGTCTGTTGAGCCCTAGCGTGTCGTACGCCTGTTCTTCCCTCTGGCGTTGTCGTACGCCTGTTCTTCCCTCTGGCGTTGTCGTATGCCTGTTCTTCCCTCTGGCGTTGTCGTACGCCTGTTCTTCCCTCTGGCGTTGTCGTACGCCTGTTTTGCCCTCTGGCGTTGTCGTACGCCTGTTTTGCCCTCTGGCGTTCTCGTATGCCTGCTTTCCCCCCGCGGTTCCTACGCCTTTGTTTGTCTGCCAGCGTATTAGACGCCCTATTGTTTTGTTAGCGTTTTAGACGCCTTCTTGTTTGCCTGCGTTTCGATATTTTGGTTCACCTTAGTTAGATTAGTTTTGGTTTTGACCCTAGCCCGCCATTCTGTATCTCCCTACACACCCTAGTTAGATTAGTTTTGGTTTTGACTTTAACCCGCCATCCTTAGATGAACCTGCTCTGTCCGGGTTCATCCAAGACAAAATCATGATAACATCCAGCCTAAAGCTAATGTTAAACGAGCCCTGGAAGAGCTACATTGCTTCATCAGTGGACTTATGAACAGTGATCCAGATGCAGCTGTGATTGTAAGAGCAGATTTTAATAATGCGGAACTAAAAGCTGCGCTCCCCAAGTTACATAAATCCATTAAGTTCTGGACCAAAGACAATAATAATTTAGGTCAAGTTTACTGCAACATCCAAGGAGCATCAAAAGCTGCTGCAGTTCCTCACTTTGGAACATGACATCACATAAAGATGGAGTTGATACCTGCCTACAAGCAACTGATCTGCAGAACCAGACACCAGACATTCACCAAAACCATTCAGGTTTGGAATGGCTGTTCCTCCCAACCATGCCCCTCCAGGTCCCACTGTCATTGCCCATGTGAGCGTTGAAGTCCCCCAGCAGAATGAGGGAGTCCCCAGGAGGGGTGCTCTCCAGTACCCCCTCCAAGGACTTCAAAAAGGGTGGGTAATCTGAACTGCTGTTTGGCGCATAAGCACAAACAACAGTCAGAACCCGTCCCCCCACACGAATGCGGAGGGAGACCACCCTCTCGTTCACCGGGGTGAACCCCAACGTGCAGGCACCGAGATGAGGGGCAACAAGTATGCCCACCCCAGCTCGGCGCCTCTCACCAGGGGCAACTCCAGAGTGGAAGAATGCCCAGCCCCTCTCAAGGAGACTGGTTCCAGAGCCAGAGCCAGAGCCATGCGTCGAGGTGAGCCCGACTATCTCTAGTAGGAACCTCTCAACCTCGCGCACGAGCTCAGGCTCCTTCCTCACCAGAGAGGTGACATTACACGTCCCAAGAGCCAGCTTCTGCAGCCGAGGATCGGAACGCCAAGGTCCCCGCCCTCTACTGCCACCCATTGCACAACGCACCCGACCCCTTTGACCCCTCCGATAGGTGGTGAGCCCATCGGAAGGGGGACCCATGTCACCTCTTCGGGCTGAGCCCGGCCGGGCTCCATGGGTAAAAGCCCGGCCACCAGACGCTCGCCAACGTGCCCCACCTCCAGGCCTGGCTCCAGAGTGGGGCCCCGGTGACCCGCGTCCGGGTGAGGGAACACGAAATCCATTTATGTAAATCATCATAAGGGGCTTTTTGGGCTGCTCTTTGTCTGGTCCCTTACCTAGGACCTGTCTGCCTTGGGTGACCCTACTAGGGGCTTAAAGCCCCTGACAGCATAGCTCCTAGGATCATTGGGACACTCAAACTCCTCCACCACGGTAAGGTGGGAGCCCAGGGAGGGGATGAGACCAATTAGAATTAGTTTTGCAGAAGTGTACATAACACAGGAGTGGGTATGTGTTCATTTTCCTTTTACTGCCACTTGTGGGAGATTATTTAACTACTGAACCTTAAAAAAGAAAGAAGACTCGGGGGACGAAAACTTAAGCTCCTCTGCTTGCCAACGGAGAACTTTATTCATAATCACACAAACAAACGGGTGTGAGCAAAAGTTCTGATTACATACAATGGACATGCCTTTTTATAGCCCACAGATGTGTGTGCGTTGCAATAAGAATCTGTGTGTATCCACTGGCGTGTATTGCAAACTAATAGTGTCCATGTGCTTCCAGCCTTTTGGCATACATGGTCTTCATTTCTGGGAACAGTTCCACAAACGTTGAAAAACAGATAGCTTTATCTTGCAGCTGGACAGCTTTTTTGGGAAAAACAGGAAAGGAGTTAATGTCATGTCCCGGTCATGTTCTGGCCTTGTACTCCCATTACCTCCCATTACCTTGCTGCCAAGAACAATCAGTCCTCAGATGTTTTCCAAATTTCTGCACATCCCCCCTTGATACGATTAAAAAATGTAACACTCCTAAAGAAACCTCTATATACTAAAGTACGTAGACTAAACATGGTACAAAGAGAAAACATTGTAGCATAATACTAAATTAGCACTAGCAATGACTCCACACTAATAAAGCTTAGCTGTAATAATAAAAAATGTAAAAAATGTATTTGCTTACTCAAATAATGGATAATATACTAATGTAATTAAGGTGTCCACATAAGTGCTGATGAAAAATGACATGTAATAATTCAATTCTATTCAATTAAATTTTATTTATATAGCACCAATTCATGAAACATGTCATCTCAAGGCACTTTACAAAGTCAATTTCAATCATATTATACAGCTTGGGTCAGATTATACAGATTGATCCAAAAATTTCCTATATAAGGGAACGAGTTGATTGTATCAAAGTCTTGACAAGCAGCTTTTACTCCTGAAGAAGCGTAGAGCCACAGGGAGACTCGTCTGCATTGTCCATGGCTTTGCAGCAATCCCTCATACTGAGCAAGCATGAAGCAACAGTGGAAAGAAAAACTTCCCATTAACGGGAAGGAAAAACCTCCAGCAGAACCGGGCTCAGTATGAA
The DNA here is from genome assembly GCA_037039145.1 of Fundulus diaphanus. Taxonomy (NCBI): domain Eukaryota; kingdom Metazoa; phylum Chordata; class Actinopteri; order Cyprinodontiformes; family Fundulidae; genus Fundulus; species Fundulus diaphanus. The sequence continues at coordinate 6,276,302 of CM073133.1, forward strand.
CGGGCATCTGCCTCGACCGACTGGGGGTTACAGAAGACAGAGCAGAGACACAACAAGACAGACAAACAAGCACAGAAGCAAACATTGATCCAGTAATCTGTTCTACATTAGAGGATAATAGCGGGTGATCTGTCTTCTCTGGATGATGTCTCAGATAACAGAACGCCAGACCAGATTTACCTACTATGAAGAAAAAAAGAGAGAGAACAAAAAGTTATACGCAGAAATGATGACAAGCAGTGCTTAATTGAAGAACAGTAGGACTCAATAGAGTGAGGCCAAGTTAATGCCATCCAGGAGTGAATGCTGCTTGTCGGGACTTTGATGCAATCAACTGGTTTTCTTATATAGGAACATTTTTGACCAATCTGTATAATCTGACCCAATCTGTATAATATGATTGAACTTAACTTTGTAAAGTGCCTTGAGATGACATGTTTCATGAATTAGCGCTATATAAATAAAATTGAATTGAATTGAATTGAATTAAGTGATTGATTAAGAACTTTAATTTTTGAGGACTCTGGTCCAAAGATTACAACTTCTGTCTTGCAGAAAATTTAAAGTCATCCAGCTTTTAATGTCATCAAGACATGCCTGTAGTTGAAGTAATTGATTGGATTAATCAGGATTTATGGACAAATATAACTGAGTGTCATCAGCATTACAGTGGAAATTAATCGCATGCTGTCTGATAATTTTGCCAATCGGAAGCATATATATAGTAATGAGAATTGGTCCAAGGACTGAACCCTGTGGTACTCCACAAGTGACCCTAGAGTTTGAAGAAGATTTATTATTAACATGAACGAACTGTGATCTGTTTGACAGATAGGATTTAAACCAGCCTAATGCTTTCCCCTTAATCCCTACAGTATACTCAAGTCTTTTTAGAAGAATATTGCGATCAACTGTATCAAATGCTGCATTGAGATCTAACAGGACAAGTACAGACACAAATCCATTATCTGAGGCCATGAGAATATCATTTGTGACCTTCACCAGAGCTGTTTCAGTGCTATGATGAGCTCTGAAGCCTGACTGAAACTCCTCAAGTAGGTCATTACTTTTTAACTGTTTACAAAGTTGATTAGCAACTACTTTCTCAAGAATTTTAGATAGGAAAAGAAGATTAAATATAGGTCTGTAATTTACTAACTCATCTTGATCAAGAGAAGGTTTCTTAAGTAAAGGTTTAATAACAGCTACTTTAAAAGCCTGTGGTACATATCCATTTACTAAGGATAGATTAATCATGTCTAAAATAGTGCCACTGATCAAAGGGAATATCTCTTTAAACAACTTGGTTGGGATTGGGTCTAACATACAGGGAGAAGGTTTAGATGAAGCTAAAAGTTTAGATAGCTCTACTGCTTCTAAACAGTTCAAACACTGCGCAGGTTCTGCAGATTCCTCCAGCACTGCCTCACTTACTGAGGACGAGGTAATCACGTTTAGGAGAATGCTAATTTTTTTGTTTTTAATGTCATCTATTTTATTTCTGAAGAATCCCATAAAGTCATTACTGCTAAGCGCTAAGGGAATGGATGGATCAACAGAGCTGTGGCTCTGGGTAAGTTTGGCAACCGTACTAAACAGAAATCTAGGATTATTTTTATTCTCCTCAATTAATGATTAGAAATATGCTATGAAGGGTCTTTTTATAAAACAGTAGACTGTCTTTCCAGATTAGGTTTGATTCCTCTTGGTGTGTAGAGCGCCATTTTCTCTCCAATTTCCTAACATTGTGCTTCAAGGAACGCAGCTCTGAATTAAACCAGGGAGCCAGCTTCCTGTGAATTATCACCTTCTTTTTCAAGGGAGCTACATTGTCTAATGCAGAACGCAATGACGAAATCACACCGTTAACAAATGTGTCTATTTGTGAATGGGAAGAAACAACATTGCTGCCATCTACAGGGCATTTCTGCAATACTGAGGATACTAAAAGGGGGACAGACTCTTTAAGTTTTTATACAGCATTATCCGATGAAGATCTACTATAATAGAACGCTCTTTTGGGGGTGGAGAACTCGGTTAGATTAAACTCAAAGGTTATTAAAAAACGGTCAGATAGGACCGGGTTGTGAGGAAATATTGTTAATTCTTCACAATCAATATCATACTGAGCCCGGTTCTGCCGGAGGTTTTTTTTCCCGTTAATGGGTGGTTTTTCTTGCCACTGTCGCTTCATGCTTGCTCAGTATGAGGGATTGCAGCAAAGCCATGTACAATGCAGACGACTCTCCCTGTGGCTCTACGGTTCCCCAGGAGTGAATGCTGCTTGTCGGGACTTTGATGCAATCAACTGGTTTCCTTATATAGGACATTTTGACCAATCTGTATAATCTGACCCAATCTGTATAATATGATTGAACTTGATTTGTAAAGTGCCTTGAGATGACATGTTTCATGATTTGGCGCTATATAAATAAAATTGAATTGAATTGAATTGAAAAAATTGAATATGTCAGCACAAGGTCTAAAGTATGAAGCCAACAGTATGTCAGTTTATAAACATTTTTTTTTTCTTCCCAGTGTCCTGTCTAGCAATGTGGCAATAGGAATTGATGTCTCAATGCCAGATAGAGCTCGACAGATTTTGCTTTTACAAGTGGAGCGAACAGCTTTCGCAATTGTGCTCCACTTGATTTATGCTTGTAAATAGCTTTATTGTGATTCCTGCAGGGAGACTTTCAAATTATATGGACATTACAATGGGAGAGTAAAGGAAGAACAAGAAGTGAGAGAGAAAAAAAAGAGTAGAGGTGAATGAAAGAAGAGATAAAAGGGAGAGAATGATAAAACCTTTTCCGTCTGCTCCATCACCTGGAAAGAGAGATGCAAAAAGAACAGCACAACCAACAGACAAAAAGCAACAGATACAATCGAATAACACCTAGATGCCATTGCTAAATCATATATTATTATGTAAGCTGACATGTGTAATGTGATACCTGAAAAAAGAAAGTGAAAGAACATAAATAAATAAATAAATAAATAAATTATAAGCTTACTGTATATAAGTGAACATTTAATACCTTGGACCCAGCACCTGTGGGAGTTTGTGAGAGTGCACTAGTTTAGTTGAAAATTATCCAGAAGGAAATAGCTTGATAGTGGTTGTGGGGAACCAAAGGCCCGCCTTCCCCGAGCACAGAGGCAGGAGTCAGGGGACCCATAATCCCGGACTCCCAAAGGGGTCCCCAAAGCAGGGCGCCCAGGAGGGGCCGACACAGGATATCTGCAACCCCCCCCCCAAGGAAAGAGTAGAGACGACCCCGAGGAAATCCCCCAGCCACCGCAATGCCGACGCCCCCAAGAGCCGCGGGGACGAGCCTGTGGGCTCCGCCGGCAGCTAGCCCCGCTGAAGTGGTCCCGGCCATGGGCCCTGGGGGCCAGAGGCCCCAGGGTCGCGTCGCCCCCGCGATGGGGGCCCCGGCCGCCCCCCGGGGGACCAGGCCCCGCGAAGAAGCCGCCGGGAGTAGGCCGGCGAACCCCCGGGAACCCGCCCCAAACCCGAAGCCCACCAATGCGCCAGAGGGCCAAGGCGCCCGCCAGCGCAGCGGAGGAGGGCAGGACATGGGGGGATGGGCTCCGCACCTAGCGGAGACTTGAGATGTTCTTGGGAGAGGGAGCAGACCACACCCATACCTGGAAAAAAAAAAAAGGAAAAAAAAGGAGGAACTCATTTACACCATCCCTCCCTTGTGTCCCACTCACCAAACACACAGATAAAAAAAAAGACGCTGTACACACATTCCCACAGAACACTCGCATCCAACACTGACCAGAGGGGGGGGGGTCACCCCAAATCGACTATACGACTGCTTGTGCCCGACCCCCGGCCCCACCCCCGGACCAGACGCCCCCCGGACCGGGCCCCCCAAAGAGGGTGGGCCAACACGACCCGTACGAGCCACCCAGCCAGAGCCCCCCTCACCCCCTAAATACCTGATAAACCCCTTCCCTAAATGTTTATAAACATTTTGATTAAAACCAATTGAATCTAGGATAGTTTTAAAGGCTACACTAAGGTTATCACATTCAGTGTCAACATGAATGTTAAAATCACCCACTATAATAACCTTGTCAGTGTTTAACACCAAATCAGATAAGTCTGACAACTGATCCAAAAACTGAGTGTAACGACCTGGTGGACGATACAAAACAACAAACAGAAGAGGTTTTATTGCTTTGCAGTTTGGATGAGGGAAACTGAGGGTTAAATGTTCAAAAGAACTGTAATTATTAATTGGCCTGGGACTTATTAATAAATCAGACTGAAAGATAGTTGCTACTCCTCCCCCTCTTCCCGTAGATCTGGGTATGTGGAAATTTAAATAATTGGATGGAGTCGACTCATTTATACTAACGTAGCCAGGTTTCTGTGAGACAAAATAAATCAATCTGATTATCAGACATCAATTCATTAACTAACAAATTCTTTGGGGGGAGAGACCTTATATTTAATAAACCGCATTTAATTGTTTTATTTTTGTTTCAAAGTGAGCAGTGTTGATTTTTATTAGGTTTTTATGATTTGCTCTTTTTAAATCCGTTTTAAATTTGTTTAGTTTTGGCCGTGGGAAAGACCTCGACTCAATAAGGTAATGAGTGGGTAACAGTACAGAAGCTGCAGAGAGGTGTGTTAAACTACAGCTCTGCTTCCTGGTCTGGACCCTGGGTTGTCAACATTTGGGAGAACTAATACATACGGCCAGATTCCTAGAAAGAAGAGCTGCACCATCCAAAGTGGGATGGATGCCGTCTTTCCGGATTAGAACCCCAGAAAGTTCACCAGTTATCAATGTAGCCCATGTCGTTTTCAGGACACCACCTAGACAACCAGCGGTTGAATGATGACATGCGGCTAAGCATGTCATCACTGGTCAGATCAGGCAGGGGACCAGAGAAAATTACGGAGTCCAACATTGTTTTAGCAAACTCACACACTGATGCAACACCAACTTTAGTGACCTCCGATCGGCGTGACCGGGTGTCATTAGCGCCAGCGTGAATAACAATCTTACTGTATTTACGCTTATCCTTAGCCAGCAGTTTCAGGTAGGACTCGATGTCGCCCGTTCTGGCCCCTGGCAGGCGTTTAACTATGGTCCCTGGTGTCTCTAGTGCCACGTTTCTTACTATAGAGCTGCCAATAATTAAGGTCGGCTCCTCAGCGGGTTTGTCGCTGAGTGGTGAAAATCTATTAGAAACGCAGACGGGTTGGTGGTGATCTGGGGGCTGAAATCTAGAGCTATGTTTCCTACGAATCGTCACCCAGCTGGCCTGGTTCCCCGGCTGCTCGGGTGCTGCTTCTGGAGGACTGCTACGTGAAGTTACTCTAGGTCTATGTGGCTCCGCACAAGCAAAGGGGGGGGGGGGACTATTAGCTGGTTTTTCAACAGCACGGAGCCGGGTCTCCAATTCTGACACCCTCGCCTCCAAAGCTACAAAAACACTACATTTTATAACATGTACCATTATCACTAAAGGAGTTAGAGGAATAACTAAACATCTGACAGAGAGAGCAGGAGATATGGGGAGACTTAGACAGAGACGGAGAAGCCATTATGAGGCTAAGGCTTGGCTAAAGCTAGGCTAGCGCCCTCTTACCATGCCAAAAAGCAAACCTTCAACAGGAAGTGACACAATACGCCTTACCGCAAACAGGAAGTGCAGATTACAATCAATAACATATTTCCAATAATAGAGAGAGAGAGAGAGAGACAGAGAGAGAGAGAGAGAGATTATAAGTATGCAAAACATCCATTGCTTTCACATTGGCATCAATCCAAAATTGATATGGAAGCGAAAAACCCCGTTGTTGGCACTTATTCATGTACTGTTCTCAGGGAAAAAAACTCTTCCATGGACCTCTGTTCTCCATCGAGCATCCGCCAGCCGGCCACGTGACCGACCGGCATCAATTGGAAAACAGTCATGCTACACGCAATAAAATCCAGCACTTGTCATTAAGAAAAAGTAAACAAACATAATATAACATAACATATACAAACAACAACAACCATTGTATTTATCAAATACATGGACTCAAATACATGGACTATATATATATATGCAAATTATCTTGCTAATAATATTAATACAGAATGTTAAAAAAATAAATGGATGTTAAAATATAATGTTATGACAGTTTAAACTAATTTTTATTTCATTTTTATTTTTATTCTTAGATTGAATAACTTAAACAAGGTTAATAGGGTTAGTCATCTCAGTTCGTTCGCTTCATTTAAATGATTCCATGGACACGTGGCAAAAAAAGAAAAAAAAAAGAGTCCGTCCCGATCTCGGGGCTCCTTTCCATATGGCATGAGTCTGTAGTACATGCATGAGTCCATGGACGTGTCCAGGCGGCCGGGAGATCAGCTCTTCGGATGGTTGCTGCCTGATGTGATCCATCCATACACCGTTCCTACATTCCACCTTTTCAAAATAGGCACAACACGACACACAAACAAAAAGATTACATTCAATGTGTTATCACCAAAATTAGTCCTGTTTTAACAGCTAGAGCTCCCCATTCTCCTAAAATTTCTTCCAGACTTTTCCACGACCAGTTGTTTTTACCAGCATTCTCTTTTACTTCATCTTTAAGTTTCATGAGTTTAACCATTACTGCCCTAAATGAACCTTTAGGAGCTGTGTTCATGGGAATGTATGTACAGCACTGATTACCAAACATGTGACAAACCCCTCCCTTACTTGCTAAAAGCCAATCTAAGGCTTGTCTGATTTGCATTACCATTCTACTTGTTTGATGTAGTTGATCTCCCAATACCATAAATCCTTCAACCATGAAATTTATCATCCTTTGTTGATTATAGTAAACATAATTTATCCATTCAACATTTTTATTAACTGTAACCCAAGGTAAAATAGACTCAAAACCTGCTCTAATTTCATGCGGTGCTTTAAATTCATCTGGAATTCCTCTCGGTTGACCAATAAGATTTAAATAAACTCCTTCATTTAGTCCGTAATCGCCTAGACTCCGACGAGACCTAGTTTTACCTATTTCAATCTGAGCCCATTCTTTTACCCCTTCATACACTAAAGTTATCGGTACTTTCATTCGTACTAATGCACAGAGCCCTACCCACTTAAGTGGTAAGGTGTTCATTAACATGTCGTCACCACACATCCAGTAACTGTCTGCTACTGGATACATCTGGTCTCCTAAAAAGAAACGTTTGGGAATGGTCATAGTTATATTTTGACAGTCCTCTTCTATAAAATCTGGGTTTTCAACCCATACGGGCTTTGTAGCAAACACTGGTGTTACATTTGCATGCTTAAACCAAGATAACACCCAGGTTACGTTACATTTTACAGTGGTGTTTCCTATATTAATTCCTTCATTATCTTCAAAACCTCCACTGACGAAACATTTGTACTCTGCGTCATAATCTATTTCATAATCAGTGGGTGGAACATTATCTATAGTACTGATGTTCAATTCTGCACACAATGATTCTAATTTATACCCTTTCAATTTTTCTTAGTATTGATGAGAATTTCTTGAGCCATATAAGAGTCTGCAACTCAGACCACACATAGGTAATTTGAAAAATGACTGCATTTTCTCGTTGTACAACTGCACATTCCTTTGATGTGTATTTTTCTGGAATGACCATAGGGACTGCTCTCAGAGCAACAGTACAGATTAAGCAATTATTTTTAGTTAACTCTCTTTCTATATACCATGACCAGCTATACCATGTATTATGTATAGCTCTTTGCCATAAAGGGTAACCCCTTGGTCTTGTTCCATGCCATTTAATATTCTGTAATTTGTTTATCGCTCTTGGTGTAGCTACTTTTAGATGGCGTTTTTCCTAAAATTGATCTAAACTTTCAGAGAAATCTTCACATCCTTCCCTTTTAGAGCACCCATACTGTTTTGAATCTGGTTCTGCAAATTCTAATATTAGGTTGTTATCCTGGTCTGATGTTACCTCAACCGGAGGAGGTGCTGTTGTAGTACGGTTTGGAATCTGCTGTTTACTCATTTTAGGCATTACTGTTCTGATAATCTTAATAGCGAGGGTTTAGTAGTATTTAAAACTTCCTTTGTGGATTTAACTGTATTTGAAACTGTCTGCGGATTTGTTTTAGTTATAACGGTTTATGGAGGTTCAGTTGTAATGTTTTCAGGTTGAATCACCGTAGGTTTTGCGTTTAAGATAAGATAAGATAAGATAAGATAAGATAAGCTTTATTGATCTCACAATGGAGAAATTCACTTGTCTCATCGGCTCAATAGTCAAAAGTCAGAAGAAGGTGCCAAAGTAGGTAAGTAGAATCAGTTAGATACAGTAATACAGCTATATACAATTCTATACACTTCTATATATAAATAGGTTATTGCACATATGTTATTATATACTTTGTATAGGATTATTGCACAGGTTATAGCACCTTGTTTAAGTAGCTTATTGCACATAAGTTTTTACAGTTATTGTTGCATCTATGGTTCATGGTTGCAGTAATTACTATAGTTTTCTAAGTTGCCAGCAACCTCTGTAGGTTGCACTTCCTTTTTACTTGTATTCACCTTTGTAATTTTACCAGTATTTGTTAAGTTTTGTATTGTGCTATTTAAAATTTTAGATACTGATGTGACCGTTAATGTCTTTTCCGTTAAAGTTATCGGTTTATTTAGTCCTGATTTGGTGACTGGAGTAGATAAAGTCACATTTCCACTAGGGACTGTCATTTTCTTCACTTCTATTGTAGTTCTAGTAGCCGTTGTTGTTGGGGGGAAAACAATTTACTTCTTCTGGTAACGCCTCTTTCCGCGGTAAGTTCCATAATATAGTTGAATCTACTTTCCCACTAGAGGTGATGTCTTCGAATTTCAATTCGTATGTTTTATCAATCCAGAAGGCTATTACATCTGCTTCGATAATCCAACCGCAATCTGCATTCCATACAGTCATTTTACAATTAATGTTTTCTTGATTTTGACTAGATAATTGATGGCTTGCATTGGTATGCGAACTACACATCCTTCATCTGTCACCTTTTTGCAGTAATCTAGAGATAATCACGTTCCTTTCAGCCAAGTCATATTTATCACTGTTTGGCTCCACATGTATCCTGATTCGGTCATTAAACATTTGAACTGTAGCAGTTAACTCCTTGTTTCCTACCCGTTCTAAATCACCATTTCCTGATACTACATTGGCGTTTTCTAGATTCTTCATTAAGTCATATTTGTAATTGTCCTCGGGATCCTTGTGGGATTCTATTTTTGTTTCTACCTCAAAACCATCATCCTTTATGTATAGAATAAGAGAGCATTGGTTTATCCCATATGCTGTATATTCCTGTTTGACACTTTTTCCACATAATTTTTGATCATTGTAATACATGTTCACCTCAAACTCTGTATCTAATTTTGTACAAAATTCTGTATCGGTTACCGCTGCTTTCCATTTGAATTCAGCATGGGTGTTTCTTTTCTTACGCACCTTTTTGTTTTTTTCTCTTAATTGTTCTTTAAGACCTGGATGAGTCATTGACTTAAGTTCAGCTGGTAAAAACACTGGTGTGTACTTGTTCAAACCCATTAACGTTGTGTTGTACATATCTTGCTCTACAAAGGTGGACTTCCCTTTATAGACAGTAGTCCCGGCCTCCCTGTTGTTAGGTCCACCACTTCTGCCAACATCCACAGGTGAAATGTCATTAATACCAGTCTCATCGCTACAAACTGTCTGTTCACACTCTTTCCAATGTCTGGCTTCACAGTGTCCCTGGTGTGAACTTTAGTGCAATGAGTCCAATGATACCACGTATCACTCCCCTCTAATTGAACGGCGGTTGTGATTGCTCGTTTGACCTCAAATGGTCCATCCCATCTCGAGCCGTTCCATTTTCGTCTGAACACCTTCACGTACACCAGGTCTCCTGGTTCGATTGGTCTCTTCACCACCGACTCTGGACAGGAACCTCTGGCTTTTTCCTGCAGATAGATAGCTCTATGGATAGCAGTTAGTTGATCCACATATGCTTTCAACTCTGTTTGTAGCTGTTCAAGTGCCGGGCCTTTGAATGGAAACCTCCATTCTGGCACTGGCATTGTTCTGCCTGTTAGCATTTCATGCGGGGTTAAATGTGTGCTTCGGTGCAACTGCATGCGATAGCTCATCAGCGCAAGCGGCAAAGCATCAACCCAATTTAGTTTAGTAGAAGCACAGATTTTATTCAGCTTAGCTTTCAAAGTCCCGTTGATTCTCTCCACAATACCTTGACTTTGTGGGTGGTAGACTGCTCCAAAACGTTGTTTAATTTCTAGCTTTGACAAAACAACATTTTTGAATAAATGCTGAACCATTATCTGAACTGATTTCGGACAGAAATTTCCAAATCTCGGAATCACCTCTCTAGTCAGAAATTTAATCACCGTGTCAGCTCCCAATGTCTTTGATGGGACGGCTTCAACCCATCGGCTGAACCGATTGATCACCACCAACATGTATCTTTTCCCTTGTACTGGCTTTATCATGTCAACATAATCTATCACAAGATGTTTAAAGGGTCCCTCAGGGACCGGAATGTGTCCAATGGGTGATTTTATGCCTTTTCGAACATTGTTTTCTGCACATATTTCACATTGGCTCAGGATTTCATCCACCATTGCTTGCATGTAAGGTGACCAATAACCTTGCCTTTTCATCTTCTCCATCACTTTCCCTCTGCCGCAGTGATCCAATCCATGGGCTTCTGAGATCAACATTGTCAGCAATGCTACCGGTGCAACTAAAAGTCCACAAACCACTTTCACTCATTGTCGCACCTCTCTGCGCCCAGAGAGTGTGCTCACTCGCACCGGCCTCCTGCTGCATCAAAATGATGTCTTCTGGTGTCACCATTGGTCACATTTTTCTGCTTTGACTGTTACAAAATTGTCCCCTACTTGTTAAACCACGGCCTAACCTGCGTGGTTTCCAAGATGGTCTCTGAAACATGACCCATCAACAAAATAAGTGACGTCCGCGTTCATTATCAGAGTTGACTCTAAATCGGGTCTCAGTCTTGTGTATTTCGTTGTTTCTGCAAGACACTCGTGTGGTTCTCCCTCACAGTCCAGAGGAACCATGTCAGCAGGGTTGTTCGTTGTACACCTTTGTACAATTACGTCTGGATATGTTAAAAGTGGCATGTACTGTAAACATCTTGCCTGAGTCATGACAAACTTTCCTTGATTTATTAGTTCAGTGATTTTGTGGTGTGTCCGTATTGTTACCAGGTAACCCATTGTTATGGTCGACGCTTTTTCATAAGCGTAGTAGACTGCTGCTAGACCTTGATAACACGGTGGCCAGCCTTGGGCCACATTGTCTAGTTTAGTGCTGTACTAAGCAATGGCTTGTTTTCGTCGTCCTACACAGGTTTCTTGCATTAGTACAGCGACGCGTACATGTTTTTCCTGTTGGCTACATACAGGTAAAATTGCTTGTCGTAGTTTGGCAATGCCAAAGTTGGTGCCATTTGCATTTCCTGTTTTAGTGTTTCAAAAGCTAGTTTAGCTTCAGGCGTCCATTTTAACTTTCAACGACTGGTTTCCTGTTTCCTTTACGAGTTCTCTAAGTGGTGCTGTTTTTTCCGCATAGTTTTCAATCCAATCAGCATTAAAACCCGTCATTCCCAAAAACGTTATCATTTCGCCGACTGTCTGTGGACTTGGAGCTTTGCTGACACCTTCCAGTTGAGAAGGTGAAATGCCAACTGTTCCTTGTGATATTTGTCTTCCTAGGTAATCTACTTGTGGTTGACAATACTGTAGTTTTTGTTTGGAGACCTTGTGTCCTCCCTCTGCTAATCTTTGTAGAACTTTGATTGAGTCTTGATGACAGTCATCTAATGTGCTTCCACAGATTAACAAATCATCCACATACTGTAACAGAGTTCCGGTTAAATCGAGTCCTTCCATATAATTTCTTAGCACCTGATTAAATATGTGTGGGCTAAGCTTAAAACCTTGAGGCAATCGGGTGTAACTGAGCTTTTTACCTCTGTAGGTAAATGCGAATAAATGTTGTGACTCTTCCACTAACGGAATGCTGAAAAATGCAGAACAGAGATCCATCATGGCTAAAAAATGTGCTTCTGATGGTATTGAGTTTAAAAGTGTGTTTGTGTTTGGCACATCGGATTCTGCGTCTACTATTATCTTGTTTATTTCTCTTAAATCATGAACAAGACGGTATTTGGTTTTGTCTGCTTTCAGAACCGGAAAAATTGGAGTGTTTCATTGATTTTTTACTTCCACCAGCACACCTGCTTGCATCAATCCGTCAATGGTTTTCTGAATGCCTTGTTCTGCTTCTGGTTTTAATGGGTATTGCTGGCGAAAAGGAAACCTTACATTTGGTTTTATTTGAACTGAGACCGGTTCTGCAGATTTTACTAAACCCACATCTGTGTCATGTTTAGACAATAAGTGCTCGGAGACCTTTTTTAGCATGTCCTGCAGTAAGGGTCTACTGCAGGACATGCTAAAATCTTCCTCGGACTGATCTTTTAGATCAACTGGCACTGTCACAACTTGTGGTTTTGCTGTCATTGTTGCTTCACATAGGATCTTGATCATTGTTCCATCACTTGATTGTGAAATTAATGGGTTATCTGTTTCTTCCCATGTTGCTTCAGTTGCAAGTTTCATCATTGGTCCCAGGTCTTTTGCATGAAAATCTTTATTTACAAATAACGTTATGTGTGGTACTGATTCTGGAACATTGTACCACTCTGAAATGAAATCATTTTGTTTCACATTTATTGCTGGGCCCTGGTTTCCAATAACAACGCATTGTGTTTCAAGATTTACAGGTCTGTCTTTTGTAGAACTGTCCCATTTTTCTTCAAACTCCATGCTCTTTGAAATGTCATAGAACATGGTGCAGTGGTAATCTAGAAAATCTTTTCTTGCTTCTGGAATTTGAGCTTTAATGTACTGGCCCCATTTAGTAACTACATCTTCAATTGGGCCCGAAATGTCTCCTAGCCAATAAACATTAGCTTCATATGTTTGCATATACATTTGAAAATCCAGACCTGTTTTGTCAACATACAAACCCTGAGGAGAACACCAAATTTTTAATTTCATCCTGCACAATGCATCTCTTCCCAACAGGTTAATTGGTGTTTGGTCCGATACAAGGATTAGTATTTTTATCTCATCCTGATCAGTTGCCATTCGTACAGGAGCTGTCATTTGTATTAGCTGTCTTATTCCCGAGAACCCTACTGTTGAAATGAATTTATCAGACATGGGGAGGTGCTTTGCATAATTTGGACTTAGACACGTGTAAGCTGCTCCTGTATCGACCAGCATCGGCGTTTCTTTTTCTTCAATTAGAATTTTTAACATTGGTTCATTTTCAGCACCCTTGCTGATGATCGGGCACTGGTTCTCCCCTGTAAGGTTCTCTGGGCCCCCCTAGTAACCAAAATTTGGTGGGTTCACAGGACGTCTTGTTGGACCCGGACGGAACCGGCCACGCGACTGCCTTCGGTAGGAGTTGTCGCCTCTTGGGCAATGCTCGGCACGATGTCCAAGTTCATTGCATGTCCAACACGCTCCTATTATTCCAGGTGCACCAGGCCTGCCTCTGTTAGTCCAGGCAGGACGTCTTTGCTGTCGTCCACGAGGCCCATATGTTTGTGAGTCAAATGATTGAGGATAGACGTTAACCACCGGTTGTTGAAGCTGGGTGGGTTAAGGGACCCGGAAAACTCCTTTGTGCTTCATTCGTCACATCAGGTACAGGTTCTGAAAAACCTTGAGGTGGAGTTACATTTTCAGTCACTTTAAGCATTGTGGCTTGTGTTTTGGCTTTGTTTTTACCTTGCAGTTCTCCAAGCTGCATTTGTGCCAGTTTTCTTTGTATGTTTTTATCTTGTTCTGCAATCTTCATTTCTTCTCTTCTGTACTTCTCCACTGCATGTATCACATGGTCACGGAACTCTGTGTGTGGCATTGAAGTCAGAGCCACCACATCTTCGAGCCTGCTTCTCACTGGAGCGGCCATGGCTTCAATGATGGAGTTTCGGAACAGAGTTGTAAGCACAGGGCTCTTATCAACTTCCTCTTCTGTTTCCTGTTTCCATCTCTTCAGCTGCTTTGCAATGTACGTGGCTGCATTTTCTGTGTCATCAATAGGAAGGCCTTTTAATGCTTTCGGATCAATCTTGGTCGGATACTCTTTTCGCAGTGCTTCCCACAGGGCTGTGTGAAATAAATTTAATCCGATTCCATCCCCTCGCTGTTGGAGCATCCACGCAAAACGTTCCTTTAAGACGTTTTCCATAGCAGGTCTTCCCAGGCACTGTGCAATAACAGCTTTTATATTCCCAAGTGTTAACATTTTCCCCACTGTTTCTTCTTCGAACACCTTTATCCAATTCTGGCACCCTCGTGTATTTCTGGCAATCTTCCAACCAATCCGACCAAATCTTGGGATGTCCATGGAACATAATGAGCAACATTCCCCTTAAAAAGAATAGGTAGCTGCTTGTTGTCTGTGTACTTCTCAGGTGGATGTATGTTGGGTCTGTATCTCAAATCATAATCACTTCTTCTGTCAGTAGTGGCTCGTGTTCCTCTAGGGCCTTTCACTGCTTCTTGTTCTAATATAAGTGGATTTGCTCCTAGGAGCTCACTGGCATTTTCTTGTACAAAATTTTGTCTTATGGCTTGCTCGTCTATTTCCTGTTCTAACTCTTCAATTATGGTGCGATCAATTTCTCTTCTCAAGTCTAACCCTTCGTGTTCTAGGTTTACCCAAAATTAATCACCCTTTTGCTTCACGGCATAGTCCGCATAACAATCCACTTCTCCCATAGGCTTTAGAGTCAACGAGCTTCTCTGATTCCCAGATGTTTTCTTTGTAGTACTGCATTACTTTGTAGTAATGCTTAGGTGCCAAACTCTGCGTGTTTACAGGGGAATCTGAGTTTATTGGGCCTGCATTATTCTGTTGTGTTGCAACTGAAGCAGCTGGAGATCCTGACTTATACTTATGTGTTGCAAGTGCATTTTGATGAGGCGACCCTCTGGCGTTAGTAACACTGATATGCGAGGCCCTTGTCAAAATCTCTTTATGTTCTGTGGAACCGTTTTCGCTTCAAGCCCCTTCATTTCTATCTCCTTCATTTATTGCATCATTGTTTTTGTACTGAAAATCTCCCATAATGTTTACTGTCCCAGAGAGCGACGGATAAAGTCCTGCTTGTTTTAAAACTTCTGGGTTACCATTTGCAGACTGCTGTTTCATTTCCATAATTTTCTGTTTAAATGCACTTCTATAAGCCTGACCTTCCTCCTTGAAAAGGTTTAGAATTTTTAGCTCAAGCTCACGTTTTTCCTTTCTTTTTTTTGTGTTATTCTTTGCCTTGTAATCCATGATTCTGGTTTCCATCTGCTCGCAAAGAGACACGTCAAAACTTCCTGTTTCAGGCCAGGGCGAGTTAAACCCCTGTGTTCTTTTGTTCCACTTTTTAGAGATTTTCAGAATTTTAGAAGCATATTCTGGGTATTTTAATCCAATAATAACGGTAGGAATGTTTGCCATTTTGCTCTGTATCAGTTTAGTTAAACCAAATTAAGAAAACCAAATTAAGAGGTACCAAATGGTTAACTTTTCTCACAGAAACAAGGAAATTCCTACTGGCTACTTAACTTTCCTCCAAATGTTCATGTGATTCCCTTTAGGCGGGGCTGCGCACAGAAGGACAGGCTCCGTGCTCACTCTCAGCTGAAGCAAAAGGAGGGGGAGAGAGGGGGGAAAACTGTATGTAAGTTTCCTCCTTTGGGCGGGAGAGAAAAATGTGTGTGTATGTGAGTGTTTTTGGCAAAAGTCACTACCACTCTAAAAATAACCCAGGATGTTTGCTCCTTCTCTCTCGCTGACAGGCAAACTTGCAGGCAGGGAGACCCTACTGCCAAAAGTTTTCGCACTGTCCAACACTCACGCACAGTTTGTGTGTGTGTTTTCCTTGGAATAATAGCACACAGTCAGGAAACAGGCAGACGCCACTGCCAAAAGTTTTCGCACCAGCCAAGCCCCTCACGATATGATCTGTCCCTTTAAACGCAATGTTTAAGATAAGATAAGATAGTCTTTATTGATCTCACAATGGAGAAATTCACTCGTCACATCGGCTCATACAAGAAGGTGCAGAGTAGGGAAGGTGCATTCAGTTATATACAGTGAATCTTCATATCTACAATGGATCAAAAGAATACCAAAAGAAAAAAAAATACAAAAAAGGAAATAGGAATGTAAATGTCTCATTTACATTCTTAGTGGTCTATATATATATATATATATAAACATATCTATATACTTAAATATATACATATATCTATGCGCCTACTTACATACGCACCTACGCGTATGTACGTGCATATACATTGTATACATTTGTACATACATACATACATACATAAGTCTTTGTATTCACACCTTTTCAACACAGCAGCTTCAATAAGTATGTGCACCTTAGTCCAGCAAGATTTCCTTACAAAAAATAAATTTTCATGCACTTTTACTTCATCAAATTAAACACTCTTTGCCTTTACTTCTGATAATGGGACTTTGAAAAGAAACACAAAGCAACAGCAAACAAAACTCAGTTTCATACATGGGTTTTAGTCAAACAACAGAGCTCTCATCATTTAAACTCACACATAGACATCTGACTCACAACACATCTCAATCTCTCTTTCTCTCATTCACTCATTCACTCTGAATCATTCCTCTCATCTCACTTTCTTACTTTCCCAGGAACTTAGTGGCTCTTTCTTAATGGTCCAGGTGCCCAATTTCCTGATTTGTTACTGTGCGCACACATTTTTATAGCCCACAGATGTGTGTGCGTTGCAATAAGAATCTGTGTGTATCCACTGGTGTGTATTGCAAACTAATAGTGTCCACGTGCTTCCAGCCTTTTGGCACACATGGTCTTTATTTCTGGGAACAGTTCCAAAAACGTTGAAAAACAGATAGCTTTATCTTGCAGCTGGACAGCTTTTTTGGGAAAAACAGAAAAGGAGTTAATGTCATGTCCCGGTCATGTTCTGGCCTTGTACTCCCATTACCTCCCATTACCTCGCTGCCAAGAACAATCAGTCCTCAGATGTTTTCCAAACTTCTGCACACTAATTAATTTTAGTGATTTATTTTGGTTCCTCTGTTATCTTGCATAATTTATCTTTCTTAGCTGAAACAGACATTCACACAAATGTTTAAAATTCCTTTATATGGAACGTTAAAAAAATAGGAAAACATTGTGATGAGCAGAGTTTGGTGTCTGAAATAAAGAACAGACCTATCTTCTAATTATTACATGCATTTTCTCATCTATACAACTGAAATTTATAAACAGTTCCAAGCATTTGTTTTTACATTTCCAACATTTGCATTAACCTGAATTAGAACAAATCAACATAAGTAGAAAGAACACATATTTCCACCCCAAGCGAAAAAAAATAAAAGTCTGACAGGCATAATCATTAAAAAAAATATAATTAGAAAATCAAAAATTATTTTGGAATAAAAACAAAAAAAAATACAATAAATTGGCATTAAAGGCTGAGTAAAACATGATATATAAATATATCATTGTCTGTTAGATTTATTCTTAAGACACTGGTAAATTACTGATAGACCAGGAGTTTCTCTCCCTTCTATTCAATTCAATTCAATTCAATTTTATTTATATAGCGCCAAATCATGAAACATGTCATCTCAAGGCACTTTACAAAATCAAGTTCAATCATATTATACAGATTGGGTCAGATTATCTCTACTTTAGCTATGATTTCTGCCTTTTCTTTCATTTTCTCCAGAGACTGAATTCTTTCCTTCCAGCCTGGTTTGGCCTCCTGTTCCTCTCCTTTCATCAGCATGTTGATATATACTGGAGTGGTAAGAGGATTTGGGTTCAGGGCTATTTCCTTGAGTCTGTTCAGACACTTTGCAGCCTCTGCAATCAGTTTCACTACATCATACTGTTTGGATTTGTAATCAGAAATCAGATTTCTCATCAGCTCCTCCAAAGTCACCTTCTGCCCACAGGCCTTCTCGTATTTTTCTTTTAGCTCCTTCAATGTTCTTTTTTCTTGAATTTCTGTATATTCCCATCTGAAGTTCTGGTTAGAATGCACGTTACAGAAACATTTCCCTGGACACACTGTACAGTATCCATCCGGCCCCATTGCACCACACCCTTTTTTATCCTTATCCCTTGGTATGCCACAAGGGAAGTGACAGGTAACATGACACTGCAGACAGTTGGTTATGTACTGCTTAGTGTGAGAAATATCCACTTGTTCGGTTTTTGTCATGCTAATGAGAAACTCAAAGTTCTCATTCTGTCTGATTTCTGCTTCATGCTCTAGTAGTTTTTCCTTTGTCATTGTTATTTCCTCAAGTTCGGCTAAACCGAGTTTAATCTGCTTCTGCAGCTCCTCAGCAATATTTTCCAGATGTTTTCTTTCTTCCAGGACCTCTTTGGTCATTGTCAGTCTTACGGTTCTGATGTGAGTTAGACTATCAAAGAAACTGGCCATGCTCTTTGTTCCTATCTTCCAAAACTCAAAGGTTTTCTCTTCAAGCCCAATCATGCATCTTTCAGCTGAGTATTTGTTGAAAGCAAACAGCACTGAGTTATTAAATTTGAAGTGAACCGGTAGCCCATCATTGCTTTTAGGAAATGGGACACCGGACACTTTGATGGCTTCTAAAACTGGCAGTTGCTGCTCATCTGCATACGTCACCAGAACTCTAATGTTTTCAGCCACATCTTTGCCAAATATTGACAGGGCTGAATCAAACACGTATCTCTGTGTTGATGTCAGTTCAGTTATAGCGGCCTGAACAACAAAACACACGGCATCAATTTCACCGACACCTTCCTGATTAGTAAAGAGGTCACGCAGCTGCTCTGTGATCTCCTTGTCTCTGTCTATACCTCCAGTGCCTCCAAAGCCTGGAGTGTCAACAATAGTCAGAGAGTAATTCACTCTGAAACCCTCCTGGTGGTAAAGTTTGTACAGCGTGATTTCTGAAGTCTGACCTTGTGACTTTGACTGACCTTCATCCACTAACTTAAACCGAAACGAGTCTTCCCATCTAACACCTAGAACGTAATTTATCATTGTATTGATGACAGTGGACTTCCCAGCACCTGAGGCTCCAAGGACCATGATGTTTCGGTTACAGTTTGTGGATTTCTCTCCAAAACTGAAACTTTTGCAGCCTTTAATGTCAATTTGTTTTGTTTCTAGTGGAATTTTGTAAAGTGGGAAACAACCACTTTGTGATGGCAGAAGAGTGCTTTGTTCTTTAACAACATCAGCCAGTCGTTTAGCTTCTGCTTTTGAATCAGTGCAGGTCTGATTTGGTCCTATGGTGACTGAGAGCCAATGCAACCACAGTGTTGCAATAATGACAACCAGTACAGTCGTTGTTGGAGGGCTTGAAAATTTGTTAAACACAATCACTGTCAGTGTTATGGTTCCTAATATTTTAGGATTTTCTAATGCTGGGATGACTACATTTGAAACTATCTTTACTTTTTTGAGTAAGTCTATCAGAGTCGAGAGTAACAAGAGTATCACAACCACAACAATCAGGACAGTTATTACCAGTGACAAGCACATTGATTCTTCTTCGCTGTCCATCTGCCTGCTGTCAAACCTAAGAAAACAATGAATAAAATATGATTTTTATCTAATTAATTATTAGGTAGTTCATATAGGTCTATTAAAAAATGATTTTATAGACACTGAGAAACTAAGCTGCAAATAAACCATACATCCTCCATGATCAAGGGCTTCCCTGGTTGAAAGGTTTAAAAGTAATTAACCTTTTATGACACATTTCATATATTTCCTAATATGGGAATTAAAAATAAAAAAATTGAACATGTTGGTCTCACAATGGAGAAATTCACTTCTGCATCTTAACCCATCCCCTTGGCGACCCAGAGTGCAGGTAGTTGGGATCGAACCGGGTACTTGCATCCTTCTCAGAGCGCAAGCGCGCTGCTCTAACCACAAGGCCAACACTCCCCAAACAACAACAATTAGTACCACAGAATACATTCAATGACAAAAAGGTTTTCATTGATAACTGTTGCTCAGTGGAAGGAGAAGGGGTTTGCAATCTGAAAGTTCTTGGTTCAATTCCAGCTTCCTCCTGTCACATGTTGATGTGCCCCTAGATAAGGTACTTCACTTATGTACCAAACTTATCTGTTCAAAAGATATGAGTATGTGCTCCGATGAGGCTCGTTTGTCAGATTGAAATTACTTTTAAGGAGGTCTTAATATGTTTTTAATTGATTTAATGTAAGCTTCTAATCTTAAATGCTGTGTTTTTATAACCTGACTCTCGCCAGATGGATGTAGTTCCGCTGAGCATCACACGGCTCCACACATCCATCTGGACTCGCTGCCATTGGGAGGGATTTCAATACCACATAAAATGGACTAGCCAATCAGGATTCCCGGGCAGGATTTTTGTAGATGTGACGTATCAGAGAAGCGACTGTTTGGATTCAGACAATGGCGGCTTGCAGCGAGGAAGCAAGCGGAGACATTGATGCTGCAATTTCATCAGTGTTGTTCAATCTACTGAATATAAATTATTAAAAAAAACACCAGAGAATAGTTTTGAAGGCTTTTGTAAGTGGAAACGATGTTTTCACCCTTCTCCCTACCAGGTTTGGCAAGAGCTTGTATACATATAAACAGACTTGGAGAAACACACCTACTTTTACTCAAAATGAAAACAAAATCCTCCAGAAGCAGTGTGGTTTCAAGTTTACAGGTTTCTTGTAAAGGGTGGGTGTGTAACAATTTTCAAATTCTTGCAATACCAAGCAGTTAATAACTGGAATGGCTGGTGTTTAAGTGGAACAGGCTGGAGGTGCCAGAACAGGTTGCAGGTTCTTTTGAAAGAATCATTCGGGTGAAGAAACTGAACTGAATCACTTCATTAACCGATTCACACAATTCTCAGCAAAGCTGAGGAAAAGGTCATTGTATGTCCTGGTCAGGACTAGAACTTCAGCGTTCTTTTGCCCTCATGAATCTCAACACTCACTAACCCCTTTGATTAAACCTGCCATTTCCTCATGCATGCCACAGGTAATGGTACATGCACATGCCTGTCGCCCCAGTCCCAGTTATCTTAACAGATACACAGAGCAATAAAACTGAGGGCAGAGGAGAAGGGAGATGAATGAGCAATAGCAGGGAAGAAACATTATGTGTGTTACAATAACTTTTCTTTTAGTTTCTCTATTTTTTATATTTGTCATAGCCAGATATGGCTTTAATTCTGTATATTGGCCTTTGCTGTTCTTAATTTAATATTTGATTTTCCACTAAATGTCATTAAGGCCTATTTTACTGGTGGCATGTAGGTTAAGTTTTTATTTTTCCCACTTTAAACATTTATTATTTTCATTTGAGTGCAATAAAACTGATTTAAAAACCAGACATTTAGTCACATAACATTTATTTGTTTATTTTACATGCTGGAAATGCGTGCACATATAATGCTTATTCATGTCCTGATTCATATAGCAGTGACTGACAGAAACAGCACCACCACTTCCCACACATTAGTTGCTGAAACACTCACGCCTGTACTGCATGAATCGGTAAGTGTTTCCTTCCCACATTCACTGAATAAAAATTCTTGAACCTACTGGAAACACCACTGTACTGCCACTGATTCGTGATTCTAGTGTACTGCTGAACGTAGCAGGAGATCAAGTCATAACACTGATTCGAGTCAGTCCTGTACTGCATTTGAATCAGTGGTGCTGTGACTGAGTCAAGAGTTGCAAACCTGCTGGACACACTGCTGTGCTGTCGCTGATTCGTGAACATGAACCCTGTATGCCTTGATCCATGCAAGGTGCAAATCTTACTGAAAGTAGCGCTGCTGACTCCTTTACTACACCAAGGATTTAGAAGGACAGGATTTGGGATTGATAATATACTGATTTATGCAATGGAGTTTTGGAATTATATTTTTTTTCAGAAGGAATAGATTTTTGATCCAGAACTGGTATTTAGCTATGCATTTTTACCTTTTTCTAATGAGCAATGCATCGCGGATGAAACTACCGAGACTTCGGTGTGGATTTGAAAAATGGTAGCAGTGCTCTGTGACTGCCCACAGATGGTACCCTCTCTTGCAGGGAAGTACTGTGCTGAATGCGCTCGGCCCGAACAAAGCAGGCATTGATAATCTTTTTGACCCAAAAGGTATATATTGAGACGTGCCAATTCCTTATCACATCTGGTTGTGTTTGCATTATTTGCAAAATCTTTAAGTGTCATTTTAGCTTTGAAATCAGCAAAAAAGAAAAGATTGTTGGAACAGACTATCATTATATAAATTTGCTGTTGCTCTTCTTTGTCATTCACCGCTTCAGAGATGCTGCTATTTCATCAGTGTTGTTCATCCATCCATCCTCTTCCTGTTATCCGGGTTTGGGTCGCGGGGGTAGCAGCTTCAGTAGGGAGACCCCGACGTCCCTCTCCCCAGCCACTTGGGCCAGCTCCTCCGGGGGAATCCCAAGGCGTTCCCAGGCCAGCAGAGAGACATAGTCCCTCCAGCGTGTCCTCGGTCTTCCCCTGGGCCTCCTCCCGGTGGGACGTGCCCGGAACACCTCACCAGGGAGGTGTCTAGGAGGCATCCTAACAAGATGCCCGAGCCACCTTAACTGGCTCCTCTCGACGTGGAGGAGCAGCGGCTCTACTCTGAGTCCTCCCCGGATGACTGAGCTCCTCACCCTATCTCTAAGGGAGAGCCCAGACACACTACGGAGAAAACTCATTTCAGACGCTTGTATCCAGGATCTCGTTCTTTCGGTCACGACCCAAAGCTCGTGACCATAGATGAGGGTAGGAACGTAGATCGACCGGTAAATTGAGAACTTCACCTTTTGGCTCAGCTCTCTCTTCACCACAACGAACCGGTACAGCGCCCACTTCACAGCAGATGCCGCACCTATCCGCCTGTCGATCTCCCACAAATATTAATTCTTTAAAAGAACACCAGAGAACGGCTTTGAAGTCTTTTGTGAATGGAAACAATGTTTTCGCCCTTCTCCCAACTGGGTTTGGCAAGAGCTTGTAGCATGTCAGGAAAGATGACGGACAAGTGGTTTGTCCAATCATATGCAAGGTTTTTTGATAAGGTCCCTCCTTCTAAAATACATCCCAGTGGAGCAATCTGAGATGGATGTGTTTAACTCTGCAGAACTACATCCATCTTGTGAGAGTCAGATTATTGTTTTTAATGGCTGTGAGCAGAAAATCATTATAATTAACAGAAATAAAGGCATGGAAACATCGGCCTGTGTGGAATTATTCCATATAATGTGTTTCTGATGGAGGTACTGAAATAAGTTAACTTTTTGATAATATTCTAATATATTGAATATTACTGTATATCTCAGTCGATTTGTGACCTTATGCCATGTGACGTTCCTCAGATATCTTGGGTATTATATTAATTAACATATATATATATACACTCACCGGCCACTTTATTAGGTACACCTGTCCAACTGCTCGTTAACACTTAATTTCTAAGCAGCCAATCACATGGCGCAACTCAGTGCATTTAGGCATGTAGACATGGTCAAGAGAATCTCCTGCAGTTCAAACCGAGCATCAGTATGGGGAAGAAAGGTGATTTGAGTGACTTTGAACGTGGCATGATTGTTGGTGCCAGAAGGGCTGGTCTGAGTATTTCAGAAACTGCTAATCTACTGGGATTTTCACGCACAACCATCTCTAGGGTTTACAGAGAATGGTCCGAAAAAGAAAAAACATCCAGTGAGCGGCAGTTCTGTGGGCGGAAATGCCTTGTTGATGCCAGAGGTCAGAGGAGAATGGCCAGACTGGTTCGAGCTGATAGAACGGCAACAGTGACTCAAATAACCACCTGTTACAACCAAGGTGGGCAGAAGAGCATCTCTGAACGCACAGTACGTCGAACTTTGAGGCAGATGGGCTACAGCAGCAGAAGACCACATCGGGTACCACTCCTTTCAGCTAAGAACAGGAAACTGAGGCTACAATTTGCACAAGCTCATCGAAATTGGACAATAGAAGATTGGAAAAACGTTGCCTGGTCTGATGAGTCTCGATTTCTGCTGCGACAGTCGGATGATAGGGTCAGAATTTGGCGTCTACAACATGAAAGCATGGATCCATCCTGCCTTGTATCAACGGTTCAGGCTGGTGGTGGTGGTGTCATGGTGTGGGGAATATTTTCTTGGCACTCTTTGGGCCCCTTGGTACCAATTGAGCATTGTTGCAACGCCACAGCCTACCTGAGTATTGTTGCTGACCATGTCCATCCCTTTATGACCACAATGTACCCAACCCATGATGGCTACTTTCAGCAGGATAATGCACCATGTAATAAAGCTGGAATCATCTCAGACTGGTTTCTTGAACATGACAATGAGTTCGCTGTACTCAAATGGCCTCCACAGTCACCAGATCTCAATCCAATAGAGCATCTTTGGGATGTGGTGGAACGGGAGATTCGCATCATGGATGTGCAGCCGACAAATCTGCGGCAACTATGTGATGCCATCATGTCAATATGGACCAAACTCCCTGAGGAATGCTTCCAGCACCTTGTTGAATCTATGCCACGAAGAATTGAGGCAGTTCTGAAGGCAAAAGGGGGTCCAACCCGTTACTAGCATGGGGTACCTAATAAAGTGGCCGGTGAGTGTATATATATATATATATATATATATATATATATATATATATATAACATAAATATTTTGAGTTTACTGCAGAAAAACTAATGATTCATTATTTTTTAAAGATTATCACAACAAACCTCAGTTGGGTGTAGGAAACCAAACTTGCAGAGCCAAAGGATTCCAAAGTGCTGTTTGTATTTCTGGTCTTGGTCTGACGAATTCCTGAAATAGAAGAATAAATAGAACCTATTAAAGTTTTCCTTTTCTGTCATGAAAGTACATTATGGTTAAGTATCTCTAAATGAAATCAGGGTCATTGTGAACAAAGAAAATGACGATTGATGTAATTAGACAATAGAGCAAACACATAAAGAGCAAAGCAATTAAAGCTTTAATTGCTTTCAATAAGAGGAATGGACATCAAAATCAGTTCAATTCAAGTTTGTTTAAGGTTTAAAACTCATTTGGAAGTTGTATTTAACTTTTTACATATTTATAAATAAATTAAATAAAATGTTAGCAGTTAACAACTGCGAGTACCAACTGCATCTCTATAAATGGAGACCAGTTGCTTACTGTTAACACCACAACTTTATTTTTCTCGATGCATTTTAAGGAAGTGCACAAGAGAAATTAATTTATGAACAGAAGTTGCATAGATTAAAATAAAGTGGAGCAAACCTTTATTAATAGCTCTCTGCACGCTGTGGTTCAGTTCTGCAGGGGGCTGAGTTGTGCCAAACTGTGTCAATTCAAACAAAATTGATAATTAGTCACAGGTGAGATATGATTTGTCGAGAAATTTGATTTTTTTAAACAAACTTAACAACACATGCCCTAAATGTTAGAGTCCAGTCCTCACAGACTGATGTCCTGCAACATTTAGATGTGTCTCTGGTCCAACATGCTAAATTAACTCCTCAGCAGGTAGTCAGGCCCTGCTAATGGCCAAGTTATTTGAGTCAAGTGTGCTGGCAGAGACACATCTAAAGTAGGCCATGTCCAACATCATACTGAAATAAACAAACTTTGTAATTTTTCGCACACAAGCTGAAATAAACAACATTCATAATTTTTTTGAAAACTTACCTCTAAGTCTTCTTCAGAGAAAATGATCAAGGATTTCTGTTGCTGTTTAAAGTTGCTTCTGTTTATATCAAAAGATTTGGAGAGACACACCTACTTTTATTCAAAATGAAAACAAAATTTTCCAGAAACAGTTTTGTTTTCACAACTGTCAAATGCTTGCAATACCAAGCAGATACCAAGCAGTTTCAGTGGAAAAGGCAGGAGGTTGTTTTGAAAGAATCATTTGATTGAAAGAACGGAACTCAACCAATTTATTAATAATAATAATACTAATAATAATAATAAAACTTAAATAGCGCTTTCTTGGACACTCAAAGATGCTTTCCAACATGAAAAAAATAAATAGAAAAATATAGAAATATACAAAAAATCCTACTACAGGACAGCAAGTTTAAATAAGTGGGTTTTTCAGGTGAGATTTAATGTTCTGTAATGAGTCTGAGGTCCTGATGGTTTGTGGCAGTGAGTTCCAGAGGGCGGAAGCAGCAGCAGCAGCGAAGGCTCGACCCCCTAAGGTCCAGTGTTTGGTGTGGGTGATGGGTTAGGGTTAGGTGAGGAGGTTGGTGTCTGCAGAGCGGAGGAAACGGGAGGGGCAGTGGGGTTTCAGGTCAGTCAGATATGGAGGGGCCATATATGAAGGGACTTATTTGTGAGGAGAAGAAGGGATATGATCTCTGGACTGAGTACGGGTGAGTAGACGGGGAGCAGAGTTCTGTATGTATTGTAATTAGGGCTGTCAGTTTTAACACGTTATTAACGCGTAAATTTTATCAGACCATAATCAGGCGATATATTTTTTAACGCAGGTTAATTGCGTTAATGTTTTTTTCCCCGCAGCACTCTCCTTAGTTCCAAAAATGATAGAGACTGTAGCATAACAGAATCTCACTCACTGTTGCTAAGTCCGCTTATTTCATGCGACTTTGGACTTCTTTTTACTAAAGTCGTTTGTAAATTTCATGAGTTACGGGTTGCAGTTTTTTTGGGCATGTTTCTGAAAGTGAAGTCCTTTTTTGGGCTCTAGCCCTGCCGCACTACAGACACAGTGAGTATAACCAGCTGAAATATCCCTCTGCCTCATCACGTGCTGGAGCGCATCCTCCTCCAGACTGACATAGAAGCCAAGGAAGAAAAGCAGAGGGAGCAGCTCTGCCCATATTTTCTGCAATTTACGGCTACAATAACCGGTGATAACGGCTGAAAGTAGATTAGGCGGTGCAGATCACCATTTTGAGCAGAGATTGGTTCTGAAGATGAGTTTTTACACGCTGATAACATTGCAGAAACCCAACCAATAAACCATACTTTAATACTTATTAATTTGTTGTCTCTGTATTTGACAAACTAAGGCTGAATCAAATAAGTGTGAATGGGTGCACTGTGTCCTTTTTTTTTTTTAGTAGGAGTGTTTTCGTGTTGGGGCACTAGGGTAGAAACGTCTGAATGTAACTGTGTATGTAGTTTTCTTTTTGTTTATTTTTCAGGTTGGGTTTGTACTGCCCCCTCTCCCATGACATATCAGGTCTCCACTAAGTGTGGAGCCCATTCCCCTCATCCTGCTTCCCTGACACCTTGGCCCGATGGTGCATTGGTGGTACTCAGTGTCCGGGGCTGGGTGCCCGGGCGGGTGCCGGCTCGATCCTGGTGGCTGCTTTGCGGGACCCGCCCCCCCCCCCCAGCTTGGTCGGGGGATCCGCTGGAGGGTGGGTTGCCCCTGGGACCTCGGGTCCCTGGGGAACATGGCCGGATCCGTTCCGCCGTAGCTGGCTGCCGGCGGAGTCCACGGGCTTGTACCCGCGGCTCCCCGGGGCTTCGGCATTGTGGCTGTTGCCAGGTTTCCCTGGGGCTGTCTTCCCTCTACCTTTGGTTGGCCCTTCTTGGGCACCTTTGCTGTGGGGGTCCCTTTGGGCGTTCGGGTCTTGGTTCTCCTGGCATTTGCCTCGTTGATCTGGGGGTCTTCTGCGCTTCACAACCACTATTGAGCATTTTTCTCATGGATAATATGTCCATTCTCATGGACATATTAAAGTATGTCTGATTCTGATTAACCTTACATACACAAGCGCACTCTCACAAAAACCTACAGGTGCTTGGATCCAGGTACTTACAGACTCACTTCCATACAGAAAGCCCCTATTATTATCTTCAGCTGTCACTGTATACATATCGTATTAATTAATACTGTATATTCCACAGTGATGGTATCAAGGCCTTGGTTGATTGTATCTGTAATACTTTACTTGCTGGTTGTACTGCTGTTCTTACATCTCTCTTTGCAGATGAAGAAGCACACTGTTGTGCAATAACACACTGTTTAAGGTTATTTAATGATCAATAAAATCTCTGTTAGGTATTGTCCAGTGAATTTCTGCCAAGGAGCTGATATCAGGACAATAGTTGAAAGGGATGATTCGAGCTTTGGCGTTCTTTTAACAGCAAACGCTGCACACATCTGAAAGAGTGAAAACTTCTATTCATGAATTAACACAAATAAATGAACATCCAGAGAATATAACTATATAATGCTGTTTATCTGAATTAATTAAATTCAATTTATATAGCGCCAATTCATGAAACATATAATCTCAAGGCACTTTACAAAGTCAAATTCAATCAGATTATACAGATTGGGTCAGATTATACAGATTGGTCAAAGATTTCCTATATAAGGGAACCAGTTGATTGCATCAAAGTCCCGACAAGCAGCATTCACTCCTGGAGAAGCATAGAGCCACAGGGAGAGTCGTCTGCATTGTCCATGGCTTTGCAGCAATCCCTCATACTGAACAAGCATGAAGCGACAGTGGAAAGAAAAACTCCCCATTAACGGGAAGGAAAAACCTCCAGCAGAACCAGAACCAGGCTCAGTATGAACAGTCATCTGCCTCGACCGACTGTGGGTTAAAGAAAACAGAGCAGAGACACAAGAGAGTCAAAAAAGCACATAAGCACACATTGATCCAGTAATCTGTTCTACATTAGATGGTAATAGCGGGTGATCTGTCTTCCCTGGATGATGTCACAGCTAACAGAACGGCAGACCAGGTGTACCTGTCATGGTTTTTATATGTTTTGCTCACATGCAGACACAATACGGTAGACAGAGTGCAGTTTAAAGGGGTTTATTAAAGAGTTCAGGTACAGGGATCGCACGGGTGTGGAGATCCGTCGAGGTCTGAACGTCAATGCTGGAGGAACTGTGGGAAGAGGAGGAGAGTGTTTACGAAAGACTAAGCCAGATAGAAAATCCCAGAAGACGAGCCGTTTACCGTTTAGTTGAGCGAACCTAACCGGGGAGGGGAAAGTGAGGGAAACTCTGAGGCCGAGCATTCACGAGGATGGCCGGTGGTTAGCAGCTGGAGGGCGGACTGATGGCAAGGCGGTGAGGGATCCGGAGCGAGCCACAACAGACAGGGGAGACAGACGGTTTATTCCTGTTAGGCTACGTTCACACTGCAGGTCTTGATGCACCAATTCTGATAATTTTTTTTCTTGGGTGGCCGTCCATACTACTATTAAATGCGACGAGCGTCATACTTCTGTCTGAACGGTTCAAGACCGCAGAAAGATCCGGATGTGCCGAAACCAGAAGGAGACGTCACACAACAGTGCACTATTTACAGTGAATGTAGTTGTTTCTGGAGGTGTTCGATAAAGTTTCATTAAAAAAATAAATAAATAAATAACTTGGAGACAAAAAAGCGGATTCAGGCCTGCATCTCTTGTTACCATTATAAAGCTGCTGAGCAATGGGAGCCGACGATATAAAGACCACATCATAGCAAGACAAATTAAGGTACGAAGAAAGCAGCACAGTTATTAATGGTATTTTGTGGAGCGCTAACTGCTGCTACTGTGTGTGAATGTGTACTGAGAGACAGGACAGTGACGGAAAAATGCGTCATGACCGTTCAGACTGCGGACTCCCATATGAACCACATATGGAAGTGGCACAAATCTGATTTTGTTTTTGGGGTGAAAAGATCAGAATTGGGCCGTTCACACCAGAGATCAGAGGGAACCAGCAGAATCCAGGGAAGGGAAACCTCGAGCCCAGCTGGGTAACATCCAGAGAGTACGAGGGTGAATGCCAGAGCAACATCTGAGCTTCGGGGATTCTTGGAAGCTGGTTCGTCGAGCGAGACGTCAAGACGGGTGAGTAATCCAAACACAAAACTACAAGAAAGGTAGGAGATCCAAAATTAGTCAGGTTCCAGAGATACGAAAAAACTCACAAGTTCAGGTTTGCAGGATCAGGCCACGTCGTACCACGACTGGGTAAGGCTCTGGCGTCTTCCATCTGTCTATGCCTTCCTTAAGACGCCAGTGAACAGTGCTCCAAACGAGCCGCAGGTGTGGGCCACGCCCCCCAGCAAACTAGAACCACCTGTGAAGCAGAGTTAGAGCACCGGCCAAACAGAGAACCCTGACAGTACCTACTATGAAGAAAAAAAGAGAGAGAACACAAAGTTAAAAGCTGAAATGATGACAAGCAATGCAAAACTGGAGAACAGTAGAACAATAGGCCCTGATGTCCTCCAGTAGCCTAAGCATATAGCAGCATAACTATAGAGGTAGCTCAGGGTAACATAAACCACTCTAACTATAAGCTTTGTCAAAAAGGAAAGTTTTAAGATTAGTCTTAAAAGTAGACAGGGTGTCTGCCTCATGGACCAAAACTGTGAGTTGGTTCCACAGGAGAGGAGCCTGATAGCTAAAGGATCTGCCGCCCATTCTACTTTTAGAGACTCTAGGAACCACCAGCAGACCTGCAGGCTGAGAGCGAAGTGAACATACGGGGGTAATCAGAGCTCTGATATATGATGGAGCTTGATTATTAAGGGCTTTATACGTCAGAAGAAGAATTTTAAATTCTATTCTTGATTTAACAGGAAGCTAATGAAGGGAAGCTAAAATAGGAGAAATATGATCCCTCTTGTTGATTTTCATCAGAACTCTTGCTGCAGCATTTTGGATCAGTTGAAGACTTTGAACTGCATTTTGTGGACTTCCTGTTAGTAAAGAATTACAATAGTCCAGCCTTGAAGTAACAAATGCATGGACTAGTTTTTCAGCATCACTCCTGGACAGAATGTTTCTAATTTTGGCGATATTCCGGAGGTGAAAAAAGGAAAATCTGGAAACCTGTTTAATATGGGATTTAAATGACATGTCTTGGTCAAAAATAACACCAAGATTTTTTACTTTATTACCAGAGGCCAAGTTAATGTCATCCAGATTAAGTGATTGATTAAGAAGTTTATTTTTTGAGGACTCTGGACCAAAGATCACAACTTCGGTCTTGTCAGAATTTAGATGCAGGAAATTTAAAGTCATCCATCTTTTGATGTCATCAAGACATGACTGCAGTCAAAGTAATTGATTGGATTCATCAGGATTTATGAATAAATATTGCTGAGTGTCATCAGCATAACAGTGGAAATTAATCCAATGCTGTCTGATAATTTTGCCGATCGGAAGCATATATATAGTAAAGAGAATTGGTCCCAGGACTGAACCCTGTGGTACTCCACAGGTGACCCTAGAGTTTAAGGAAGATTTATTATTAACATGAACAAACTGGAATCTGTCCGACAGATAAGATTTAAACCAGCCTAATCCTTTCTCCTTAATCCCTACAGTATGTTCAAGTCTTTGTAGGAGAATATTGTGATCAACTGTATCAAATGCAGCACTGAGATCTAACAGGACAAGTACAGACACAATCCATTATCTGAGGCCATGAGGATATCATTAGTGGCCCTAACCAGAGCCGTTTCAGTGCTATGATGAGCTCTGAAGCCTGACTGAAACTCCTCAAGTAGGTCATTGCTTTGTAAATGTTCACAAAGTTGATTAGCAACTACTTTCTCAAGAATTTTAGATAAGAAAAGAAGATTAAATATAGGTCTGTAGTTTACTAGCTTATCTTGATCAAGAGAAGGTTTCTTAAGTAAAGGTTTAATAACAGCTACTTTAAAAACCTGTGGTACATATCCATTTACTAAGGATAGATTAATCATGTCTAAAATAGGACCACTGATCAAAGGGAATACCTCCTTAAACAACTTGGTTGGGATTGGGTCTAACATACAGGTAGAAGGTTTAGATGAAGCTAAGATTTTAGATAGCTCAGAAAGCTCTACTGCTTCTAAACAGTTCAAACACTGTGCAGGTTCTAAAGATTCCTCCAATGCTGCCTTACTTACTGGGGATGAGGTAATCATGTTTGGGAGGATGCCAATTATTTTATTTTTAATGGCATCAATTTTATTTATGAAGAATCCCATAAAATCATTACTACTAAGAGCTAAGGGAATGGATGGATCAACAGAGCTGCAGCTCTGAGTAAGTTTTGCAACTGTACTAAAGAGAAATCTAGGATTATTTTTATTCTCTTCAATTAATGATGAAAAATATGCTGCTCTAACTCTGCGAAGGGTCTTGTTATACAACAATAGACTGTCCCTCCAGATTAAGTAGGATTCCTCTTGGTGTGTAGAGCGCCATTTTCTCTCCAATTTCCTAACATTGTGTTTCAAGGAACGTAGCTCTGAATTAAACCAGGGAGTCAGCTTCCTGTGAATTATCACCTTCTTTTTCAAGGGAGCTACATTGTCTAATGCAGACAAATGAGGGGAAACAAAAAAATGCAAGGGAATCTTTCTTCTCTGAGATCATCTGCAAAAAAAATGCATGATTCTTGTGCCTTATTTGTCACGATCGACAGGTTCACAAAATCACCCACTATAATAACCTTGTCAGTATTTAACACCAAATCAGATAAGAAATCTGACAACTGATCCAAAAACTGAGAGTAAGGGCCTGGTGGACGATACAAAACAACAAACAGAAGAGGTTTTATTGCTTTGCAGTTTGGATGAGGGAAACTGAGGGTTAAATGTTCAAAAGAACTGTAATTATCAATCGGCCTGGGACTAATTAATAAACCAGACTGAAAGATAGCCGCCACTCCTCCTCCTCTTCCCACAGATCTAGGAATGTGGAAATTTGAATAATTGGAGGGAGTTGACTCATTTATACTAACGTAGTCCTCTTGTAGCCAGGTTTCTGTGACACAAAATAAATCAATCTCTTTATCAGAAATCAATTCATTAATTAACAAAGTCTTTGGAGGGAGAGACCTTATATTTAATAGACCACATTTAATTGTTTTAGTTTTTGGTTCAAGGTGAGCCGTATTGATTTTTATTAGATTTTTATGGTTTGTTCCTTTTAGATCAGTTTTTGATATGTTAAGTTTTGGCCGTGAGAAAGACACCGTCTCAATAGGATAATGGGTGGGTAACAGTACAGAAGCTGCAGAGAGGTGTGTTAAACTACGGCTCTGCTTCCTGGTCTGGACCCTGGGTTGTCAGCATTTAGGAGAACTAATAAATCCGGCCAGATTCCTAGAAAGAAGAGCTGCACCATCCAAAGTGGGATAGATGCCGTCTCTCCGGATCAGACCAGGTTTTCCCCAGAAAGTTCGCCAGTTATCAATGTAGCCCACGTCGTTTTCAGGACACCACCTAGACAACCAGCGGTTGAATGACGACATGCGACTTAACATGTCATCACTGGTCAGATCAGGCAGGGGACCAGAGAAAATTACGGAGTCCGACATTGTTTTAGCAAACTCACACACCGAAGCAACACCAACTTTAGTGACCTCCGATCGGCGTGACCGGGTGTCATTACCGCCAGCGTGAATAACAATCTTACTGTATTTACGCTTATCCTTAGCCAGCAGTTTCAGGTAAGATTCTATGTCGCCCGTTCTGGCCCCTGGCAGGCATTTAACTATGGTCCCTGGTGTCTCTAGTGCCACGTTTCTACTATAGAGCTCCCAATCACCAGAGTCGGCTCCTCAGCGGGTGTGTCGCTGAGTGGGGAAAATTTATTAGAAACGCAGAAGGGTTGGTGGTGACCTGGGGGCTGGAATTTAGAGCTATGCTTCTTGCGAACCGTCACCCAGCCGGCCTGGTTACCCGGCTGCACGGATGTTGCTTCTGGAAGACCACTAAGTGAAGTAACGCTAGGTCTATGTGGCTCCGTGCTAGCAAAGGGGCGGCTATCAACTGGTTTTTCCATAGCACGGAGCCGGGTCTCCAATTCTGACACCCTCGCCTCCAAAGCTACAAAAATACTACATTTATTACAAGTACCATTATCACTACAGGAGGCAGAGGAATAGCTAAACATCTGACACAGAGAGCAGGAGATAGGGGGAGACTTAGGCAGAGTCAGAGAAGCGGAGGAGAGAGTAAGGGGAGAAGCCATTGCGGAGCTAAAGCTAGGCTAGGCTAAAGCTAGGCTAGCGCCCTTTTACCACGCCACAAAACAAACCGTGTGAAACACGAGGAGTTCCCAAGCGCGATGTGCAGCTACAGAGAATGTTTTACAAGTGCTTATGTGTTAGAAACAGAGGTTACAGCAAAGAGATTAAAGATAAGAGCGAGCGAGTCTGGAGCAACAGACCGCAAAACAGACCGCAAATTCACACTGTGACAACAGGAAGTGACACAATACGCCTTACCGCAAACACCAAACCAGATTTCATCTACTTTACCTCTCTCCCTGCTCAGCCCATATGTTCCATTCCTGGATTTCACTAACAAAGAGTTATTTAAGATTGGGATACAACTAACACCACAGATACAACAACATCTTTTCCACACAACCACCCTCATTAACCAGGTACTAGACCTCAAAATCTAGCTCCTCCACATATCAAGAATGATGAACACGTCTATACTCAGGACCTTCAAATCCCTTCATTGTGATATACACTGGGCTTCATTGGTAACTCAATCAGAAATGATAACTTCCAGGAATGACTTTGGCTCCTGATGGGAGATATCTGTAAAATCTCTGTGCTAATACGTGGCAGAAACAACAAAGCTAAAGGGATAACAGGCTGTAATGAACAATCATGCTTAAAAGCCATAAAGTGTCAGTGAAGTGAAGACAGAACAGACAGGACAATTTAACAGAAAAACCAGAGTTCGTAATCCGATAACCAGTTCCGAGTCAGAGCCAGGTAATCAGCAGCTTGAGGAAACAGTCCAGCAGAATCCAGGAGCAGGGTCAGGGCAAAGGTCCAGGTCAGTTATCCAAACAGTATGTTAATCAGGTCCGACAGGCTAGGCAGAACTCAGAAGATCAAAACAGAAACAGGTCAGAACAAACAGGCTAGCAGGTAGAACAGGACAAAGAATGCTGGATTAACCTCAGTTGTGAGATGTAATTATCTGGCACTAGTGACTGGTCTGAGGGCTGGTTATATAGTAGGAGATGCAGGGGGGTCTGATGAGAATAGATGGGAAGCAGGGCGGAGCTGAACAGGTGTGTCAAATGGTAATCAGACCAGCACTACTGTTGAGATCGTGAAAAAAGGTGCAGGAGGGGAAACAAAAAAATGCAAGGGAATCTTTCTTCTCTGAGATCATCTGCAAAAAAAATGCATGATGCTTGTGCCTTATTTGTCACGATCGACAGGCTCACAAACCCTCCCATAACTGTAGCATCTGAACTTCACTACCAGAGCCTTCAACAAATTTGCTGACTTCTTCACTGAGAAAATCCCAGGAGAGAAGAATTTGTGGATGCAGACAGTGCTAACTCCATGCGCCTTCAGCAGGCTCCAAAAGCCTGTTGCCCATTTTGTCCTTTAACAGAACCCTAGTTAGTCCACACCAGAATCAGCAGGTCAGGCATTGATGACAACCAGAAATCGTTATGGACCAAGAAAGGCCTGATCTATGTGGCTCAATAAGTGACGCTAAGGATGCTAATAGGATAAAAACTGTGGCCCAAATTGTGCTTTTTCACTCATTATTAAATTGACAGTTCTTCAGAAAACACAAAAATCTTTACAATGATCTAATAGGAATTAAAACAAAACCCTAAAGCCTGCTTCACTTAAAAATATGTTAGCTTCATTTACAGCTTTGTCTTTGTCGGTATGTTTAAACTTAGCTTATTCTTCTTATCTCAGTATGTGTTTACTATGTTATTGTAAGTTTGGGACATTTATCTTTGAGAAAATGATTTGGACACAGCCAGAATTTACAAGAACAGTTTTGCTTTTGGTTGAAGGCCATGCATTTTAAATTCTAGCCAAGACTGTATTCAAATCTGGAATTAATCCTGTAAAAAGTGTGCAAATACCACCATAAAAATCAACAAATTCATGCTTGGTTCTGTAAAGCCACCTCCATTTTTGAACACATTTTAAATATTTTCACTTTAAGTTTTAACTTTTTCTTCTTCTGTAATCACTCCTTTAGTCTGAGTGTTTTTTGTCAACATTATTGCCAGGATCTCAACATTTACAGTAACAGATTATACATAATTACTGATGCCTGTAATTAATAATTATGTATAGGACAGTAAATTTTTCAGTCCAATAGATTGTATACAAGCATTAGATTTCTTTCTGTTTTGAACAGTTTTGCTCACCTTCATTTTATCTTCTTCTTCCCTTTCTTAAAGTCTTTTTCAGATAAAATGAGGGAGAGTTCTGTGATTTTTAAAGTTCTTCCTGTTTACATACACTTGCAGAGGCACACCTATACAGGCTCTCATTCAACTTTATAAAGAAACATGTAAAACATGTTCTTTCCCGAAGAAGGTGAGATATTTGTCTACTTCCTTTTAGTTAAAGCATCATGAAGCACTTTCTCTGGCTCTGTGGTGGAAAGCTCAGCAGAGTTTGGGGTAGTTTTAGTGTTTTTCTTTGTACAACAGGGATACATTTTTAAGAATAAACCTATGATTAATTAACTCTACTCCATTGAGTAATCAAATGTCATGGGTCCCATTAATTATGAAATTAAAGAGAATATGGTTATTAAAATATGAATATTTTTTGCTGTGCTTAATATTGATCAAGTAAGTTTTTAACTTTTCTGTAATAATTTCTGCCCCTAATAAAAAAAACGTTTTCATGTGCAACAACATCCCTGTGGATCAATTTTTTCTTGAAATGTGGTTGGGGAGGGACACCCAAAATTATTACAAGGGCCACAAATCCCTCACGGGTCACACTTTGGAAATGCCTTTTTTATCCATTCTGACGTAATAATTCTAACTAACATGCATAATGGTAGAGGTCACATGTACTTAAGAGCATTGGCTATAAATATATTGCTCAAAAACAAAGGGAACACTTGGAGTTATATTGTGTTGTTTAAGTGTTCCTTTTATTAATTTTTGAGTATATATATCAATCACAATTTCATAACATTTTGTTAAATCTTTTCATTAATATCTACTCTTCTGAACAGTTCATGTTTGGAACATGTATTTACAAAATGATGTCACAATTTGGGCTTTTTATTTTTATTTTTTTTGGACTTTGGACTGTTTCCATTCATTCTCTGCTCCATTTTTCTCAGCCACCACTCAGTTCTTCCTAATTATGTCCGCCTGCTGCAGCTAATTAGAGTCAATCAGCTCACCTGATTCTCTGCCTGCGTGGTGACGTAGCCAGATGGCGCCAGTGTGTTTGGCTGCTTGTCTGTCTGTTTGATTTGTGTTTGTTAGTGCTGGTTTTAAAATTGGTGTTATGACCCTGGCACAGCTAGAGAAAGGGGGAGGGGGAGTAAAGGTTCACTGGTTTATTGTTCATTTTTTTCCTTTCTTTTTAATCAAGAGAGGTAATTAACCGGAGCTGCAACTCAAAGCTCTTAAAACACAAACTAAAGTAGGATGAGTTAAGGCCACACAAATAAAGATGCTGCAAGCAACATCTGAATATAACTAAAAGAAAAAGCTCCAAGGACTGACACTTAGCAAAATGTTCCAGCATATAATCGGTCCCACTTTTCATTAGAGCTCTTTTGACCGGATTAATTCTCTAAGGGTGCTGCTTTATGGGCTTGGCACCAGCAACATTAATATCATGGCTGAGGTTAGTGTTGGGACATCATGACATAGTTATGGAAAATGTTTGATTAAAGAGGTAATGTCATTCAATTAGGGCTGTCAGTTTTAATTCAATTAAATTCAATTCAATTTTATGTCATCTCGAGGCACTTTACAAAGTCAAATTCAATCATATTATACAGATTGGGTCAGATTATACAGATTGGTCAAAAATGTCCTATATAAGGGAACCAGTTGATTGCTTCAAAGTCCCGACAAGCAGCATTCACTCCTGGAGAAGCATAGAGCCACAGGGAGAGTCGTCTGCATTGTCCATGGCTTTGCAGCAATCCCTCATACTGAGCAAGCATGAAGCGACAGTGGAAAGAAAAACCACCCATTAGCGGGAAGGAAAAACCTCCAGCAGAACCAGGCTCAGTATGAACGGTCATCTGCCTCGACCGACTGGGGGTTACAGAAGACAGAGCAGAGACACAACAAGAGAGACAAAAAAGCACAGAAGCACACATTGATCCAGTAATCTGTTCTACATTAGATGATAATAGCGGGTGATCTGTCTTCCCTGGATGATGTCACAATTAACAGAACGCCAGACCAGGTGTACCTACTATGAAGAAAAAAGAGAGAGAGCAAAAAGTTAAAAGCTGAAATGACAACAGTAATTTCAATGCAATGCAATGCAAAACTAGAGAACAGTAGACTGGAGAACAGTAGAAATCAGTAGAGTGAGAGAAATAGGCCCTGATGTCCTCCAGTAGCCTAAGCCTATAGCAGCATAACTATAGAGATCCGGACCCCCCAGTGTTCGGAACACCATTTTGGCAGTAAAAATGACCAGCGCCAGCGCCGAAGCTTTCAAACCATCGGAGTACTCATCTCATTTTAATTCGAATGACATTGAGCTTTATATTAAAAAATTAAATAGATTAAATATTACCGACCCATACAATGCCCCCGGGGTGCTTTTCACAAATATCTCCGCTGAAAAAGACGTCCCAGATCTGCAGTATCCGGATATATATAACTACCTGATAAACTTTCCATCGTCCTTCTCGGGTGACTCTCTAAAAGCCTACAAAAGTTTGGAGGGTTACAAATGGACTCAGTCTGGCTTTGTAACGAACATCCAGCTGTGGAATCTTCAAGCAAAAAATTGCTTTATCATCACTGGAAGGGTAAGTGTCCCAGTTTAATCGGTAGTGTAACGTTAGCATGGCTAGTAGGGGTCCGGGTTGTTTGTTTATGTTAGCTTGGCTAGCTACCGTGGTGCGTCTGGCTATCTGAAGCTAGTTTGTATCTTTGATTACAATTATAGCCTATTAAATAATGAACACACTTATGTTAGTAAGCTTTATATTCGGTAACTTACCTGATATGAAGTGATCGCTGCACAAGCGGAATCCAACGGCTGGGGGGTCCCATCTTTCAGTCTTGTTTTGCCTGCTCCTGGCTCTTTTAATGGCACTGATCCACCTAGCTCACCTCTCCACATCTTTAGGAATGCGGTAAAACGACGAACCTTTCTTTTTCCCTCGTTTATTTGTGCAACCTGGTGCACAACAGTTATCTACCATGTTTAGCCTTCTTCACCACCACAGTCTGCCAATCTGCCGAATGCTGCCGAATGCTGCCAAGATGGCGGTGCCCACGGTTTCCTGTCCCGTAACAACGTCATCCCCCGGAACTCAATGGAGGTAGCTCAGGGTAACATGAGCCACTCTAACTATAAGCTTTGTCAAAAAGGAAAGTTTTAAGATTAGTCTTAAAAATAGACAGGGTGTCTGCCTCACGGACCAAAACTGGGAGTTGGTTCCACAGGAGAGGACCCTGATAGCTAAAGGATCTACCTCCCATTCTACTTTTAGAGACTTTTAACGCATTATTAACGCATTAAGTTTGTTAGACCAAAAAGGCAACATTTTTTTGATGCACATTAATCGCTTTAATGTTTTTTTTCCCCGCAGCGCTCTCTGGACTGTGTTTTTTTTTTCCCTCGCCGCTTTCCATAGTTCCAAGAATGCTACAGACTGTAGCAAAACAGACCCGCGCTCACTGTTGCCAAGCCCGCTTATTTGATGCGACTTTGGGCTTCTGTTTTCTAAAGTCGCTTGTAAATTTCATGAGTTGCGGGTTGCAGTTTTTTTGGGCTTGTTTCTGAAGTGAAGTCGCTTATTTGGGCTCTAAAATAAGTGGGGCTGCCACACTACAGACATATGAAACATCCCTCCGCTTCATAACGCGCTGGAGTGCATCTGGACATCCTGACAATTCTCATTAGTTTAAAATGTTCACTTAAATAAATTATCTTTTAGCAATAAACCTGCAAATTGCTTGGGATGACCATGAAATACAAGTAGATGACACTTGCAAGCGTTAAAAATTTTACAAAATATTTAAGTAAAAATCTTAGTTACTCTTACAGAATGAATTTAACACATCATAAGAGGACCACTTAGGAATAAAATAACAAGTTATGAACTAAGCATTTAATAAAGCTGCATAAGGGATACTAGTGTCATATTTGGAGTTTGATTGGTTAATATACTCTTTGTATATACTCTGTGTATACAAGTATATACTCTGTGTATACAAAATGACAATAAAGAAAGTCTAAGTCTAAGTCTAATAGGACAATGGTGAGGGGAAGGAGCTAGAGGTAACAGGCAGCTAGAGTAAGCAACACAAGGAAAGCAGGCATAACCCAACACATACCAAAACCCAGAACTATGTAAACCATGAGAACTAGAAGAGATTAGAATGTCAGAGTTTTGAGAAAAATGGAGTGAAAGTATTTATTTTAGAATATTTGACAACCGCTCAAAGATTAATGGGTTAATGGCTTAGAAGGACTGGCTCACCGAGGAATGAAGGAGTTGCTGTTTATAATGAACCATTGTGTGTTCACAATATCTGAAGTCCTACATCTGAAATCATTTTAAGGTTACAAAGCCAGGAATATTAATTTCTATGCGATTTGTAGCCACATCAAATTTAGACCGAATGATTTTGATTTTGAGTTTCAAAGTAAATTTGTTATAGTGAAGGTGAAATAGGTTTTAAAGTTGATGATGCAGGATCTGTATAGCATATTATTAATGACAAAAGACGGAAATAGCATCCGATAAGTTATGGACTTGAGGAAAAGCAGAGACAAAATACAAAATACTCAAGGAGGGAAGACTTTCTTGTGAAAACTACTTTGTAAAGTGTAGGTAAGAATAAGAGAAGACAAGGTCTTCCTCTAAGTGACAGTGGTAGCGTTAACACAGAGAACATTGAATTTTTAGATGTTTGGACCACTGACAATAAATTACTGCATATGTCATTTCAAAGGTACAATTGCAACATGTATATTTTATTAAGATTTAAGCTCAATGTTGTAGGAACGATTCACGTGGAAGTAAATATTATTTAGTGGTTTAAACTAAACATGATTGAATGAATCTGAATGGACAGTAAAACTTTTGGATGAGCAGTGAATAATTGAAATTATCTTTTGTAAATTCTGAAACAAAGCAGAAGGGTAGAAGGGGTCTTCCAGAGGAAAAGGTGGCCTAAATTCTAGTTACTTTTTCTTCTTCTTCTTCTTT
Organism: Fundulus diaphanus; assembly: GCA_037039145.1. NCBI lineage: Eukaryota > Metazoa > Chordata > Actinopteri > Cyprinodontiformes > Fundulidae > Fundulus > Fundulus diaphanus. The sequence continues at coordinate 6,317,665 of CM073133.1, forward strand.
TGCGTCTTTTCTTGCATGAAAACCCTGGTCACTAAATTTTGATCATAAAAATGAATCTTTCTGTTAGGAATATCTGTCAGGAGCAGACGAAGAGCAGATTTGCACAGGAGAATGGCTGAATCTGGGTACTGGCGGAGTGAGCCTTGTGGACATATCCTTTCTGAATTGTGAATTTTGATAAATGATTTTTTGACAAATGATGACACTGTTAAATCTTTTCTGATAAATGTGTGTAAGGCCATTATTTTGTTGTTGATGTGGACTTTAAGTTTTACCTTTGCTCATGTATTTTATTTTGTATTCTTCCTATGTCCTGGAGTGGAGCATGGTTCATGGAGGACCGGATGAATTGTCTTTGAATGTGACTGTGATGTATGGGCTGATAAGATAGTGAGAAAAGGTGATGTTATTATAAATTTACTCAAACAATTTGTTTGTGTAAAAATTCTGCTTTGAACTGCCCACAGGTTGCATATTCTGCAAAGATTTAACTGTTATTTTCTCTGTTCTGTTCTCTGTTGTTTTTAAATTGTGCTGGCATAGTTTGTTGTTTTGTTTTGATTTACGTATTCAGGTGAGTGATCTTGGAAACTAATTAAGTTTTGGGAGTTCAATTCGGAGACACAAAAGATCGTGTTGCAGGTTAACTTAAGGTGCAATTACGTATACACAGAATGATGTAAAGTTATCAGTAAATTCTTACAATTTAAATTCAGTAATAATTAACTCAATAACGACCCTTGAACATGCCGGCTCCCCCTGCTCAGCCAAACCAACTTGCATTTGGAACGGATCATGAATTTATGTTTTGCAGGATAACAGAATTTTTTCACAGATTCACTTGTGATCCCACACGTTTTTCTATACAATGCATTTCACCATAGCAGTTCTCCAATATTGCATAGGCCCTGGTACATCTCAAGGTAGGTGTTGTTTCTTATAGTTATTACTGCAATAAAGGTGTCATTGGTGCCCCCCCACCACCACCACCACCTGTCTCATACAGTTTTCCTCCTTTAGTCATGCACTTACAAAATACAGTAGTCATAGAATTTGTTTTAGACTTTCTTTATTGTCATTTTGTATACACAGAGTGCACACAGAACGAAATTTCGTTTTTCACACAGCTCAGAAAGATTGCAGTAACTCTACAGGATACCTTGCAGTGAATTACAGTACAGGATAAAAAGTGCAGTGATAAATCGCAGTCACTTACAGGATAGGTTTCAATAGATTTCCGGATAAAGTGCAGCAGTGAACAGTAGGCAGTTGAAATATAACCAATGTAAAACAAATATAAACAATATGCAGTAAGGTGCATCAGTGATTTACCAATAGACAGTTGTGCAGCGAGGTGCAGCAGTGATTTAAAAGTAGGCAGTTGCATTGTAAACAGTTTTGCAGTACGTTTCTGGGTAAGGTGCAGCAGCGATTTTGCAGGATACGATACAAATGTGCAAATGTGCAAATCAGCTAGTCGAGTGTGGTACACAGTCCGTTTTTATACTTCAGCAGTTCAGCAGTCTGATGGCAGCAGGGAAAAAGCTCTTGCAGAACCTAGTGGACCTGCAGCGGATGCTGCGGAACCTCTTTCCAGAGGGCAGCAGGGAGAATAGTCTTTGGTGGGGGTGTGAGGGGTCCCTGATGATGTTACGGGCTCGAGACACACAGCGCTGCGATGAAATGTCTTTAATGGAGGAGCCCCGATGATCCCTTCTGCTGTCCTCACCACTCTCCTCACGTTCTTCCAGTCTGAGGCACTGCAGCCTCCACACCACACAGAGAGACAGCTGGTCAGAATACTCTCTATGGTGCTTCTGTAGAAGGTCGTGAGGATGGGCGGGGGCAGGCGGGCTCTCCTCATCCTCCGCAGAAAGTACAGTCGCTTCTGTGCCCTCTTCACCAGTGACGTGGTGTTCACAGTCCAGGTGAGGTTGTCCGTGATGTGCACCCCCAGGAACTTGGTGCTGCTGACCACCTCCACCGCTGAGTTGTTGATGAGCAGTGGAGCATGGTGAGGCCGGTTTTTCCTGAAGTCGACGATGATGTTTTATGTTGCATATTATATCAGGTGATCATTTCAATCATAAGAAAATTTAATAGGTGCAAATATATAACAGTAGTGGCACTCTGTACTCATTTTCTGTAGCGGAAATATGAAATGTTAACAGCCTGGACTTCATGTCAGAGTTTTAACTTTTATGACATTTAAACTATTACATTCTGTGACTTTGCACGTGGCCATTTGTCAAGTATAGCATCAAATGAAGTAGACCATGCCACACTGTTTTCAATAGAGATCACTGCTAACTGGGACAAGTGATCGTTGCTCATATTTGAACGAAGGAGTTTTGATGAGCTTCAGCTTGCAAAATGATCTCTGCAGATGCAACTGTCAGAGGCATGATTAAAAATACTCTAAGGGCTACTGTCAAATTTGGAAATACCAAATCAAGGTTCTCTTGAATGAGGAAATGTAACTTTTCTAGAGCCTTGTAACCCTTCAGTAGACGGCTTGCTGGGTATATTTCTTGAATAATTTATATTGAAACATCACAGGTGGTCAGGGCGTATGTGGTCACTGATTCCTCCAGCTCAGCTTTTATCATGTGCTCCATTTTAGTGATGAATTTAAATTTCTCAGACACAAGTTGAAAATTGGAAAACCTCTCAGACTCTTGCAGGAGTGTGTCAACAATAACATTGAAAACCATGCACCTGAAGTGCCTTGTGGGTTCCTTTTCATGATGACCAGTGCATGAATTGTCATCTGGGAACTTCTTTTGCTTCCTAAGTCGTTTCTCTTTGAAATTCAGAAGAGGGATCCATTTCGACGGCTATCTTGCTTATTCCCCTCATATTAGAGCCATTGTCGTAACTTTGCCCTCTACAATTAGCCAAATCCAACCCCAGATTTTCCAGTACCCCTGTTAGTGTATGTGTGAGGCCGTTTTCAGTTGTGTCCTTCACAGCAGTGAAACCCACAAAAGACTCTGCAATAGTGACTTTTTTCTTTTATTTATTTTATTTATTTATTTATTTTTTTTACTCCCAGTGTCCTATCTAGCAATGTGTCAATAAGAATTGATGTCTTAACGCCAAACAGAGCTCGACAGATTTTGCTTTCACAAGTGGAGCAATCAGCTTTCGCCATAGTGCTCCGCTTGATTTATGCATGTAAATTGTTTTATTGTGATTCCTGTGGGGAGAATTACAAATTATGTGGACACTACAGTGGGAAAGTAGGAGAGTAAAGGAAGAACAAGAAGAGAAAAAAAAGAAAGAGGAGGTGAAAGAAAGAAGAGATAAAATGGAAAGAATGATAAAACATCTTCCGTCTGCTTCATCACCTGGAAAGAGAGATGTAAAAAGAACAGCACAACCAACAGACATAGTGTAACAAATACAATAGAGTAACACCTTGATACCATTACTAAATCATATGTATTATTATTTAAGCTGACATGAGTAAAGTGATACCTGAGAAAAGAAAGTGAAAAAATAAATAAATAATTTACGGGCTTTCTGTATATAAGTGAACACTTAGAACCTGGAACCCAGCATCTGTGGGTGTATGTGAGAGTGCACTTGAGTATGTGAAATTTATCCAGAAGGAAATTGCTCAATAGTGGTTGTGAAGAACCAAAGGCCTGCCTTCCCCGAGCACCGAGGCAGGCGCCAGGGGACCCATAACCCCGGACTCCCAAGGGGGCCCCCAAAGCAGGGCGCCCAAGAGGGGCCAACACAGGAAATCTGCAACCCCCCCCCCCCAAGGAAAGAGGAGAGACAACCCCGAGGAAATCCCTCAGCCACCACAATGTCGAAGCCCCCAGGAGCTCCGCCAGCAGCCAGCTATGCTGAAGTGGTCCCAGCCATGGGCCCCGAGGCCCAGAGGCCCCAGGGGTGCCCCGGCCCGTGGCAGGGGCCCCGGCCGAGCCCCGGGGGGCCAGGCCCCGCGAAGCAGCCACCAGGAATGGGCCGTCACCCGCCCGGGAACCCGCCCCAAACCTGAGGGCCGCCAATGCGCCAGCGGGCCCAGGCGCCAGCGGGCCCAGGCGCCAGCGGGCCCAGGCGCCAGCCAGCGGAGGGGGCAGGACATGGGGGGATGGGCTCCGCACCTAGCGGGGACTTGAGATGTTCTTGGGAGAGGGAGCGGGCCGGACCCGAACCTGAAAAAAAAAAAAACACACATTACCACATAACACTCACATCCAACAATCCCAAGTGTGGGGGGGAGGGAGGGCACCACAATCCAACTATCCACCTGCCTGTGCCCGACCCCCGGTCCTGCCCCGGACCAGACGCCCCCCGGACCAGGCCCCCGAAGGAGGGGGCCAACATGACCCGTACGTGCCACCCAACCAGAATCCCCCTCACCCCCTAAATACCTAATAAACCCACTCCCTCCCCAACCTTACCGTAGCCACCCCTCCCCCCCACCCCTTTCTGGGGAGAGCAGAGGCTTCAGCCCCAGTCCCGGCAAGCCGTTCGCGCCCCACAGCCACCCCCCACCAAGACCCCGGACCCAGTGGCCCGCTCCTCCTCCGGGCCCCAGACTCCGTGCCGCAATCGGAGAACGGGGGTGTGGAAAAGACCCTGATCCTCACTACGCCCGCTCAGATGTTTTGTTGTTGCATGTTGTTCTCAAGTGTTTTTACAACTGGGAGCGCCGAAGGGGTTGCCCGGCACAGACCACCCCCCTCCGGAAGGTAGCTGGTGCCGGCGCACCCCCTCCAAGCAACTGCCCAGAACCCTCAATGTCTAAATGCAAGAGGGGGTGAAGGGAGCCATCCGAGGCGAGGCTCACACAACATAAGCCCCCCCCTCCAGAGGTCTTCACCCCCACCCCCCCATACCATGGCCTACATGAATGTGCGTTGTGAAAATGTTTGGAGTGAAAGTGTCTAAAATGCATGATTAAATTGGGGTGAGGGACGTCATCAGAAAAGGACGTCATCACAAAGTTTTCCTTCTCATCTTTATCAATATATCAAAAGATGACTGAGGCCTGCTCTTGCTTTGAAATATCGGGTGTGCAGTCCAGTTCCACTGCAAAGTACATAGAGGCTTTGATCTGGGCAGATATTTTACCCAGAATACATTCTGATATTGAATCTAAAAATTCATTCTGAGTGCACCATGTCCGTCTGTTCCACATTCTCCTTTGTGGTGATTGACTCACCATGTCTGCCTGCACTAATTTTCCCAAAAAAGAACACAATGAAATATGATCATCTGAAATTCAAACCATCATGGTATATAGGTTTTTGTTTCCTCCCTAATGTAATTATTCCTACCTGATGTCATCACTTGTCCCTTCTATCACTGATCTCATGTCATTCTCCTTCACCCCTTGTCTGTGGCGTTCCCCACTAAGTCATATGGTCAAAAAAGCATTATATATTAGTTGTAAAAATTACAGATTTTAATACAGTTTCAAAACATAATGTTTAAACATTATTGCTTGGGATGAAGTAGCTGTTCCCTCACTTCCACCTAATATTAAACCAACCTGTCGCTTTCCCCTGTCTGTCCTGATTCTTCTTCTGTCATCTTCTCTTCTTTCTCTCCATCCTCACCGCTGAATGACATTAATTTTGTGTTAGGTAGGGTTAAAAAATAAAGCAGTCAAACCACAATAAAAATGAATCTTTAAACTTAAATGATATCCTTGTTGGATAACAGTTACTGACTGGACACTGCATCTGATCTGACTTATCAGATACTTCACAACACCACTGTAGCGATACTGAATAAAACATTTAAACTCAAGTGTCCCCCTGCCAAAAAGGTTGGTAACATGGGTCACCAACCTTTTTGAGTCTAAGGGCTATAGTGACACTGGATTAATTTGCCTGATACACACATAAACTTGTAAAACTTATCTTTAATTAAAGAATCAATGATAACAAATGTACATGAATGAATAAATTGCAGCCTAGAGGGCTAAGTGTTGGATCATAGCTGGGCACTGCCGCCACAACAATTTAGCTTTCCTGTGTTAATATTTCCTGACATTAAAAAGCCCTCACTTAAGTGATGTTACTAAATACTATCACATTATCTGCAAACTTAAATGCTTCCATAAATTCTGGCTAGCATAAATCAGCAGAAGAAAATGACATAAGAATGTGGGAATTCCGAGAGTTCTCACCATGGCCATCAAGTCCTTCTGAATACCTTGCCAAAATACAGGTAATTGGTTTAAAAAAACCTGTAGCCCATATCATAATTTAAGACGTCTTTCAAAAAGTCTGGGTTGTTAGATGAAGATGATACAACAGCAGTGTTATGCTGTCCATGATATCCTTTTCTCAAAGTAATTGATACATTGAAAACCAATTGATTTATTCCAGACAAGTATTGTGCATAGAAAATATTTGCCGCTAGATGGCAGCAGAGCGCCATCTTTACAAAATGCTTTATATCAAATAAAAAAAATCATTAAAAATCAACGGTTTGCTCTGAAATTCTGAAAATATTCACGGATGTCCAAGAGTTGTTTCTCTAAGCACTTGATTTTTTCCATGGCCATTGAGAAAACAACTTCAGAGAAAAGAAATATTAGACTTTATCGTCTTATATATGTAAATTTCAATGTCTTGTAGATAGGTCAAAATTGCCTGGATTTTTACCAGACTGAAATCCCTTTTTTGCCTCCATGTGATTTACAAATGTGAAAATTTCAATTGGTCTAGAAAAATATTTGTGAAAAATACATTGATTTCTCCATTTTACAAACTTTTAAAAATAGTGTGCAACTTTCAAAAAATTCAATACATGCAGTGAGAGAATTATTACACCTTAATCAAGGAATACATCCTAAAAATCTGAGCTCATTACACCAAAACATTGATTTTACCATATTTAATACTTTAGTTCAGGGCTAAGACTAGAAGGGGATAAATAAGGTTTTGTAAAAATCTGATCAGCCGTTCTTGCATAGTAGATTTCTTGACATCACAGCGCTCCCTAGTGATGGATAATCCTCAAACGCGGGTCACGTGTACAAAATCTTATTTGGACTATGGGTTATGAAGGACATGTTAAAATCTGTTATGGTTTTAGAATAATCAGCAATTACATTTAGATCTAGCTAGCTAACAATCGCTTATTTTAGCATTACTTTTAGAAAAAGTCAAAATTAAAACATCCGCCGTGATAACTTTTTTTATTTGTCCATTAGACGGTAATATATGGAGTTTTGTGCGGATTGCACAAAAAATGTAGGAGGAGTTTAACAAGAAAGGTTTAACCTTTGTAGCCATCTAGAGCGAAAAGTAGCTGGGAAACGCAAGGTGTGCCAATTTCCTTTATGATGCAGAATCATCCAATAAACAAAGTGATATGAGGTTTTTGAGTTTGGGACCAGTAGTTTGGTGGTTACAGGCCAAAACGCATTGTCCTTTGTTATAGCGCCCCCTAGTTTTTGAGGGGTCTGAATTTCTGGTTTTGAGTAGCGGTACATATTCTTTACTTAGATACTTGATTCAATCGATTCGTTACAAGTCCGAATGGGCCGCACAACGCGGAGAAGAATAATAGCCTATAATAACAATAAATAATTTAAAAACACACGAAAAACAATAGGGTTCTCTGCTCACAGAGCAGACGAACGGCTATGCGTTGCATAGCCCGTTCTTTCTGCACTGCGGGCTTGGAACCCTAAATACAAGAAGCACCTTAAATTGTTTCTTTGCATACTTCAACTCTCCAAGCAGCAGGGAGCCTGAATATATTCCTCAGCCAGAGGAGCACCATCAGCCTGTCGTCCTGAAGCTGACCTAACCTCACCTAACCTGACTTCCACCAGATGAATGTCGCTCCGCCTAGCTTCACTCACATACATCTGGGACACCTCCATAGGAATTGCCTTTATTGAAGGCTGGGCCTTATCAAAAATCCTTGGATATGATTGGATAAGCCACTTGTCTGTCATCTTTATCGACGTGCTATTTCAACCACTCACACTGAAGCCAACCCGTGACGCTGATGAGAGCGACGCAGGAAAAAAATGTTTTTTAATGTGTTTGTGGCTCTAGTGCAGAGGTCACGGATTAGCGGACCACGGTCCGGATCCGGACCCAGCTGCTACCTAATCCGGACCCAACCTGATTTAAAACATTTATATATTACTGCATGTTGTCCGACGACAGTGTCTAACTCGGGGGTTAAAGTTCTCCGTCGCTGCGACGGATTTCCGTCATTTGGAAATTGAGCGCAAAACGTTCCGTCTAGACTTTTTATTCAAGGTTTTGCACTGAAGCTGCTCTCAACCAATCAAACCTGGCAGAGGCGAGACATTAGCCAATCAGAATGAGAGCAGGGCGGGTCTTTCCAAAGCGGACATGGTCAGTCTGTGGTTTATCGGTGTTCATCATTTTAACTTTTGGGAGAGCATTTTAAACTGGCCACAGATGGTATGAATGCAAGTAGCGGTGGTCAAAGGTTTCTTTGGATTAATGCGAACCAGCCGGTCAGAAAGTTCAGCAGCTGACAACAACTTCCCTCGGTAAGCGTCAATCTCCTCCTGCAGTTAATCAATGAGTTATTTCCACCTGTGGCCATGTCGTCTGTCAGCGTTTATTCCCTCGCTGATAAACGCGGCGACCAACCAGGGATCTCCTCGTGATTCGCTGTTATGTTTTATTTAAACACAAAGAAGAGTAACGCGCTAGCTCAGGCTAATTTAGCATGACCCTTGAAGAACAAGAGTCGGGCTGTGAAACAATGTCCCGCATTTGACTGGGTTCGATTCGGAAAAAGCTGCGCTGTTCTGAAACAAAGAAGGCAGAGCTGTATCTGCTGTCGGTATGCAGCAGTGTTCACCTGATGAGCAGCTGCGCTCCAGGACACTAAATAAAATGACAAGGATTTTGATGCTTACAGATTGTTAAGAAAACTACATCAAAAAGATAAAACAAATAAACTGCAGCTACAACATGGACTGGAGAACGGGTTCTACCTGGGTGAGGCCAGAGAAAGGCGATTCTCAGAGAGTTTTTTTATGAAGTTAAAGTGGAGCACGGACACAGGGTTCATCCTGGACAGGTCTCCAGTCACTGGGCTAAAATATAACCATTTTATTAAACTTCAAAAAAGTTAAATCATGCCATTTTATAAACTGTAATTATTAATTGGTGAACAATAACGGGCAAAGCAATCTGTGTCAAATTAAAATGTATTATGTCATGATAGTGTTGGTGATGTGTCCTGCATTTCCAAGGCTGTGTTTGGCCTTGTATGATCATAAAATTGGTTTATATTGAATGTGACAGGGAGCACCTTGATATGTGCTTGAGGTTGGCTTTGTTGCCAATCAAACTAAGGTTTAAAACCCTTGCAGGGCAGCCTAAAGCTCACTTGTCTCATTAAGCCATAAAAAAGAAATTAAAAAAAGTTCAGGTGTTTTATAAAAGATGTGAAAGTCAGGAAATTGTCTATATACCAAACTGTGAAAGATTGTGGTTCTCTATTTCAAAAAGCACTTTGGATTTTAAAATAGAAAAACGTTCTATTTTTATGTTATTTTTTGTGGATGCATAAACATTTTATTTCAGTGTTAAATACTGTTTGAAGTAACGGATTGTAATTACAAATGTGTCCGGACCTTTACTGGTTGTTGATTTTCTTTATTCGGACCCCGCTGATTTTTAATTCGTGACCCCTGCTCTAGTGGCACGCGTTTTATTGACAGTGAGCTGACAGAGGAGGGGGGAAGACAGGCGGCAAAGCGCCACGGGTCGGAGTCGATCTCGGGTCGACTGCGTTGAGTACTAAAGGCCTCCTAATATGGTTCGCGCTAACCGCTCCGGAAAACAAAGCTTGCCAAATCAGGTCGGGAGAAGGGCGAAAACATCGTTTCCACCAACAAAAGCCTTCAGAGGCGTTCTCTGATGTTCTTTTAATGAAACAATATTAGGTAGATTGGACAACACGGAAGAAATAGCAGCATCAAAGTTAACGCTTGCTTCCTCGACGAGCCGCCATTGCTATCAAAACAGTCTCACGTCATGGTCGCGTCTCCACTACGTCACATCTATGAAACTCCAGCCCTGCGTCCTGATTGGCCATACAATAAAATTGGTTGGAGAAATCACTTTCTATGGGAGAGGTCCCAGATGTATGTGAGTGAAGCTAGGCGGAGCGACATACAGCTGGCGGAAGTCAGGTTAACCATCACCTGCCTCAACAAGTATAGTCCTGTTGCTCTGACCCCCGTTATCATGAAGTACTTTGAGAGAATCCTCTGGCATCACATCAACGATGCCATCCCAGCTGGCCTGGACAGCCTGCAGTTTTTCTACAGAGGGAATTGCTCCATGGAGGACGCTGTCTTGTTAGCACTCAGCTCTGACTCACCTGCAACAGCCCAACACCTATGTTAGGATGCTCTAGACTTTAGCTCAGCGTTTAACACCATGCTCCCAGACATGCTGGCTCTGAAGCCCCGCCTGGGATAATCCACACCTCTCTGCTCCTGGATCTATGACTTCCTCACTAACATACCCCAGGTGGTGAGGATAGGGAACATCTGCTCCACTGATCCTCAACACAGGAATACCAAAGGGTTGTGTCATGAGCTCTGCTCTCTTCACCCTTTTCACCCAGGACTATTCTGCTATCCACCACACAAACACAGTGGTGAAGATTGCTGGCAACACCACTGTAGTGGGTCTCCAACAACGAAGAGACCCACTACAGAGATGAGGTCTGCATTCTGACTTAGTGGTGCTCCAGGAACAACCTGATCCTGAACACCACTGAGACCAAGGAGGTAATAATAGACTACAGGAGGTCCAGGAGGAATGAACACCTCCTCGCTGCATACAGGAGGAGATTGTGGAGCATGTGGACAGCATTAGGTTCCTGGGAGTTCACATCTCCTCAGACCTCTCCTGGACTGTGAACACTACCTGGTAGTGCCCTGAAGTGTGGGGACATATTGAATCTTTGTGTGTGGCCCATTGGAGGAGAAGGCTAAAGTAGATCTCCTGTAATTTTGGCAGTGGGGAGCCAGCAATCCACTGAGCAGTCTTGATCACCCTCTACATTTGGGTCTTCTCTGATGCAGTGCAGCTGGCATACCACATTGTACTTTGATAGGTCACAACACTCTCTGTTGTGCAGTGGCAAAAGATTTTCAGCAGAAGAGTTTGTTTCTCATCAATGGTCTCAGGAAAAAAAGGCACTGCTGGGCTTTTTTGATAATGTGGCTTGTGTTCACAGTTCAGCCGTGGTGCTCTAAAATGTGCAGTCTGAGGAACTTGAAGGTTGTGATCCACTCCACTTCTTCCCTGATGATGCTTCCCTGATGATCTGACTGTAGTGTCGTCCTTGACTTCAGGAAGTTTATGATTTCTTGTGTTTTTTTGGTGTTGAGATCGAAGTGGTTGTTACTTCACCAGGCCACTTAGACCTCTTTTATGTATGGTACCTTTGTTGTTGGTCAGCCTCACAGTGGTTATATTTTCAGAAAATTTCACGAGTGTTTGAGCCATTGGTGGCAATACAGGTATGGCTGTACAGTAGTGATGGGTCGATGAGGCGTCATGAAACGTTTCGACACATTGCCACTCTGTGCCGATACTGTGCCGATACTGTGTCACTGAATACTGACACCTGCTGGACCTTAAAAATCCCTACAGGCAACCCGGTTGACAGAGTTAACTGACACTGATTTGATGACCAAGTATACACAATACAATTTAAATCATTGTATGTTGCATTGTATTATTTTATATTTTCATTTGAATTAAACATATATTTGATTTTTTTTTAGATACAGTCAATAAATAATGTGAAGGAGGATGCTTGTGGACTGGCTTTTTTATTTTTTACAAATGGTTGATCGGGCGCTGTGTTTAGTTACCTGACTGATATCATCTGTTCTGAAATCGGACATGCTGAGTATGACAAAGGGAGGAAGAACTACTCAGAGTAGCAGCTTTCTACTCAGTGTAAATCAGCCGTTTTTTCTGAAACGACGCTCAGAACAAAGACGCACAGCGCAACCCGCCTGTTATGCCAGAAGATGGTTGAATATGCTTATTATTATTATTAATTATAATTTGGCATTATAATTTAAATAATAAATCATTCAACTCAAAATTCCGCTACAACAAAATATAGTTCAAATGGTGGTGATGTTAGCTATAAGCTTGTAAGTATTTATACCATTAATGCATTAGTTAATTTGCTGTTATGAACTCATTTATGCTGGGATAAATGATCTGGTCGGACTTGTGACCGACGAGGTTTATCCGGCAGGCTATGAGAACCCCAATGTAACTGCAATTAGAGTTTAAATCCTTATTCGTCTATCACCATCCAATGATATTGTCTCTGTATTAATGTCAGATGTTAACTCCAAAGGAGGTTAGCTCTGATTTCTGAATAACCATACAACTATGAATTGGATTGAACACAAAACAATGTCTATTCCGCAGTGGTGTTTTATTGAACCAAAAGCAATTCCCTGTTACAGTAATTCTCTGATTCAACGACTTTGGAAATCTTACTCACTACTAACTAACACGCAAAATATATATGGAGATAAAAGAATAAACAAAACAAACAAAACGAAGGGAAAGAAAAACAAATGGATTAAAATGAGCGGTTGCAACTCTTAGTTCAGCTCACGGTTGTTTAAACCACATTCAGAACATCGGCATTTGACATAGCATTGACAGACAGAACAGCTGTGGGAGTCCTACCGGACGCTTTGATGCCTTACAAAGCTATCAGCTAAGCTACCTACAGTGCAGTCATCCGACACCCTCCCAAGATGGCGACTATGATGACGTATGCTCTGCAAATTTGCGTGAAGCGTGAGGGGAGGTCTTAATGATGTCACCGCGCTTACGCTAAGGTGAGGTGGTACCTCGCTCCGAGAGGGAGTGGTTTACGCTCTGGTTCAAAGAGAAACCGCGAACTAAGATTCAACAAAGCGATCAAATTCTCTGATAAGGAGAAGCAAAAGAAAAGGGGGAAAAGCATGGAGGAAGATGAAAAGAACTGAAACAGTGACCCACGGCGGGGTTATAGATAAACCACAATCAACACAGCAAAATCAAATGTAAAATGCATGCACATACAAAGAAAATATTCAGCAAAATAATTCCAACTTCGTCGTGGAATAAAAGCATTAACCTAAGCCTACAAATTTCTACGTCTGCCCAGGCACTTCTAAACACCCTGTTGGTGAGACAGAAATAAAAGGGGAGAACCCGTTACTTTGAGGTGCCTCGGGGCTGGTCCGGAGTGAAAGTCCCGGCTTCGGTCCGGAGCGCTCTGGATCACGCGACGTCCTGAACGCGTCTTGACGACCGCAGGGTCCGCAGGCTGCAGCGGGGACCAGACTGAGAGAGTTCCTTCGTCTTTCTCTCTCTCTCTGGGCTCCTAGACGCTTGTTGGGCCAAACAACGCGTCGTCCTCTCTCGATCACTGGGAGATAAGGCGGCTTCCAGTATTTGATCAGAGGGAATTAAAGGTACCTTTTTGAGTCGACCTCCTGTCTGCACAGGGAATGGTTTTGCTTCGAAAAAAATCTCGGTCCAGCGAGAAACTCGAGCACGTGGCGTGGGATTACCCCAACGGAAACAGCTGTGTGTGTGTCTTCTCGGTTGGCAGGGCGCCAGGGAAGAAGATCGATTGCGGGGTGCAACCGAGTTTTATCAACTTTACCCTAGCAACGTTATCGGTTGCTAGGGCGCCGGCCATTTTGGGCCGCGTTGCATGATGGGAGTTGGTGGCCATTTTGACCACCATGCATCATGGGAAATGCAGTCTGTCACGTCCTGACATGGCACAACATACCCCCCTTTAGCTTTGAAGAGTGGGATGCTGGTCACAGTCTTTAAAGCTACAACCAAGTCCATTCTGGCGTGACGAAGATCCGTTGTGCATGAGTGGAACAACCTAATAGTCTTTCTAGTAGTCCTTCGGGATTCATGCAGTTCAGTTCATCATCCAAGAGGAAGGGAAAAAACAAAGCATTTATTGTGCCTGGGTCAGTGACCTAGCCTGGGCAGACTAAGCTATAGCTAGTAATTTCAATTGACTAATAAGGCAAACAATAAGGTAATAAAAAGAGAATGCAAACTTCACAATCACCATTGTCGATACATTCATTGGTCATAAGGTTTGAACTTTGAGCCAAAGAAAGGAGAGAGGGAAAAGGGAAAGGAGAGAGACAGCGGTTCGTAGTCTAATCAGCTTGTGGCCTTTGAGGAGCTGATGTTACGAACCTGGGGGCGACGAAGGTGAGGGTGTCAATCCTGGTTTGCAACTGTTTGATCTGCTTGTATGCTGCATATGCCATCGCAGTAGTGATGGCCCATCCAAATACAAGGAGAACCACAATAATGGTCATAATGTGAGTGTCGGTCGACTCTGTAGCTCTGGGGAAGCGAAGCAGAGGGACCGAGCTCAACTCTGATGGAGTGAGACTGAATTTAATCAGCTGGGTGCCTGCACGTAAAAGCTGTCTTTCAATGCCGACATCAATGCTGAAATTGTATCTCTTAAAGACATCTATTATTTCAATCTCTGAGTCATATTTGTCAACGTCAAGATGATGCAGAACCATGTTTCCAATGTGGACTACTGCACCTTGAGGTGAGGAACAGAAAATGGATTGCATGGACATACCCAGTGGATGTCCTTGGTTTTGGTACACAAATCCAAATTAGGGACTAAATAAAGTTTGGGGTCGGCATCATGATAGGCTAGCATCGAGGGGGTTTGTAGGTGTACGTGGGTCTCACCTTGCCAAAAACCGACATTCAATACTGATTTAAGCCTATACACGTTAGCTCTTTCAATGATGGGAAGGTTTAGCATAAATCCTATCTCCAAGTTGTCAGGATTTACAAATATTGGAATTGCACTACCTAGGCTGTAAGCCAGGTGTGTTTGTGGTGGTTGCAGTGTTTCACTAGAGGCAGATTTGAGAACCTTTTCAACCAAATCTACTGGTACCAAGTACGGAGGAATCCGTCCTTCAGCAAGGCTATTTACGGATGAGCTAACCTCTCGAGTGAGGTCCTGCATTAAATCTCTAACAACCTGAGTATACATCATGTCATTCTTTACCACTTCTGTGAGCGTTTCCAAAGAAATGCATGGTGTTATTGCTGAGTGTGAATTTATAGACGTGAAGTTATGTATGGACATTTGTTTTATTAGTGCACGTTTAAAATGTCCTGATTGAACATGCACTTGTCCTGTTTAATGCTATGCATTGTTCTCTTCGGCGGGGGCGGAGTTAGGCTCCGTTCCCTGTGAGGAGAGTTTGGTGGACGGTTTAATTTGGTTCGCATGAACCCATTTGTGCTCCGGACTTTGCACGCTGGCCTCTAGGTTCTTTTGAGCCCACGTGAAAGTCGTTTGGAGATGGTCTTTTAAATCAGTGACGCATTGGTGTGCCGTGTAGACGGTTGTCACACTGACGTCTTCGGGCTGGTAGATGAGATTCAGGGGAAGTGTCATTTGTCTCTCTGTCATCATCTGGAAAAGTGTCACCCCTGTGGAGCATGGTGAGGTAGAGCGGATTAGCATTAGGACCAAGGGAAGCTTTATGTCCCAGTCCCTGCCATGGCTGCTGGCATGTTCCTTTAACATACTGACCACGGTGCGGTTCAGTCGCTCCACCTGTCCCAATGACTGTGGGTGTGAGGGGATGTGGAATTTAACTTCCACGCCCAACATGTCGAAAAGCGCGGTCATGATGTTTGACGTAAAATGCGTTCCTCTGTCCGAGTCGATGGGCAGGGGAAGGCCCCACCGGCTGAAAACGCGATTTAGCAGCAGGGCTGCTGTGGTGACGGCGGTGTCGTTCGGTGCCGGCAAACATTTGACCCATTCTGTGAAGCTGCCTGTTATTGTCAAAAGATATTTGTTATCTCTTGACGATTTGGGGACTGGACCGATCCAGTCAGTCTGCAGATGTGACCACAGAAATGTAACCCCCCTTCGCTGAAGCAGGGCTCGGTCTAGCGGTTGTGTGAGTTGTAACTGGCAGCAGGTTAAGCAGCCTTGTACATACTCCTGGGTGTCCTGGGCCGTTGAAGGCCGGGACGCCACCTGTAGGAGAGTTTTCAGATTAGCTTTGCAGCTTCTGTGTCCTCTTACTGGTGAGTCATGGACGAGTGTCAATGTGATCCCAAGTTCGTTTGAATCTTTGGGCTGAATGGGCTGAAACTCATGGAGTAGCTCTTTAAGTGCTGTTCTCTCTGTTTCAGTGGTCAGTGCATCAGGTTGTTCCAGCTGCTGCATAATTTCTGTTTTGAAACTAGGGCAGGGCTCAGTGGATGAGTCCCGGTTCTCTGGTTGATTTGGTGCTGGTTCTGTTGGGTTGGTTTCTATCGCATACCCCAACAGGTTTCCTTCAGCGTCAAGCGTAGCACCACAAATGGATCCAGCAGGCCGAGCTTCATGTCGCCTGATTTGGATCATGTTGGAAGGAAAAGTAAACAAGGTGTCCGGAGAGTCCTGTCTGCCGGTCAAGGATAAAGGCAGGTCTCCAATGACGGGAATGCTCAGCTCAAAGTCGTGGAAAGAGCTTTCGATGAGCACCCCAAGGGGTTTCTTCGCCACCACTTGGATTGGCATGTGGGTTGGATTCTCCACTAGAAGGTAAGCTGAGCGGTTGTTCAGCTCAAGCAGGGGTGTGCCCCGGATGACCAGGTTGGATTCCTGGAAATAAGAAAGGGGTTGGAAGAAAACCTGTGTGTTCTGTATTTGTTGTCCTTTCAGGATGGCTAATCTAATAGGTACACCTGCAGTCTGTGGTGGTATTAGCATGTTTGTTTCGCTAGCCACCTGGCAAGCCTGTGGGATTGTTTGCCCTGATCGCATGACTTCAGGGGTGCCCAGGAAGGAACTTGGGGTCACGTGAGCCTGAGCCCACAGGACCTGATTACAAGTGTCCAGCTGTGCCCCTAGCCGTACCAGAAAATCAGCACCAACAAACACTGGAGGATGTAAATTCTCCACAATGCTGAAAGGATGAGAGAGCTGCCTTGTGCCAATCTGTGCATAAAGTATGCACACCCCCGTTGCTTTCAGAAGCCGGCAAGGCCAGTCTGCTGAGAGCAAATAGTGGCTGTGTTTTGTTTCAGCCAGGTGGGGCTTTTCACGGCACAGAGAGCTGTACAGATCTCTGCTGATCGCAGATTTCTCTGACCAAAGAGCCAGCAGCACGTCTGGCATGAATGTGCTTTCCAGGTGCACACCTTCGGCCACTCTGGGGTTATAGGGTTCACCTCCAGAGTGTTTAAGTGAGCAAAGGAAAGATGTGTGGCTGCAGAGAGAAGTTCTCTGATCGCTGAGAAGCGGTGGTGTGGCAGAGGATTTTGAAATCGGCTCTGTTGAAGGCAGAAATGGTGCTAAGAGCTCTTTGGGCTCTTCTGAGCAGGTCACCTGGTGGATAGGGACGGATGGTCCACTTCCAGAAGTAAGAGGCTTGGGGGTCCCCACTTGGGCCCAAAGATGACCATGATGGCAGTCAATGAGTGGAGCTAACCTGTTCAACAGATCCTGACCCACAAGAAAAGGTTCTGTGTCCAAAGTACAGATGTAGATGGGGTGAACAAGGGTCATGTCACGGAAAGTGATGTCTAACCACGCCCGTTTGGTGATGCATGACTGATCCTGAGTGTAGCTGGTGATGCCCACGTTACAGGTCTCCACCTGGAACGGTTTCCCAAGAGACACCATAGCTCTGGTCACCTCATCGAACAAATCTGAACACATTAGACTGATCTCGGAACCTGTGTCTAAAAGAGCATTTGCTGTGACACATCCTCCTATAACTGTCGAGCAGTATAAGCGATGCGTGTTTTCACGATGGTTTAGTTCACCTAAAAACCTTAGAAAAGGGGTTTTCTGATCACCTGCTGATGGGATCTTAGAAGGTTGTTGGTGAATTTTTGGTTGGTTCCCCCACTTAATCAGATAAACTCTGTTAGAAGGGGGAGCCTGGTCCACGCCTAGTCATGCTGACGTGGGTTTTGGGCCTGGTTTCCCAGGAGGGTCGGCAGGATTGGATGGTGGCGAGGACGGCTGCGGCGCGATCTGACGCACTGTGTCAGCTAGCAACCTGCGAAAAGTCTCCTCCATCTCCTTTCTCATTGACTCTTCCATACGCAGGTTCCAGCCTTTGTTGTCATGTGTGCCTTTCTGCTTTTCCAACCTGTCAGTTTGCTTACCGTGTCGGGCTGGATCCGGCCTGTGCCATTTTTGAAACCTCTCACCTTCCATGCTGTCATGCTGACCTCTCCTATCATGGGAAGCTTTCTTCTGCTGCGGTTCAAAACTGTGTTGCTTCTTGGAACCAAATCTAGTTTTAGGTTTAGAGGGAGGCATCTCATGTCCCTCCAGACCTAACCTCTTTTCTGGTTCGGTCTGAATCTGCAGAACCTTTTTATCACTGTCGGCTCCTTTGTTGGGCCGGACCCGTGTTTCCCATGCAACCTGCGCGTATTTCCTGATTTCCTGCATGGTAAGTCTCTTGGTTCTACAATGCATGGTAACCTCATAACGCACGCTTTCATGAAGATTATGGAGGAACAAAGATTTGAAAGTGTGGTCTTCCTCCAAGCCGGGAGCATTTCGTCCCTGAAAGTAAGCAGCCCGTAAACGGCGGTAATACTCCTTGGGCGCTTCAGTTCTCTTTTGCTGAATTGCAAAAGCTCCAAGAGTCGCAGAAGCTGGGTCTGTGAACACAGAATATTCTTCTCTTAAAGCCTGACAAAGAGCTGAGTAACGGTCTTCTGTAGCTGGAGGGAGGCTTTCTATGAAAACATGGACACTTCTGGACGTGGTTTTCCAGATAAGCTTCAATTTTTCTCGAGCCGAGGGGCTATATAAGTCTAGCAGACAGCGCTCTACCTCTCTGAGATAGTCATCAATGGTGGATTCTGTATTGCTAGGATCAAAACGCTCTATGTCTCGGGCCAGGGACTCAAGCTGACGCATCCGCAGTCCCTGTTCAGGGATCGGGGCTGGTCCATCTGAGTCCTCTCCTGACGACTCCTGCCTGCGGTAACCACGATAGCAGGGGGGCTCTGGTTCTGACCACCTACCTGGCATCGGCGGCCGTTCGTGGGACGCCGGGGGACCCTCCCTGTCATGAACTCTTGTCCGTGGACGCAGTTCAGAGGAGTGGGGTTTACCTGTGTCCCAGGAACGGTGCTCCCGTCGCCCTGGTGGGGGGAAAGGATCATAGCAGACAGTGTCAGGGGTCAGGTGGGAAGCAGGTGTTTTCCCATGATTTGCATCATGTGCATCAGTCCTGATTGCCACCGTAAGTTGTTTAGGCATTTCTTTCCGTATCACACTGCTATATCTGTCCTGACCTTCGCTTACCCCTTGCTCAGAAGGTGTCTGAGGGCCCAGTTCATCCAATGTCCTCCAGGTGTGATCCCCATGTTTTCCCTCAGATCCTTCTGGCTGCAAGCTAATGGGATCCTCCTCTCGCTCCTCTGTGAGATGACAGCTGCCCTGAACACTTCTCTGTTCTAGCTCTTTGATTCTTTCCTCAGCTGAGGCACGCCTCTCAGTCTCTAGCACTAACCTTCGGTGGTATAACGCAGATAATTCACCCAAAACATCTGCTACCAATCTATCCTTTGGCTTGCTTTGGACCTCCTCCACCAATTCCTGAATTTTTCTCTCACAGTCCTCTATGTTAAACTGATTCAAGCGGTCTTGGTCCTCCGGTGTCATTTTAAGCAGTGAGCTAATGACACCCTGAGCCTCCATTCCAATGGAGGATTGTGGACCTTCAGCTCCTTTGACTGAAGAACCTTTACTATCCATTCTTTGTCAGCTATGGACAGCAGCACAACAACTGTAGCTCAGCACTACACAACAACAACAATCAAATAACACTGTAGTTTAGCTTAGCGCTAAACAACAGACAACAAACAACAACGCTGTATTCTAGCTTAGCACTAAGCAACAACGCATACACTTTAGTTTAGCTCAGCGCTAAACAACAACTGCTAACAACAACTGTTAAGTGGCTTCACTTTACTGTCAACAGCAACTCGCACTACGACTGACACTTTACTGCAGGAAGTGTGGTCAAATACGTGCGTTTAATTAGGCTGCGCAGGGGAAAATCAACCCTGCGACTTACAACTCCTATGTTTAGGAACGGTTAATATGCTTGTTTAACTTTGAGAATATTAACTGTGAGTGACATGGACCACTAACCTTTCGGCCAGTAATTAAGTGATAAAGCTGTGGCTTTGTTTGTGATGCAAGTTATTTAAGAACAGGTGCTCTACACATGTGTGGAAAATAGCAAAGTGTTTGGAACTTCAGAGGTGGCAAAGAATGACAGTTAAAAACCGCTAAATTGCAACCTTAGTTTCAAAATCACAGCTCAATTTTGACCACTTATGATGAGCAGAAGGGGGAAAAGAAAGAAAAATAATTTAACAAAATTAAAAGTTTAAAAAAAAAAATATTTCAAAAGGAATAAAAAAATTATAATAAGTTGACAAAAATTATTAAATGAGTAACCGTAAAGAAAGTTTTAAGAAACTGACATTCAAATATCCATTCAGGGAAGCCGAGTGCTTTCACCTGAATTTTCAACCGTGACTGCAACTACCTATCCTGGCCACCAGATGGAGGCAGGGTGCCCTTCACTTTTGGGAAGACTGAGCTGTAATTACACACGATGTCCAGCAGATGGGGAATCGTTTCCCTCATCAAAACAATTATGATGCAATTACACACACGTCCACCAGATGGAGGCAAGGTCTCTCTTTTCAGAGCAGAACACGACACAGCAGATGACTGATCAGTAGCAGACGCTGGAGGCGCTGTATGTTCTAGTCAGTTCAGTCTAACTAACTCCAGGTTTAGAAATCAATATTCAAACCTCAGGTTAACAACCTCAAACCACCACAAACACGTACATATTTAGTAGGAGTATTTCCTTAATCAATTATGACTGAATAGCCCTTTTGGCAAGGTGAGCAGTCAAAATGCTGGAATGTAGATTGTGTTCATTAAATTCATAAGTTGCTGGTTATTCAGTTTAGTCTAAAGGAACGCCAAATAAGTAGACTAGCCCACCCAGGGACGCCAGTAAATGTTATGCCAGAAGATGGTTGAATATGCTTATTATTATTATTAATTATAATTTGGCATTATAATTTAAATAATAAATCATTCAACTCAAAATTCCGCTACAACAAAATATAGTTCAAATGGTGGTGATGTTAGCTATAAGCTTGTAAGTATTTATACCATTAATGCATTAGTTAATTTGCTGTTATGAACTCATTTATGCTGGGATAAATGATCTGGTCGGACTTGTGACCGACGAGGTTTATCCGGCAGGCTATGAGAACCCCAATGTAACTGCAATTAGAGTTTAAATCCTTATTCGTCTATCACCATCCAATGATATTGTCTCTGTATTAATGTCAGATGTTAACTCCAAAGGAGGTTAGCTCTGATTTCTGAATAACCATACAACTATGAATTGGATTGAACACAAAACAATGTCTATTCCGCAGTGGTGTTTTATTGAACCAAAAGCAATTCCCTGTTACAGTAATTCTCTGATTCAACGACTTTGGAAATCTTACTCACTACTAACTAACACGCAAAATATATATGGAGATAAAAGAATAAACAAAACAAACAAAACGAAAGGAAAGAAAAACAAATGGATTAAAATGAGCGGTTGCAACTCTTAGTTCAGCTCACGGTTGTTTAAACCACATTCAGAACATCGGCATTTGACATAGCATTGACAGACAGAACAGCTGTGGGAGTCCTACCGGACGCTTTGATGCCTTACAAAGCTATCAGCTAAGCTACCTACAGTGCAGTCATCCGACACCCTCCCAAGATGGCGACTATGATGACGTATGCTCTGCAAATTTGCGTGAAGCGTGAGGGGAGGTCTTAATGATGTCACCGCGCTTACGCTAAGGTGAGGTGGTACCTCGCTCCGAGAGGGAGTGGTTTACGCTCTGGTTCAAAGAGAAACCGCGAACTAAGATTCAACAAAGCGATCAAATTCTCTGATAAGGAGAAGCAAAAGAAAAGGGGGAAAAGCATGGAGGAAGATGAAAAGAACTGAAACAGTGACCCACGGCGGGGTTATAGATAAACCACAATCAACACAGCAAAATCAAATGTAAAATGCATGCACATACAAAGAAAATATTCAGCAAAATAATTCCAACTTCGTCGTGGAATAAAAGCATTAACCTAAGCCTACAAATTTCTACGTCTGCCCAGGCACTTCTAAACACCCTGTTGGTGAGACAGAAATAAAAGGGGAGAACCCGTTACTTTGAGGTGCCTCGGGGCTGGTCCGGAGTGAAAGTCCCGGCTTCGGTCCGGAGCGCTCTGGATCACGCGACGTCCTGAACGCGTCTTGACGACCGCAGGGTCCGCAGGCTGCAGCGGGGACCAGACTGAGAGAGTTCCTTCGTCTTTCTCTCTCTCTCTGGGCTCCTAGACGCTTGTTGGGCCAAACAACGCGTCGTCCTCTCTCGATCACTGGGAGATAAGGCGGCTTCCAGTATTTGATCAGAGGGAATTAAAGGTACCTTTTTGAGTCGACCTCCTGTCTGCACAGGGAATGGTTTTGCTTCGAAAAAAATCTCGGTCCAGCGAGAAACTCGAGCACGTGGCGTGGGATTACCCCAACGGAAACAGCTGTGTGTGTGTCTTCTCGGTTGGCAGGGCGCCAGGGAAGAAGATCGATTGCGGGGTGCAACCGAGTTTTATCAACTTTACCCTAGCAACGTTATCGGTTGCTAGGGCGCCGGCCATTTTGGGCCGCGTTGCATGATGGGAGTTGGTGGCCATTTTGACCACCATGCATCATGGGAAATGCAGTCTGTCACGTCCTGACATGGCACAACACCGCCCAACCATAAAGGCGTCTGCCCAACCCATCAATCAGTGGTGCGCTCCGATCAGCACCTTGCGCTCACAGAGCGAGACTGTGGTACACCATCACACCAGAGTTGCAAAATGGTTAAAAATTAACCATTATTAACCGTTATTTTGTTTACAGTTCAGCTTGGATTTTATTTACTGCGCAGCATAGCTTTGCTGTGCGCGCTGCTGTGCGCGAATGCACACGCGTGCAGCTTGGAGGGAACAGAAACAGTTTGGCGCGTCAGTCAGTTCGAAACAGGTGCTGTATTGGTCACGTGACCGAAACAGTTCCTGTATCGGTCACGTGACTTTTCCGTAGCAATACACACATTGACACGGGTTTCGCTCTATGAGACCGACACATGCGCCGACGCATTGGTGTTGCCGGACCCATCACTACTGTACAGTGTGTACAAGACTGGACTTAGAAGACCTGAGGAACACCAGTATTGAGGACAATAGTGGAGGATGAGGAGGTGCCCATCTGGACATGCAGCAGTATATTTGTGAGGAAGTTCTGATGGATGTTTGGGGGTTGTCAATGTGGCTGAAAATAGTGTGGAGGGCAGTGGAGATGATGTCTTCTGTGGACCTGTTGGACTTCCATCTTCCTTAACCCTGGCACCAAAGACTAATCAGCGAGCTCGAGCCATAACTCTTCCCGTCATGGAAACCCACTACTGGAAACCCACTAAAGTTTGCTGGAATTCCCCTGAAGCAGGGGAATTCCAGCAAACTTCTTCCCTGATGATGCTTCCCTGATGATCTGACTGTAGTGTCGTCCTTGACTTCAGGAAGTTTATGATTTCTTGTGTTTTTTTGGTGTTGAGATCGAAGTGGTTGTTACTTCACCAGGCCACTTAGACCTCTTTTATGTATGGTACCTTTGTTGTTGGTCAGCCTCACAGTGGTTATATTTTCAGAAAATTTCACGAGTATTTGAGCCATTGGTGGCAATACAGGTATGGCTGTACAGTGTGTACAAGACTGGACTTAGAAGACCTGAGGAACACCAGTATTGAGGACAATAGTGGAGGATGAGGAGGTGCCCATCTGGACATGCAGCAGTATATTTGTGAGGAAGTTCTGATGGATGTTTGGGGGTTGTCAATGTGGCTGAAAATAGTGTGGAGGGCAGTGGAGATGATGTCTTCTGTGGACCTGTTGGACTTCCATCTTCCTTAACCCTGGCACCAAAGACTAATCAGCGAGCTCGAGCCATAACTCTTCCCGTCATGGAAACCCACTACTGGAAACCCACTAAAGTTTGCTGGAATTCCCCTGAAGCAGGAGCCTACGACAGACACCTCTTATCCAACCATCAACTGAACACGAGTCAACATCAATACAACCACCTCCTAAAGTGGAAAGGTCATTATTCACAAGAAGCTGGCTCCCTGGTTTAACAGAGAGCTGCGTTCTTTAAAGCAAACATTAGTAAATTGGAGAGAAAACGTGCTCTACACATCTAGAGGAATCTTCAAAAACTGTCTAGGTTCATATAAAAAGAAAAACCTCTGCGGATGAGTGCAGGCGCACAACTACAGTTTAACAACAAACTAGCAACAGAAACCCCATGAGACGGATTTTCTTCTTTGTGCATGTTTTTCATTCTAAATCAGCGCCATTCTGGGGTGATACTGCTGCCTAAGAAAATCTGTTGCAACATGTCGGTGAAGATTATCAGTCATCCAGGTCATGATCAATCCAAAAAAGGTTAAATAATAAAGCAACTGGACTTCTATTCTGAAGCTGAAGATGTTTCACTTCCCATCCAGGAAGCTTTCTCAATTCAAAATGTCTGGAGTAGTGAGGAGTTCCAAGAGCTCCTAAGCCTCTAGAGCTTCTAAGCTCTAACAAGGCCTCGCCTGCAGGTTGATCTGCCCTTAATGCGGCAGATACTCCTTTTAGTGGCTTTATCACAGATAAGGCCAGTTTTAAAGTATGTAGCATTAAAGAGAGAATTTTAATTTAAAAAGCAGTTTAACTGAACATGCAATTAGTTCTTGAGTAATAATAGAACTAATCACTCAACACATTTATAAATTGGTAAATAATGACTTTTTAAAACAACATATGAAATCTTTATTTAGCTGTAACTTCTGGTTAAATATTTCATTCAAAATAAAAGATGTATAATCACATACACAGCACAAACACATTGGTTATACTTAACAAAGACATTTCCATTTTGTCAATTTCCAAAACACGACAAAAATAACAAACTGAAAATGCAACAGTAAACAATGAACTCAAAACACAAGAATAAATCAAATTCAATACAATGTAGAAAAATCCAGTTGGGAAAAATTAGTTAGTGATGAGACCAATTAGAATTAGTTTTGCAGAAGTGTACACAACACAGGAGTGGGTATGTGATAATTTTCATTTTAATGCCACTAATTAATTTTAGTGATTTATTTCCGTTCCTGTTATCTTGCATACTTTATCTTTCTCAGCCGAAACAGACATTGACACAAATGGTTAAAATTCCTTTATAAGGAACTTTAATAAAATAAGAAAATAATGTGATGAGTAGAGTTTGGTGTCTGAAATAAGGAACAGACCTATCATCTAATTATTACATGCATTTTCTCATTTCTACAACTGAAATTCATAAACATTTCCAAACATTTGTTTTTACATTTCCAACATTTGCAATGACCTGAATTAGAACAAAGTCACATAAGTAGAAAGAACACATATTTCCACCCCAAGCGAAAAAAAACTAACTGCCAGACATTAAAATAATATAATTAGAAAATCAATGTCAAAATCAATAAATCAAAAAAATGTAAATACAATAAATTGGCATTAAAGGCTGAGTAAAACATGCTATATAAATATATAATTGTTAGATTTGTTCTAAAGACACTGGTAAATTACTGATAGACCAGAAGTTTCTCTCCCTTCTCTTCTTTAGCTATGATTTCTGCCTTTTCTTTCATTTTCTCCAGAGACTGAAGTCTTTCCTTCCAGCCTGGTTTGGCCTCCTGTTCCTCTCCTTTCATGAGCATGTTGATATATTCTGGAGTGGTAAGAGGATTTGGGTTCAGGACTATTTCTTTCAGTCTGTTCAGACACTTTGCAGCCTCTGCAATCAGTTTCACCACATCATACTGTTTAGATTCATAATCAGAAATCAGATTTCTCATCAGCTCCTCCAAAGTCACCTTCTGCCCACAGGCCTTCTCGTATTTTTCTTTTAGCTCCTTCATTGTTATTTTTTCTTGAATTTCTGTATATTCCCATCTGAAGCTTTGGTTAGAATGTACGTTCCAGAAACATTTCCCTGGACACACTTTACAGTATCCATCTTTCCCCATTGCCCCACACCCTTTTTTATCCTTATCCTTTGCTATGTTACAAGGGAAGTGACAGGTAACATGACACTGCAGACAGTTGGTGATGTACTGTCCAGTGTGAGAAATATCCACTTGTTCGGTTTTTGTCATGCTAATGAGAAACTCAAAGTTCTCATTCTGTCTGATCTCTGCTTTGTGCTCTTGTAGTTTTTCTTTTGTTATTCTTATTTCCTCAAGATTGACTAAGCCGAGTTTAACCTGCTTCTGTAGTTCCTCAGCGATATTTTCCAGCTGTTTTCTTTCTTCCAGGACCTCTTTGGTCATTGTCAATCTTATGGTCCTGATGTGAGTTAGACTATCAAAGAAACTGGCCATGCTCTTTGTCCCCATCTTCCAAAACTCAAAGGTTTTCTCTTTAAGCCCAATCAAGCGTCTTATCGCTGAGAATTTGTTGAAAGCAAACAGCACTGAGTTATTAAATTTGAAGTGAACCGGCAGCCCATCATTGCTTTTAGGAAATGGGACACCGGACACTTTGATGGCTTCAAGAACTGGCAGCTGCTGCTCATCTGCATACGTCACCAGAACTCTGATGTTTTCTGCCACATCTTTGCCAAATATTGACAGGGCTGAATCAAACACGTATCTCTGTGTTGATGTCAGTTCAGTTATAGCGGCCTGAACAACAAAACACACGGCATCAATTTCACCGACACCTTCCTCATTAGTAAAGAGGTCACGCAGCTGCTCTGTGATCTCCTTGTCTCTGTCTATACCTCCAGTGCCTCCAAAGCCTGGAGTGTCAACAATAGTCAGAGAGTAATTCACTCTGAAACCCTCCTGGTGGTAAAGTTTGTACAGCGTGATTTCTGAAGTCTGACCTTGAACTTGTGACTGACTTTCATCCACTAACTTAAACCGAAACGAGTCTTCCCATCTAACACCTAGAACATAATTTACCATCGCATTGATGACAGTGGACTTCCCAGCACCTGAGGCTCCAAGGACCATGATGCTTCGGTTACAGTTTGTGGATTTCTCTCCAAAACTGAAACTTTTGCAGCCTTTAATGTCAATTTGTTTTGTTTCTAGTGGAATTTTGTAAAGTGGGAAACAACCATTTTGTGATGGCAGAAGAGTGCTTTGTTCTTTAACAACATCAGCCAGTCGTGAAGCAGTGCAGGTCTGATTTGGTCCTATGGTGACTGAGAGCCAATGCAACCAAAGTGTTGCAGTAACAACAGCCAATACAGTCGTTGTTGGGGGGCTTGAAAAATTGTTAAGCACAATGACTGTCAGTGTTAAGGTTCCTAATATTTTAGGATTTTCTAATGCTGGGATGACTACATTTGAAACTACCTTTACTTTTTTGAGTAAGTCTATCAGAGTCGAGAGTAACAAGAGTATCACAACCACAACAATCAGGACAGTTATTACCAGTGACAAGCACATTGATTCTTCTTCGTTCTCCATCTGCCTGCAGTCAAACCTAAGAAAACAGCAACGCAAATATGATTTTTATCTAATTAATTATTAGGTAGTTCATACAGGTCTATTATAATATGATTTAATAGACACTGAGAAGCCAAGCTGCACATAAGTTATACATCCTCCATGATCAAGGGCTTCCCTGGTGGAAAGGTTTAAAAGTAATTAACCTTTTATGACACATTTCATATATTTCCTAATGTGGGAATTAGTACCAGAGAATACATTCAATGTCAAAAAAGTTTTCATTGCTAACTGTTGCTCAGTGGGAGGAGAAGGGGTTTGCAATCTGAAAGTTCTTGGTTCAATTCCAGCTTCCTCCTGTCACATGTTGATGTGTCCCTAGATAAGGTACTTCACTTATGTACCAAACCTATCTGTTCAAAAGATATGAGTATGTGCTCTGATGAGGCTCGTTTTTACTTTTAAGCAGGTCTTAAAATGTTTTTGAGTTGATTTAATGTAAGTTTCTAATTTCAAATGCTCTGTTTTTATAACCTGACTCTCGCCAGATGGATGTAGTTCCGCTGAGCATCACACGGCTCCACACATCCATCTGGACTCTCTGCCATTGGGAGGGATTTCATCACCACATAAAATGTACGAGCCAATCAGGATCGCCAGGTAGGATTTTTGTAGATGTGACGTATCAGAGAAGCGACTGTTTGGATTCAGACAACAATGGCGGCTTGCAGTGAGGAAGCAAGCGGAGACATTGATGCCGCTATTTCATCAGTGTTGTTCAATCTACTGAATATTAATTCTTTTAAAAAAACACCAGAGAACGACTTTGAAGGCTTTTGTAAGTGGAAACGATGTTTTCATGCTTCTCCCAACCGAATTTGGCAAGAGCTTGTATACATATAAACAAAGACTTGGAGAGACACACCTACTTTTATTCAAAATGAAAACAGAATTCTCCAGAAGCAGTGTTGTTTTCACGAGTTGCTTGTAAAGGATGGGTGTGTAACAATCTTCAAATGCTTGCAATACCAAGCAGTTAATAACTGGAATGGCTGGTGTTTAAGTGGAACAGGCTGGAGGTGCCTGAACAGGTTGCCGGTTCTTTTGAAAGAGTCATTCGGGTGAAGAAACTGAACTGAATCACTTCATTAACCGATTCACACAATTCTCAGTAAAGCTGAAGAAAAGGTCATTGTATGTCCTGGTCAGGACTGGAACTTCAGCGTTCTGTTGCGCTCATGAATCTCAACACTCACTGCCCCCAGTGATTAAACCTGCCATTTTCTCATGCATGCCACAGGTAATGGTACATGCACATGCCTGTCGCCCCAGTCCCAGTTATCTTAACAGACACACAGAGCAATAAAACTGAGGGCAGAGGAGAAGGGAGATGAATGAGCAATAGCAGGGAAGAAACATTATGTGTGTTACAATAACTTTTCTTTTAGTTTATCTATTTTTTATATTTGTCATAGCCAGATATGGCTTTAATTCTGTATATTGGCCTTTGCTGTTCTTAATTTAATATTTGATTTTCCACTAAATGTCAATAAGGCCTATTTTTCTGGTGGCATGTGGGTGAAGTTTTTATTTTCCCCACTTTAAACATTTATTATTTTCATTTGAGTGCAATAAAACTGATTTAAAAACCAGACATTTAGTCACATCACATTTATTTGTTTATTTTACATGCTGGAAATGCGTGCACATATAATGCTTATTCATGTCCTGATTCATATAGCAGTGACTGACAGAAACAGCACCACCACTTCCCACACATTAGTTGCTGAAACACTCAAGCCTGTACTGCATGAATCGGTAAGTGTTTCCTTCCCACATTCACTGAATAAAAATTCTTGAACCTACTGGAAACACCACTGTACTGCCACTGATTCGTGATTCTAGTGTACTGCTGAACGTAGCAGGAGATCAAGTCACTCAACACTGAGTTGAGTCAGTCCTGTACTGCATGTGAATCAGTGGTGCTGTGACTGAGTCAAGAGTCGCAAACCTGCTGGACACACTGCTGTGCTGTCGCTGATTCGTGAATCACTACTGATTCATTCAGCGTGAACATGAACCCTGTACGCCTTGATTCATGCAAGGTGCAAATCTTACTGAAAGTAGCGCTGCTGACTCCTATACTACACCAAGGATTTAGAAGGACAGACAGATGGGATTTGGGAGAAAGAGTCCACTAAAATATATTTTTAGTTTTCAGCAAGTTAATGTCGGTGATATAGATATTTTGAGTTTACTGAAGGAAAACTAATGATTCATTATTCTTATAAAGATGAATCACAAAAAACCTTGGTCAGGTGTTGGAAACCAAACTTGCAGATCCAAAGGATTCCAAAGTGTTGTTTGTATTCCTGGTCTTGGTCTGACGAATTCCTGAAATACAAGAATAAATAGAACATATTAAAGTTTTCCTTTCCTGTCATGAAAGTACATTATGGTTAAGTATCTCTAAATGAAATCAGGGTCATTGTGAACACAGAAAATGATGATTGATGTAATTAGACAATAGAGCAAACACATAAAGAGCAAAGCAATTAAAATTAATTGCTTTCAATAAGAGGAATGGACATCAAAATCAGTTTGATTCAAGTTTGTTTAAGGTTTAAAAATCATTTGGAAGTTGTATTTAACTTTTTACATATATATAAATAAATTAATTAAAATGTCAGCAGTTAACAACTGCGAGTACCAACTGCATCTCTATGAATGGAGACCAGTTGCTTACTGTTAACACCACAACTTTATTTTTCTCGATACATTTTAAGGAAGTGCACAAGAGAAATACAGATGATAAATGGTACATTATGTTGTATAACAAAATAAAACACAGAAGTTGGTAGGTAGGTAAACAGTGAAAATTCAGGAGAAACAGGACCCAGAGCAGAGTATCAGGTAATTATATGGAGAAACAGGGTTCATGGCAGGAGAACAGAGTAACAGAAACATTAGCAGTAAGAGATGAAAACCAAAGAGCTTAAATAAAGTGTGGAGAAAAAGCATAGAGAGCAAGGCAATCAGGATAGAATGACAAATAGCTGAGGTGAATTAATGTTGGGAGCTTAGGGAGATATAAAAATATTGACAGGATTTAAACACAGAGAAGAAATCAAAAGAAAATAATATAAAATAGAATGAAATAATAAACTACGATAAAACAGCAACAGATCATGGCATATCAAGCTAATTAAAAGTCTAACATGCACATTGATTAAGGGAGGAAATTGGATCACTAAATAGATTCAGGCTGTGGTGAGAAGGGTTGAACCAAAGCATTAAATTACCAACAGTTGACTAATGAATTTATGAACAGAAGTTACATAGATTAAAATAAAGTGGAGCAAACCTTTATTAATAGCTCTCTGCATGCTGTGGTTCAGTTCTGCAGGGGGATGAGTTGAGCCAAACTGTGTCAATTCAAACAAAATTGATAATTAGTCACAGTTGAGATATGATTTGTTGAGAAATTAGATTTTTTTAAACAAACTTAACAACACATGCCCTAAATGTTAGAGTCCAGTCCTCACAGACTGATGTCCTGCAACATTTAGATGTGTCTCTTGTCCAACATGCTAAATCAACTCCTCAGCAGGTAGTCAGGCCCTGCTAATGGCCAAGTTATTTGAGTCAAGTGTGCTTGCAGAGACACATCTAAAGGAGGCCATGTTCAACATCATACTGAAATAAACAAACTTTGTAATTTTTCGCAAACAAGCTGAAAAAAAACAACATTCATAATATTTTTGAAAACTTACCTCTAAGTCTTCTTCAGAGAAAATGATCGAGGATTTCTGTTGCTGTTTAAAGTTGCTTCTGTTTATATCAAAAGATTTGGAGAGACACACCTACTTTCATTCAAAATGAAAACAAAATTCTCCAGAAGCAGTTTTGTTTTCACAACTGTCAAATACTTGCAATACCAAGCAGTTTGAGTGGAAAAGGCAGGAGGTTGTTTTGAAAGAATCATTTGATTGAAAGAACTGAACTGAACCACTTTATTAATAATAATAATAATAAAGTAAAAAAAAATAAAAATAATAATAATAATAATAATAATAATACATCAAACTTATATAGCGCTTTTTTGAACACTCAAAGATGCTTTCCAACATGAAAAAAATGTATAGAAAAATACAGAAATATACAAAAAATCCTACTACAGGAGAACAAGTTTTAATAAGTGGGTTTTTCAGGTGAGATTTAATGTTCTGCAATGAGTCTGAGGTCCTGATGGTTTGGAGGGTGGAAGCAGCAGCAGCAGCAGCAGCAGCGAAGGCTCGGCCCTCTAAGGTCCACTGTTTGGTGTGGGTGATGTGTTAGGGTTAGGTGAGGAGGTTGGTGTTGTTGAGGAAAATATCTTAGTTTTTTTATTAATCAGGCAGTTGTATGGAGAATAATAAAAGCAATTCCTCAGGCCTCAAAACTGTGTCTCCCTTTCAGGGCAAAGTAAACATGCAGCTTGCAGGATGTGTTGAGAGTGGGTTTATGGATGTGAGGTCATTTGGCTTGACCCCTGATAGGACAGGTTTTACTACTAAATCAAGCTTTACCAAGAAGAACAGCCTCTTTGTTTGAGAACAGATAGCCTCCAAGTCTGGGACCACCCCCTCCCAAACTAAGCAGGAGGGGCAGGCAGCCTTTTAAAAGATGTCTTCAGAGTTATGTAAGACAGACAGAATCACTTGCATCACCATGGGGCAGGAGGTAATATACTGAATACAGCGAAATGGTAGTATAAGTTTTGTGTCTCCTTTTGGAATTCCAAATTAATTAAATATGCATATTTAAAATGTTTGCCTCTGATCATTGTTTCTCCTTTACTGCCAAATCTTAAACCGGGGTAAGACGGGCCTTCAGAGATAAGCAGGAGCAGGCCAGTATTAATATCTACAGTGTCTGCAGAGCAGAGGGAGCGGGAGGGGCGGTGGGGTTTCAGGAGGTCAGTCAGATATGGAGGGGCTATATTGTGAAGGGACTTGTTTGTGAGGGGAAGAAGCTTATACTGGATACGGTACTGGACAGGGAGCCAGGGAAGCAGTTGGAGGATAGGGAGGCTGTGATCTCTGGACTGGGTACGGGTGAGTAGGCGGTGAGCAGAGTTCTGGCTGTCAGTTTTAAGGCGTTATTAACGCGTAAACTTTATCGGACCATAACGGCGACATATTTTTTAACGCATGTTAATTGCGTTAATGTTTTGTTTCCCTGCAGCGCTCTCCGGACTGTTTTTTTACCCTCTGCGCTTTCCTTAGTTCCAAAAATGCTAGAGACTGTAGCATAACAGACTCTCACCCACTGTTGCTAAGTCCGCTTAGCAACAGTGCTACATGCAACATGCAACATGAGTTGTGGGTTGCAGTTTTTTTGGGCATGTTTCTGAAAGTGAAGTCCTTTTTTTGGGCTCTAAAATAAGTGGCCCTGCCGCACTACAGACACAGTGAGTATAACCAGCTGAAATATCCCTCCACCTTATCACGTGCTGGATTGCATCCTCCTCCAGACTGACATAGGAGCCGAGGAAGAAAAGCAGACGGAGCAACTCTACCCGTATTTTCTGCAGTTTACGGCTACAATAACTGGTGATAACTGTGGTACCCCGAAGGTTGAAGGGACGTGGAGGAGCTCCAGGTCTCGGAGGGTCTCTGGGGCATCGGCGCAAAGATCCAAACCTTTCTTTCATGAGACGGTAAGGGGATTATTTTCCAGCTCTTTTAAAAAAAACAAACACAATTGCTCAAAAATGCTTGCAAGTGTTATGCCATAACGCCATGATGAATAATTGATCTCGGATTAAATTCTGAACAGTGGTATGGAGAAGGTAACAGGAATTCTGTCCTCTTGCAGACATGGGGGGATATGGCCGGAAGGACGGCCTCTCTCTCTCTCTCTCTCTCTCTCTCCTTCTCAGGGCCTCTCTCAGCAGGAGGTCAGCTATGACCACTCCCTATAGATAAAAGTCACAGTCCACCTCTGCTTCAGTCTCTTCTCGCTTCTCTTCTGCGACCCACACTCCTCCATCAACAGACGACCAGCACTCAAGTAGGGGGGGCGGGGGGGGGGGGGGGGGGGGTGGTTGCCATGTGACTGGAAGCCTGCAGGAGCCATGCATGGGGCCTGGAACAGGCCAAGAGCAGAGTGAGAATGAGCCTTTCTGAAACTCAGCTCCTCCCTGGCATAGGGAGAAACTGCCAGCCGATTCAAAGATAAGTCTCTCACTTCTGCCTAAAGCAGATGCCGAAGTGAAGGAATCCGTCTATGCCAGCTTTGTTTTGCTTTCTCAGCGGACCCCTGACGGAGCTGGTTACAGGCAACGCAGAGCTGAAACGCCAGCACAGGAGCCTTCCCCATGCCGAGGAGAAATCTGCTTAAATCGTGAATGCAACCAGGGTCAGAGGCTGTCTGGAGGACCTACAGGCCTCCATTCCCTCCCCACGCTGGGGTTAGCCCACATGCTGCTGCAGAGCCAACGCTAGCCCGCCAACAACAAACCAGCAACTTCCCTCCTTCAACGCTCCTTCCGTGAACGGCCAAACTGGACAGAACTGACACGAGACAAAGGACAGGTTTGGGCAGCGAGCTGAGGGTGAAGTAAAAGGTTTATTGGGAAATGTTTTGTAAACCATTGAACACATGGTGTTCACAACAAAGGGCTAACAAAATAGCTCACGCTAGCCTTCCATTTATGGTACTGCTAATATCATTTGAGTGTATTTTATGGTTTTAACAGGAAGGTTATCTCCACAAGGGTTTCATACATTGATGGGACATTGTTTACATTATCCAGCCCACTCATTATGACTAAAAATAAAGGTAAAGCCTTTATTTGTCAGTGCCGAACGCCCGCTAGCCAAACTGCTATTAGCCTTGCTAACATCCGGTTTCGGACATTTCAAAAGGAGTTTGTTTTAAAGCATAAAGCGTAACTGTTCTGCTCCGCCATCCTTCGATGGTGTTATGAGCCTTATTCCCGCATCAATATGGTATATTAATGCCGGTTTTCAAGGCAATTTTGATAACTATAGATTTTAACCAGGTTAGCGACGATCGCTGTAGCGACCCCTAGCGCCCGGAGGTAGAATCTCATAAACAAAGGCCAGCGATTCTGAATTAAATGATTTTGCAGGACAAACCGGTCACTTTGTTTAACTTGGGCTTTGCATTGTGAATGGGTTGAAACACATGCCAAATGTTTTTTTATCTCCATTCCATGCTTTTTGGAATCAGATCTTCAGTGAACAAGGATTCACTGAATTAATCTGATTATGATCATCCACTTTTGTTTTGTCTTTTTGTTTGTTTTTGCATGTAAATAGTTCTTTAGCTTAGCTTCTTTTTTTATCTTCATTTTGCTTAGTAGTTTAGTTAAGTTTTACTAGCCTAGTAGAGAGGATTTGTTAAAGGAGAAGTCCGGTCAAAATCAGAATTCAAACTGCTGAAAGTACTTTAAATATAAAACTACTACATACTGTGCAAAAAATTATACGTTTTTTTAATTAAGAATAATTCTCATTTAATCATGTTTATGTGGAGGAATCCATCTTGGTCAAGAATAGTACTGTCACCTCCCATTTTGTGACGTCACTCGGCGGACCCGCTGTTGAGCAAGTTTCAACGCTCTGTTTGTCACGGCGCACTATTTTCCAAGATGGCGACGACTGGTGCTCTGTACGAAGCAGAGAGTGATGAAGTACTTAGTGACGGTGATGAGAGTTCCGTGGAGTCATCATCATCTGATAGCGATATGGATGTTTTAGAAGAGTTTCTTGACAGAAACCGGACTTTTGACGGAATCCAACGTACCTATTTCCATTGCAAACTCAGTCGGGTCCTACAGTATATATATACACGCGCGTGTGTGTGTGTGTGTGTGTGTGTGTGTGTGTGCGTGCGCGCTCCGCGCAGCACGGCTTTGCCGGCGCTGCAGCGGAGCGCGCGCACACACACACACACAGCCGTTGTGTCCTAGATAAGAGTTCATTCCATCTAAAGTCTTCTTTGTCTGGGATTTATTTCCACTTGTGGAGCTTTGTGATTTTAGTACACTCAGTTTGGCCACTTGAAGTGCAATCTTCTCATCCAGGCTTAATTGTTCTTTCCGTTTCTTTATTTTTTGTTCCTCTTCTTCTAATAGATGTCTTTCCTTTAGCAGGTTTTGTCTCACCATTAAAGTTGTCAAATCAGCTTCAGCTTTAAGACGAGCAGAAGATGATGACGAAACAGATGATTTTCTTTCTGAGGTGCTTGCTCTGCTTTCCATGTTTGACACACTATCACCCGGGTTTATATCATTTTGCAGATCCTCCTTATTCTCTCAGGTCACAGCAAACTCTGGAGCTTAATTTATTTCTGCATAAGCACCAGAAGCAATGGGTTCTTCCGGGTCTTCATTCTGACGCACCTCATCAGGTTCATCCAGCCATAGTCGAACGTTGCCTTTAAATGTATTGCTGTATTCCATTATGCTTGCAAACCATTCACTTTGTTTATTCTTCTCCTCCTCTGGCATTAAATAAATCAATGTGTTATGTGACAATGTTGCACATTCACTCAACTGGATCAAACTCTTCAACAGCAGCTGAACATGAGGAGCATTTTCTTTTGTTTTCATGAGTGATTTAATTTCAGGAATAAGGTCTTTAATTTTATTCACAGCACCCTTATGTTCCTCCTGGAGATTTTCAATTTTATTTGCCAAACCTTTAGCAGTCAGTTTTCTCTCTCTTTTACTCCTTTCCATTGCAGCATGAGGTTGACTCCTTTACAAACTCAAACTTGAGGATTCAGCACGCTTGTTGCGTCAAAGCATCCACCGATTCATCCATTAACATCACAGCAGCAGTTTCACATATGGCGCAGAAGACATCAAAAATAATAGCAGGATTTTCACCGCAGCAGAATTCTTGCAACCTCATTTTGCACATCCACTCTTAGCAGATAATCAAACTTCACAGACAAGCAGCCAGCATTGCGCAATCCACCTCCTTTGGCGTTACGACTTTAATTTCTTTAAAGGTGCGCGACGTGCGCTTACCTGACTTCCAGCGGCGCCTGCTGCTCCAGAAGTTGTTTCACATACCTCTGTATTATGTGTCGGAGGGCTGCTTACTTTGATCCTCTACCGTCTGTCTTTTATCTGCTGATCCTGTTGCCATCTGTAGTTTTTTTTGACAATATTGCAGCAACTTCAGGAAACTAAAAAGGTTGCAGAGAGGCTGAGGTCGGGCCGTTCTTTGTCTGACGCGCTCGTTGACAAAAAAGAGGAATTCGCTGAGATCCAATAGTGCTGATGTGTAAACTTTATTAACAAAAATAAAGTAAACGAATAACGTATCCAAAATATATATTGACAAACGTTAATCACAGCGATCTGTATAGCGGTCAACAAAAAATACAGCGGCCCACTCACCCACTCTCCTCCAGTGACACTTCAACAGGTGAGTAATACCAATCTCCGCCCACATCCTGTTTACCATACCTCCACAACAAACAACCAAACAAAAACAAAACGAACATCAAATTATCTTTTCATTTATGGCTCCTACAGTCCTATTGGCTTCATCAGGGCGTGATCTACAGCTCTCACAAGAGCGGCTTGCAGCTGAGTGTAAAGCGGCCGGGATGAGAATCAGTGCCTCCAAATCCGAGACCATGGTCTTGAACCGAAAAAGGGTAGAGTGCCTCCTCCGGGTTGGGGAGGATGTGCTACCCCTAGTGGAGGAGTTCAAGTATCTTGGGGTCTTGTTCACGAATGAGGGGGAAGATGGAGCGGGAGATCGACAGGTGGAT
Source organism: Fundulus diaphanus (assembly GCA_037039145.1). Taxonomy (NCBI): domain Eukaryota; kingdom Metazoa; phylum Chordata; class Actinopteri; order Cyprinodontiformes; family Fundulidae; genus Fundulus; species Fundulus diaphanus. The sequence continues at coordinate 6,355,149 of CM073133.1, forward strand.
TGGTGCGGTGTCTGTTGTGAAGCGGGTGCTGTACCGGTCCGTTGTGGTGAAGAGAGAGCTGAGCCAAAAGGCGAAGCTCTCGATTTACCGGTCGATCTACGTTCCTACCCTCATCTATGGTTATGAGCTTTGGGTCATGACCGAAAGAACGAGATCCCAGATACAAGTGGCCGACATGAGTTTTCTCCGTAGTGCGGCTGGGCTCTCCCTTAGAGATAGGGTGAGGAGCTCAGTCATCTAGGGAGGACTCAGAGTAGAGCCACTGCTCCTCCACGTCGAGAGGAGCCAGTTGAGGTGGCTCGGCCATCTGGTTAGGATGCCTCCTGGACGCCTCCCTGGTGAGGTGTTCCGGGCACGTCCCAGCAGGAGGAGACCCAGAGGGAGACCCAGGACACCCTGGAGGGACTATGTCTCTCGGCTGGCCTGGGAACACCTTGGGATTCCCCCGGAGGAACTGGCCCAAGTGGCTGGGGAGAGGGACGTCTGGGCCTCCCTACTGAAGCTGCTACCCCCGTGACCCGACACCGGATGAGCGGAAGACAATGGATGGATGGATGGATGGATGGAATACATTTTATTTATGAAGAATTATTAGTAAAGTCATTACTGGTAAGAGCTAAGGGAATGGATGGATCAACGGAGCTGTGGCAACTATACTGAAGAGAAATCTAGGATTATTTTTATTTTCCTCAATTAATGATGAAAAATATCCTGCTCTAACTTTGCGAAGGTTTTTTTTATACAATAGACTGTCTTTCCAGATTAGGTAGGATTCCTCTTGGTGTGTACAGCGCCAGTTTCTCTCCAATCTCCTGACATTGTGCTTCAAGGAACGCAGCTCTGAAATAAACCAGGGAGCCAGCTTCCTGTGAATAATCACCTTCTTTTTCAAGGGAGCTACATTGTCTAATGCAGAACGCAATGACGAAGTCACACTGTTAACAAAGATGTCTATTTGTGAATGGGAAGAAACAACATTGCTGCTATCTGCAGGGTATTTCTGCAATACCGAAGATAGCAAAAGGGGGACAGACTCTTTAAAGTTTGATGCAGCATTATCCGATAAAGATCTACTATAATGGAACGCTCTTTTGGGGTTGGAGAACTCAGTTAGATTAAACTCAAATGTTATTAAAAAATGATCAGATAGGACAGGGTTGGCAGGAAATACTGTTAATTCTTCACAACCAATGCCATATGTTAGCACAAGGTCTAAAGTATGGAGCCAAGAGTATATTGTAATATTAACACTATATTTCAATCAACAAATCCTCTCTACTAGGCTAGTGAGACTTAACTAAACTACTAAGCAAAATGAAGATAAAAAGAAGCTAAGGAACTATTTACACAAAAAGGAAACAAAAGACAAAACAACAGTGGTTGATCATTATCAGAATAATTCAGTGAATCCTGGTTCACTGCAGATCTGAGTTAAATAACCAAAGTTCATCTTATAGTACAATGTAAATTGGCTTAACTAATTCAAAACAACATTTGGTATGTGGTTCAACCCATTCACAATGCAAATCCTGAGTCAAACAGAACATTATTTGAGAAAAAAATTAAAGAATGATTTTCTCACTAAGAATCTGTAAACTTTAGGAACACTGGATTTTACTCTAAAATTGGTCACTTCTAAAGTTATACAAAACACCTTTAAATCGACATTTATATTCCTTATTTATGCTGTAATAACGCTCATAGCACTATCGAACGATGGCGGAGTGAAATGAAATAAACCTTATGCTTGAAACGAGCCATAGTTGAATATCCAGAAACCGGATGTTACCGGAAGCTAATAGCATTTAGGCTAGCGGACTTTCGGCAATAACTTTAAAAAACTTTGGCTTTAATTTAGTCGTAATGAGTACACTGGGTAACATAGACATCAATACCCCATCAGTGTATACAACTCTTGTGGAGATAACGTTTGATATAACCATAAAACACACTCGAATTACATCACATAGTTGATTAGCAACTACTTTCTCAAGAATTTTAGATAGGAAAAGAAGATTAGATATAGGTCTGTAATTTACTAACTCATCTTGATCAAGGGAAGGTTTCTTAAGTAAAGGTTTAATAACAGCTACTTTAAAAGCCTGTGGTACATATCCATTTACTAAGGATAGATTAATCATGTCCAAAATAGGGCCACTGATCAATGGGAATATCTCCTTAAACAACTTGGTTGGGATTGGGTCCAACATGCAGGTAGAAGGTTTAGATGAAGCCAAAATTGTAGATAGCTCAGAAAGCGCTACTGCCTCTAAACAGTTCAAATACTGTGCAGGTTCTAAAGATTCCTCCAACGCTGCCTCACTTACTGAGGACGAGGTAATCGTGTTTGGGAGGATGCCTATTATTTTATTTTTAATGGCATCAATTTTATTTCTGAAGAATTCCATAAAGTCATTACTGCTAAGAGCTAAGGGAATGGATGGATCAACAGAGCTGCAGCTCTGAGTAAGTTTGGCAACTGTACTGAAGAGAAATCTAGGATTATTAACAAAGGTGACGATTTGTGAATGGGAAGAAACAGCATTGCTGCCATCTACAGGGCATTTCTGCAATACTGATGATATTAAAAGGGGGACAGACTCTTTAAGTTTTGATACAGCATTATCCGATAAAGATCTACTATAATGGAATGCTTTTTTGGGGGTGGAGAACTCAGTTAGATTAAACTCAAATGTTATTAAGAAATGGTCAGATAGGACAGGGTTGTGAGGAAATATTGTTAATTCTTCACAATCAATGCCATATGTCAGCACAAGGTCTAAAGTATGTAACCAAGAGTGTGTCGGTTTATGCACATTTTGAACAAAACCAATTGAATCTAGGATAGTTTTAAAGGCTACACTAAGGTTTTTACATTCAGTGTCAACATGAATGTTAAAATCACCCACTATAATAACCTTGTCGGTGTTTAACACCAAATCAGATAAGAAGTCTGACAGCTGATCCACAAACTGAGTGTAAGGGCCTGGTGGAGGATATAAAACAACAAACAGAAGAGGTTTTATTGCTTTGCAGTTTGGATGAGGGAAACTGAGGGTTAAATGTTCAAAAGAACTGTAGTTATTAATTGGCCTGGGACTAATTAATAAATGAGACTGAAAGATAGTTGCCACCCCTCCTCCTCTTCCCACAGATCTGGGAAAGACGACTCTCCCTGTAGCTCTACGCTTCTCCAGGAGTGAATGCTGCTTGTCGGGACTTTGAAGCAATCAACTGGTTCCCTTATATAGGAAATTTTTGACCAATCTGTATAATCTGACTGATTTTGACTTTGTAAAGTGCCTCGAGATGACATGTTTCATGAATTGGCGCTATATAAATAAAATTGAATTGAATTGAATTAAAGGCATACTATGCAACATTTTTCAGTTAATTAATGTGTTCCATACCGTTTTGGATGATTAAATGAGTCATTTCAGGTTGAACAAAGGTTTTCTCGGCCGCCCTGGTGGTCTGTGGGGGAAATACCGCACTTGCAATTGCAGGAGCCCTCGGCCCGCGCCCACAGGCTCAGAATCTCGTGCAAGATCGCGAGAGTCGGTCTTGCTTTACGGCAAGAACTGCTACACGCCCCCAGTGAAACGCATGCTCGTTGCTAGCGCAGTGGTGATATCTGTGCAGTTATCATGGCGTAACCAGCGACAAAGCAGCGAAAGCCCATGTCGGAGCAGGGAAGAAAGAGGAAAAGGGCTCTGGACAGAAAGAGGAGTCGTACACGGGTGAACATCGGGCAAGCTTTTTCCGAATGGTGAGAGCTAAAAGAAAGAGAAGGCTGCAAGGCTGACGTGGACCTCGCGTTTCTGCTGATGCGATTGTAAGTAACATTGGAATGGTTACTCTCTCTCTCTCTCTGTGCATGTTCATACTTTCACTGTGTTAGTCATTGTTTGTACTGCCGTTTTTTCGAATTTTGTATGATTGTGGTCTGTTGCTGAGTAGCTAAGTCGCTAGCGGGATGTTCATTTTATTAGTTAGCAAGTTAGTTAGCTTGCTGCCTAAACATTGTTGTGGTAGGTGATAACTGCATCGCTTGCTATTTAGCAAACTTGCTTCACATGTGAGGTATCTCAAGACTGTGTATTTACTTTACTTAATACCTTATTTTGCGCAGATTGGGTTTGAATCGCGTTTTCCAATGAGCTGCATAAATCTGAAACCACAGACATGTATACTACACGCCGCGTTGTCGGGTGGGAGGCATGCCGACAGAGCGGCCATCTTAGGTCAGACCAAGCTGCGCTCAGACAGAATAAAAGTCAATTCAGAAAAAATTACTTTATGTTTTCAGACACTCTGATTCCGGTGAATTCTCACCCGATTTCCAGATAAATCAACTGACTGAAAACGTCGTCCGTTTAGGGGCTACATGGGACCAATTGATTGAAATAAATGATTGTCTAACTTGATAAATAATTTCGATTTTGTATTGAAAGTAAGCAAACTTCCGGAGCTCCGTCCCAGGAAGCCCGAATTTTACTCCGCTTATGGGTGAGCAAATAAAAGGACACTAGGAACCAGATCCTGGGGAATTACCTTCCATAAGGAAGATTTTATGATAGATAATCCTCATGCTTTACAGTCACAGTTTTTCAGGCATAAACACAATATGTGCTAATGGGTAGCAGGGATGGAAGCAGAGAGAAGTACATTACAAACCAAAAATAAACAAAATTGTCCTAAATTACTGGATAGACATCATTTATGGGGGGGGGGGGGGTAAAATATTATACAGTATTTTTGGTTTTGCTATGATTTTGTAATATATTTGATTCCGAGATGCGCTATTAGTTTTTTTGGTGATTTTTTCCCCAGATCGCGGTTTGTATTATATAATTTTTAAATGCTGTTATGAGCAACTTTGCTCTCACTTGTCTGTATATAGTTTTGCTCCTGTGTAGATAAGTGCTGTTGTCTGTAGATCGGTGTCTATGTATATATATATATATATATATATATATATATATATATATATATATATATATATATATATATATATATATATATATATTATAAATAATATAAATAGGAAGAAAGAGAGAGAGATTTTTGTGTGTATATTAGATTAATATGTAACTGCAAAATATGTAAGTGCGTGTACATTTTTCATCCAGTTTAAATAGTTTTGGTTCTGAATAAATATTTGTAATCTGACTGAAAGGTCACCAGCATTGTGAACACATGATTAAAATGAGATCTGAGCTGCCTCCTATTCATTTTGACAGCAGATGTTTGATCTGTGGTCTGACCCAAGATGGCCGCCCTGTAGGCACGTCAGACTATGGGGTGTCTACGTATATGATGTCTATGTCTTAAACCAGTACAAAATGTAGTCGTGTTTGTTAGCCATAAACCTCACGAAGCTAGTAACGTTATGTATAAACTAGCGTTTACTGATGATCCTAGAAGCGTTTTTTGTCTGACTGTGAGTTACTTTCAACCACGTAATGCATGGTCCCTCTTCCTTTATCTAAATGAGTCCCCGAACAAAAAAGTGTCATTGTTTGTATTATAACTTTATATATAAACATTTCTTTCTCTTTGTTGAAGTTATAAGCGATGGCAAGTCACATCAACGCCAAGCAAGGCACACCCTCGACCTCCAGATCCACCAGTGTCCAGTATCACTGAGGAATCGGATCGTGATCTGTAGGTTTTCTATCCATTGCAAATAAGTAATTTTGTGCAAATTACTTATCTGTACCAGTTCTTATGGGCTGTTTGCTTCCTCAGCATTGTTGCTGAACCGGGTGTCCAGCCACTGTCTGCAGGGGGAGAAGTAGGAGATTTGGAATCAAGGTAGGCTACAATTCACTGCTATGAGTCTGTGATTGTCTATGTAGAACTTTTTAGGTGATTTTATTTGTTTGGCCTTATTTATCCTGACTGCAGCATGCACTCTCTGAGCATTGCTGAAGAACACCGCCCAGACTCTCCAGACAAAGAAGACACCAATGACCTGCGGAACACTGTGTAAGTGTTGTTTAGTAGTGGTTTCATTTTCTGTCAGTGTCTTTTCTCCCATCTAAAATAATTTTCATGTGGTTCCTGATCAGCATTGAGATGGATGACCTTTGGGCCGATCCAAGTGAAATGGGCTTGGAAGATGGAGACAGCTCAGATGAGGATTTTGTCCCTTCTCTTTACCTACGGTATATTTGTATTGTGAATTTATTATTTTCTGGGTGAATTTATCAATATGCTTAGGCATTTGTCAAACACAATACCTTGACCAATGTCCACTCATTATTACTCTTTCTTCAGAATGGTTGGGGGTGAAACAAATAAGCTGGCTAATATAAGTGTGGATGAAGTAGTGTATGACTTCGACACACCGGATCCTCCTGGCCAAGACTCTGAATCCACCACAGATCCACACAGAGTATCGTCTGAAGATGACCTGGTTGGCAAAACTGCAAACATTACCTTCAATGAGAATCTTCTGACTCTGGCCAGGCATTTGAGACTGCCACAGCAACAGTGCAGTTATGTTTACAGAGTGCTTGGGGTAGCATGCCCGGGTTCCCCACCATTTCAAGTGACTTTGGAAACTCGGGGGACTGGAGTAATTTTGGAATGGGTAAGATAGTAGATGACACTTCACCCCACCCCACACACACTTCTATTGAGTCCCTAGCCCCATTTCACATATGGGGACATGGTAGCCAGTGAATATGTGAAGACTCTTACAAGTCTGCTGGTAGAAAACTTATGTAGTTGTGTGAATTTGCATGTGTTGATTTTGTAAATGTCTATTTTTTATTTTTATATGTGGTTCTACTTTCTTTACATCAGTTATGCCCCTTCGGACACTCCTTGTGCAAGTGGAATTCTCAGCCGACCCTGAGGTTTGGTATGCAGGGTGGTGACTTCATGCTGTCTGCCAACATTCTCCTGTCTGGCAACAACTACAGGAAAGTAGCATTGCTGTTCAAGTTTATGGCGATGGGGATGGTCTCAGAGTCAACTTTCTTCAGGATACAAGATGCCTACTGCATCGAGCCAGTGCAGGAGTACTGGGACAAAACCAGGGCAGAAGTCTTGGAAAGTCTTCGACAAAAGGATCGTGTTGTTGTCCTAGGTGAGGCCAACTTCTATTACACATAGAATTGTTTCACCGGTTTTCATGGATACGCGCATCGACACGGGTTTTGCTCTATGAGCTTGACACATGCGCCGACGCATCGGTGTTGCCGGACCCATCACTAATAATAAGGATTGCCTACTATGTCTAATTTGTGAAGCTGTCTGAAGTAAACTTTCTTGTAGGAATGGTGTGTATCTCACACTTTGTTAGTAACAGTTGTTTGAGGTTCTGAAACTACTCAATTAGCATCACATTAGACCTTATTCTGTGCACAGCCCATGCAGTTCATCTCTCAATGTCTAGCCATTGTGTCCTGACCGACCAGTAGGTTGGACCACCCTTTTTCTGATGCTATTCATTTGTGTAGTTACAAACATGCTTGACATGTGCAAACTGTTTTTAAAAATGCACACATGTATGCTGACATCAGTGCTGTTGTTGCAGGTCATTGTGCACAGTTTTGCACATACACCAACATAGAGCAAGACTCCAGAGACATTGTCCACATCGTCTCTGTTGATAAGCGAGAAACCAACAGGAACTCGGTCATCATGGAGAAGGAGTGCTTTATTCGTACAATGGAAGCTCTCCTTCCAGAGCTTGCTATCAAAGAAGTTGTCACTGATGCCCACCCAGAGATCAGTGCATTGTTGAGTGAGTTGTTTTTCCTGTATTATTTGAAGTCGGTTGAAATTGTATGTAGTGTTTTGGGTTGGGATGAAGTTCAACATATATATATATATATTTTTTTTTTTTATTTTTTTTTTACAGATCCAGAGCGTGGTAAATACAAAGCATGGGGGATCCAACACTCACTGGATATATGGCATGCAGCTAAAAGTCTAAGCAAGAAGCTACGACGGGTATGATTCAAACTATTTGTACCTTTTGTAATAGACACATGTTGTCCACTTGATATTAGGTTGGGATATTAGGTTGGAAGGGTTAGTTTGGCGCTGAATATTGATGATGTATGTGTTACTGTTGTGTGCCAGGTTGGGACTGTAAAAAATCAAACAGAGTTTCAAGCCTGGATCAAGGACATTGTTAATCACTTTTGGTACTGCAGTAAGCATGCTGTAACTGAGGAGCAGTTCAAGGTATGTCAAGTGAAAATGTATATATTTTGACCAGGTCTCCTCTTTACGCTGGCAGAAATTGCTTGGCTCTGTATGCACTGTATGTAATTTTCCTTTTTTTGCAGATAATGTGGGTTGGCGTGCTGCACCACGTACGGGACGAGCACTCTTGGTCAACTGGGTGCTGTCAGCACGAGCCACTGGAGGAAGGCAGCCAGGAGAAGCCATGGATAAAACAAGGTATTTTCAGTAAATGAATGCAGAAGTTGAACTCCCTGTCCAAATCTGTGTGTATGTGTATATGTGAATTGTAAGGTTATCATTACAGGTTCTGCCGCTCACAAGGCATTGGCTGGAGTTGTGCTCGACAAGCGATGGTTGGGCCTGGTGAAAAAGTTCTTGAACTTCAGGTAAGCATCTAGTCATTAATTGCATAGAACAAGTTGTTGTTATTATTCCATCGTAGTCTCTAATTTGGGTATGTTTAGTCATTTCATGTTAGTGTGTTATTCTCATCACCCATTCCTGTCCCACCTTTATAGGACCACATCTGATTTGGAGTCCTTCCAAAATCACCTCCTGATGTACTCATCAAAGCGGCACGCCTACACACCATTTGTCTACAAGACAAGGACACTACTTGCAGCCATTGACTACAACAAGCACAATCGGCGCCTTCCTGCACGCAACCTGGATGGTCAAAAAATGTATGTTTTTTACTGTAATGTTTCTGTTGTGAATGTCTTACATTGTAAAAAAAATTGGCTATATTGATTTCAACACATGGCTCTGTTTATTACATTCTAGCTACAGACGCTCATACAACAAGAAGTCAAAGAGCTGGAGTGTCTACACCATGAAGGAAAAGAAGCAGTACAGCTACATTCCTGACCTTCAGAGGGCAATTCTGGCAAGGAGGCTGGGAAGTGTCAAAGGCCTTCCCCGCAAGCAGAATTTGAGGCCTGCTGACCCAAGGCGCCTTGGTTTGCTCGCCCTGGAACAGCCACCACCTACAGCTGAACTTGTAAGCAGACATGTGTCCCGTGGGGACTTGGGCCACAGAGACACAGAGGACCTAGAGGACTGAGCAGATGGATGTTTACGATCCAAGTATTTGAATTCTGTAAATAGGAAGTTAGGAGGCACTTTTCTCTTGTGGTGAAACATGTACAGATCTTTATTTGTAAATAAACTTTGAAAACAATGTGTGTTGTGCTGGTATGTCAATAAAGCAAAAATGTAAAAAATAGAACTATGTACAATTAGTTGAAAACTTTACAACAAGCGCTGCACCCTAAAACCAGTGTACTGGCCCCTTGGGTCAGGGAATTTGTCCCTGATGCGACACACACAACAGCTGGGTATCACAACCCTGTTGCCCACACCCAGGTGTCCGTGCTGCCACAGGACAAATTGACGGTAAGCCGTATGCCTGAACTGCCGCTGGTCTACCTCAGGTTCAGGGTTATCCTCCAGAGCAAAGATGTCATTCCATGCAGCACGAGCCAGCCCCAACACACCCTCATCCAAAATATAATAATCCATATGGCCCATTCTACTGATACAGTCCTGTGGTGACTGCCGACAGCACTTTCTCTCCAGGTCTGTGTCCATTTCTCTGCAGTTGCCACAGATGCACCAGTGTAGACCAGCTGGGTCAGGGACAAGGACAGGGCTCTCTGGAACGTCCAGGAAATGCATGATGTCAATCATCATTCCTGGTGACCGTTGCACCATTCTATCCAGAATTCTGTCCTTCTGGATAGGTTCCAGGGAATCAAGTTTGTCCTACAACACAACAATTAGTTTTATTATGTGACACTAAGAATATGTAAAATCTAATTAGTATCAGTGTTATTACACACCTTTATTTCAGCCTTGCGCCTGTCTTGGAGGTCCTGTAACCTCTTCTGTTCAGTTGAGTCCAGTCTTGCACCCCTCCACTTTGATGTTCTCTGCCTGGTTTTGGGCTTTGCACCCCTACCCCTTCCGCCTACAGCTTGAACAGATAACTCAGACGAAGTTGATGTTGAAGCTGATTCCTGCAATATTATCACAGAGCTCTTGTCAATAACAAGTTTAGCCTACATATAATAGCTCATAAGTCCTGAGCCTCAAACGATTTTGTGTCTAGTCATACTATGGCAGACTAGAATAGTCTGATTATCTACCATACTATTTCAAATATTTCTGATGCATGCATAAGGTTGTTTAGACCATTTTCAATTCTTTGAAATGTACTAATTCAGTGGTCGAGGTACAAAACCACAGAAATCAGAACCCCCTTCCCCCAACGACAGTCGGATAAATGTATGGGAAACTCCAACTTGGCTAACTACAATATTTGTTATTTAGACACATGCATAGCAAATAATGTATGAAAACATGCTAAATTTTCAAACTCGAAAATTGGAACAAAATAGTCACTTACCGCAGTAGACATGGTGATTCGTTGCGTTCGCCCGTCTGCTAAACTCAAAACAACTGCGACGGAGAAACCAGGTGAACAGCTGAGCATATTTACGACCGTGCACTTTTACTTTCGCCCTCTGGGGGGAACCTCGCTGGAAAATCAACCCCAGTTGCATAGTATACCTTTAATGGGTGGGTAACAGTACAGAAGCTGCAGAGAGGTGTGTTAAACTACGGCTCTGCTTCCTGGTCTGGACCCTGGGTTGTCAGCATTTAGGAGAACTAATAAATCCGGCCAGATTCCTAGAAAGAAGGGCTGCACCATCCAAAGTGGGATGGATGCCGTCTCTCCGGATCAGACCAGGTTTTCCCCAGAAAGTTCGCCAGTTATCAATGTAGCCCACGTCGTTTTCGGGACACCACCTGGACAACCAGCGGTTGAATAATGACATGCGGCTAAACATGTCATCACTGGTCAGATCAGGCAGGGGACCAGAGAAAATTACGGAGTCCGACATTGCCCTCAGCTTGGGAAAGTGAGCCTTGTGCCGGCTTTTCGGCTCTGTCTGGAGTCCGTTTCCTGCAACAGCTGAGGAAGCAAAACAAAGTTGGTTCAGCATAGACTGATTCATTCACTTCAGCATCTGTTTTAAGCAGAAGTGAGACTGCATACTTATCTTTGGTTTAGTCGGCAGTTTCTCTGATGCCACTCAGAGAAACGCAGAGGACGAGAATTTCCTACCTTGTAGATCCATTGAAGCGAAGGGGAGATGAGTTTCACAGAAGGCCCCTTCTGTGCAGTTGTGAGCTTTCGAGCCCTGTGAGGCCAGTATGGTGGATGGTCTGGTCCAGACCCGGCTGCAGAAACAAATTACAGGGGGGGCATTCAATTTTTTTAGGGGAGCACAGTTTAAAAAGAAAAAAAAAAAATATTATATATATATATATATATGCTACAGGCTGAACAGTGGCTCTGTGACTACTGTAACGAACAAACAAATAGCAATAGTGTAGTCAGTGTTGCCAAATTAGGCAGGTTTCCAACCAATTAGGCTTTTGAACACATTGAGCTGGAAAAAAATAGCTTATGGGCAGATAAAAAAATTCGGAAGCTTTTCATAACATTTGTTGGGCTTTTAGAAAGAATTACTAACAAAATATATCAAAATAGTCATTATTTATTTTTTAAATAAGTTGAATCTGTCGATCTGACATCATCAAGGAATAATAGTTATAATGAATAATATTGTTATAATAAAACAAGAAAAGAATGATGGTTAATCATTCCAGGGGGGCCGGGGCTTGATGGGTTGAGTAGTTGTCTGGCAATCAGAAGGTTGTGGGTTCGATTCCAGCTTCCCCTTGCCACATGTCGATGTGCCCCTGGGCAAGGCACTTAACCCCAAATTGCCTACCGAGCTGCGTCTCAGTGTATAAATGTGTGTGCGTTAGTGAGAGCGACTGGGTGAATGTGGCTATAGTGTACAGCGCTTTGGGTGGTCAGCATGACTGGAAAAGTGCTATATAAGTTCAGTCCATTTACCATTTAATCAAGTGTTTGGTCAGTGTAAACGCCTAAGAGGGGTTGAGTTCTACTTATCAACTTAAAAATATTTCATGACTGCGTGTAAGAGAAATGTTTGATTGAGCTATACTGAGAGAAATTACGTTTATATTAAGGTAGATTTACAACTCATGTTGGGAAGCTATTTATAATTTATATTTTTCCGGTTGATATATCCTGATTGTTAAAGAGATCTTGTGTGTATTTGGTTGTCTGATTGTACATTTTGTTTGGAGCCCATATGCGCAGTTTTTTTCCTTGCTTCGGCGCAGTTGTGTGCTAATGGCATGTTCTTATGTGTTTAATAGTTCTGTGCTTTTAACATGAGAGAGTTTGAGATTTGGGCTTGTTTTTTTATTTTAAGTTGGGCAGGTTTTATGCGGTTTGGGTTACTGGAAACTAACAGTGATATAGGGTAACCTGTAGCGCTGTGTCTTAACTTAAAAGTCCAGCATAAGCTACACGCTAATAAACATGAGCGCTGGTGTCAGGCTGAACACTGACTGAAGTAATAATTCTGACTAGAACAGGTTCTGTAATTACAGCAGCTATGAGAACAAGGAGCAGAACAGCTTGTGCTCGTAGCTGTCCTAGCTAACCCTGCTAGCTGTCTAGCTAACCCTCCTAGCGTTAATGTTTACTCCAGTTTAGACTTCAGTGCTGGCATTTCAAACAGAAATTAATAACGCTCCTTCCAGCTCGCTCTCTGCTTCGTTGTCACTTCTTGTAATTGTTTGGTAATCACACCAAATTTTCATCCCGCTCTACCGACACCAACCGTCACCACAACCGAACTGCGGCGGCGACTGAAGGCTATGACTCGGTGTCCCGCCCCACTCCAGCTGTAATTGGCTAGCATGTTGCCGTCAGTCGTTGATTTGATTGGTTAAATTGTATGATTGACACATCAAAGATAGTACTAAAAGGACGATGGCCACTCCGAGGTAAAAAAAAAAAAAAAGACAGCTTCCAGTCCAGGGCGGGCACAGCTGGCTCACAGGGCGGGCACGGCCCCCCAATGCCCGCCCATGCCGCCGGGTCTGGTCTGGTCCCAGCACCCTCTTCTCGAGAGCCCCAGGAACAAAGTGTGAAGAGTCCCAGGCAAGAAGTGGAAGACGTGTGAGGAGTGGTCTGGCTCACTAGCAGGGCACCCTGCTGAGAGAGGTTCTCTCTGCGTGGGTGTGAAATCCCTCTGCTCACAATCTATTTTGATTCCTCCCCCATGTCACATGTTTCCAATTCAATCTGATTTTATTTTTCTCATCATGGCTTTAATGGCACATCAACACTGAGGATGTATCGTTCTCTCCCTTTTCTCTCCTCTTTTTCTTTCTTTTTTCTCTTCTACCTTCTTGTTTTAGTGTCCATATAACATGAAATACTCCCTGCATTAATAAAGCTTCTTGCATATACACATCAAGCGGAGCACTATGGCGAATGTGATAAGGCTCCGCTTGTGAAAGCAAAAGCTGTTGGGCTCTTTTTGGCATTAAGACAATTCTTAATGCCACACTGCCAGACAGGACTCTAAAAAGAATAAATGTTTTGCCACTTCTTGGAAGGTATGGAATCAGATCAAACTAAAAATTTGTTTATGCTTGAATTGTAAGAAATTAACAGTTTAGATTTGGTCAATATCTTTGCAAGAAATAGACTGCATGAGTTATCAAATAATTAAGTCAGAAATGCGTTCAGGTACAATTTACCTGTGGCCACCCACTTCCTTCTGCTTGGAGTATTTTTGTTTTAGAACAAACAACGCAGTGGCAGCTTTAATCTTTAATTAATGAATTTTATTGTCATCAATGCAGCAAAAACACACTGGTTAAACTTAACAATAAAATTTTCTTTTTGACAGTTCCCAACACATAATGATAAAAATTAAGAACTTAAAAGGCAACAATAAACTTAAAATAACTATTCAAAACCAGTTCAACACTACACGAAAAACCTAAATTGTTCATGATAAAAACAAATAGAATTAGTTTTCACTAAGTGTAGATATTACCAAAGACTGGGAATGTGATCATTTTCCTTTTACTGCAACTAATTATTTATAGTAATTGTGCAAGTTTTTCTTAATTATTTCATTCGCTTTCTCAACAACAGTAAGGAGTAAAACCGTCCCAAATGTGTTTTTAAATTAGTTACGTAAACTTGAAGTAGACCAAAGTAACATGAGTAGAAGAAATTCATATTTGCGCCCCAAGCAAGAAAGTGATACACAATCATAAAAAATATATATATATATAAATATATATATTTGAAAAAAATGTTGTGGAAACTTATTTAAAAAGAAACATTTTAGTCAAAATACTTGACTATGATTTCCAGGGAAAAAACACACCGAAATGCAATGAAATTGTCATTAAAAGCTCGGTATAATCAGTAGATCACTGATAGGCCAGAAGTTTTTCTCCCTTCTCTACTTTAGCTATGATTTCTGCCTTTTCTTTCATTTTCTCCAGAGACTGAAGTCTTTCCTTCCAGCCTGGTTTGGCCTCCTGTTCCTCTCCTTTCATCAGCATGTTGATATATTCTGGAGTGGTAAGGGGTTTTGGGTTCAGGGCTATTTCCTTCAGTCTGTTCAGACACTTTGCAGCCTCTGCAATCAGTTTCACCACATCATACTGTTTAGATTCATAATCAGAAATCAGATTTCTCATCAGCTCCTCCAAAGTCACCTTCTGCCCACAGGCCTTCTCGTATTTTTCTTTTAGCTCCTTCAATGTTCTTTTTTCGTGGATTTCTGTATATTCCCATCTGAAGCTCTGGTTAGAATGTACGTTCCAGAAACATTTCCCTGGACACACTTTACAGTATCCGTCTTGCCCCATTGCATCGCATCCTCTTTTATCCTTATCATTTCGTATGTTACAAGGGTAGTGACAAGTAACATGACACTGGAGACAGTTGGTAATGTACTGTCCAGTGTGAGAAATATCCACTTGTTCAGTTTTTATCACACTGACGTTAAACTCAAAGTTTTCATTCTGTTTGATCTCTGCTTCGTGCTCTTGCAGTTTTTCCTTTGTCATTCTTATTTCCTCAAGCTTGGCTAAGCCGTGTTTAACCTTCTTCTGCAGCTCCTCAGCGATATTTTCCAGATGTTTTCTTTCTTCCAGGACCTCTTTGGTCATTGTCAGTCTTATGGTCCTGATGTGAGTTAGACTATCAAAGAAACTGGCCATGCTCTTTGTCCCCATCTTCCAAAACTCAAAGGTTTTCTCTTCAAGCCCAATCAAGCGTCTTACCTCTGAGAATTTGTTGAAAGCAAACAGCACTGAGTTATTAAATTTGAAGTGAACCGGCAGCCCATCATTGCTTTGAGGAAATGGGACACCGGACACTTTGAGGGCTTCTAGAACTGGCAGTTGCTGCTCATCTGCATACGTCACCAGAACTCTGATGTTTTCTGCCACATCTTTGCCAAATATTGACAGGGCTGAATCAAACACATATCTTTGTGTTGATGTCAGTTCAGTTATAGCGGCCTGAACAACAAAACACACGGCATCAATTTCACCGACACCTTCCTCATTAGTAAAGAGGTCACGCAGCTGCTCTGTGATCTCCTTGTCTCTGTCTACACCTCCAGTGCCTCCAAAGCCTGGAGTGTCAACAATAGTCAGAGAGTAATTCACTCTGAAACCCTCCTGGTGGTAGAGTTTGTACAGCGTGATTTCTGAAGTCTGACCTTGTGACTTTGACTGACCTTCATCCACTAACTTAAACCGAAACGAGTCTTCCCATCTAACACCTAGAACGTAATTTACCATCGTATTGATGACAGTGGACTTCCCAGCACCTGAGGCTCCAAGGACCATGATGTTTCGGTTACAGTTTGTGGATTTTTCTCCAAAACTGAAACTTTTGCAGCCTTTAATGTCAATTTGTTTTGTTTCCACTGGAATTTTGTAAAGTGGGAAACAACCAATTTGTGATGGCAGAAGAGTGCTTTTTTCTTTAACGACATCAGCCAATCGTTTAGCTCCTGGCTTTGAATCAGTGCAGGTCTGATTTGGTCCTATGGTGACTGACTGGTAATAGTCTGAAGCTACTGCAATTAAATCTCTTAGTGGAAGGATGTTGAACCAGTGCAACCAAAGTGTTGCAGTAACAACAGCCAACAAAGTCGTTGTTAGAGGGCTTGACAAAAGGAAAATCGCACTGACTGTTAGTGTTAAGGATCCTGATATTTTAGGATCATCTAAAGCTGAGATGACTACATCTGAAACTATCTTTCCTGTTTTGAGTAAGTCGTTCAGAGTTATAATGTTTTTCCAGAGTAACAAGAGTATCAGAACCACAACAATCAGGACAGTTATTATCAGTGACAAGCACATCTTGGTTGTCAGTCTTGATTCTTCTTTGTTGTCAATCTGCCTGCAGTCAAACCTGAGAAAACAGCAACAAAAATTATACTTTTTGTCTAATTAATTATCAGCTAAGTCCTACAGGTGTATTAAAATATGTTTTCATACACACTGAGAAACCAAGCTGCACAGAAGTTATACATCCTCCATGATTAAGGGCTTTCCTGGTTGAAAGGTTTAAAAGTAATTAAACTTATATTACATATTTCATATATTTCCTAATGTGGGATTTAGTAACAAAAAATAAATTCAATGACAAAAATGATAGGTGATAGGTGCCCCTACTTAAACTCCACTTATCTACTTGTCTGTTCAAAATATATAGGTATGTGCTCTGATGAGGCTCGTTTACCACATTAAATTACTTTTAAGATGTTTAAAATGTTTTCATTGATATGATGTAAGCTTTCAACCTTAAATGCTGTGTTTATTGGCAGTAAGGAAAAATAATTATAATTAACAGAAAAAAAGGCATGGAAACATCAGTCTGCGTTGAAGTATCCCATACAACGTGTTTCTGATGGAGCTATTTAAGTAAGTTAAGTTTTCAATATTATTCTTATATATTGAATATGACTAGATATCTCAGTCCTTTTGTGACTAAATTACAGTTGACCTTCCTTAATATACCCTAATATCTTGGGTATATTAATTAAATAATATTATAATTATATGATAATTATGTTACATGTTACTTAGGGCTGTTATACATATTATTTTCCTATTCTGAATCGGTTCTCATAGATCGATTCATATAATTAAAGATTGATTTAAAAAATGCTTTTTCCACTGTAAACTTAAAAAAATATGTGAAGTCAGGCTGACATTTCTGGCTCACACTCAATGCCAGGAGGTAAATATTTAATGTCATATAATGACATTTAAGATAAGACAAGATTAGATAGTATTCATTGATCTCACAGTGGAGAAATTCACGTGTCACATCGGCTCAATAATCAAAAGAAGGTGCCAAAAGGAGGAAAAGGTGCATAAGGTATATACAGTGTGTCCACATATATACAGTGGATCAAAAAAACTTTAAAAAAAAAGGGAATAAGGCAGAGATTTAAGATGACATATGTACATACAAGGTGACTTATATACATATGGATTTGACGTTGTACATTAAAGTGGTACCAGGTAAAGAACAACAGTGAGGTAGTGAGATAACTACATAACTTCTGTTGAATCTTAATGTGATACTAGTATCAATATGTTACATCACTACACAGTCATGTAATTCAGGTAACCACTAAAAAAGGGTTTTAATACCAGCAATTCAAATTGAGGTCGGATACGAAAGAATCTATTCTAAATCTTAAGAATCAGAACCAAATCCGTCCGTCCGTCTTCTTCCGCTTATCATGGGTCGGGTCGCGGGGGCAGCAGCTTCAGTAGGGAGGCCCAGACGTCCCTCTCCCCGGCCACTTCCCAGGCCAGCCGGGAGACATAGTCCCTCCAGCGTGTCCTGGGTCTTCCCCTGGGCCTCCTCCCGGTGGGACGTGCCCGGAACACCTCACCAGGGAGGCGTCCAGGAGGCATCCTAACCAGATGCCCGAGCCACCTCAACTGGCTCCTCTCGACGTGGAGGAGCAGTGGCTCTACTCTGAGTCCTCCCCGGATGACTGAGCTCCTCACCCTATCTCTAAGGTAGAGCCCAGACACACTACAGAGAAAACTCATTTCAGCCACTTGTATCCGGGATCTCGTTCTTTCGGTCACGACCCAAAGCTCGTGACCATAGATGAGGGTAGGAACGTAGATCGACCGGTAAATCGAGAGCTTCGCCTTTTGGCTCAGCTCTCTCTTCACCACAACGGATCGGTACAGCGCCCGCTTCACAGCAGACGCTGCACCAATCCGCCTGTCGATCTCCCGCTCCATCTTCCCCTCATTCGTGAACAAGACCCCAAGATACTTGAACTCCTCCACTAGGGGCAGCACATCCTCCCCAACACGGATAAGGCACTCTACCCTTTTCCGGTTCAAGACCATGGTCTCGGATTTGGAGGCACTGATTTTCATCCCGGCCGCTTCGCACTCGGCTGCAAACCGCTCCAGCGAGAGTTGTAGATCACGCCCTGATGAAGCCAATAGGACCACGTCATCCGCGAATAGCAGAGACACAATCCTAAGGCCACCAAAACGGATCCCCTCAACGGTACAGGGTCGAATGCCTTCTCCAGATCCACAAAGCACATGTAGACTGGTTGGGCAAACTCCCATGCCCCCTCCAGAATCCTGCTGAGGGTGTAGAGCTGGTCCAGTGTTCCACGGCCAGGACGAAAACCACACTGCTCTTCCTGAATCCGAGATTCAACTATCCGACGGACCCTCCTTTCCAGAACCCCTGAATAGACCTTACCAGGGAGGCTTAAGAGTGTGATTCCTCTGTAGTTGGAACACACCCTCCGGTCCCCCTTTTTAAATAGGGGGACCACCACCCCAGTCTGCCAATCCAGGGGAACTGCCCCCGATGTCCACGCAATGCTGCAGAGCCGCGTTAACCAACACAGCCCCACAACATCCAGAGCCTTAAGGTACTCAGGGCGAATCTCAACCACCCCCGGGGCTCTGCCACCGAGGAGCTTTTTAACAACCTCGGCAACCTCAGCACCAGAGATGGGAGAACCCGACCCAGAGTCCTCAGGCTCTGCTTCCGCAATGGAAGACGTGTTGGTGGGATTAAGGAGGTCTTCGAAGTATTCCGCCCACCGAAACACGACGTCCCGAGTCGAGGTCAGCAGCACACCACGCCCACTGTAAACAGTGTTGGTACTGCACCGCTTCCCCCTCCTGAGACACCGGATAGTGGACCAGAATCGCTTCGAAGCCGTACGGAAGTCTTTCTCCATGGCCTCTCCAAACTCTTCCCACGCCCGAGTTTTTGCCTCGCCGACCAGCCGAGCCG
This sequence comes from Fundulus diaphanus, assembly GCA_037039145.1. NCBI lineage: Eukaryota > Metazoa > Chordata > Actinopteri > Cyprinodontiformes > Fundulidae > Fundulus > Fundulus diaphanus. Next base: position 6,374,596 of record CM073133.1, read on the forward strand.
CCTGCCGCTTCGACTGCCGGTACACATCAGCTGCTTCCGGAGTCCCACAGGCCAAAAAAGCCCGGTAGGACTCCTTCTTCAGCTTGACGGCTTCCCTCACCGCTGGTGTCCACCAGCGGGTTCGAGGGTTGCCGCCGCGACATGCACCGACAACCTTGCGGCCACAGCTCCGACTAGCCGCCTCAACAATAGAGGCGTGGAACATGGTCCATTCAGACTCAATGTCCCCCGCCTCCCTCGGGACGTGTTCAAAGTTCTCCCGGAGGTGGGAGTTAAAGCTCCGCCTCACAGGGGACTCCGCCAGACGTTCCCAGCAAACCCTCACACTACGTTTGGGCCTGCCCGGTCAGACCGGCTTCCTCCCCCGCCATCGGAGCCAACTCACCACCAGGTAGTGGTCGGTGGAGAGCTCCGCCCCTCTGTTCACCCGAGTGTCCAAGACATGCGGCCGCAGATCAGATGAAACGACAACAAAGTCGATCATTGAACTGCAACCTAGGGTGTCCTGGTGCCAAGAGCAAATATGGACACCCTTATGCTTGAACATGGTGTTTGTGATGGACAATCCATGACGAGCACAGAAGTCCAACAACAAAACACCACTCTAGTTCAGATCAGGTGGGCCATTCCTCCCAACCACGCCCCTCCAGGTCCCACTGTCATTGCCCACGTGAGCGTTGAAGTCCCCCAACAGAACGAGGGAGTCCCCAGGAGGGGCACTCTCTAGTACCCCTTCCAAGGACTCCAAAAAGGGTGGGTAATCTGGACTGCTGTTTGGCGCATAAGCGCAAACAACAGTCAGAACCCGTCCCCCCACACGAATGCGGAGGGAGGCCACCCTCTCGTTCACCGGGGAAAACCCCAACGTGCAGGCACCGAGATGGGGGGCAACAAGTATGCTCACCCCAGCTCGGCGCCTCTCACCAGGGGCAACTCCAGAGTGGAAGAATGTCCAGCCCCTCTCAAAGAGACTGGTTCCAGAGCCAGAGCGGTGCGTCGAAGTGAGTCCGACTATCTCTAGTCGGAACCTCTCAACCTCGCGCACAAGCTCAGGCTCTTTCCCCACCAGAGAGGTGACATTCCACGTCCCAAGAGCCAGCTTCTGCAGCCGAGAATCGGAACGCCAAGCCCCCCGCCCTCTACTGCTACCCGTTGCACAATGCACCCGACGCCTTTGGCCCCTCCGACAGGTGGTGAGCCCATCGGAAGTAGAACCAAATCAATTCTTGAAATTTGAATGGATACCCAAGCCTACAGGTCTCTCAAATCAGCACCGACAAATGATATTTAGACAGAGTCCACTAAGATATATTTTTAGTTTTCAACAAAGTTGATGATATAGATATTTTGAGCTTACTGTAGGTAAACAAATGATTGATTAGTTTTTTTAAAGATGAATCACAACAAACCTTGGGTGGGTGTTGGAAATAAAACTTGCAGATTCAAAGGATTTCAAAGTGTTTGTATCTCTGCTCTTGTTCTGACAAATTCCTGAAAACACGAAAGCAATTAGAACCTATTAAAGTTTTCCTGTTGTGCTTTGAATGTACATTATGTTTAAGTATCTCTAAATGAAATCAGGGCCATTGTTGAAACATAAAATTACATTTAATATATATATAGACAATACATCAAATACACAAAAAGCAAAGCAAATAAGGTTTTAATTGCTTTTTTAGAAGAGGAATGATCACCAAATCAGTTTGATTCAAAAGTGCTTAAAGTTTAAATTAAAAAAGTCTAACATGCATATTCATTGTGGGAGGAAATTTGATCACAAAGTAGATTTAGGCTGTGGTGAGAAGTGTTGAACCAAAGCATTACTTTCACAAAAGTTCATTAATGCATTTATAAAAAGAAGTTGCATGGATTAAAATAAGTCGTACAAACCTTAATCGATATTTCTCCCCAGGTTCAGGTTCTGCAGGGTGCTGAGTTGTGCTAAACTGGGTCAATTAAAAAAAGTTTGAAAATTAGTCACAGTTGGGATGTGATTTTATAAGATATGTTAAACAAGATTGATGACACATGCCCTACAACGTTTAGATGTCTGGTTCAACATGACAATAAACAGGTTATTTGAAACAAGTGTGCTGGCAGAGACACATCTAAAGGCAGCCATGTCCAACATAATGTTGAAATAAACAAAATTCATAATTTTGCAAAAAAACCTTACCTGGAGGTCTTCTTCAGAGAAAATGAAGGAATGTACTGTGATGGTTTACAGTTGCTTCTGTTTATATAGAAAGACTTGCAGAGACACACCTACTTTTACTCAAAATGAAACAAAAATCTCCAGACCTAAACTGGCTCTCATTCAACTTTATTAAGAAATATGTAAAACCTGGCCTTTCCCCGAGGAAGTGAAACAATAATTTACTTCCTTTTAGGTAGAACTTCACAAAGCATATAATTAAGTTACCTTTTATCACAAAACTTATCTGGCTCTGCAGAAAAGAGTTCAGAAGAGTGGTTAAGTCTTAAGAATAAAACAAATGATGGATAAACTTAGAGGATGAATTCTGAGGAGACATTATTATACTAACATCTAAATGTGAGGATTGGATAGAAAGGTTTAAATGAGGAAAGTGGTTTCAGTTGTGTGTGTATGTTTAAGTTTGTGAAAAGTGTTTTCTTGTGCAGTATAAATCCATCCATCCATTTTCCTAAACGCTTATCCCTGTTGGTGTCGTGAGGGGTGATGGTGCCTTTCTCCAGCTGTCTGCATTATAAATAAAAAAGGTAAAGGATATTCATTCAGTTGACCATTTTCAGGATAAATTATTAGTTCAAGAATACTAAATTGCCCAGAATATTTTTGCTTTTCATTCAAATGATTAATAGCATTTTTCTGAATTGTTTGAAAACTGTAGTATGTGGACTTTACCAGGAAGAACAAATATTTGCTGAGCAATGGGGAAAACTCTGGACTGTCTGGTTTGTATCTGTGCAAGGCATCTCAATAATAACTTCCTTGACCTGTTTTTTACTGTTTGATGAAAATAAGCCTACATAGTCAGTGAGATATAAAACAGTTAAAATGGATGATGCAAAATGTACAACCTACTAATTAAAAATACAATTTAAAGATAAAATTATTTTAATGCTAGCTATGATAGGTCAAGAATCAAGAAGACTTTATTGTCAACATGTATTGCCATGGTGAAATTACCTTTCACCAGCAGACCAGTTTAGGATGTAAAGAAAAATGAAAAAAAAAAAAAAAAATAGCACGTGACTTGGCACTCATGCACAGCATACTTAAGATTTTTTTTGTTTTTGTGTTTTTCTTACACCAGAGCAGGGATTCCCAAAGTGTGGTGCACGTGAGCTGCCACTAGGGGGTGCGCGAGCTGAACACTGTAATGGCGGTCTGACAGTGTTTTTCCCCATACCATAAAGACATGTAAATAAGCATTTCCTTTGTAAAGATTAAGATCAAAAACTGTAAATTTAATCAATAAATTAAAATGTATTGTAATGATCTGTATTAGACTTTATTGCTAAGTGCTGTTGCACACTTACTGTTTCTTTAAGTTAGGTTGTTTTGGGTTTATACTGGAAGAAATGTGTGTCTTCCCGGGAGAGGAGTGGTGGTTTGGGGAACAAACCACCACTCCTCCACTCAAAGCTGTTCCGTTCTGTTAGTCCTAAAATAAGGTGTTAGTAGCAAAACATCAGTCTGGTGCTTGGGTATCATAATGGAACGTTACAGTATTCGCACGGAAAATTATTTATTTAAAAGAAATCTTCCACGCTTCATATTAAGATGAAATATACACATTGTGCTGTATAAGAGCACCTGACTTGTGGCTTCTGTTTCAATCATTCCCACAAATATGCTCAGTTGGCTGAAATCAGGGAAACTATCATGCAGCTGAGACGTCTAAGGTCAAAGTTAGTGATGAAGGAGGAATCAAGAGAGCTAGAGGAATCGGAGGCAACAGAGGAGAGAATTGCAATGGATCCGGGAGAAGAAAATGAAAGAGAATAAGAAAATCTCTCTTTCTCTCTCCTGACTTTACGCCGTTTACGTTTGTTACGTCGTCGGCAGAGGAAAATTTTAATTTGGGCCAAAAGATTAATTTACAAGATTATATTGAGTGACTGGATCTCTCTATCGATCGCACAGCGCCTACAAACAGCTCTGCCCATGGTGCTGTGACTCTGAACAACCACATCATCATCGATGCTGTCTCTTTCTACATTTCAGACCTCCCGCTGCCATCAGGCAATGCTCTCCCTTCACTCCTCTGGTCTTCACCACCAGTGTCAGGACCCCGGGGAGGAAGACTTTTCTAATCATAAAATAATGATCCATGCTCATAGACATTTGCAGCGTTCACGTCTTCTGCCGGGGTCCGAGCACGAAAGACATTTACTAATATGTCTCAATAAATCTGTCTAATTGCTTCTTTTTGTTTGTGTGAGTCTCTCCAGATTGAATTGATGTATTCACTTGATACAACTAAATGTTGGTCTCACAACCAGCGGCTGTTTCGATGTTTTATGTTTTGAACTGCCTTGCTGGTGAAATGTGCTACACAAATACACTTGACTTTACTTGACATTCAGTTAAATGTTTTTGAAGCGTTATTGAATGTTCCAATTACTGCCAGTAATGTTCGATTGACTAATAATCTGTCAAGTGAAAGCATGTTTTTTATGAGATGGGAAAATAATTGTTACAAGAAATAACCCTGTTCCACAGATACAAAACCAACAGGAACTTCAGAGATGCATTACTAAGATAAACATCTTCTTCCTGCTGTACTTGCTGAACCAGGCGCTTTGTTTTCATTTTCATATTTCTGCAAATCATGGTCCAGGTTATTCAAAGTCAATCATCAATGTTGTCTCTTTCTAAATTTCAGGTCTCACACTGTCTCTGCCATCAGGCAATGCTCTCCCTTCTCTCCTCTGGTCTTGCTGCTCAAATGTGCTACACAAATAAACCTGACTTGACTTGACATTGAATGAAATGCTTTAGAAGCTTTATTGAATGTTCTAATTAATGCCAGTAATGTTTGATTGACTAATAATCTGGCAAGTGAAAACGTGTTTTTAGTGAGATGGGAAGATAATTGTTAGATGAATAATCATGTTACACAGATACAAAACCAACAGGAACTTCAGAGATGTGTTACTGAGATAAAAAGATGAAATCTTCTCCCTGTTGTATATGCTGAACCAGATGAACCAGGAAGACAAACCTTGTGTTTTTATAGAGAACAGATTGTCACGGCTGTTGACGTCATATTTGTGTTTCCTTCTTTTTTCCTTTCTCATTTCTAAGTAGGCTGCATGTTCCTGTAGAAAGACACGCCTACTTCCTGCTTTCTAGGGTGCTGACTTCAATCCCCTCTATTGGTTCCCTCAGTTCCACCTCAACCAATGGCTCGTCACCACCTACAATCACCTCCTGCTCATAAGGAGAGCCAACCCGTTGATTGAGGCAGCTTGTCACAGCCAGTTGACTTGTGTGCCTCGTGTGAATGAGAAATTGTTTGTTAGCTAATGTATTTGTGCCTAGTGGAGTGGCTCATTTAAGTTTATGGTTACCCATTTTAGTTTGTTTAGTAGCCTGTGCCAGTATCTTTTGTTGTGTTTGCTTTTGTGCATTTATTACCTTGAGGCCAAGAAGAGGGTGGAATTAGGGCCAGAGTTCTTACTGACTGCCACACTGAGTTTTTCTATGTTAGTCTCATTAGGTGTAGTGGGTGCTGTGCTCTCTGTGTTTTTTAGTAAGAATCTCCTCCGTTTAAATGTATAGTTAGGCATAATCCTCCTTTTGAGGATCTCTTTTATTTAATTTGGTTTGTTATTTTCACAGCACCCTCATCCACCCTCCTTTTGTTTGTTTATTGCTTGCACCTCTTGTTATCAAATAAATTATAATTTTATAATTTACCGGTTTCTGCCTATATGTTCATGACCCCACTTCCCTAGACCAACAGGGGGTCGTGACATATATGGGGGCTCGTCCGGGAGCGCTCTTTCTAGAGGAATCCCGATCGGCATTAACTGGGTTTTGGTAACAGTGGAGTGACTAGCTTGACAGTAACGAGGTACAGCTTGCCTGATTCAGGGAATCATGGCCGCTGCACGGTTTGAGTTGGAGGTCTTTCTAAAACAGCCCTCAGTAGAGCAATTTAATATGTGTCGGAAAGATGAGCTACTCCAGTTAGCAGCCCACTTTGACATCTCGGTTCGCAAAACAATTCTTAAGAAAGAATTGAAACCTATGCTATTGTTAGCATTAGTTGAGAGGGGAATACTTGTAGTGCCAGAACCGCCTGAGAAAGTGCTCATGTCCCCAGTTGCTGGTCCAGCTGCCAAAGGGGAGGTTACGCCTACCCCTGACCCTGCTACAGACGTAGCGGACTCAGACAAAGTAGATAGAAGGCCAGCAACGCCATTCACGCTGCCCAAGTTTGATCCCACCTCTGGCAGCAGTGCTCGTTCACTAGGAGAAGCACGGATCAAGGTACGCCTTGCCCGTCTCCAGTATGAGGCACAAGACAGAGAACGTCAGAGGCAACTCCAGCTTGAAGTGAGGAGACTGGAGATTGAGGCTGACCAGGTGGTGAGACTGCGGAAGTTGGAGCTAGAAAGCGCCAACGCAGCTATGGCTGGTGGGGCTGCGGGTTCTGGTGGTACAACTTCTCTCCCCTACTCATCCAAATTGGACTCGGTAAGTCCCGGATTCGATGTTGGCAAAAATATTGCTTTGGTACCAGTGTTCCGAGAGGCTGAAGTGGACTCTTACTTCCAAGTTTTTGAGCGAATAGCTTCAGCATTAAAATGGCCGCCGGAGGTCTGGTCATTATTGTTGCAGTGCAAGTTGCAGGGAAAAGCTCAGGAGGCTATAGCTGCTCTTTCTGTTGAGGACAGTGCAGACTATGAAAAAGTTAAGTCTGCCATTTTGCAAATTTATGAGTTAGTGCCCGAAGCTTATAGGCAAAGGTTTCGGTCACATAAGAAGCCGGCAACGCAAAGCTACACAGAGTTTGCCAGAGAGAAAGCCATTCTTTTCGACCGGTGGCTTGCGTCATCTAGTGTGGTTGAGTTCAGTTCACTTAGAGAACTATGTCTGGTAGAGGAGCTTAAACGGTGCCTACCTGAACGCATAGTGATGTACTTAAATGAACAAAAAGTTTTAACATTGTCTGCTGCAGCTACGTTAGCAGATGAGTACATGCTAATTCACAAATCAGCATTTCCCCAGGTTGTAGGAGGTTCCCGTCATGTAAATCTACCTCAGCCTAGCCCTCCCAGGAATTCCAGTCCGAAGGAAGAAGAGCGCCGTTGTTATTATTGCCATAACAGTGGACATGTCATTGCTGACTGTGTGATTTTGAAACGCAAAGACCAGTTGTTTTCGCGTGGGTCTCAGCCCAAAGGTGTCGGGTTAATTAATGATTTACAAAATCCTCAGTTAAAATGTGCTGACCAAACCGAGATTGATGCCTGTTTTCGCCCGTTTGTACTCAAAGCACTGATTTCACTGACAGGATTGCCAGCAGACCAACAGTCTGTTAAAGTTTTACGAGATACCGCCTGTTCCCAATCAGTTGTGTTAGCTTCGGTGCTACCTTTTTCAGTTGCATCTGCCTGTGGATTCCGGTCTGTCTTAAGGGGCATTGAAATGGGATATGTGCCTCGTCCTGTACATAAGGTGCACATTGAGTCGGATCTAGTCAGTGGGTTTTTCCCAGTAGCAGTGTGTGATGAGCTTCCCATTCAGGGTGTGGTGTTGCTCATGGGAAATGACATAGCCGGGGGTAAAGTTACTCCAACGTTGAAAGTTTTGGATGTACCAAGGGACCCTGACAGCAGCATGGAGTCCCCCAAAGTATTTCCAGTCTGCGTCGTTACTCGTGCGCGGGCACGGCAGATGATGCGTGATGATGAGTCTGATATTCCGCTAGCTGAAACAGTATTTTGTAAGCCTTTTCAGACAGCTGATTCATCTCCCGTGAAGGAGCCAGCGTCAGTGGAGAGTGAGATGGAATCGCCCTCTTCCTCCCCACCATTGCCAGCTACGAGAGAACGCTTGGCTGAGGCTCAGAGAGAGGATCCAACCTTACAAGCCTGTTTCAGGAATGTGGTGAGTGACAACAATGCAGCAAGTGGTGAAAAAGTAGCATATTATCTAGAAGATGGTGTGCTAATGCGGCGATGGTCTTCAGGTGTAGCTTCTGATACAGATTGGCAAAGTGTGTATCAGATTGTAGTACCTTCAGTCTACAGACAACATGTATTATCTGTCGCTCATGAAAGTAAATGGTCCGCCCACTTGGGGGTCACTAAGACTTATCAGTCAGTGTTAAGACATTTCTTCTGGCCTGGGTTGAAGACAGATACAGCTACATTTTGCCGTAGTTGTCACATATGTCAGGTGACAGGGAAACCAAACCAAAACGTTTCCCCCGTCCCTCTACATCCTATACCTGTGATTGAGGCACCTTTTGGCAGAGTGATTATCGACTGCGTAGGTCCATTGCCACGTACTAAGAGCGGTAACCAATATCTGTTTACTATTATGTGTGCGGATACTCGCTTCCCTGAGGCTGTCCCTCTTCGGAATATCACTGCAAAGAGCATAGTTAGGGCTCTAACTAAATTCTTTTCAACTTTCGGTTTACCCCGGGTAGTACAGTCGGACCAAGGATCTAATTTCCAGTCCAGATTATTTAAACAAGTACTAGGGACACTAAATGTACGGCATGTTTTGTCATCTGCTTACCATCCTGAGTCACAGGGTGCATTAGAACGATGGCACCAGACGTTAAAGTCGATGCTTAAGAAATATTGCCATGACAATGGTACTGACTGGGATGAGAGCATCCCCTTCGTTTTGTTCGCAGCACGTGACGCGGTACAGGAGTCACTTGGATTCAGCCCTGCCCAGCTTGTGTTTGGACATGTTCCCCGTGGTCCCCTGCAAACATTGCATGACCAGTTTCTGTCTTTGAAGTCTGCTCCTGCACAAAATGTACTCGATTATGTAAGTCAGTTCCGCGAGCGATTGCACAGAGCTAATACCCTCGCTAAGCAAATGCTAACTACAGCACAAACCGTTATGAAACGAAATTATGATCGTTCCACTGTTGAACGTGACCTCAGTGTTGGAGACAAAGTGCTGGCGTTACTTCCGGTACCAGGTACTGCATTGTCCGCCAAATTTTCAGGGCCCTATGAGGTACACAAAAGACTCAGTGACACAGATTATGTGATAAGCACTCCTGAGCGGCGTAGGAAAACCCGTGTTTGTCACATTAATATGCTAAAACTTTATCATGTTAGGAAAAATGACTCAAACTCCCAGGGTACTGCTGTGGAGCTCAAATCGGACCCAACTGGTGCAAAGCCTCGGTCCGGAGTAGTAGCTGCAGTTGTAACTGACACTCTGCCTGTATCAGATACCGATGACTTGCGGCCGCGTTGCCCCATCTACCCAGGTACTCGCCTCCCTAACTCAGAGGCGATTGAGGCATTACCTACCTGCTTACCACATCTATCCCCTGCTCAAAGGCAAGAAGTTATAGGTTTAGTTACTCAGTTCCCGAGTTTATTCAGTGACATTCCAAGGAGAACCAAAGTTTTAAAACACAATGTTGAACTTACCAACCCTCGACCCATTAAGCAGCACCCTTACCGCGCAAATTCCATGAAGCGTGAGGTAATGAAAGGAGAAGTAGAGTACCTCCTTCAACATGGCCTTGCCAAACCTAGCTCTAGTCCATGGAGTTCCCCATGTCTTCTAGAAAGCAAGGCTGACGGTTCACCAAGATTTATCACAGACTTTAGAAAAGTTAATGCTGTCACTGTGCGTGATTCATATCCTCTGCCGCGGATGGAAGATTGCATTGATACCCTCGGTACAGCAGTGTTTGTGAGCAAACTAGACCTCTTAAAAGGGTACTGGCAAGTGCCTCTTACTGAGCGTGCTTCTGAGGTCTCAGCCTTTGTGACTCCTGATGATTTCTTGCAGTACACTGTAATGCCCTTTGGAATGTGTAACGCTCCGGCTACTTTCCAGAGGTTAGTTAACACAATATTAGCTGGGGTTAAAAACTGTAATGCTTACCTAGATGACCTCATTGTTTACTCAGATACTTGGGAGAGTCACATGTCTTCCCTCTCTGAAGTACTTTCTTGCCTTGATCAAGTCAACCTTACCATAAACCTAGCTAAATGTGAGTTTGGGAAAGCCACTTTGACCTATCTAGGCCGTCAAGTCGGTCAAGGTCAAGTTCGTCCAGTTGAGGCAAAAGTAGAAGCTATTACTTCAAGTCCAGTTCCAACCACTCGTAAAGCATTGCGCTCATTTCTCGGTCTGGCAGGTTATTACAGAGCATTTTGTAGGAACTTCTCGTCTGTGGTCGAACCGTTAACCAGGTTGCTTAGCCCTAAAACAGACTTTGTGTGGACCCCGGAATGTCAAATCGCATTCGATAGTGCTAAGTCTCTCCTCTGTCACGCTCCTGTCCTGGCTGCCCCAGACTTTTCCAAGCCCTTTAAGCTGGAGGTGGATGCCAGTGCCGTAGGAGCTGGTGCTGTGCTTTTGCAGGAAGATGTAGAGGGTATAGACCATCCTGTATGTTACTTCTCAAAGAAGTATAACCGCCATCAGCTTAACTATTCAACCATCGAAAAAGAAACCCTTGCTCTGTTGTTGGCCTTACAGCATTTTGAGGTCTATGTCGGTTCCAGTTCTTTGCCAGTGGTAGTTTACACAGACCACAACCCACTTGTGTTTTTATCTCGAATGTATAACCATAATCAGAGGCTCATGAGGTGGGCATTAATTGTACAAGAATACAATCTGGAGATGCATCATAAGAAAGGTTCAGAAAACATTATTGCAGATGCCTTATCTAGACTACATTCATGAATTAAAAAAAAGGGGTGGTTAAGTCTAGACTTTTCAAATTTACAAACTGGGGAGTTTGTGTTTATGGGGGGGAGTGTCACGGCTGTTGACGTCATATTTGTGTTTCCTTCTTTTTTCCTTTCTCATTTCTAAGTAGGCTGCATGTTCCTGTAGAAAGACACGCCTACTTCCTGCTTTCTAGGGTGCTGACTTCAATCCCCTCTATTGGTTCCCTCAGTTCCACCTCAACCAATGGCTCGTCACCACCTACAATCACCTCCTGCTCATAAGGAGAGCCAACCCGTTGATTGAGGCAGCTTGTCACAGCCAGTTGACTTGTGTGCCTCGTGTGAATGAGAAATTGTTTGTTAGCTAATGTATTTGTGCCTAGTGGAGTGGCTCATTTAAGTTTATGGTTACCCATTTTAGTTTGTTTAGTAGCCTGTGCCAGTATCTTTTGTTGTGTTTGCTTTTGTGCATTTATTACCTTGAGGCCAAGAAGAGGGTGGAATTAGGGCCAGAGTTCTTACTGACTGCCACACTGAGTTTTTCTATGTTAGTCTCATTAGGTGTAGTGGGTGCTGTGCTCTCTGTGTTTTTTAGTAAGAATCTCCTCCGTTTAAATGTATAGTTAGGCATAATCCTCCTTTTGAGGATCTCTTTTATTTAATTTGGTTTGTTATTTTCACAGCACCCTCATCCACCCTCCTTTTGTTTGTTTATTGCTTGCACCTCTTGTTATCAAATAAATTATAATTTTATAATTTACCGGTTTCTGCCTATATGTTCATGACCCCACTTCCCTAGACCAACAGGGGGTCGTGACAAGATGAACAGAAAAAGGAGGAGGCTGTCTGAAGAAGCAAACCCCTCTGTGAAAGATAAAAGCTCCATCCTGTCCCCTAACCTTTAAACTCTCCTTAAGCCTGAGGAGGACCCAGCTCTCGACTACCACTCTAAATTATTCCCACACATCGACAGAGAAAGGAGATAATAAAGTTCTAACAATGCTTTATGTGAACCCTGATTAACCTCACATCTCTGCAAACACTTCCTGATGGAGACATGGCACATTTACAGCACCAATAATTTGTTCATTAATATGCATTGTTCCTTCCGGCGGCACCTAGAGAGGCTGCGGCTACCTACAGCTCCCAAGAACCTGCGAGCATTTCTATAAAAATATGCCGCCTAACATGCTACAAACTATACATCGACCCAGTAGATCAGTACTTGACCGCTAACGCCTGCTGGAGTTACGGTCATCAAGTGTTTTTGGACTCGTAACTACAACTACTCTTGATTGTTTACGTGTCTTCGGAGTGCTTCGGGCACAAGTCCCAGAAGCCCACAACACAGCAGACTCGCCGAGCAGCACACGCCAGAGGCGAAGCAAGCGAAGGCGGTGTGACCGGCGGCGGAAGCGTGGCTGTCGAGGTGGGCTAACAGCTAAGCTGAAAGCAAACCCCTACAAAACGCTGCTTCCTTCCATCCTGCTCTTCAAAGTCCGCTCACTGGACAACAAAATAGATCATCCACAACTCAAACTCTCTGCAAAGAGGGAGTTTGGAAACTGCTGCGCTCTCATCTTGACGGAGACATGGCTTACCTCATCGATCCTGGACAACGCCATCAGCCTGGAGGGGCTCGCTACATTCCGCACCAACAGAAACAGCTGTCCTAGCAGTAGGTCCCGAGGGGGCGGGCTGTGTGTTTACATCACCGACTACTGGTGTAAAAATGCTAGATCGGTCACCAGCTACTCCGGACATAGAGCTTTTGACTGTTAACTGCAGACCTTACTACCTGCCCAGGGAGTTTGCTGTTGTTAGCATCACTGCTGTTTACATGCCTCCCAGCACAAATACTGAAGAGGCTATGAGTGTTCTCTATCGGACTATCACTGAGCTGCAATCTGCGCCCACGGGAGGGTGTTTTCATCAGGGGCGATTACAGAATACAACATGCCCCCCCCCCCCCCCCCCGCGCCCCCGGTGGGTGTAGTTGACAGTTGACTTCCTTAATGGACTAAATAACTTCTTTGGGAGGTCTGAGACACCAAACAGCATTTCAGACGTGAAGGCTGTTCCCCATCAGTGAAGAGGAGGCACTCTGCCTTGACACAGCTGACGTGTGGAGGACTCTGAGGAGAGTCAACCCGCAGAAGGCCCCAGGCCCCGACAACATGCTGCCCGCTGCAGGTCCACCAGGGTCTGCAACAGCTTTTCCCTGCTACCATCAGACTGCTGAACTGTTGAAGTCCAACTGGACTCTGCATCACACCTGCACCATAATGTTCCACTACCAACGTTGCCAAACTTTTAAAATTTATTTAAATCTACATAACTAAACGTTTTCTGCATTTTCGCACCATATTATTTAGCATCGCACTGAACTTTTTCATAATAATGCCTTTTTGCACCATTATCTCTGAGCCTAAAATCTGATCACTGCTGCACTTTATATTGTAATGTTTTCTTATTCCAACTGCAATCTCACTACTCTGTCGTAAGCTGTATGCAACGAAATTTCGTTCTGTATGCACCCTGTACATACAAAACTCTAAGTCTAAGTCTAACATAACTGGGCGGATTTTCAAGGAATGTGCAGGTCAATTGGCTGGTGTCCTCACAGACATTTTTAACACCTCGCTGGACCAAGCCACAGTGCCAGCATGCTTTAAGTCTGCCTCCATCATTCCGGTCCCAAAGAAACCTCAAGTCACCTCATTTAATGACTACCGGCCTGTTGCACTGACTCCTATCATGATAAAGTGCTTTGAAAGGCTGGTAAAGGAACACATCGTCTTCAGACTCCCCCCAACATTCGACCCGTTCCAGTTTGCCTACCGGAGGAACCGCTCTACTGAGGACGCCATCTCCTCTGCTCTTCACCTGAGCCTGGCACACCTGGAGGAGAAGAACACGCACGTGCGGATGCTGTTCCTGGACTTCAGTTCAGCGTTTAACACCATCATCCCACAGCATCTGGTAGGAAAACTGGAACATCTGAGTTTCAGCATGCCCCTTCACAACTGGCTGCTAGACTTTCAACAGACCTCAGTCGGTCCGGGTCGGACAGAACACCTCTGATGTCATCACACTCAGCACGGGCTCCCCTCAGGGCTGCGTCCTGCCTGCTCTTTTGAACATTTGGCTTTCCAGGTAAAGAGCCCGATACGAACCATGTTTCTGAATGTTTACAGGCCTCCTAAGTCCACATCAAACTTTTTTTATGATTTTAGTGACCTCCTATCTGTGATATGTGTTGATTATGACTGTTTAATTATTGTGGGAGACTTCAACTTTCACGTTGACAACTCTGAAGACAGAAGTGCAAAAGAACTGTGTGACACACTTAGAAACTTTGATTTAACTCAACAAGTTAAAGAGCCAACACACAAGCAGGGACATATTTTAGACCTGATCATCACTAAAGGTCTAAAAATTTCACAGGTCAATGTAACTGATGTTGCCCTATCTGATCACTTTTCTGTTACCTTTGAAAGCATCATTTCCAGTGACTCATTTTGCCAAAGGGACATCATAAGAAAACGCACCATTAAGGACAATGCCACAGAAACTTTTATTCAAGCTTACTCTGCTACTTCAACCTTGGGCTGCAACTCAGTAGATGAGCTAGTAGCTAACTTTCAGTCTAAAGTCTCAGACATCATTGACTGCATTGCTCCAGTTAAAGTGAAAGTTTTTTCTGGGAAGAAAAAATCTCCTTGGAAAAATGCTCCAGCAGTTAGAGGTGAAAAAAGGGAATGTAGGAAAGCTGAACGCAGGTGAAGAAAGAACAGACTCCAGGTTCACTACGACATCTATAAAGAGAGACTTTACAGATATAACTTACAATTGAAAAATGCAAGAGAATCTTTCTTCTCTGAGATCATCAAGAAAAAAATTAATAATGCTCGTGTCTTATTTTCCACAGTCAACAGGTTAACAAATCCTCCTGTGTCCGTGACTTCTGAACTCCACTCCACCAGGGCCTGCAATGAATTTTCTAACTTCTTTACTGAGAAAATCCTAAAGATTAGACGATCAGTTTGTACATCCATATCAACACAAGAACCAAAGCTGGATCCAACTGAAACTTATCCTGACAAAATGTCCCAATTCAGCCAAATAAACTTCAAAAGCTTAGAGCAGATCATTCAACAGCCAAGTTCCTCCTCCTGCTGCCTTGATGTTCTACCCACAGCTTTCTTTAAGAAAGTTTTGCCTGTCATAGCGTCTGAGTTGACTCAGATAATAAACATGTCCCTTCTGTCAGGTGTTTTCCCCCAGTCCCTAAAATAAGCAATTATCAAACCACTGCTGAAAAAGAACAATTTAGACAAACTACTACTCCAGAACTACAGGCCCATCTCAAACCTCCCCTTTATCAGTAAGATTATTGAAAAAGCTGTATTTCAACAATTAAACACCTTCTTATCAATGACCAGCCGCTTTGACGTTTTCCAGTCTGGCTTCCGTGCTCACCACAGTACAGAGACCGCCCTTATCAAGGTGTTTAATGACATCCATATAAATACAGACTGTGGAAAAACCACCGTGCTGGTATTATTGGATCTTAGTTTAACATAAGATGTTAAACTGGTTTCAAAAGCTCTAAGCACCAAATGTTTTCTCAACAATAAACAAACTCAGTCCCCTCTATTACTAACCTCAGTACTTTGCTAATCTGAATTATTATGAGTTAATCAAGTATCACCTTTTGTGTTTAATTTGATTGATTGGGCTTTAGATAGGAATTGTCCTGGGTTAGCCTAATTAAAAAAATGTATCTGAATCTTTCAGATACTCTGCCAGGAGAACTTATGAAAGTGTATAAATGGAGGAGATGTTGTCTCCAGCATTAATAAACACTTTGTGGTGTCAAGGCATTCTAACATCAGTTACATAACATAATTTACTCACACAGACAAACAGCTGTTAGAGATTATCAACCTGTGTTTAACATACACACCCACAAGACTGAACAACCATGTAACAAGCAAACACAAGCCCTTTTATTTGATAATTCCCATTTACACAGAAATGTGATTCATTTTCTAAGGTTGAATCATAAGGTCAATATAATGCAGGCTCCAGCTGGAGCCAGAAGACCTGAGTGGTCTGGAGGGTTGATACACTGATAACAAGTCTGTGATGTATTTAGGTGCTAAGCCATTCAGGGATTTATAGACTAACAGAAGGATTTTTAAAGTCTATTCTCTGAGATCCAGGGAGCCAGTGGAAGGACTTCAGAACCGGGTCCATGTTCTCTATGTTCTTAGTCTTAGTGAGGACGCAGGCAGCAGCGTTCTGGATCAGCTGCAGCTGTCTGATCCACTTTTTAGGCAGACCTGTGAAAACACCGTTGCAGTGATCAGTTTGACTAAAAATAAACGCATGGATTAGTTTTTCCAGATCATTAATCCTGGAAATGTTCTTCAGGTGATAGAAAGCCGATCTTGTAATTGTCTTCAGATGCTTTTGGAGGTTCAGGTCTGAGTCCATCACTACTCCCAGGTTTCGGGCCTGATCTGTGGTTTCTAGCTGAAGCAGCTGAAGCTGTGTGCTAACTTTTGATCTCTCCTCTATTGGTCCAAATATTATTACTTCAGTTTTGTTTTTATTCAATTGAAGAACATTTTGGCACATCCATGTATTGATTTCTTCTAGGCATTTACTCAGTGCCTGAACTGATCCATAGTCAGCTGGTGATATGGTGATGTAGAGCTGTGTGTCGTCTGCATAGTTATGGTAGCTGATGTTGTTGTTTTTTATGATCTGAGCCAGAGGGAGCATGTAGATATTGAACAGGAGGGACCCAGAATGGACCCTTGGGGAACCCCACATGTGATTTTTGTCATTTCTGATGTAAAGTTACCTACTGATACAAAAAAAGTCCTTTAAGTAGGATTTAAACCAGTGGAGAGCTGTACCAGAGAGACTGACCCAGTTTTCCAAGCGCTCTAACAGGATGGAGTGATCGACAGTATCGAATTCTGCACTGAGGTCCAGTAGAACCAGCACGGTGGTTCTTCCACAGTCTGTATTTATATGGATGTCATTAAACACCTTGATAAGGGCGGTCTCTGTACTGTGGTGAGGAAACCTGACTGGAAAACGTCAAAGCGGGTGGTCGTTGTTAAGAAGGTGTTTAATTGTTGAAATAGAGCTTTTTCAATAATCTTACTGATAAAGGAGGTTTGAGATGGGCCTGTAGTTCTGGAGTAGTAGTTTGTCTAAATTGTTCTTTTTCAGCAGTGGTTTGATAATTGCTGTTTTTAGGGACTGGGGGAAAACACCTGACAGAAGGGACGTGTTTATTATCTGAGTCAAATCAGACGCTATGACAGGCAAAACTTTCTTAAAGAAAGCTGTTGGTAGAACATCAAGGCAGCAGGAGGAGGAACTCAACTGCTGAATGATCTGCTCTAAGCTTTTGTGGTTTATTTGGCTGAATTGGGACATTTTGTCAGGATAAGTTCCAGGTGGATACAGTTTTGGTTCTGGAGTTGGTGTGGATGTACAAACTGATCCTCTAATTTTTAGGATTTTCTCAGTAAAGAAGTTTGCAAATTCATTGCAGGCCCTGGTGGAGTGGAGTTCGGAAGCCACTGACACAGGAGGATTTGTTAGCCTGTCGACTGTGGCAAATAAGGCACAAGCATTATTAATGTTTTTCTTAATGATCTCAGAGAAGAAAGATTCTCTTGCATTTTTCAATTGTAAGTTATATCTGTAAAGTCTGTCTTTATAGATGTCATACTGAACCTGAAGTCTGTTCTTTCTCCACCTGCATTCAGCTTTTCAGGAACAAAATGTACAAAAACAGGAGGAGCCTTTTCTGGAGAAACAAACCCTTCTATCCTGTCCCCTAACCTTTAACCTCTCCTAAAGGCTGAGGAGTACTCAGCTCTCCTCTCTCGTTCTAAATTATCCTATGACATACACAGGAAGTACTGGGATTGTACCCTATTTATAGAGACAAATTGTTTGATTTGACAGATAAAAATTAAACCTCGCTAAGGAATCTGCTGAAAAATTGAAGTGTGTTAGCTTGCTCAGAAAAACCTGATAGTTGACCCAGTTGAACACTTTCTTGAGATTCTTGAGATCTGTCTCTTTAAAAAGCTGGTATCAATACTATGCGCATCCCCAACTTTTGAGTTTTTAAGATTAGAGAAGAACATATCCACCTCTGCCACTGTATATATACCTACATATATACATATATATATATATATATATATATATATATATATATATATATATATATACATACATACATACATACACACACACATCTCCGATGTCCTAAAAGATCACGATTTTCAGAGATGTTCTGATCTGTGTGTCAGTGTGTTTATTGTTTTTGCTGATCTTCATTTTCACCAACTACTGGCCATTTTTGAAACATAACATACTTTTCGCACACATGTACCCATATGACATGTTGTTCAGAAACACTAACACGCTCTTCAACATCTGTAACAGGTTTAAGTATTACACCAATACATATACTAAAATTGCCAAGTCAAATAAGGAATTCTCAATTGATATACCTGGTATAAGTCACTGTTTTTCTAATATTAGAAGATAATAATATTGGGTAGAGTTGATCGAGGAAGGACTGATAAAAATATATCAAGCACTGTACAATATTCTGTTTAGTATACAGAATAATGTATATAGACCAGTTCATTGTTATTGTTTTGATCCGGGTAAGACGAACACAATGGCGGACGCAAACAAAGAAACTGACGAGTTCTCCACGTATTTTTGTTCTTTAGATATCGTATCACAACATCGTTATAAGAGTAAGTTGATGGTTGATGGTATCAGATTGCCAGATCCATACAGCAAAAGCCTGAAGGGATGGAGCGAGTGCTCCGTACGGCGACATATACAGCTACCTTATAAACACGGCAGGCCAGTACACACGAGAGAGCATGAAAGCCATGAAACCCCTGACAGCTACAATTATTTCATATCGGGACATGTTCAGACATGTTTGTGTAACATAAAGCGGAGTCGGACACAGACAGCGCCTCAGCAAAGAGGAAGACCCGCCACCGGTAGGTTAAAAAAACATTGTTCACTAAGGATTATTTTGGTGTTTTTGTCTTATTAATCCTTTTCACAGACTCATGCCAGAGGTGTCATGATGCAGCTTTTTCTGCTGCAACATGCACATTTCTTTGTAACTTTTTGCCCTCCACACATTCCAGCTCAGTAATTATCCACACCTGTCAGTCATCAATCAGCCAGCATTCAGCACACCTGTCAGCCTCACTATATAAGCTCCCAGTATTCAGTCCTTCATTGTCGGTCCGTCTGCTTATTCCTGTTCACCTCTGCCAACTTCTGTTTCTGCCGCTCACCTCGTCCAGCCTGAAGTCTCGTCATCTCCGCTTGCCTGCTGTGGTTCTGGTTCAGTTCTTACTCCGGTCCTGCAAGTATTCACCAAGTCGTGCTGCTTTATACTGCTGGTCAAGTTCGTGTTGCAATTCTCCACTCTGCCGTGCTGCTGGTCAAACCTGGTTCCAAGTCTCCATTCTGCTGTGCTCCTGGTGCTGCTGCCTCCGTGCTCTGGTTCTGTCCTGCTCGCCAGTTCCGGCCTTCACCATCCTCCTGCTCCAGCCTTGTACAGACTGTTGGTTTATTTCATCCTCCACTATCCACCACCTTCAATAAACTCTTCAAACTAGCTCTGCTTGTGTGTGGTTGTGTTCGGGTTCATATAAAGCATGACAAGAGGGTTTGCATACATTGTACATGTACGTATATTATTACGAAACGAACGTTTACGTCTTGACTTAAGTATATATCCCATTTTTTATTTATATAATTATTTAAGTAGAACAATGACTAGTGCAAAATTAAGTTGTATTTACCGGAGATGAAGTGTAGACTGCAAATTCTGTCGTGGTATGATGGCTCCCCCAGTCGATTGGATTGTCTGCCTGCATCCTTTCATTGAAATTATCCATTTTTTTTCATCTGTCTTCGTCCTTCGGTAAACGACAGAAACGTACAACAAATCGTACGCATTGTTTAGATCCCAAAAATAAACTAACTAAAAGCACGCTCTAATTCACCCGTTTTGTCACGGTGGTAGACGAGAACAGTACTGCTTTTGCTTACCCGTGGGACCCGGATGTAGCTTGTGACGTCACGTGTGAACTGTTCTATATAGTAGGCATGTAGAAAAGAATAGAATAAAATATAACAGCCATTATTTGTTCCACATGGGTAAATTCACATTGGACAACAGCAAAGCTGATGCAATAAATGGAATGTACACAACAAACCATAGTTAAACAAGAGGGAAAGTAAAAACTATGAACAATATGCATATAAAAAGTGGTATTCAATACAACTTTTTAAGTAAAGCAAATTGAAGAAATACTGGACAGATGCTTGAAAAAGAAGCTGATTAGTCAGTCACTTCATCCGGATGGCATCAAATTGGTCTCAGATGATAATAATGTAAAAAGCTTTGGTGTTATTTTTGATCAGGAATTGTCATTTAAATCACATATTAAACAGATTACAAGAATTTCAAAAGGAAAATGAGGCTACAAGGAGCACACAGACACCTAAACTGGACCTTAAACATTGGAAAAACTTTGGATTGGCATTATTGGCTTGCGATTCCCATGATGTTGCATGCAGCTTGTTCCAGTTTCATCCACAAAGTTTTTCAATATTTACTCACAGAATTCTTTAAGGTTCTACTTTCATCTTCTCCTCTTTTCTTTCCTGAGTACCAGACTCCAGAAATCCAAAAAAATAGATATTTCTCATTAGCTAAAAGAACAGACAGAAGTGCAGTAAAAGTTTTTCTTCAGGGCCAAACCATTTTGGGGACCAGAGGCTATAGTTCCAGGTATCATATCATCATCCCAGGTAGACAGATCACCTGCTATTACCATCTAATGTAGAACAGATTACTGGATCAATGTGTGCTTCTGTGCTTGTTTGTCTCTCTTTTGTGTCTCTGCTCTGTCTTCTCTAACCCTCAGTTGGTCGAGGCAGATGACCGTTCACTGAGCCTGGTTCTGGTTCTTCTGGAGGTTTTTCCTTCCTGTTAATGGGGAGTTTTTCTTTCCACTGTCTGTGGAGCCCTGTGGCTCTACGCTTCTTCAGGAGTGAATGCTGCTTGTCAAGACTTTGATGTAATCAACTGGTTCCCTTATATAGGATTTTCTTTTTACCATTCTGTATAATCTGACACAATCTGTATAATCTGATTGAATTTGACTTTGTAAAGAGCCTTGAGATGAAATGTTTCATGAATCGGTGCTATATAAATAAAATTGAATTGAATGACCAGGAGGTTGCATACGTCCTGACAAGTCGATCCATGGGCTCCTCAGAGATGATCAGAATCGGTGAACGACTGATCCACCTAGTGTTGTTACACTGAGAGACACAGGCAATTGGGGAATCCAGGCTAGGTTCATGAACAGCTAATCATGGGGAAAGGTTGAGATCTCCAGTAGGGAGCAGGCGGACGATGAGTCCAGAATCCAGGCGAGAGAAATGGTCACAACACAGGTCACCAGACAGGGGCTGAAGCAGTTGGGGGGGGAGGACTTACACACTGAGAGAGCCAGGAATATATAGAACTTCTCCCAGGTGCAACAGCTGCCAGTAATTAGAGCTATCGCAGGTTTAATATAAGCAAAATTTAATTATTTTAGATAGAAAAGAATAAAACATAGTTTTGTGAAAAACTGAAGGTATCTTCTTAGATGGACTAGGGTATGATGTCATACACCATCTCTCTGTGTTGATCTCCGGTCTCTTGTTTACATAGCTGGGCTGGTCGCGTATGCATGTATGTGCATGTGAACAGCTGCCACTCAGCCCCTTAAAATGTCACCACTGCATTCACCTGCAGACGATAAAGACCCATTATTACCACAAAATACAGTCTTTGGCAAAGAATATGTCAGATAATTAAACACAATTCAATTTTAATTATATAGCATCAATTCACATAGAATTGATGCTATATATTCGTAGAGCCACAGTGGACAGTTGTCTGCAATTCCTCACACTGAGCATGCATGAAGCGATAGTGAAGAGGAAAACTCCCCTTTAACAGGGAGGAAAACCTCCAGCAAAACCAGAATCAGGCCTAGTGTGAACGCTCATCTGCCTCGATCCACTGGGGCTTAGAGAAGACAGAAGAAATACACAGAAAGCACGGAAGCATACATTGATCCAGCAATCCTTAAAATGTTATATGGTAATACCATCTTATCCTCCATGTTCTTTGTATCTATGTGGAAGTGAAACTCCTGCCTAATCCTGGCTTTAACGTTGCACATCCACAGAGCCACAGCATCAAAGTAAGATCCCTCCTGCAGTCTGTCTCAACGGGATAAGTAAATGGTCATCTTTGCTTCGATGATTAAAAAACTTGAAAATCAAGCTTTTGGCTTGTTTATTTTGTTTTGGCAGACTGCTCCAATAAATAAACAGTTCTTGTCAAAAACACTAAAATCACTTGATAAAAGGCTGAAAAAGGTCTTTAGTCTAATGCAGTCCGTAAAAACATGAAATACATTTTCAGACAGACTGCCGAAAGGACATTTCATTAAAACACCCTGATTAATAACCAATATAAATGAGTTTGTGGTGATGGCACCATGTAAAATCCTCCATTGGAGATCACCAGTTCATTATTTTATGTGAGACTTATACAAAATCCTTCACTGGGCTACTTTTCCTCCAAGTTTATATGTCCGAACACATATTGCTCTGTTCTGTAGGTTTCTCTGATTTATCCCTTTTGTGCAACTGTGATAAATGGCTTTCTGTGGAAAAACCATTTGCTGTGGGTACAGGCTGGAGAGCAGAGGTCTACTTTGTTCCAGGAAATCAGGATCCAGGATAATGCCAGAAAAAGGAATCCATTGGATCCGGTTGGCTCTGTCCCTCACAGAATGCACAGAGAAGGCTCCTCTCCTTGGCTGACAGCTCCACCAAATGTTTCACAGTTGTTGTCTTGGATCGGTGCAGCACCTCCGACAGCCCTTATCCTGCGCATTCACACACATCCAACCTCGACCCACAGATTAAAGATGCCTTTAAAAGCCAGTGCAGAGAGATAAACGTTTTGGATGCTTTCAGAGCACGAGATTTAAAAACACCTTGATAAAACCTAGGCAATCCCCTTTATAGCTGTTAACAACAGAGTAGTATCCAGCCCCAGATTATTTAAGCCTCTAAAAATGCATCTGGCCACAACCCTCCACCCTAAGTCAGGTGACCCTGCCAGGTATTTCTGGACAAAGCCTAATCTAAAAGCTGCTTTTCTCCCGGCCAGGTGGACAAGGCCCTTGCCCCCCTCTTCTCTGGGTAACAAGGCCTCTGCTGCAATAAGAATATGGAGCCAGATCGGTCTCGATCTCGATTTTTTTGTGCTTGCATGAATCGGGCTTTGCATGCGTGGATCTTGTCCTGTGTGTGTGTGGATTTTTTTGTGCATTTGTGAATATCGAGACCCATCTGGCTCCATACTCATCTCATGAGACAGCAAACTTTTTCTTTGAGGCATGGCGTGGATCTCAGCTGCAGTCCATGATCTAAACACCACCTGGGGTTCATTCACTCTGGCCATTTCCATCCTGAGAAATTTAAGAATCTGTCCTTCAAACATTTCTTGCTGTTTCCCATTTCTTAGCCATGTACACAGTGGGTGCTGATCTGAGACACTAAGGAGCCACTGGAGAGACAAGCATCGGACTGGTCTGTTCCAGATCCTGCTGGTGACCCACACTGCCTCAAAGATCCAAGGAAGGAACACTTGGATCCACGCCACACCGCGATAAGTGTTCAAGGGAACACCAGCTGAGCAGCATCTGGGTCTGAACCCCTGCCTACAGGGGCTTCAAATGACTGCCCACCTGTACCAGGCTGGTAACAGGGCAGCGTGAAGCGCAGACGCCACTCTGGAGAGGCAATAGGATTTTTATTTTGTTTTTCGTTTCTTTCTTTTTTCTAAAAGTATTGAGTACCAGAAGAAAGGACAGTCAACTTCACAGCCAAGATCAACATGGAGCTGTACAGAAGACTGAAGTTTTTAGAACTGGTGACTGACATCACACTTCTTTTTATCACTCCTGTGCTCATCGGGGAAAAGGTACAGCACGGACAATATGTGACTAACCTGAGTAGTCACATAAATCATACCCATCAGCTGACTTAAAGAGCTTTAACTGAAAAAGGTTTCTCCTCTCTGACAAATGAACAACAGGTTATCAACTATGACATTGTAAAACAGCCTAACATCACTTTCAAACAGTGCACTACTTTAAACTCAGCCACATTTTTGCCTACAAAGGAGGATGGGGAATGTCATGACTGTTCAGCTGACTTAAATGTTGTTTGTACCCCTTGTCCAGATTTAAAAAACACCCTTTTTCCTAACGCCGATCTCTTCTTGCTTATTAACAGCTCTTCCTGCCGTTCTGCTGCAGGTTTGAATCGAGTCGGGTTTGTTGTGTGTTCTGACTTAGTTGTTTTGAATGGCTCTAGATTACCTATTTGCTGAGAAAGGAGACAAATTACAACAGTTGCTAATAATCCAGCAGGAGGAAAATACCGGTTCATCCTGGGATGCTTGGTCTTGGTTCATTTCTGGTGGTTGGAAAGATTGGAGTATGGGAGATTGGAAAAGTTTTAGAACTAGTAAGAGTGAAAAGGGACCTGCTAGACTCCATTAGAACTTTTGTTATTGCTTTACAACTTTTGTTTAGCTACTTTTACCGACACTAATTACTTGTAATGATTGTGTAAGTGTTTATTCCAGCTCCTCTGTTTATTGCCATTTTTAATCTTTTTTTAACTGAAACAGACATTCACACAAACATTTAAAAAATAGAAGTTTTAAAAAAATCTGAAAATTATACAAAGAGGAGAAGAAGTATATGTCTGAAGTAAACAAGAGATCTGTCCTGTACTTATTTAATTCATCTTCCCATGTCGGCAGCAACAGGCGTAAAACTGTTCCAAATGTATTTATAAAATAAATACATATTTCCACCCCAAACAGAGTTCACTCTAGACAGGTCGCCCGTCAATTGCATATATAATACTTCAGTAAAACCCTTGGTTAGATGTCCAAGCAAGGACCAGAGTGAAACACAAAGAAATTGTCATTAAGACCTTGGTAAAACAAGCAGAAATAGTAAAAATAAGACAATCTATGAAAAGCAGTTATTATTTCACAGTTCTTGGTATTTTGTCCATCATTGTTTGTTTTAGATTTATATTAAAGATATTGGTAAGTTACTTATAGGCCAGAAGTTTCTCTCCCTTCTCTACTTTAGCTATGATTTCTGCCTTTCCTTTCATTTTCTCCAGAGACTGAAGTCTTTCCTTCCAGCCTGCTTTGGCCTCTTGTTCCTCTACTTTCATCAGCATGTTGATATATTCTGGACTGGTAAGGGGTTTTGGGTTCAGGGCTATTTCCTTCAGTCTGTTCAGACACTTTGCGGCCTCTGCAATCAGTTTCACCACATCATACTGTTTAGATTCATAATTAGAAATCAGATTTCTCATCAGCTCCTCCAAAGTAACCTTTTGCTCACAGGCCTTCTCGTATTTTTCTTTTATCTCCTTCAATGTTCTTTTTTCATGGATTTCTGTATATTCCCATCTGAAACTCTGGTTAGAATGTACGTTCCAGAAACATTTCCCTGGACACACTTTACAGTATCCGTCAGGCCCCATTGCATCGCATCCTCTTTTATCCTTATCATTTCGTATGTTACAAGGGTACTGACAGGTAACATGACACTGCAGACAGTTCAAAATGAATTGCCCAGTGTGAGAAATATCCACTTGTTCAGTTTTTATCACACTGACGTTAAACTCAAAGTTTTCATTCTGTCTGATTTCTGCTTCGTGCTCTTGCAGTTTTTCTTTTGTTATTCTTATTTCCTCAAGATTGGCTAAGCCGAGTTTAACCTGCTTCTGCAGCTCCTCAGCGATATTTTCCAGATGTTTTCTTTCTTCCAGGACCTCTTTGGTCATTGTCAGTCTTACGGTTCTGATGTCAGTTAGACTATCAAAGAAACTGGCCATGCTCTTTGTTCCCATCTTCCAAAACTCAAAGGTTTTCTCTTCAAGCCCAATCATTCGTCTTTCAGCTGAGAATTTGTTGGAAGCAAACAGCACTGAGTTATTAAATTTGAAGTGAACCGGCAGTCCATCATTGCTTTTAGGAAATGGGACACCGGACACTTTGATGGCTTCTAGAACTGGCAGCTGCTGCTCATCTGCATACGTCACCAGAACTCTGATGTTTTCTGCCACATCTTTGCCAAATATTGACAGGGCTGAATCAAACACGTATCTCTGTGTTGATGTCAGTTCAGTTATAGCGGCCTGAACAACAAAACACACGGCATCAATTTCACCGACACCTTCCTCATTAGTAAAGAGGTCATGCAGCTGCTCTGTGATCTCCTTGTCTCTGTCTATACCTCCATTGCCTCCAAAGCCTGGAGTGTCAACAATAGTCAGAGAGTAATTCACTCTGAAACCCTCCTGGTGGTAGAGTTTGTACAGCGTGATTTCTGAAGTCTGACCTTGTGACTTTGACTGACCTTCATCCACTAACTTAAACCGAAACGAGTCTTCCCATCTAACACCTAGAACGTAATTTACCATCGCATTGATGACAATGGACTTCCCAGCACCTGAGGCTCCATGGACCATGATGCTTTGGTTACAGTTCCTGGATTTTTCTCCAAAAGTGAAACTTTTGCAGCCTTTAATGTCAATTGGTTTTGTTTCCAGTGGAATTTTGTAAAGTGGGAAACAACCAATTTGTGATGGCAGAAGAGTGCTTTTTTCTTTAACAGCATCAGCCAATCGTTTAGCTCCTGGCTTTGAATCAGTGCAGGTCTGATTTGGTCCTATGGTGACTGACTGGTAATAGTCTGAGGCTATTTCAATTAAATCTCTTAGTGGAAGGATGTTGAACCAGTGCAACCAAAGTGTTGCAGTAACAACAGCCAACAAAGTCGTTGTTAGAGGGCTTGACAAAATGAAAATCGCAGTGACTGTTAGTGTTAAGGCTCCTGATATTTTAGGATTATCTAAAGCTGGGATGCCTACATCTGAAACTCTCTTTCCTGTTTTGAGTAAGTCGTTCAGAGTTATAATGTTTTTCCAGAGTAACAACAGTATCAGAACCACAACAATCAGGACAGTTATTATCAGTGACAAGCACATCTTGGTTGTCAGTCTTGATTCTTCTTTGTTGTCAATCTGCCTGCAGTCAAACCTGAGAAAACAGCAACAAAAATTATGCTTTAATTAATTATCAGGAAATTAGACATGTGTATTAAAATTATTTTTTCAAAGAAACTGATAAAATAAGCTCCAAATAAATTATACAACATCCTCTGTTATTAATAACCTGACTCTCCCCAAATTTCGTACCGCAGAGCTCCACACATTCATCCAGGATTGCTCTATTGGAGATGTTCATTGGTAGTTGCCGCTTTCTAGCTGCGCATGCACACTTTTATGTATGTGGTTAGCTTAGCGGTTAGCCTAGCGGTTAGCTGTTTGTAGCATTGCTGCTCTCACTGTATACTTAGAACATGGCTGAGTGTGGCAAAAAGCAAACCACGTTCATGTTTATGAGAAGAAGAGGGCTAACATGACTCACCACATGGGTTCATTCATGGGTTCATGGAGCTCAACACATCTATCTGGGATCGCTCCATTGGAGAGGTATTCCAGAAGGACAGGCCTTATTAAACACACATTGAAACCAACATCAAAACTGGAACCATTGTTTCCACTAATAAAAGCCTTCAAAGCCACTCTCTTGTGTTCTCTTAAATAATTAATAGTTGGTAGATTGGACCACACTGATGAAATAGCAGCATCAGTGTTACCAGGTGAACATATTTCTCTAATGAAAACTGGGGACGTCTCTGAATTTGCTAAGATAGATCATACAAAATGGGGTTTCTGGGACGTCTGGTTACCCTTGCTTCCTCGCCGCGAGCTGCCATTGTTTCCTGAATTCAAACAGTTGCTTCTCTGCTGGTGAAGATTCTCAGTCATCCAGGTCAAGGTCATTCCAGAAAAGTTAAAAAACAAAACAACTGGACTTTTTTCGATGTTTGAAGACGTTTACCTGAAACCTTGTTTAAAGAAGTTTTCAGTTTTGTTGATAAGGTCCAACTCTCACAAGACCAGAAAACCGAAGAACGACAAAAACACTGGATAGGAAGCGAAACGTCTTCAAACTTCGAAAAAAGTCTTTTTGCTTTTTAACTCTTTTGAGTTGCTTCCCTGATACGTCAATCCATGAAAATCCTGCCTGCTGAGCTTGTTGGCTTGTCCATTTTATGTGTTATTGAGATCCCTCCCAATGGCA
Organism: Fundulus diaphanus; assembly: GCA_037039145.1. NCBI lineage: Eukaryota > Metazoa > Chordata > Actinopteri > Cyprinodontiformes > Fundulidae > Fundulus > Fundulus diaphanus. Next base: position 6,402,896 of record CM073133.1, read on the forward strand.
ATGATTCCAGATGGATGCATGGAGCAGTGTGGAGCTCAGCGGAAAGACATCTGGCGAGTCAGGTTACATGATTAAGGGCTTCCCTGGTGAAATGTATTGAAATATTTAAAAGTAATTCAACTTTTATCACATAATTCATATACTTCCTGATGTTGTAACCAAGGAGTAAATTCTATTACAGAAAAGTGTTTGGCAGCTGATGCTCAGTAGGAAGAGGAGTGGTTTTGCACTATGCTTGGTTCAATTCTAGCTTCCTCCTGTGACATGCTGGTAGGAGGCAATCTCAACTTTTCTACCGACCTTATATGCTCAATAAATTTGAGTATTTGCTTCAATGAGGCTTGTTCATCAGATTAAAAGTACATTTAAGGAGGAATTAAACATACTTATACTAAGCCTACATTTCAGCATTAAATTTATTTTTTTATTGGTCTGATGCAAGTTTCAAATCCTAAATGCTGTGTTTATATTGGCTGTCAGCAGAAAATCATCAGACCAAAAATAAAAAGCTTTAAATTGTGTGAATTAATCAATATGATGTATTTCTGAAAGAGTTACTAAATTACATAAATTTTTCAATATTATTTTAATACATTGAATATGACTGCATGCCTTTGTTCTTTGGTAACTGTATGACAGTTATATTAAATTATATAATAGTATAATGATAATGATATTATATGTTATCTGGTCAAAGTCTGTGGATTCATTTTTTAAAGTTAGTCTTTTCAGTTACAGATGTTGGAAACACAACTTGCACATCCCAATGATTTTGATCAAGACTGGAAATGTAAACAACACTTTAAGATCTTAACATAATGAACCCTCACAGCAGATCAAACTGAACCTAGTTATGTATTCCTGTTCTGCTGTGAGGGTATATTGTGTTAAGATGTTAGGGAAATTTGTTTTCAAGCATCCTTAAAATATAAGTCATTTGGAAGTTGTATTTAACTTTTTACATACACATGAATTTTAGCACTTCAGAACTACACGGCATGGGAAGAGTATCAGTCAATTAAATGGAGAAACAGGGTGAATGGCAGCAGAACGGAGGAAGAGAAGAAATCAGCAGTGAGAGATGTAAACCAAAGAGCTTACAGACAGGGGAAGCGTGGAGAAAAAGCATGGAGAGCAGGTCAATCAAGGTAGAAAGAGAAACAGCAAAGGAGAATTAATGCAGAGAGCTGAGGGAGATGGAGATAAATCAACAGGATCTAGACACAAGGAAGCTAATAATTCAAATGGCCTTTACTTCTTTAGCACTTTATGAAGTCCTGATCACCCCAAAGTGCTCTAAGCCACATTTACCCATTCAGTCACATTCACATGCTGATAGTGATAAGCTACATTGTATCCAGAGCTGCCTTGGGGCAGACTGACAGAAGAGAGGATGACACACCTTTGGCACAATAAAGTGGTGCAAATCCTTAGTTTATAGTTCCCCCACTTCTGTGGTTCAGGTTCTGCAGGTTCTGAAAATCAGTCACAGCTGGAATGTGGTTTGTTAAGAGAAATAAGATTTATTAAACAAACTTTATGACACATCCCCTAAATCAGGGTTTTTAAACTCCTCACAGACTGATGCCTGGCAACGTTTAGATGTGTCTGGTCCAAAATGGCAGAAACAATTGGCTGAATTAACCCCCCAACAGGTTTTGAGGTTCCTCAGAGTTCTGCTAATGCTCCAATTATTTAAATAGGGTTGCTGGAAGAGACACATCTAAAGGTGGCCATGACCAACATCACATTAAAATAAACAAACTAGTCAAAACTTACCTCCTTGTGCTTCTTAGAAAAAATGAAGGTGAGTTCTGCGATTGTTTACAGTTGTTTCTGTTTAAATAAAGAGGCTTGCAGAGACACACCCACTTTTACTTAAAACAAAACAGAAATTATGCAAACTACACTGACTCTATTTCAGCTTTACAAAGAAACCTGGCTTTTCCCCAAGCAAGTAAAAATGTTTTACTTCCTTCAAGGCAGAGCCTCACAAAGCACAGTTCAATTAACTTTTATTACAAACCTGTCAGGCCTGACAGTTATCAGAAAGAAAGCTGTATTAGTGGAAAGGTAAGGATTTCTTTTGCTAGAAGTAGAGTTGGGTTGTCTGGTAGCTAACACATTCCAGCATTATATTATAGATTATAACCGCACAGGTTCTCCGAGTTATTCCCGCCAGAATCTGTGTCCCCGTATCTGGAGCACCCACGCAGCAGGAAGAGCGAACCCAGTCCGCTCTGTCTCATTTCCAACCATCTGCACCTGAAAATAGAGATTTTTTATTTTTGTTATCAGAGAAAAAGAAGAGAATCATTACATTATTGTTCAGTTAGTGGGTAAAAATTGAAGATTTAAAACATTGGCATGGGGTTAATTTAACAGATTGAGGACGTTTGCCCAAGGAATAATCATATCTGTTTAAATTGGATTGTTCCCTCAATAAGCCGTTCTCAGAAAGTAAACGGCTCTGTGGTCATTTGCAGATGTCTAACAGAAACCAAAAATCCCCCTTCATGAGTCTATCACAGCGGTCTGCCTGTTGGTGTATTTTTTTGTTGCTGTGGTCAATGCCGACCTTAAGTAACAACAGTAAATTAAAACCGCAAGCGGTGATGATCGGCCCTCGCAGCCAAGCGCCGCTCTGGCCTATGGGCCACCGCTAGGGTACGCGCACCTCCCACCGCCAGCCACAGCAGAAGCTGTCATGCATTTTCCTCGCCCGTCTACCATGCAATACACACGCACGCGTTGGGCAGCGCTCCCCCACGACTCACAAAAAATCTAGTGCAGATCGGTCGATGCACCGAGGACACACAGCCGTTGAATAATGAAAATGCATTTGGCCACCGGGCCGGACTAAATCGTTCGGCGGGCCAGATCCGGCCCGCAGGCCGTACGTTTGACACCCCTGGTTTAAACATTAGTATACCAACTTAATCAAAGGTATCTTACTAGCTGTTAATCCAGCTTCATGTGAAAAGTTAACAAAACCTTTTTAGTTATTTAAAGTTAATTATTTCATGTGTTTAAGGGTTTCGTTTCTTGCATTAAGACAGCTTTTATGAAAGTTTGACAGTTAAATTGGTGGATACACACCCAAAAGTAATAATGTAAAAGTAACACTTTAGCAATTGGAATATTGCTAAAGTAACACGTTAGCAATATTCCACATGTGTATGTTGTGTACAAACTTTAGTAATTTCTAACAGACCACTTCACTCTCAGAAAGCAGGTCTGCTGGTGGTTCCTAAAGTCTGTAAAACCAGAATGGTAGGCAGATCCTTTAGCTATCAGGCTCCTCTCCAGTGGAACCAACTCCCAGTTTTGGTCCGTGACGCAGACACCCTGTCTACTTTTAAGACTAATCCTAAAACTTTCCTTTTTCCATCCATCCATCGTCTTCCGCTTATCCGGGGTCAGGTCGCGGGTGTAGCAGCTTCAAGAGGGAGGCCCAGACCTTCCTCTCCCCAGCCACTTGGGCCACTTCCTCCGGGGGAATCCCAAAGCGTTCCCAGGCGAGCAGAGTCTCTCCAGCGTGTCCTGGGTCTTCCCCTGGGTCTCCTCCCGGTGGGATGTGCCCAGAACACCTCACCAGGGATGCGTCCAGGAGGCATCCTAACCAGATGCCCGAGCCACCTCAACTGGCTCCTCTCAATGTGGAGGAGCAGCGGCTCTACTCTGAGTCCTCCCCGGATGACTGAGCTCCTCACCCTATCTCTAAGGGAGAGCCCAGACACACTATGGAGAAAACTTATTTTGGCCGCTTGTATCCGGGATCTCGTTCTTTCGGTCACGACCCAAAGCTTGTGACCATAGATGAGGGTAGGAACGTAGATCGACCGGTAAATCAAGAGCTTCGCCTTTTGGCTCACCTCTCTCTTCACCACAACGGATCGCTACAGCGCCCGCTTCACAGCAGACGCTGCACCAATCCGCCTGTAGATCTCCCGCTCCATCTTCCCCTCATTCGTGAACAAGACCCCAAGATACTTGAACTCCTCCACTAGAAGCTGGCTCTTGGGACTTTCCTTTTTGACAAAGCTTATAGTTAGAGTGGTTCATGTTACCCTGAGCTACCTCTATAGTTATGCTGCTATAGGCTTAGGCTGCTGGAGGACATCAGGGTCTATTGTTCTTCAATTTTGCATGACTGTTGTCATTTTAGCTTTTAACTTTCTGTTTTCTCTCTTTTATCTTCATAGTAGGTACACCTGGTCTGGCGTTCTGTTAGCTGTGACATCATCCAGGGAAGACAGATCACCTGTTATTACCATCTAATGTAAAACAGATTACTGGATCAATGTGTGCTTCTGTGCTTTTTTGTCTCTCTTGTTGTGTCTCTTCTCTCTCTTTTGTAACCCAAAAGAGAGAGCTGGATGACTTTAAATTTCCTGCATTTAAATTCTGACAAGACAGAAGTTGTAATCTTTGGGCCAGAGTCCTCAAAAAATAAACTTCTTAATCAATCACTGAATCTGGATGGCATTAACTTGGCCTCTGGTAATAAAGTAAAAAATCTTGGTGTTATTTTTGACCAAGACTTTTCATTTAAATCCCATATTAAACAGGTTTCCAGAGTTTCCTTTTTTCACCTCCGGAATATCGCCAAAATTAGAAACATTCTGTCCAGGGGTGATGCTGAAAAACTAGTGCATGCATTTGTTACTTCAAGGCTGGACTATTGTAATTCTTTACTATCAGGAAGTCCACAAAATGCAGTTCGAAGTCTTCAGCTGATCCAAAATGCTGCGGCAAGAGTTCTGATGAAAATCAACAAGAGGGATCATATTTCTCCAATTTTAGCTTCCCTTCATTGGCTTCCTGTTAAATCAAGAATAGAATTTAAAATTCTTCTTCTAACGTATAAAGCCCTTAATAATCAAGCTCCATCATATATCAGAGCTCTGATTACTCCGTATGTTCCTAACAGAGCACTTCGCTCTCAGACTGCAGGTCTGCTGGTGGTTCCTAGAGTCTCTAAAAGTAGAATGGGAGGCAGATCCTTTAGCTATCAGGCTCCTCTCCTGTGGAACCAACTCCCAGTTTTGGTCCGTGAGGCAGACACCCTATCTATTTTTAAGACTAATCTTAAAACATTCCTTTTTGACAAAGCTTATAGTTAGAGTGGCTCAGGTTACCCTGAGCTACCTCTATAGTTATGCTGCTATAGGCTTAGGCTACTGGAGGACATCAGGGTCTAATTTTCTCACTCTACTGATTTCTACTGTTCTTCATTCTACGGTTCTCCAGTTTTGTATTGTATTACATTGAAATGACTGTCGTCATTTCAGCTTTTAACTTTTTGCTCTCTCTCTTTTTCTTCATAGTAGGTACACCTGGTCTGGCGTTCTGTTAACTTTGACATCATCCAGAGAAGACGGCTCACCCGTTACTACCATCTAATGTAGAACAGATTACTAGATCAATGTGTGCTTCTGTGCTTTTTTGTCTCTCTTGTTGTGTCTCTGCTCTGTCTTCTGTAACCCCAGTCGGTCGAGGCAGATGACCGTTCATACTGAGCCCGGTTCTGCCGGAGGTTTTTTTTCCCGTTAATGGGTGGTTTTTCTTCCCACTGTCGCTTCATGCTTGCTCAGTATGAGGGATTGCAGCAAAACCATGTACAATGCAGACGACTCTCCCTGTGGCTCTACGGTTCCCCAGGAGTGAATGCTGCTTGTCAAGACTTTGATGCAATCAACTGGTTTCCTTATATAGGACATTTTGACCAATCTGTATAATCTGACCCAATCTGTATAATATGATTGAACTTGATTTTGTAAAGTGCCTTGAGATGACATGTTTCATGATTTGGCGCTATATAAATAAAATTGAATTGAATTGAATTAACCCCCAGTCGGTCAACGCAGATTACCGTTCATACTGAGCCCGCCTCTGATGGAGGTTTTTCCTTCCTGTTAATGGGGAGTTTTTTCTTCTGCTGTCACTTCATGCTTGATCAGTATGAGGGATTGCTGCAAAGCCATGTACAATGCAAACGACTCTCCCTGTGGCTCTACGCTTCTTCAGGAGTGAATGCTGCTTGTTACGACTTTGATGCAATCAACTGGTTCCCTTATATAGGAATTTATTTTACCAATCTGGATAATCTGACCTAATATGTATAATCTGATTGATTTTGACATTGTAAACTGCCTTTAGATGACATGCAGGCATGGACTGGTAATCGGGCGTACCGGGCATTTTCCCGGTGGGCCGACGTGCTGTTTGGGCCGGCAGACCAGACATGTATATAAATATGTATTATTATTATTATTATTAATTATTTTATATATCTGCCTCGTTATCATCCCTGACAGTCTAAAGGGCTAGGCCAATCATAAAGTAGAAAAACACCTTCACGCTCCATGTGGAACTTTGTGCAGCAGTGTTCACAGTAGTAATGGGAGGCGCAGAGAAACTGCACGAAAAAAAGAAACGAGTTCTTCAAACGGATGCTGCGAAATGTGTCAAACTCACTGACATGTTCCCTACAGCAGGCCTTCATCTGCTCCGGTGTCTGATGTAAGATATGGTGGTGGTGGTTGTAGCCAGTTACGTGCGGTAGGGTTCATAGCTGGTGAGGCACTGACGTCATCAGAGTCAGATTTACAAATATATACACTCTACAGAGTAGACTCGTTGCAAAGTGCTGAAGGAGACTGATTGAGCCAAATAAATTCACCAAGATACATGGAAAAATATTGGTTCTTTGATGAAAAAAAATTTGTCATTTGATTGGTAGCAGTTTATGAGTTATGATGGATTTCTGCATTTGTAACACATTCTAAAACTATAACCCACATTACGCACATTTTATCACAAAAACAAAACATGAATAAGTATCACTGTCTTACCTCTACTTATAATTTAAGTCCCTGCGGCGCTCTTTCTGAACAAAAATATCATTTTCCGGTAAAAGTTCTCTTTATCTTCTTCAGATTTAAAACTCTCTTAGTCTCAGTGGAGCTCACTGCCAGGGAGGAAAGCCTTCCCTGATCAGTCCTGTTCCAGCTGTATGTTTAGAGTCTTTTTAGTGCTTTACTTGTTTAGCAAAACTCGCTAATAAAACATCAATAACTTGTTTTGACTCTACTATTTGGTGATCACGAGCGGTGCCCCTTGAGCGCCCCCTGCCTAGCGGCCAAGGAACTGCCGGCCTCACCTACAACCAGTTCTTTGCTGTTTATGATCGGTCAGCACCACGAAAACATGTTATCTGCACACAGTTTGATGACCAAAACACAATTCGTAATCCACATATATTAAATTGTGGAAAATCAGTTCATAACTGTTTGAACAATTGAATTTATGATCTAGAGACAGGAAGATGCATTCACAGAATGGAAGTCAGCACAGTTAACATGGGATTGCACAATCCCAGGGGAGGCCAAGCTCGCTGCGGCCTCACCGGCTTCGCTATGAAGCGCCACCAAGGATTTACATGAAAAATAGCGAAAAGTCTGCGATTTTAAAGAAAATATGATCAAAAATTAGGAAATTAGATAAATAAAATACTTATTACAAATGACTGAGTAAATCAAAATTTATATTATGTTATTATATATTTTCTTTCTTTCCATGATGACAAGTGAGGCATTTCTCTGGTTCATTTTGTCATTGGCATCCTTTTTTACACAGTGAGTGCACATTAGTCCAATGTTACCCTACAGTATCTGGAAGACTGAATAGATCTGATGAGCAACTTACAATAGATTCTTATAATGATGTAATGTGATAATATGTGTGATTGACCGTGACACCTCTCTTTCTCTCTCTCTCTCTGATCTAAGAATAGTTGCTGTGCTGTGGTGGAGTTTACATTTTACAGTGTTAATAAATTAAGATTTTGGAAGTATTTTAAGTGTCCACTCTCACTAATTTCCATTAACCTGGCCTCAAGGTATTGCACAGTTGGTATTGCAAAGTTGGTATACACATTCAGTACACAAAAAAAATGTGGTGGGCCAGTCTAATCCAAAATGCCAGGGCCGATTTTTTTGTCCCAGTCCACCCCTGATGACATGTTTTATGATTTGGCGTTATATAAATAAAAACTGAAATGTATTGAACAAGAGTAAGTTTGTCAGTTTTCAAGCCGGATTTGTATATCTGTTCAACTTAAATATATAAGGAAACCAAAGAGTTAAGATCACTTACTTACCAAGAGAAATTCCTGTGGGGTTTATTTGTGGTCTCTTGCTGCCCCCTGCTGGACAAGTATGATCAAATACATATGCTTTACATGTCAACTTGGTATCAAAATTCAGATTTCAATCTAAAATGGCTTACTTCCTGTGATACTTGCAGTATGACATTAATTGTAAATTCTGAGCGTCTTGCTGAGATCTACAACTGTACAAAATTTCATTACTCTACGATGAAGTAAGTGAATACCAAAGGGTCCTTTGAAATTTGCTTGGTGGCGCTATAGAGAAACTAAGTCCTGCTCACTAAAGTTTGTTAAGGATTCCTGTTGGGGGGTGGATAAGGATGCATCCAAATGAGTTTTAAGCAGCTCGGCCCAAAACTGTGGAATTCAGAGCCAAACGTATGACAGCAGCGTTTGAGGTGAATATGCCACGCCGCCACGCCCCCCTGCTCCATCCAATCCAGTTGAGCCTGAAATCCACAACATACCAACATGTGTTCTGTCTGTGGACACAGTTTCATGTTGATTAGCTCAGAGGGGTAACATAGCGACCGCTTACAACAAAACATGACACTTCCTGTTGTCAGGGAGCGTGGCCTAAGCAATGTCATCATTTGACCATTGGATATTATAGGAGACCTGATGGTGATCAATCACTGAAAGTTTGATGCCTCTGTGTGTTTCTGTGTAGGAGATATAACACTTTTATTTTTTGTGGCGAGTAGGTGAACTTTGACCCCTGCTAATGCCCCTTCAAAAAGCTCAAAAACTCACCGTTTTGATAACTTTTAATTGGCAATGCCTTATGATCAGACTGCCCGAGTTTCAAGCCGCTCGCTAAAAATCTCTAGGAGGAGATCCATCAAATACCAATGCTATAAACGTCAAAAATTGGGTCAAAATCAGACTTTCAGTCTAAAATGGCCAACTTCCTGTGATATTTGCACTATGACATTAATTGTAAATTCTGAGCGTCTTGTTGAGCTCTACCACTGTACCAAATCTCATGTCTCTACGATGAAGTAAGTGAATAGCAAAGGGTCCTTTGAAAATTGCTAAGTGGCGCCGTTGAGGCATTAGGTCACGCCCACCAAAATTTGTTATGGATTCCTGTTGGGGGGTGGATAAGGATGCATCCAAGTGAGTTTTATGCAGCTCGGCCCAAAAATGTGGAATTCAGAGCCAAACGTATGGCAGCGGCGTTTGAGGTGACTTCACCACGCCGCCACGCTCTCCTGCTCCATCGAATCGACTTGGGGCTGGAATCCACAACACAACAACATGTTTTCTGTCTCTGGACACAGTTTCATGTTGATTAGCTCAGAGGGGTAACATAGCGACCGTTTACAGCAAAACATGACACTTCCTGTTGTCAGGGGGTGTGGCCTAAGTGATGTCATCATTTGACCATTGGATATTATAGGAGACCTGAGGATGATTAATCACAGAAAGTTTGGTGCCTCTGTGTGTTTCTGTGTAGGAGATATAACACTTTTATTTTTTGTGGCGAATAGGTGAACTTTGACCCCTGCCAACGCCCCTTCAGCATGCTCAAAAACTCACCGTTTTGATAACTTTTGATTGGCCATGCCTTATGATCAGACTGCCCGAGTTTCAAGCCGATCGCTCAAAATCTCTAGGAGGAGATCCATCAAATACCAATGCTATAAACGTCAAAAATTGGGTCAAAATCAGACTTTCAGTCTAAAATGGCCAACTTCCTGTGATATTTGCACTATGACATTAATTGGAAATTCTGAGCGTCTTGTTGAGCTCTACAACTGTACCAAATTTCATGTCTCTACGACGAAGTAAGTGAATAGCAAAGGGTCCTTTGAAAATTTCTAGGTGGCGCCGTTGAGGCATTTTTCTTTAGATTTTTGTGACGACCTTAAAATACAAAATTTTTAAACAGTCACCATGCATCTGCCAAGTTTGGTGAGTTTTTGAAAATGAGAAAGCCCCCAAAAAGGCCCCTCTTTAGGGGGGCAGAATAATAAGAAGAATTAAAGCCGCAAGCGGCGTCGATCGGCCCTCGCAGCCAAGCGCCGCTCCGGCCTATTGGCCACCGCGGGGGTTCGCGCACCGCCGGCCGCCAGCCACCGCAGAAACTGTCACGCATTTTCCCCGCCCGTCCGCCAGGAGATTCCCACGAACGCATTCGGCAGCGCTCCCCCACGACTCACAACAAATCTGGTGTAGATCGGTCGATGCAGCGAGGATATACAGCCGTTGAATATTGATATTGCATTTGGCCACGGGGCCGGACAAAATCGTTCGGTGGGCCGGATCCGGCCCGCGGGCCATACGTTTGACACCCCTGGTTTAAACATTAGTATACCAATTTAATCAAAGGTATCTTACTACCTGTTAATCCAGCTTCATGTGAAAAGTTAACAAAACCTTTTTAGTTATTTAAAGTTAATTGTTATTTCATGTGTTTAAGGGTTTTGTTTCTTGCATTAAGACAGCTTTTATGAAAGTTTGACAGTTAAATTGGTGGATACACACCCAAAAGTAATAATGTAAAAGTAACACTTTAGCAATATTCCACATGTGTATGTTGTGTACCAACTTTCGTAATTCTATCTTAAAGCATGGCTTGGGGCTGATCATTTAAAATATTCTAGGGGGCGCTATAGAAAAATTAGGTCACGCCAACCACAGTTTGTTATGGATTCCTGTCGGGGGTGGAAAAGGATGCATCCAAGGGAGTTTTAAGCAGCTCGACCCAAAAATGTGGAATTCAGAGCCAAACGTATGGCAGCGGCGTTTGAGGTGACTTCACCACACCACCACGCCGCCCTGCTCCATCGAATCCACTTGGGGCTGGAATCCAAAACACCAACATGTCTTCTGTCTCTGGATACATTTTCATGTTGATTAGCTCAGAGGGGTAACATAGCGACCGTTTACAGCAAAACATGACATTTCCTGTTGTCAGGGGGCGTGGCCTAAGTGATGTCATCATTTGACCATTGGATATGATAGAAGACCTGATGATGATCAATCACAGATAGTTTGATGCCTCTGTGTGTTTCTGTGTAGGAGATATAACTGTTTTATTTTTTGTGGCGAGTAGGTGAACTTTGACCCCTGCTAACGCCCCTTCAACAAGCTCAAAAACTCACTGTTTTGATAACTTTTAATTGGCCATGCCTTATGATCAGACTGACCGAGTTTCAAGCCGCTCGCTCGAAATTCCTAGGAGGAGTTCGATCAAATACCAATGCTGTAAACGTCAAAAATGGGGTCAAAATCAGACCTTCAATCTAAAATGGCCGACTTCCTGTGATATTTGCACTATGACATTAATTGTAAATTCTGAGCGTCTTGGTGAGCTCTACTACTGTACCAAATCTCATGTCTCTACGATGAAGTAAGTGAATAGCAAAGGGTCCTTTGAAAATTGCGAGGTGGCGCCGTTGAGGCATTAGGTCACGCCCACCAAAGTTTGTTATGGATTCCTGTCGGGGGCTAGATAAGGATGCATCCAAGTGAGTTTTAAGCAGCTCGGCCCAGAAATGTGGAATTCAGAGCCAAACGTATGGCAGCGGCGTTTGAGGTGACTTCACCACGCCGCCACGCCCCCCTGCTCCATCGAATCCACTTGGGGCTGGAATCCACAACACACCAACATGTCTTCTGTCTCTGGACACAGTTTCATGTTGATTAGCTCAGAGGGGTAACATAGCGACCGTTTACAGCAAAACATGACATTTCCTGTTGTCAGGGGGCGTGGCCTAAGTGATGTCATCATTTGACCATTGGATATGATAGAAGACCTGATGATGATCAATCACAGAAGGTTTGGTGCCTCTGTGTGTTTCTGTGTAGGAGATATAACAGTTTTATTTTTTGTGGCGAGTAGGTGAATTTTGACCCCTGCTAACGCCCCTTCAACATGCTCAAAAACTCACCGTTTTGATAACTTTTAATTGGCCATGCCTTATGATCAGACTGACCGAGTTTCAAGTCGCTCGCTCAAAATCCCTAGGAGGAGTTCGATCAAATACCAATGCTGTAAACGTCAAAAATGGGGTCAAAATCAGACCTTCAATCTAAAATGGCCGACTTCCTGTGATATTTGCACTATGACATTAATTATAAATTCTGAATGTCTTGGTGAGCTCTACAACTGTACCAAATTTCACGTCTCTACGATGAAGTAAGTGAATAGCAAAGGGTCCTTTGAAAATTGCTAGGTGGCGCCGTTGAGGCATTTTCCGTTAGATTTTTGTGATGACCTTAAAATATAAAATTTTTAAACAGTCTTCATGCATCTGCCAAGTTTGGTGAGTTTTTGAATATGATAAAGCCCCCAAAAAGGCCCCTCTTTAGGGGGGCAGAATAAAAATAATAATAATAATAATAATAAGAAGAAACAACACAGAAACAATAGGCCTTCGCAGCGCTTTGCTGCTCGGGCCTAATTAAAGCCGCAAGCGGCGTCGATCGGCCCTCGCAGCCAAGCGCCGCTCCGGCCTATTGGCCACCGCGGGGGTTCGCGCACCGCCGGCCGCCAGCCACCGCAGAAACTGTCACGCATTTTCCCCGCCCGTCCGCCGGGAGATTCCCACGAACGCATTCGGCAGCGCTCCCCCACGACTCACAACAAATCTGGTGTAGATCGGTCGATGCAGCGAGGATATACAGCCGTTGAATATTGATATTGCATTTGGCCACTGGGCCGGACAAAATCGTTCGGTGGGCCGGATCCGGCCCGCGGGCCATACGTTTGACACCCCTGGTTTAAACATTAGTATACCAATTTAATCAAAGGTATCTTACTACCTGTTAATCCAGCTTCATGTGAAAAGTTAACAAAACCTTTTTAGTTATTTAAAGTTAATTGTTATTTCATGTGTTTAAGGGTTTTGTTTCTTGCATTAAGACAGCTTTTATGAAAGTTTGACAGTTAAATTGGTGGATACACACCCAAAAGTAATAATGTAAAAGTAACACTTTAGCAATATTCCACGTGTATGTTGTGTACCAACTTTCGTAATTCTATCTTAAAGCATGGCTTGGGGCTGATCATTTAAAATATTCTAGGGGGCGCTATAGAAAAATTAGGTCACGCCAACCAAAGTTTGTTATGGATTCCTGTCGGGGGTGGAAAAGGATGCATCCAAGGGAGTTTTAAGCAGCTCGACCCAAAAATGTGGAATTCAGAGCCAAACGTATGGCAGCGGCGTTTGAGGTGACTTCACCACACCACCACGCCGCCCTGCTCCATCGAATCCACTTGGGGCTGGAATCCAAAACACCAACATGTCTTCTGTCTCTGGATACATTTTCATGTTGATTAGCTCAGAGGGGTAACATAGCGACCGTTTACAGCAAAACATGACATTTCCTGTTGTCAGGGGGCGTGGCCTAAGTGATGTCATCATTTGACCATTGGATATGATAGAAGACCTGATGATGATCAATCACAGATAGTTTGATGCCTCTGTGTGTTTCTGTGTAGGAGATATAACTTTTATTTTTTGTGGCGAGTAGGTGAACTTTGACCCCTGCTAACGCCCCTTCAACAAGCTCAAAAACTCACTGTTTTGATAACTTTTAATTGGCCATGCCTTATGATCAGACTGACCGAGTTTCAAGCCGCTCGCTCGAAATTCCTAGGAGGAGTTCGATCAAATACCAATGCTGTAAACGTCAAAAATGGGGTCAAAATCAGACCTTCAATCTAAAATGGCCGACTTCCTGTGATATTTGCACTATGACATTAATTGTAAATTCTGAGCGTCTTGGTGAGCTCTACTACTGTACCAAATCTCATGTCTCTACGATGAAGTAAGTGAATAGCAAAGGGTCCTTTGAAAATTGCGAGGTGGCGCCGTTGAGGCATTAGGTCACGCCCACCAAAGTTTGTTATGGATTCCTGTCGGGGGCTAGATAAGGATGCATCCAAGTGAGTTTTAAGCAGCTCGGCCCAGAAATGTGGAATTCAGAGCCAAACGTATGGCAGCGGCGTTTGAGGTAACTTCACCACGCCGCCACGCCCCCCTGCTCCATCGAATCCACTTGGGGCTGGAATCCACAACACACCAACATGTCTTCTGTCTCTGGACACAGTTTCATGTTGATTAGCTCAGAGGGGTAACATAGCGACCGTTTACAGCAAAACATGACATTTCCTGTTGTCAGGGGGCGTGGCCTAAGTGATGTCATCATTTGACCATTGGATATGATAGAAGACCTGATGATGATCAATCACAGAAGGTTTGGTGCCTCTGTGTGTTTCTGTGTAGGAGATATAACAGTTTTATTTTTTGTGGCGAGTAGGTGAATTTTGACCCCTGCTAACGCCCCTTCAACATGCTCAAAAACTCACCGTTTTGATAACTTTTAATTGGCCATGCCTTATGATCAGACTGACCGAGTTTCAAGTCGCTCGCTCAAAATCCCTAGGAGGAGTTCGATCAAATACCAATGCTGTAAACGTCAAAAATGGGGTCAAAATCAGACCTTCAATCTAAAATGGCCGACTTCCTGTGATATTTGCACTATGACATTAATTATAAATTCTGAACGTCTTGGTGAGCTCTACAACTGTACCAAATTTCACGTCTCTACGATGAAGTAAGTGAATAGCAAAGGGTCCTTTGAAAATTGCTAGGTGGCGCCGTTGAGGCATTTTCCGTTAGATTTTTGTGATGACCTTAAAATATAAAATTTTTAAACAGTCTTCATGCATCTGCCAAGTTTGGTGAGTTTTTGAATATGATAAAGCCCCCAAAAAGGCCCCTCTTTAGGGGGGCAGAATAAAAATAATAATAATAATAATAATAAGAAGAAGAAACAACACAGAAACAATAGGCCTTCGCAGCGCTTCGCTGCTCGGGCCTAATTAAAACCGCAAGCGGTGATGATCGGCCCTCGCAGCCAAGCGCCGCTCTGGCCTATGGGCCACCGCTAGGGTACGCGCATTTCCTCGCCCGTCCACCATGCAATACACACGTACGCGTTGGGCAGCGCTCCCCCACGACTCACAAAAAATCTGGTGCACATCGGTCGATGCAGCGAGGAGATACAGCCGTTGAATAATGATAATGCATTTGGCTACCAGACCAGACTAAAGCGTTCAGCGGGCCGGATTCGGCCCGCAGGCCGTACGTTTGACACCCCTGGTTTAAACATTAGTATACCTATTTAATTAAAGGTATCTTACTAGCTGTTAATCCAGCTTCATGTGAAAAGTTAACAAAACCTTTTTAGCTATTTAAAGTTAATTGTTATTTCATGTGTTTAAGGGTTTCGTTTCTTGCATTAAGACAGCTTTTATGAAAGTTTGACATCTAAATTGGTGAATACACACCCAAAAGTAATAATGTAAAAGTAACACTTTAGCAATTGGAATATTGCTAAAGTAACACGTTAGCAATATTCCACATGTGTATGTTGTGTACAAACTTTAGTAATTTCTAACAGACCACTTCACTCTCAGAAAGCAGGTCTGCTGGTGGTTCCTAAAGTCTGTAAAACCAGAATGGTAGGCAGATCCTTTAGCTATCATGCTCCTCTCCAGTGGAACCAACTCCCAGTTTTGGTCCGTGACGCAGACACCCTGTCTACTTTTAAGACTAATCCTAAAACTTTCCTTTTTCCATCCATCCATCGTCTTCCGCTTATCCGGGGTCAGGTCGCGGGGGTAGCAGCTTCAAGAGGGAGGCCCAGACCTTCCTCTCCCCAGCCACTTGGGCCACTTCCTCTGGGGGAATCCCAAAGCGTTCCCAGGCCAGCATAGTCTCTCCAGCGTGTCCTGGGTATTCCCCTGGGCCTCCTCCCGGTGGGACGTGCCCAGAACACCTCACCAGGGATGCGTCCAGGAGGCATCCTAATCAGATGCCCGAGCCACCTCAACTGGCTCCTCTCAATGTGAAGGAGCAGCGGCTCTACTCTGAGTCCTCCCCGGGTGACTGATCTCCTCACTTTATCTCTAAGGGAGAGCCCAGACACACTATGGAGAAAACTTATTTTGGCCGCTTGTGTCCGGGATCTCGTTCTTTCGGTCACGACCCAAAGCTCGTGACCATAGATGAGGGTAGGAACGTAGATCGACTGGTAAATCGAGAGCTTGGCCTTTTGGCTCAGCTCTCTCTTCACCACAACGGATCGGTACAGCGCCCGCTTCACAGTAGACGCCGCACCAATCCGCCTGTCGATCTCCCGCTCCATCTTCCCCTCATTCGTGAACAAGACCCCAAGATACTTGAACTCCTCCACTAGAAGCTGGCTCTTGGGACTTTCCTTTTTGACAAAGCTTATAGTTAGAGTGGTTCATGTTACGCTGAGCTACCTTTATAGTTATGCTGCTATAGGCTTAGGCTGCTGGAGGACATCAGGGTCTACTGTTCTTCAATTTTGCATGACTGTTGTCATTTCAGCTTTTAACTTTTTGTTTTTTCTATATTTTCTTCATAGTAGGTACAGCTGGTCTGGCGTTCTGTTAGCTGTGACATCATCCAGGGAAGACAGATCACCTGTTATTACCATCTAATGTAAAACAGATTACTGGATCAATGTGTGCTTCTGTGCTTTTTTGTCTGTCTTGTTGTGTCTCTTCTCTCTCTTTTGTAACCCCCAGTCAGTCAAGGCAGATTACCGTTCATACTGAGCCCGGTTCTGCTGGAGGTTTTTCCTTCCTGTTAATGGGGAGTTTTTCCTTCTGCTGTCACTTCATGCTTGATCAGTATGAGGGATTGCTGCAAAGCCATGTACAATGCAAACGACTCTCCCTGTGGCTCTACGCTTCTTCAGGAGTGAATGCTGGTTGTTACGACTTTGATGAAATCAACTGGTTCCCTTATATAGGAATTTCTTTTACCAATCTGGATAATCTGACTTAATATGTATAATCTGATTGATTTTGACATTGTAAACTGCCTTTAGATGACATGCAGGCATGGACTGGTAATCGGGCGTACCGGGCATTTTCCCGGTGGGCCGACGTGCTGTTTGGGCCGGCAGACCCGACATGTATATTAATAATATGTATTATTATTATTATTATTATTTTATATATCTGCCTCGTTATATTTGCATAATGCATGAAGAAAAATATCAGCAGCGCAAGAGTCTGTTCCGATCATCCGGCCCTTACCACAGGCTACTGCAGCCCATTGGTTATCATCCCTGACAGTCTAAAGGGCTAGGCCAATCATGAAGTAGAAAAACACCTTCACGCTCCATGTGGAACTTTGTGCAGCAGTGTTCACAGTAGTAATGGATAAGAAACGCAAGGGAGGCGCAGAGAAACTGCACGAAAAAAAGAAACGAGTTCTTCAAACGGACGCTGCGAAATGTGAACTGACTGACATGTTCCCAACAGCAGGCCCTTCATCTGCTCCGGTGTCTGGTGTAAAATATGGTGGTGGTGGTTGTAGCCAGTTACGTGCGGTAGAGTTCATAGCTGGTGAGGCACTGACGTCATCAGAGTCAGATTTACAAATATATACACTCTACAGAGTAGACTCGTTGCAAAGTGCTGAAGGAGACTGATTGAGCCAAATAAATTCACCAAGATACATGGAAAAATATTGGTTCTTTGATGAAAAAAAATTGTCATTTGATTGGTAACAGTTTATGAGTTATGATGGATTTCTGCATTTGTAACACATTCTAAAACTATAACCCACATTACGCACATTTTATCACAAAAACTAAACATGAATAAGTATCGCTGTCTTACCTCTACTTATAATTTAAGTCCCTGCGGCGCTCTTTCTGAACAAAAATATCATCATTTTCCGGTAAAAGTTCTCTTTATCTTCTTCAGTTTTAAAAGTCTCTCAGTCTCAATGGAGCTCACTGCCAAGGAGGAAAGCCTTCCCTGACCAGTCCTGTTCCAGCTGTATGTTTAGAGTCTTTTTAGTGCTTTACTTGTTTAGCAAAACTCGCTAATAAAACATCACTAACTTGTTTTGACTCTACTATTTGGGGATCACGAGCGGTGCCCCTTGAGCGCCCCCTGCCTAGCGGTCAAGGAACTGCCGGCCTCACCTACAACCAGTTCTTTGCTGTTTATGATCGGCCAGCACCACGAAAACATGTTATCTGCACACAGTTTGATGACCAAAACACAATTCGTAATCCACATATATTAAATTGTGGAAAATCAGTTCATAACTGTTTGAACAATTGAATTTATGATCTAGAGACAGGAAGATGCATTCACAGAATGGAAGTCAGCACAGTTAACATGGGATTGCGCAATCCCAGGGGAGGCCAAGCTCGCTGCGGCCTCACCGGCTTCGCTATGAAGCGCCACCAAGGATTTACATGAAAAATAGCGAAAAGTCTGCGATTTTAAAGAAAATATGATCAAAAATTAGGAAATTAGATAAATAAAATACTTATTACAAATGACTGAGTAAATCAAAATTTATATTATGTTATTATATATTTTCTTTCTTTCCATGATGACAAGTGAGGCATTTCTCTGGTTCATTTTGTCATTGGCATCCTTTTTTACACAGTGAGTGCACATTAGTCCAATGTTACCCTACAGTATCTGGAAGACTGAATAGATCTGATGAGCAACTTACAATAACTTCTTATAATGATGTAACGTGATAATATGTGTGATTAACCATGACCCCTCTCTTTCTCTCACTGTCCACTCTCACTAATCCAAAATGCCAGGGCCGATTTTTTTCTCCCAGTCCACCCCTGATGACATGTTTCATGATTTGGCTCTATATAAATAAAAACTGAAATGTATTGAACAAGAGTTTGTCAGTTTTCAAGCAGGATTTGTATATCTGTTCAATTTAAATATATAAGGAAACCAAAGAGTTAAGATCACTTACTTACCAAGAGAAATTCCTTTGGGGTTTATTTGTGGTCTCTTGCTGCCCCCTGCTGGATGATGATGGTATTTGATACCATGTCAACATGGTGTCAAAATTCAGATTTCAATCTAAAATGGCTTACTTCCTGTGATACTTGCATTATGACATTAATTGTAAATTCTGAGCATCTTGCTGAGATCTACAACTGTACAAAATTTCATTACTCTACGATGAAGTAAGTAAATAGCAAAAGGTCCTTTGAAAATTGCTTGGTGGCGCTATAGAGAAACTAAGTCCTGCTCACTAAAGTTTGTTATGGATTCCTGTTGGGGGGTGGATAAGGATGCATCCAAATGAGTTTTAGGCAGCTCGGCCCAAAACTGTGGAATTCAGAGCCAAACGTATGACAGCAGCGTTTGAGGTGAATATGCCACGCCGCCACGCCCCCCTGCTCCATCGAATCCAGTTGAGCCTGAAATCCACAACATACCAACATGTGTTCTGTCTGTGGACACAGTTTCATGTTGATTAGCTCAGAGGGGTAACATAGCGACCGCTTACAACAAAACATGACACTTCCTGTTGTCAGGGGGCGTGGCCTAAGCAATGTCATCATTTGACCATTGGATATTATAGGAGACCTGATGATGATCAATCACAGAAAGTTTGGTGCCTCTGCGTGTTTCTGTGTAGGAGATATAACACTTTTATTTTTTGTGGCGAATAGGTGAACTTTGACCCCTGCCAACGCCCCTTCAGCATGCTCAAAAACTCACCGTTTTGATAACATTTGATTGGCCATGCCTTATGATCAGACTGCCCGAGTTTCAAGCCGATCGCTCGATATCTCTAGGAGGAGTTAGATCTTATACCAATGCTGTAACTGTCAAAATTGAGGTCAAAATCAGACTTTCAGTCTAAAATGGCCAACTTCCTGTGATACTTGCACTATGACATTAATTGTAAATTCTGAGCGTCTTGTTGAGCTCTACAACTGTACCAAATCTCATGTCTCTACGATGAAGTAAGTGAATAGCAAAGGGTCCTTTGAAAATTTCTAGGTGGCGCCGTTGAGGCATTTTTCTTTAGATTTTTGTGACGACCTTAAAATACAAAATTTTTAAACAGTCACCATGCATCTGCAAAGTTTGGTGAGTTTTTGAAAATGACAAAGCCCCCAAAAAGGCCCCTCTTTAGGGGGGCAGAATAATAAGAATAAGAATAATTAAAACCGCAAGCGGTGATGATCGGCCCTCGCAGCCAAGCGCCGCTCTGGCCTATGGGCCACCGCTAGGGTACGCGCACCTCCCGCCGCCAGCCACCGCAGAAGCTGTCATGCATTTTCCTCACCCGTCTAACATGCAATACACACGTACGCGTTGGGCAGCGCTCCCCCACGACTCACAAAAAACCTGGTGCAGATCGGTCGATGCACCGAGGACACACAGCCGTTGAATAATGAAAATGCATTTGGCCACCGGGCCGGACTAAATCGTTCGGCGGGCCAGATCCGGCCCGCAGGCCGTACGTTTGACACCCCTGGTTTAAACACTAGTATACAAATTTAATTAAAGGTATCTTACTTGCTGTTAATCCAGCTTCATGTGAAAAGTTAACAAAACCTTTTTAGTTATTTAAAGTTAATTAATTCATGTGTTTAAGGGTTTCGTTTCTTGCATTAAGACAGCTGTTATGAAAGTCTTGTTGTGTCTCTTCTCTCTCTTTTGTAACCCCCAGTCGGTCAACGCAGATTACCGTTCATACTGAGCCCGCCTCTGATGGAGGTTTTTCCTTCCTGTTAATAGGGAGTTTTTTCTTCTGCTGTCACTTCATGCTTGATAAGTATGAGGGATTGCTGCAAAGCCATGTACAATGCAAACGACTCTCCCTGTGGCTCTACGCTTCTTCAGGAGTGAATGCTGCTTGTTACGACTTTGATGCAATCAACTGGTTCCCTTATATAGGAATTTATTTTACCAATCTGGATAATCTGACCTAATATGTATAATCTGATTGATTTTGACATTGTAAACTGCCTTTAGATGACATGCAGGCATGGACTGGTAATCGGGCGTACCGGGCATTTTCCCGGTGGGCCGACGTGCTGTTTGGGCCGGCAGACCCGACATGTATATAAATATGTATTATTATTATTATTATTATTAATTATTTTATATATCTGCCTCGTTATCATCCCTGACAGTCTAAAGGGCTAGGCCAATCATAAAGTAGAAAAACACCTTCACGCTCCATGTGGAACTTTGTGCAGCAGTGTTCACAGTAGTAATGGGAGGCGCAGAGAAACTGCACGAAAAAAAGAAACGAGTTCTTCAAACGGATGCTGCGAAATGTGTCAAACTCACTGACATGTTCCCTACAGCAGGCCTTCATCTGCTCCGGTGTCTGATGTAAAATATGGTGGTGGTGGTTGTAGCCAGTTACGTGCGGTAGGGTTCATAGCTGGTGAGGCACTGACGTCATCAGAGTCAGATTTACAAATATATACACTCTACAGAGTAGACTCGTTGCAAAGTGCTGAAGGAGACTGATTGAGCCAAATAAATTCACCAAGATACATGGAAAAATATTGGTTCTTTGATGAAAAAAAAATTGTCATTTGATTGGTAGCAGTTTATGAGTTATGATGGATTTCTGCATTTGTAACACATTCTAAAACTATAACCCACATAACGCACATTTTATCACAAAAACAAAACATGAATAAGTATCGCTGTCTTACCTCTACTTATAATTTAAGTCCCTGTGGCGCTCTTTCTGAACAAAAATATCATTTTCCGGTAAAAGTTCTCTTTATCTTCTTCAGATTTAAAACTCTCTTAGTCTCAGTGGAGCTCACTGCCAGGGAGGAAAGCCTTCCCTGATCAGTCCTGTTCCAGCTGTATGTTTAGAGTCTTTTTAGTGCTTTACTTGTTTAGCAAAACTCGCTAATAAAACATCAATAACTTGTTTTGACTCTACTATTTGGGGATCACGAGCGGTGCCCATTGAGCGCCCCCTGCCTAGCGGCCAAGGAACTGCCGGCCTCACCTACAACCAGTTCTTTGCTGTTTATGATCGGTCAGCACCACGAAAACATGTTATCTGCACACAGTTTGATGACCAAAACACAATTCGTAATCCACATATATTAAATTGTGGAAAATCAGTTCATAACTGTTTGAACAATTGAATTTATAATCTAGAGACAGGAAGATGCATTCACAGAATGGAAGTCAGCACAGTTAACATGGGATTGCGCAATCCCAGGGGAGGCCAAGCTCGCTGCGGCCTCACCGGCTTCGCTATGAAGCGCCACCAAGGATTTACATGAAAAATAGCGAAAAGTCTGCGATTTTAAAGAAAATATGATCAAAAATTAGGAAATTAGATAAATAAAATACTTATTACAAATGACTGAGTAAATCAAAATTTATATTATGTTATTATATATTTTCTTTCTTTCCATGATGACAAGTGAGGCATTTCTCTGGTTCATTTTGTCATTGGCATCCTTTTTTACACAGGGAGTGCACATTAGTCCAATATTACCCTACAGTATCTGGAAGACTGAATAGATCTGATGAGCAACTTACAATAACTTCTTATAATGATGTAACGTGATAATATGTGTGATTGACCGTGACACCTCTCTTTCTCTCTCTCTCTCTGATCTAAGAATAGTTGCTGTGCTGTGGTGGAGTTTACATTTTACAGTGTTACAGTTTTTTACAGTCGCTAGGACCCATTTTTCAATACTTAAGTCACTTTTTCAAAACTCTTCACACAGTTCTCCAAACCAACTTTCAGCTTGGCACAGCAGTTCATTTCACATTCAAAATGCACTAAAACTACCAAATCACTTCATACATATCTCAAATCAACACATTCTTCCATAACACTAGCAAAGGTTGACAGCCAACAAACACACTTTGTCACCCACAAAACAATGACCTAAAAAACACTAACAACATGTAGCATTATACAATCTCGGTTAATAATTCACTGCAATAGAGGTTACTGGAATGAATCAGACATGATGCAGAATGCTTCAATATATTTTATGTCTTTTATTTGTTTTTAGGAGTAATTCCAAAATACAAGAATTTGTATTCACATCATCCACTGATACAGATACAATAGTAATGCTAATCTACTCGGTCTTCTCCATTTGGCCACAGGTTCTCATCCACATCACATCTTATGTCATCTAGGGCAATACACCTAGGAAAGAATCTTCTGGCATGCCTGATCCATCCCTGACAATCTTCTGCTGATATGTCCAGGTATCCAGCATTCATTGCGTCCAGGAGGGACATTTGATTATGTGGATGGTGGTCATAAACCTTCCACCTCCATGAGGAAAAGAATTCCTCTATGGGGTTGAGGAATGGAGAGTAAGGTGGGAGGAAAAGTGACACCATTCTGGGATGGGCTGCAAACCACTCGGTGACTGCACGAGAGTGGTGAAATGCCACATTGTCCCATACAATAATAAATGTTGGTGGATTTCTTCTCTCTGCATCCCTTTCCTCACCTAGCACAACCCTTCCATAGAGATCATGCAGGAACGCAAGGAGACGTTCAGTGTTGTATGGCCCAATTAGTGGTTTGTGTAACAGCAGTCCATCAGTGGATATTGCTGCGCACATTGTGATGCTGGCACCCCTCTGGCCCGGGACATCCACTGTGGCTCTCTTCCCAATCACATTCCTTCCTCGTCGCCGTGTTTTGGCCAGGTTGAAACCTGCCTCATCCACAAAGATGAAAATGTGGGGCGTTTGCCTGCCTTCAATCTCCATGACTCTCTATAATAAATCCACAAGGCAACATAAGCTGTTACAGTAGTAAACATTACCTAAAAAAAAATTATTTGTGTGTGTTTTGTTCAAAAACAGTTCTGTATTTTATTGTGATCTTACCTGGACATATTGGTTCCTGAGTTGCTTGACATGTTCAGAGTTCCTCTCAAAAGGCACAGTGTACAACTGTTTCATCCTTACCTGATGTTTTTTCAGGACTCTAGAAATAGTTGTGATGCTTACACTGTGAATATTTGCAAAAGTAATGTTGTCTGCCAAAACTGTGTCTCGAATCTCAGTGAGTTTTATGCCATTGTTTCTGATGACCATATCAACAATGGCAGTTTCCTGCACATCAGTGAGCATCCTTCCTCTCCCACCTGTGTGAGGTAACCGTTGAGTCCTAAGCAGAAATGCAGAAGCAATTACACACAACTCTATTTACTTCTGTAATGTGCAACTCAGTCAAATGCCCTTGCAGAATACAAGTTACCTGTTGGTTTGCTGGAAAACTGTAACAATAGATGCCACTGTTGAGCGTTGCAGATTTGGCTGCACTCTCTGACCAGCCTCTCTCATTGAGAGACCATGATTTACTACATGATCAATTACAGTAGCTCTGATCTCATCTGAAACTACAGCTCTTGGTCTTCCTCTTATTCTTCTTCCACCACGCATACGTATTCCTCGCCCCCTCCCAGCCCCTCCTCTTCCTCTTTCAGCCACTTCTCTGTTTCTGGCTGGGTCCATGTTTACATCACAATACAAAACTATTCAGCAGTTGTCTCTTTTTGTAATGAAATTGAAAGAGTAACACCTGTGTAGATGTTCATCTACAATGAGAATCAGCTGTGGTTGGTCCAATTGTCCACTTATTTTTATAGCATTTAATTTTAAGATGTAAAATATATTTCATTAAAATATTCCTGTAGTAATGTTGGAAATTGCTGTTTTATTCAGTTTTGTATTATGTTATTGTTTTGAACATAAGTTTAACAGTTTTGAAAACAGTATGTAAGCATGTGCTAATTGTCCTGTAGGTACACAGAGTTTTGGCGGTTGTTGTGTCGAAGTGAGAAAAGAATTAATGTAATTTGAAAGATGTAGTCATTGAATGCATTTTGTGCCAAAGCAATGATAAATGATCCACAGTTTAGCCCACATATACTTCTGTTGTCCTCACTGTGTGAAGAGTTTTGAAAAAGTGACCTAAGTATTGAGAAATGTGTCCTAGCGACTGTAAAAACTGTAATAAATTAAGATTTTGGAAGTATTTTAAGTGTCCACTCTCACTAATTTCCATTAACCTGGCCTCAAGGTATTGCACAGTTGGTATTGCAAAGTTGGTATACACATTCAGTACACAAAAAAAATGTGGTGGGCCAGTCTAATCCAAAATGCCAGGGCCAATTTTTTTGTCCCAGTCCACCCCTGATGACATGTTTTATGATTTGGCGTTATATAAATAAAAACTGAAATGTATTGAACAAGAGTAAGTTTGTCAGTTTTCAAGCAGGATTTGTATATCTGTTCAAATTAAATATATAAGGAAACCAAAGAGTTAAGATCACTTACTTACCAAGAGAAATTCCTTTGGGGTTTATTTGTGGTCTCTTGCTGCCCCCTGCTGGACAAGTATGATCAAATACATATGCTTTACATGTCAACTTGGTATCAAAATTCAGATTTCAATCTAAAATGGCTTACTTCCTGTGATACTTGCAGTATGACATTAATTGTAAATTCTGAGCGTCTTGCTGAGATCTACAACTGTACAAAATTTCATTACTCTACGATGAAGTAAGTGAATACCAAAGGGTCCTTTGAAATTTGCTTGGTGGCGCTATAGAGAAACTAAGTCCTGCTCACTAAAGTTTGTTAAGGATTCCTGTTGGGGGGTGGATAAGGATGCATCCAAATGAGTTTTAAGCAGCTCGGCCCAAAACTGTGGAATTCAGAGCCAAACGTATGACAGCAGCGTTTGAGGTGAATATGCCACGCCGCCACGCCCCCCTGCTCCATCCAATCCAGTTGAGCCTGAAATCCACAACATACCAACATGTGTTCTGTCTGTGGACACAGTTTCATGTTGATTAGCTCAGAGGGGTAACATAGCGACCGCTTACAACAAAACATGACACTTCCTGTTGTCAGGGGGCGTGGCCTAAGCAATGTCATCATTTGACCATTGGATATTATAGGAGACCTGATGGTGATCAATCACTGAAAGTTTGATGCCTCTGTGTGTTTCTGTGTAGGAGATATAACAGTTTTATTTTTTGTGGCGAGTAGGTGAACTTTGACCTTTGCTAATGCCCCTTCAACAAGCTCAAAAACTCACCGTTTTGATAACTTTTAATTGGCCATGCCTTATGATCAGACTGCCCGAGTTTCAAGCCGCTCGCTAAAAATCTCTAGGAGGCGATCCATCAAATACCAATGCTATAAACGTCAAAAATGGGGTCAAAATCAGACATTCAATCTAAAATGGCCAACTTCCTGTGATATTTACACTATGACATTAATTGTAAATTCTGAGCGTCTTGGTGAGCTCTACCACTGTACCAAATCTCATGTCTCTACGATGAAGTAAGTGAATAGCAAAGGGTCCTTTGAAAATTGCTAAGTGGCGCCGTTGAGGCATTAGGTCACGCCCACCAAAATTTGTTATGGATTCCTGTTGGGGGGTGGATAAGGATGCATCCAAGTGAGTTTTATGCAGCTCGGCCCAAAAATGTGGAATTCAGAGCCAAACGTATGGCAGCGGCGTTTGAGGTGACTTCACCACGCCGCCACGCTCTCCTGCTCCATCGATACGACTTGGGGCTGGAATCCACAACACAACAACATGTTTTCTGTCTCTGGACACAGTTTCATGTTGATTAGCTCAGAGGGGTAACATAGCGACCGTTTACAGCAAAACATGACACTTCCTGTTGTCAGGGGGTGTGGCCTAAGTGATGTCATCATTTGACCATTGGATATTATAGGAGACCTGATGATGATTAATCACAGAAAGTTTGGTGCCTCTGTGTGTTTCTGTGTAGGAGATATAACACTTTTATTTTTTGTGGCGAATAGGTGAACTTTGACCCCTGCCAACGCCCCTTCAGCATGCTCAAAAACTCACCGTTTTGATAACTTTTGATTGGCCATGCCTTATGATCAGACTGCCCGAGTTTCAAGCCGATCGCTCAAAACCTCTAGGAGGAGATCCATCAAATACCAATGCTATAAACGTCAAAAATTGGGTCAAAATCAGACTTTCAGTCTAAAATGGCCAACTTCCTGTGATATTTGCACTATGACATTAATTGTAAATTCTGAGCGTCTTGTTGAGCTCTACAACTGTACCAAATTTCATGTCTCTACGACGAAGTAAGTGAATAGCAAAGGGTCCTTTGAAAATTTCTAGGTGGCGCCGTTGAGGCATTTTTCTTTAGATTTTTGTGACGACCCTAAAATACAAAATTTTTAAACAGTCACCATGCATCTGCCAAGTTTGGTGAGTTTTTGAAAATGAGAAAGCCCCCAAAAAGGCCCCTCTTTAGGGGGGCAGAATAATAATAATAATAATTAAAGCCGCAAGCGGCGTCGATCGGCCCTCGCAGCCAAGCGCCGCTCCGGCCTATTGGCCACCGCGGGGGTTCGCGCACCGCCGGCCACCAGCCACCGCAGAAACTGTCACGCATTTTCCCCGCCCGTCCGCCGGGAGATTCCCACGAACGCATTCAGCAGCGCTCCCCCACGACTCACAACAAATCTGGTGTAGATCGGTCGATGCAGCGAGGATATACAGCCATTGAATATTGATATTGCATTTGGCCACTGGGCCGGACAAAATCGTTCGGTGGGCCGGATCCGGCCCGCGGGCCATACGTTTGACACCCCTGGTTTAAACATTAGTATACCAATTTAATCAAAGGTATCTTACTACCTGTTAATCCAGCTTCATGTGAAAAGTTAACAAAACCTTTTTAGTTATTTAAAGTTAATTGTTATTTCATGTGTTTAAGGGTTTTGTTTCTTGCATTAAGACAGCTTTTATGAAAGTTTGACAGTTAAATTGGTGGATACACACCCAAAAGTAATAATGTAAAAGTAACACTTTAGCAATATTCCACATGTGTATGTTGTGTACCAACTTTCGTAATTCTATCTTAAAGCATGGCTTGGGGCTGATCATTTAAAATATTCTAGGGGGCGCTATAGAAAAATTAGGTCACGCCAACCACAGTTTGTTATGGATTCCTGTCGGGGGTGGAAAAGGATGCATCCAAGGGAGTTTTAAGCAGCTCGACCAAAAAATGTGGAATTCAGAGCCAAACGTATGGCAGCGGCGTTTGAGGTGACTTCACCACACCACCACGCCGCCCTGCTCCATCGAATCCACTTGGGGCTGGAATCCAAAACACCAACATGTCTTCTGTCTCTGGATACATTTTCATGTTGATTAGCTCAGAGGGGTAACATAGCGACCGTTTACAGCAAAACATGACATTTCCTGTTGTCAGGGGGCGTGGCCTAAGTGATGTCATCATTTGACCATTGGATATGATAGAAGACCTGATGATGATCAATCACAGATAGTTTGGTGCCTCTGTGTGTTTCTGTGTAGGAGATATAACTGTTTTATTTTTTGTGGCGAGTAGGTGAACTTTGACCCCTGCTAACGCCCCTTCAACAAGCTCAAAAACTCACTGTTTTGATAACTTTTAATTGGCCATGCCTTATGATCAGACTGACCGAGTTTCAAGCCGCTCGCTCGAAATCCCTAGGAGGAGTTCGATCAAATACCAATGCTGTAAACGTCAAAAATGGGGTCAAAATCAGACCTTCAATCTAAAATGGCCGACTTCCTGTGATATTTGCACTATGACATTAATTGTAAATTCTGAGCGTCTTGGTGAGCTCTACTACTGTACCAAATCTCATGTCTCTACGATGAATTAAGTGAATAGCAAAGGGTCCTTTGAAAATTGCGAGGTGGCGCCGTTGAGGCATTAGGTCACGCCCACCAAAGTTTGTTATGGATTCCTGTCGGGGGCTAGATAAGGATGCATCCAAGTGACTTTTAAGCAGCTCGGCCCAGAAATGTGGAATTCAGAGCCAAACGTATGGCAGCGGCGTTTGAGGTGACTTCACCACGCCGCCACGCCCCCCTGCTCCATCGCATCCACTTGGGGCTGGAATCCACAACACACCAACATGTCTTCTGTCTCTGGACACAGTTTCACGTTGATTAGCTCAGAGGGGTAACATAGCGACCGTTTACAGCAAAACATGACACTTCCTGTTGTCAGGGGGCGTGGCCTAAGTGATGTCATCATTTGACCATCGGATATTAAAGAAGACCCAATGATGATCAATCACAGAAGGTTTGGTGCCTCTGTGTGTTTCTGTGTAGGAGATATAACAGTTTTATTTTTTGTGGCGAGTAGGTGAACTTTGACCCCTGCTAACGCCCCTTCAACATGCTCAAAAACTCACCGTTTTGATAACTTTTAATTGGCCATGCCTTATGATCAGACTGACCGAGTTTCAAGTCGCTCGCTCAAAATCCCTAGGAGGAGTTCGATCAAATACCAATGCTGTAAACGTCAAAAATGGGGTCAAAATCAGACCTTCAATCTAAAATGGCCGACTTCCTGTGATATTTGCACTATGACATTAATTATAAATTCTGAACGTCTTGGTGAGCTCTACAACTGTACCAAATTTCACGTCTCTACGATGAAGTAAGTGAATAGCAAAGGTTCCTTTGAAAATTGCTAGGTGGCGCCGTTGAGGCATTTTCCGTTAGATTTTTGTGATGACCTTAAAATATAAAATTTTTAAACAGTCTTCATGCATCTGCCAAGTTTGGTGAGTTTTTGAATATGATAAAGCCCCCAAAAAGGCCCCTCTTTAGGGGGGCAGAATAAAAATAATAATAATAATAATAATAATAATAATAATAATTAAAGCCGCAAGCGGCGTCGATCGGCCCTCGCAGCCAAGCGCCGCTCCGGCCTATTGGCCACCGCGGGGGTTCGCGCACCGCCGGCCGCCAGCCACCGCAGAAACTGTCATGCATTTTCCCCGCCCGTCCGCCGGGAAATTCCCACGAACGCATTCGGCAGCGCTCCCCCACGACTCACAACAAATCTGGTGTAGATCGGTCGATGCAGCGAGGATATACAGCCGTTGAATATTGATATTGCATTTGGCCACTGGGCCGGACAAAATCGTTCGGTGGGCCGGATCCGGCCCGCGGGCCATACGTTTTGACACCCCTGGTTTAAACATTAGTATACCAATTTAATCAAAGGTATCTTACTACCTGTTAATCCAGCTTCATGTGAAAAGTTAACAAAACCTTTTTAGTTATTTAAAGTTAATTGTTATTTCATGTGTTTAAGGGTTTTGTTTCTTGCATTAAGACAGCTTTTATGAAAGTTTGACAGTTAAATTGGTGGATACACACCCAAAAGTAATAATGTAAAAGTAACACTTTAGCAATATTCCGCATGTGTATGTTGTGTACCAACTTTCGTAAATCTATCTTAAAGCATGGCTTGGGGCTGATCATTTAAAATATTCTAGGGGGCGCTATAGAAAAATTAGGTCACGCCAACCAAAGTTTGTTATGGATTCCTGTCGGGGGTGGAAAAGGATGCATCCAAGGGAGTTTTAAGCAGCTCGACCCAAAAATGTGGAATTCAGAGCCAAACGTATGGCAGCGGCGTTTGAGGTGACTTCACCACGCCACCACGCTGCCCTGCTCCATCGAATCCACTTGGGGCTGGAATCCAAAACACCAACATGTCTTCTGTCTCTGGATACATTTTCATGTTGATTAGCTCAGAGGGGTAACATAGCGACCGTTTACAGCAAAACATGACATTTCCTGTTGTCAGGGGGCGTGGCCTAAGTGATGTCATCATTTGACCATTGGATATGATAGAAGACCTGATGATGATCAATCACAGATAGTTTGGTGCCTCTGTGTGTTTCTGTGTAGGAGATATAACTGTTTTATTTTTTGTGGCGAGTAGGTGAACTTTGACCCCTGCTAACGCCCCTTCAACAAGCTCAAAAACTCACTGTTTTGATAACTTTTAATTGGCCATGCCTTATGATCAGACTGACCGAGTTTCAAGCTGCTCGCTCGAAATCCCTAGGAGGAGTTCGATCAAATACCAATGCTGTAAACGTCAAAAATGGGGTCAAAATCAGACCTTCAATCTAAAATGGCCGACTTCCTGTGATATTTGCACTATGACATTAATTGTAAATTCTGAGCGTCTTGGTGAGCTCTACTACTGTACCAAATCTCATGTCTCTACGATGAAGTAAGTGAATAGCAAAGGGTCCTTTGAAAATTGCGAGGTGGCGCCGTTGAGGCATTAGGTCACGCCCACCAAAGTTTGTTATGGATTCCTGTCGGGGGCTAGATAAGGATGCATCCAAGTGAGTTTTAAGCAGCTCGGCCCAAAAATGTGGAATTCAGAGCCAAAGGTATGGCAGCGGCGTTTGAGGTGACTTCACCACGCCGCCACGCCCCCCTGCTCCATCGAATCCACTTGGGGCTGGAATCCACAACACACCAACATGTCTTCTGTCTCTGGACACAGTTTCATGTTGATTAGCTCAGAGGGGTAACATAGCGACCGTTTACAGCAAAACATGACACTTCCTGTTGTCAGGGGGCGTGACCTAAGTGATGTCATCATTTGACCATCGGATATTAAAGAAGACCCAATGATGATCAATCACAGAAAGTTTGGTGCCTCTGTGTGTTTCTGTGTAGGAGATATAACAGTTTTATTTTTTGTGGCGAGTAGGTGAACTTTGACCCCTGCTAACGCCCCTTCAACATGCTCAAAAACTCACCGTTTTGATAACTTTTAATTGGCCATGCCTTATGATCAGATTGACCGAGTTTCAAGTCGCTCGCTCAAAATCCCTAGGAGGAGTTCGATCAAATACCAATTGTGTAAGAGTCAAAAATGGGGTCAAAATCAGACCTTCAATCTAAAATGGCCGACTTCCTGTGATATTTGCACTATGACATTAATTATAAATTCTGAACGTCTTGGTGAGCTCTACAACTGTACCAAATTTCACGTCTCTACGATGAAGTAAGTGAATAGCAAAGGGTCCTTTGAAAATTGCTAGGTGGCGCCGTTGAGGCATTTTCCGTTAGATTTTTGTGATGACCTTAAAATATACAATTTTTAAACAGTCTTCATGCATCTGCCAAGTTTGGTAAGTTTTTGAATATGATAAAGCCCCCAAAAAGGCCCCTCTTTAGGGGGGCAGAATAAAAATAATAATAATAATAATAAGAAGAAACAACACAGAAACAATAGGCCTTCGCAGCGCTTCGCTGCTCGGGCCTAATAATAAGAAACAACACAGAAACAATAGGCCTTCGCAGCGCTTCGCTGCTCGGGCCTAATAATAATTAACACTACAGATACAATAGGCCTTCGCAGCGCTTAGCTGCTCGGGCCTAATAATAATTAACACTACAGATACAATAGGCCTTCGCAGCGCTTAGCTGCTCGGGCCTAATAATAATTAACACTACAGATACAATAGGCCTTCGCAGCGCTTAGCTGCTCGGGCCTAATAATTAACACTACAGATACAATAGGCCTTCGCAGCGCTTAGCTGCTCGGGCCTAATTAACACTACAGATACAATAGGCCTTCGCAGCGCTTAGCTGCTCGGGCCTAATAAGGACATATACTCCTGATACTTTCATTTAAAATATGTACACACATCTAAGCACCAGTGGCCTACTAAGTAGTCTGAATATCCTGCGTTGCAGTGTGGGACATGCTCACAGTTGTGAGGAGCAGGGAAGTGTGGATTTTTTTTCATTCCGCTGAGAAAACGCTAAATACACGCATAACCGAGGATATGTTGCAGTCGCTGGTGTTGGGTCTGGGTATTCCGCTGTTGGTTCCTTACCGCCGACGAAATGTAGAAAACACATATAGGTGTGTTTGGTCACGTTTTGAACTGTAAAGCCCTCCTTTACCAACCATGGCCTTTCTCTGCACTCTTTTGGGGTTTAGGAAATGGAATGAAAAAAAACTCTTTTTTATATGATCATGATGGCCATATCGAGAGTCACTCCAGCAGACACCAAAGCAGCAGTGGTTCGTTGTTACCATTATATTTGGTGATGCAATATTCAGGACAGAGCTGTCCCCTTCACCACTCCACACAGCTTGTCTGACCACTGCCTGTTCTAAATTAGTAATTTGATGTCATATGTTGTGCAATTATACACTGTTTAAAGTTATTTAATGTTTCATAAATAACTCTCTGTCTGTTAAGTATTGTCTGGTGATGATCAGCTCGTAAGCTGATATCAGGACAATGGTTGAAAGGGATGAATTCGAGCACTAGCGATCTTTTAACAGCAAAACCTGCACACACATAGAATAAAGAGTGACAACTTCTTTTCAAGTCCAAGAATTTAATAACAGAAATAAAATGAACATCCAGAGAACATCACCATGTAATGCTGTTTACCTGAATTAACACAATATTTCGATTAATAAATCCTCTCTACTAGGCTAGTGAAACTTAACTAAACTACTA
Organism: Fundulus diaphanus; assembly: GCA_037039145.1. Lineage (NCBI taxonomy): Eukaryota > Metazoa > Chordata > Actinopteri > Cyprinodontiformes > Fundulidae > Fundulus > Fundulus diaphanus. Next base: position 6,436,249 of record CM073133.1, read on the forward strand.
AGCAAAATGAAGATAAAAAGAAGCTAAGCTAAGGAACTATTTACATGCAAAAACAAACAAAAGACAAACAAAAGTGGTTGATCATAATCAGATTAATTCAGTGAATCCCTGTTCACTACAGATCTGATTTCAAAAGCATGGAGTGGAGTTAAAACATCTGCCATGTATTTCAATCCATTCACAATGCAAAGCCCAAGTTAAACAAAATATTATTTGTTGAAATAATATTCTGAGGACTGTTTGTCCTGTAATATTATTTAAACCCTTACGACCGAGTTTGTTAATGCGATTCTCCTTCCGGGCGCATGGGGTCACTGCAGCAACTCGGTGGCTAAGAGGTTACAACATAAAGTTCCCAAAATTGCCTTGAAAACTGGCATTAATATACCATATTGATGCGGGAATAAGGCAGATAACACCATCGGAGGATGGCGGAGCAGAACAGTTACGCTTTATGCTTTAAAACGAACTCCCTTTTCAAATGTCCGAAACCGGATGTTAGCAAGCTAATAGCATGTTTGGCTAGCGCGACCTACCGGTTAGCCCTTTGTTCTAAACACCACGGTTTACAAACATTTCCCAATAAACCGTTTCTTCACCCTCAGACCGCTGCCCAACCTGTTGATGCCTCATGTGTGAGTTCTGTCCACTTTGGCCGTTCCAGGAAGAAGCGTTGAAGGAGGAAATGGTTGGCTAGCGCTAGCGGGCTAGCGCTCGGTTCTTGGCAGGCTAGCGTTAGCCTTGCAGCCGCATGTGGCTAACGGCGTGGTCTGGATAGCTTGGGGGCCTGGTCCTTCGACCGGGATGCAGTCCAAGCAGGGGTTTTCCTCAGCATCCAGCCTTCAGCTCCATTGGTGTTCACTTCCCTGTACAGGCTGAGGAAAAATACACAGAGCTGTTTCAGATGCAGGAATTTTTTCCCTGCATCTGATTGTGAAGTTAGGACTGCAACTTAGCTCTGTATTTGCCGGGACATGTTTGTCCGGATTCAGTCAGGTCCTCTGCTGAAGCAGGCAGTCGGGTCTAGCAGACCCTGGATCAACGTGGCTGGTCCAGGGAATCTTTCAGCTGCTGGCTTGTGTGTCGGTGAGGGCCGACCAGGCCCTCATGGTCTGGCCTCCTTTGTCTGCTCCCAGAGAGCTGTAGTGGAGCTGAACAGGTCTGCAGAAGAATGCTGAAGTGAAGAAGTGGGCACTCTTTGTCTGTGCTGTGTCTTATCTGTTAGGAGGGCTCACAGCTGACCTCCTGCTGGGAGAAAGGGCCGTCTACGCCTTGAGAGTCTCGTGTTACGGCCAGAGTGGAATTCCTTTGTTAAACTCTTCCACTGTTCACAATCCAATCTGAGATCCATTATTTTGATGATCCTGGCGGTAATATCACAACACATTTGAGGAATGCCCCATTCACCCAGACGATGGTATTATTTCTGTTAAAAAGGACACTTCAGAAGCCTCAAAGCCAAAACAAATAAACTTAGAAACAGCTTCTTCCCGAGAGCTGTGAGGGCGATCGTCCCCTGATGGGAGACTGCAGTCCAACACTTTAAAATCCCCCCACTGTTACTGGTCCATCACAGGTTACAATCACCTTAATGTTACAGCCTGCTTGCATGCTATCATCTCTGAATATCTAAATTCACATTGCTGTAAATGAAGCCTCAAATCATCAATGTTCAATAAGCATCTTATTAACATTTTATCTGTTATCTGTGACTCTCCTGAATGCTAATGCCTGTTTGTCAGTTTTTGCCTTCATTATGTGTAATGTGAACTGGAGTGCCCAGAGAGAAATGTCGCCATGCGAAACAACAAAATACATTTGATTTTGATACATTTGTAACTATTTCACATTGTAGGATGGACACAAGCACATTGTAGGATAGAGACTGTAAATACTGAACATTGTTATAATTGCACAGTGGAAGATTTTTTTTCATTTGTTTTTATTGCATGTGGGAATTCAGGATGGTAAGGATAGCGCCTCCCTGAGGGCAACACGTCAAACAGTTCAAAGCCAGGATGGGAGTTTCTCTACTGATAGTTGACTCTGATGAGACAGCGAGAAGTTTAGCTGCTGCTGAGCCTTCTTGGTGACTGCTCTTCTCCCCGTTCTGTTCTGTGGAACAGAATGAGGAGAAGAACTACTAGTCGCTTTTATTTTATTTTTTTATAATGAAGCTGAAGCGCAAGTTCAATTGAAGAAACTCATCGCCTGCCTCCATTCAATCAGACTCCGATCCGCCTCTGATGTGAGCCAATCAACTATGAACCGCACCTCCATGAAGCCAATCAGCATCCCGCGCTCATCTTAAAAGCAACTTCAAATCCACGTCTCAGCCTGCTAACCAGCAAGCGCAAACAGATTGCATGTTGGATTTCGAATCAGATGTCCGATTCAACCCACCCCCAACCCCTTCTCCACCATCATAGCTGAGTTCATCTAGCTTCCAAGACGTTCCTCCATCCTCAACCCATCAGAGTGTTTTCTCCCTTCAGTCTTCAGCACTCCCTATCACCTCGTTATTGGTCCGGCAGAAGACCACCATGTTGGGCCCGGTTCTGCCAGAGGTTTCTTCCCAAAGGGGAGTTTTTCCTCTCCACAGTCGCTTCAAGCTTGCTCATCATGGACAGTTCATGCAAACCTGTGTTTATCAAGTTGGACATCTATCTTAAACAGATCATCATATGGACTGACCAAACTTCTTCTATCTCCACTCCACCACCAGTTTCAGACCTGGGGGGGGAACATCCCTGTTCTCATACATCTACTTATGCATATTAAAGTATAATTCAGCATTAATGTTCCTGCCGAGGTCTTAGCGCCAAAGACTTAAAATATTGTGTCAATAAAATCCTTCTAATTGCCATTTCTTTCTCTGTGAGTTTTTCAGATTGAAATAATCATCTTCATTGCTACATACATTCCAATGAAATTTGTTCTCTGCATCTTAACCCATCCTCTTGGGGAGCAGCAGGCTGCAACTGCGCAGCGCCTGAGGAGCACAGATGAAGGCGTATGTATGAATGAGGGGTAAGCAACTCGTTAATTAGTAGATCCCATTCACATGCATCTGTTTGCAGCTTTTAAAACCTCGGTTTGTTTTATTTTCAACTGGGATGTTGGTTGTCTCCATGCCTTTTTCACCTCATCCTGGTGCAATAAGTTGTTTGTATTCATTAAAGTTATCAAGTTCAGCACACTGCTTCCAAACTCTTGTTTGCGTTTTGGTCGAAAACAACTATTCACAACAACAACAAAAAACAGTCTGAAGGACCAAGCAAGCAAGAAATCTACAGAGCATTCTCAGTGGATCCAGCAGCACCAGCAGGAGGAGGCAAGACATTTATTTGGGGATGATATCAAGAGCCTGCCATCTGCACAGCTGGTGGAGGAAACTGAGGGAACGTTTTGCAGGAACTCAGCTGGTCAGCTCCACTCCTGCCACCGAGGCTCAGCCCGACGCTTCACCTCTGTGGTTCAGCCTGATGCATCTGCTACTGTCACCATAGCTCAGTTTTGCCACACCAACAACTGTCCGCTGTCTTCAGCCGTTCCTTCAGTGCCCTCCAGTAAACCCAGTCACAACTTGGACTCAATTGATCATAATTTTAAAAGACTTGACATTATTATGGAGTTTTACCAGAATCTGCTCACTACCCAAAGCTCAACCTATCAATGGCTTAAGGTAGCTGATCAACTGAAGAGATAGCTGGAGGAATGGGGAGGTTTTTTCCTTCGTAGTTATCAGCTCCTGGAGGCTATTCACACGGACTGCCAAAGACCTTTGGCTACACTGCAAAAAGGGAACTCAAAGAAAGTAAAAATTTCTTGAAATGTGTGTATTTTTCTCTGATTTGAGCAGGTAAATAAGACTATTTGCCAATAGAATAAGATTTTTGCACTTAAAATAAGAACAATTCATCTCCACCATATCATTGCAAGTGCAGGATATCTAATTATCTTATTTTAGGGGGTAAAAAAATCTCATTCCATTGAAAAATGGTCTCATTTAGCTGTTCAAATCAAGGAAAAATATACTCATTTCAAGAAAATTGTACTCACTTTTAGATCCCTTTTTGCAATGTAAGATCACTGCTCCTCAGCTTCAAGCATCTCCATTATCATCTCTGATGCTTCCACCAATGTTTCCTCGCCTGCTCCAGTCACTGGAGGTCTGTCCGGTTTCATTAGTCATAAACCACAGCCATCAACATTAACCAATGTATTGGGTTTAAACGTGGCTTTGAATGCACCACTGACAGGAGGGGAAGGAGGTGGTGGAGCTTAGAGGAGATGCTACTTTCAAATCTTGCTAGCTTTCCAACATTGCTAACTATAGCTTTAATTGAATTCTTGAATATTAATAGAAGCAATCACTAAACCTATTTAGAAAAGGTAAATTATGATTTTTCAGAACAAATGATTTTATTTAGTTGTTTGAACTTCTGGTAAAATATTTCGTTCAAGATTAAATACATTGTCAAATAAACAGCAAAAACACAATGGTTAAACTTAACAATGAAATTAGTTTTTGCCAATTCCCAAAACATAATGAGAAAAATAAAGAACTTAAAGGTAATCGCAAACAATAAACTTGAAATAACTGTAAAGCAAGTTTAGTACTATGTGCGAAAACCTTGTTGAGACAACTTATTTCATGATGAGATCAATTAGAACTAGTTTTGCAGAGTTGTACATATTACTGAAGATTGGGGTATTTTATTGTAGTGATTGTGTAAATTTTTATTTCAACTCGTTTGCTGCCTGTTTTATCTTTGTCAACTGAAACAGACATTCACATTAACGTTTAAAATGTCCTTCATATGAATCTTTAAAAAATAAGACAATAATGTGATGAGGATTTCTGCGTTCTGGTCTGTCTTCTAATTATTGCATTAATTTCCCCATCTAGACAACAATAAGGAGTAAAACAGTAACAGTTATGTGTTTTTACATTAACATTTGCTAAACTTGAAGTAAAACAAAGTAGCATGATCAGAAGACATAAATAATTCCACCCCAAGAGAGAAACTGGTCGGTATAGTCAACCCCATAATATATATATATATATATATATATATATATATATATATATATATATATATATATATATATATATATATATATATATATATATATGTATACAATTTAAATACTTGAGTGAAAATACTTGCTTTTCATTTCCAGGCCAACAACACCACCAAAATACAATACAATTACCTTCCTTTGTAAGGAATTTAAACATGAAATCAATACATCATATGAAAATATGATGATGCGCCTTTTCTTTAATCTTCTCCAGAGATGGAAGTCTTTCCTTGTGGCATTGTTTGGCCTCTTGTTCCTCTCCTTTCATGAGCATGTGGATGTATTCTGGAGTGATGGGGGGCCTTGGGCTCAGGGCTAATGGAATTTTGTAAAGTTGGAATCAGCCAGTTTGTGATGTGCTTTTACTTTTAAAGTCAGTCGTTTAGCTCCAGGCTTCTTATCAGTGCAGGTCTTATTTTGTCTTGTGGTTACTGACTGGTAGACATCTGAACCTAATGCAATTAACTCTCTTAGTGGAAGGATGTTGAGCCAATGCAGCCAAAGTATAGCAGCAACGAGAACCAACAGAGTTGTTGTTAGAGGGCTTGACAAAATGAAAATCGCAGTGGCTGTCAGTGTTATGGCTCCTGATATTTTAGGATTATCTAATGCTGGGATGACTACATCTGAAACTCTCTTTCCTGTTTTGAGTAAATCATTTAGAGTGATAATGTTCTTCCAGTGTAACAAGAGAATCAGAACCACAACAATCAGGACAGTTATCAATGACAAGCACATCTTGGTTGTCAGTCTTGATTCTTCTTTGCTGTCAATCTGCCTGCAGTCAAACCTGCGAAAACAGCAACAAAATGATACTTTTTATCTAATTATTTATCAGTTAATTCTAACAGGTGCATTAAAACATATTTTCAAAGACACTTAGAAGCTAATTTGCAAATAAATTATACATTATCCTCCATGACTAAAGGCTTCCCTGGCAAATATGTGTTAAAAGATTTATAATGAATTAAACTTTGTTTGAAATTTGAAATTGTTGGGGCAACAGTGGAATAGGATTTAGGGACTTCGTCCTGGTTGCCGGTTCAATTCCCCGCCCTCTCAGTCATGCACCTGAATTGCCTGCTGGTGGTGTTAAGAGGGTCTGGTGGCGCTGATGTATGGTAGCCTCAGTTCTGTCTGTCTGCTGTAGGGAAGCTGTTGCTACTAAAATAGCTCACCACCATCAGGGTGTAAATGTGGGTGTGAATGGGTAAATGACCAGTAAAGCATGTTGGGGTGGTCGGAGTAGTTAAAGTGCTATATAAGTACGAGCCATTTACCATTTAGTCAGAGCCCACTAAGATATATTTTAAGTTTTCATCAATTCTGTAGATATTTTGAGTTTACTGCAGGAATACTAATGATTCATAATTAGTAATAATTAATAATTAGTTATTCTCTTTTATGAAGTTAGTGCAAAATAAAAAAGAAATGTTGACTGATCTAATTAAGCAACAGGTCAAACACATAAAGATCCAAACAAATGCGGCTTTAATTGCTTTCTATGAATATCAAAATTCAGTTTGCTTAAAGTTTAAAGGTCATTTGGAAGTTTCATTTTATTTTTACATACCTGTAAATAAAAATAAATATTAGCAGTTCAGAAATTTAAGTCTGAACTGCATCTCTATGAATGGAGACCAGTTGCTTACTGTTAACACTACAGCTTTATGTCTTGATGCAATTTAAGAAAAATACAACTGATTAACAGAACATTATGTCGAAGCCAAAAAAAGTATATCACAGAGAAAATAGAAGGCAGGGAAACAGTGAAATAGAAACAGGACACAGACCAAGTGCAATATTAGGCAGTTAAATGGAGAAATAGGGTTCATGTCTTGAGAAATTAGTAACAGAAGAAAAACCAAAGAGCTTACATACAACGGGAAGTGTGGAGAAAAAGCATAGAGATCAAGTTAAACAGGAGAGAATTAGAAACAACTGAGGATAACTAATGCAGGGAGCTGAGGGAAATAGACATTAAAAGGATCTAAACACAGGGATGAAATCTAAAGAAATACTATAAAATGTACTTAAAATGATACAATGAACTAAGTTTAAAAATGAGACAAAGTAAATAAGAAACTCAAAAACAACACTAATAGATCATGACAAATAAAGCATGTTTAAAGTCTAACATGAACATTGTGGGAGGAAATTTAATCACTAAGTAGATTCAGTGTGTGGTGAGAGTCGGTTAACCATAGAATTAATTCACCAACAGTGGTGTAATGCATTTATAGAAAGTTGCATAGATTAAAATAAAGTGGAACAAACCTTAATTGATAGTTCTCTGGACTCTGCGGTTCAGGTTCTGGAGGATTCTGAGCTGTGCTAAACTGGGTCAACTAAAATAAAATGAAGGTTAATCACAGTTGGTATTTGATTTGTTAGAAGAAATAAGATTTGATAAACAAACTTGATGACACATCTCCTAAATCAGGGTAGTAAGAGTCCAGTCATCACAGACTGATGTCCTGCAACATTTAGGTGTCTCTGGTCCAACATGACTAAATTGGTCAAATTAACTCCACAGCAGGTATTCAGGTTCTACAGAGTCCTGCTAATAGCCCAGTTATCTGAGTCAAGTGTACTGGCAGAGACACATCTAAAGGCAGCCATGAAATAAACAAAATTAATAATTTTTCAAAAACTTACCTCAAAGGGTTCTTCGGAGTGAATAAGTGGAAGTTCTGTTGTCATGTACATTTTTCTCTGTTTATATAGAAAGACGTGCAGAGACACACCTACTTTTACTCAAAACGAAACAAAAATCTCCAGACCTAAACTGGTTCACCTTCATCTTTTTTAAGAAATATGTAAAACCTGGCCTTTCCCCCAGGAAGTGAAACATTAATTTACTTCCTTTTAGATAGAGCTTCACAAAACATGTGCAGTTCAATTAACTTTTATCACAAAACTCATTTGGCTCTGCAGTGGACCGCTAAGAAGAGTTTGAGTTTTTTTTTTTACTGTTTATCTATCTAAACGTTTCAATGAGGAAAGGTTTTAATTATCTGTATATGCTTAAGTTTGTGCAAAGTGTTTTCTTGTGCAGTTTAAATTAAAAATGTCGAATCAAGTCATTCAGTTGATTTTGGTTTGGGGTAAATTATTAGTTCAAGAAAACTAAATTTACCAGAACAGTTTTGCTCTTCTTTTAAATGATTAAAGGCTTGTCTCAGAATTCTGGTATGTGGATCAGCAACTTTACCAGGAAGAAAATATAATTGCTTAGCAATGGGAAACACTCTCAACAATTGTCTTGTTTGTATCTGTGCAAAGCATCTAATCAATAACTTCCTTTACTTGTTTGCACTTATTGATGAAAACAAAACTAAATTGTCATTTAAATATAAAACAATTAAAAAAAGATGATGAAAAATGTACAACCTACAAATGCTCTTTTCTGCAGAAAATTAAAAATCTATTTATGATAATGACGATAGTTATATCTGACAAACCATTTGTATTTAGTTCCAATCAGTGTGTTATATAGCACAATTTCGAAAGCAATCTCATCTTCGTCACATTTTGTGGAGGTTGAGGACCAAAATGAGTCAGGACCACAGCAGAAGCATGGTGATAAAAAACACATTTAATAAACCAATTGATCAACCCACACAGCAGGAACCAGAAGAGTAATGATGTAGAACCCAGTTAAGAACAAAGAGGCAACATGGAAAACAGGAGAGGCACAATCAAGAGTAACACAAACAGTGTCGACCATGAAATTAGCCGTCACTCAAAAGTAGTGATCCATGAACAACCTTACCAGGAGGTTGACCAGGAGATGTGGATGACCTTTGGCCAGAAGACGAGCTCAGCAGGGTGAAACACAGACAGGTTCTGAAAACTAGCCTCCCCCAAAGGAGTTTTGAACTCAGAAAATGAAGAGCAAGGAGAGAGCTTGATGGAAAGAACAGGCTCAGGTGCTTTCAGGCTTATTTATTTTGACCCATTTTCTACAAAATCTGGAACATGGACACAAAGTGGATTTGCCAGGGTATTAACTTCAGAGAAATCCACAATACAGACTGGAGGCTAGTCCACTTGGAGTGCACAGTAAAACAAGGCAGGTGGTCTTCAATCTCTTCAGAGACATTGGTATCAGGAACGTGAGGCAGGTCATTATTTACCCTCCTGAACAACTCAGCCAAGCCCTACAGTGATGAAGTTGAAGCAAGGTGACAGAGACATCACCTTCAATGAGAGAATAGTTTATTGCCAGGCAGACAGAAAAAGGAAGCCAGACCTTCCAGGACAGGAACAGAGGTATAAGCCATACTTTTAAAGCTGTGGTCCTCAATTCCGGTTCTAAAAGGACCGGTGTCCTGGAACTTTTAGATGTTAGGTCCTGGGGTCTCATTTATAAAAGTAGAATCCATACTAAAAGTGTACGTACGGCAAGAAAAAGAAAATTGTGTAGAGCAATTGTTTTTACGAATTATAAAACCATACGCACGCACACCAGCACGCAGTTTCCCTTTTTATCTGCCCTCCACATTTATCCACATTTAACCATACATGGTCAGTGCAAAGCACCTCATGAATGTTAATGTGTATCGAATATGGGTCAGGTGATCACTCTGTTGTTTTTTTCATGATGGGCACCACAGAGAAAAGCAAAGAAACTGGGAAATTTTCACAGGGTACAGATGTTGCCCACAACTTTGAAGACAGTTTAAATGTTTCCACTTTAAACTTTAACCTTTGCCTCTTCTGTATTCAGTCCTTTATTCTGAGTGTTTGTGGTCAACATTATTGCCAGGAATTAATTCACAGTAGCATATTATAAATACAATTAGAAATGTCTGTAATTGTTGTAGGTATTACTAAATTTATAACCCTTTCTGTGGAGAAATATTTTCTGCATTGAATACAATTATAACCTTTGTACAGAACAGTTGTTGCACACTTTCATTTTCTCTTCCTCTCATTAGACTCTTTAGAAAAAATAAGGGTTCTGCTGTTGTTTAGAATTCTTCCTGTTTACATAGATAGAATTGCAGAGACACAACTACTCAAAATGAAAATAAAAATTTCAGTTCTATACTGGCCCCTTTCCAACTTTATAAGGAAACAAGTAAAATCTGGCCTTTCCCCTAGAAAGTGAAACATTCGTCTACTTCCTTTTAGTCAAAGCGTCATGAAGCACCTCCTCTGGCTCTGCAATGGAGAGCTCAGAAGTGTTTTGGGGGTATGTTTAATGTTTGTCTCAGTATAGAAAATATCTTGTCAACAGGAATAGAGTGTTAAGAATAGAAGCAATGGTGGATTCACTCTCAGAGGCTGAGTTCTGAGGAGATATTATTGCACCAACATCAAAATGTGGGGATTGGGTAGAAATTTTTAGCGGAGGGAAAGTATGCGAGAAAGACTCATTATTACTGTGATGAAACTTTAATCTGTCAGCTAGATGTTTAGATGACAAGCATGTATCTTACAGATGCATGTCTTTCATCAGGTGGTCTACCTGTTCAATCAGGTATGTCTTAAGACAGGAAAATGTTATTTTTAACTTATACTGTCCTGTTTGCCTAAATCCCAAATTAAAGGGGTTTCCAGTGTTTCTTTCTTTCATTTTCAGATTATTGTCAAAATTTGTAATTAGTAAATTAGTAATATTCTGTCCAGGAATGATGCGGAACATCTAAGTACTAAGTGGCAGAAGACAATGCATGTATGGATAAAAGTAATTTAAAGGTTAGGGAGGTATGTGTGGATGCAAACACTGCTACCTCCATGAAAGAGCCTGATGCCCATTTTGTCCTTAAACAGAACCCTAATTGGTCCACACCAGAATCAGCAGGTCAGAACTTAATGAAAACCAAAAATTGTTATGAACCAAGAAAGGCCCGGTCGTTGTGGCTCAATTAGTGATGCTGAGGATGCTATTGTGGCCCAAATTGTGCTTTTTCACATATTATTAAATTGACAGTATGTAACCCACTTCAGGGTATGTACACGTCTAATGCTCTAAGTTCATAGGAGCTGAGAAGTTAAGTGATGGACACTGGTATTTGTAGTTAAATGTACCTTTAGTAACAGATATTGAAAAGTGTACAATACAAAACAATACCAATGGGCCCAAAATAAAACTAAGAAAATAAAATGTCCTTCTGGAGAATGTTCTTCCTGAATTTGTAGCTGTTCAAGTCCGTAAGTCAGTTAGTCAGGGAAATAAATCTAGTCAGGGATTGTATCCAAAGTAGGTTCTCTTGATGTCTGTCAATGAACTGACAGAATCCTACCACAGAATCTGGTGAATGATGTGGTAGAGCTCACGATCCGACTGGGAAGGCTCGCCATCAATGGATCAATTCTCATCAACCTCGTTGGACATTTAGGCTGGATGCATCAATTTCAACGAAGTCAAAAGACCTGACCAAGAGGTTTAACATCAAAAAGGAAAAACAGCAATAAAACGTGTTTCTTCAACGCTCTCTGTACTCTTTTTCTTATTTTCAAACCAACATGAGAGTAGACTTGCGCTCTGTGCATCAGTGAGCGAGGGAAAAACGCTATCTCTCTTTCTACATACCACTTCCTGTTACCGTCAAAATAACTTCCGGTTTTCAAACTAAAAGACGGAATATATAGAAAACGTAAATTAAACCGTTTTAAACCAAATTAATTTTATTTTAACCTTTTAACCAGGTGGGTTACACCCTCCCCCTCTAAATTAACATGAGTCCCTTCATGTTGTCTCAAGGTCAAGATCACCTTCAGAGGTTTCAACCATAGCTTTGTTAAACCCTTCTAGAATGGTTTGTGCAAAATAAATCAAGGGTCTACCAAGCTGCGGGTAAGTAAACTTAGTAGGGGGTTTTCTCTGTCTTTCAGATCTGCGAACTATACCAGGAGTCTGATCACCACTGGATTCAGGAAGTTCAGCATCGTTCAATTCAGTAGATTGTCTCTGTTCAATATCTTTAGAGTGCTCGGCTTCCTCTGAAGTTTCAGTGTGAAACGAATTGTCTGTCTTGTCATTCTCGATTTTGGTATTCTCACAGTCTGTTGTGTTTTCAGATTCCAGTTCAGTAAGTGTTAATTCTGGTAGGTTTCCATTCAGGTTGCCATTTTGTGTCTCATCCAGTAGGTTTTTGTTTCCAGTTTCCTTTCCTTTTTCCATAGGTTGGCCCAGGATTTGATCCTTGGATAAGTTTCCATATTCCTTATTTGCTTTTCCATATGCCTCTTCTGTTTTTTGTGTCAAACTGTTTGGTTGAACAATCCTTGTGGTTGTTTCAATAGTTGTTGGATAGAAACATGGACTATAGTCATCCTCAGTATCTGATTCAGGAGGACTTTCTTCAGAAAGAATGGGAGTTTGCTTCGTTTTGAGGCCTATTTTGGTTTTAGCATTTCCTCCTCCTCCTCGGGTAAAAATCCGCAAGGGAGCAGTAGGTCACGGTGGAGTGTGCGCAAGGGCCCTTCCTGACCCTCAGGACTGACAGTGTACACAGGCATATCTCCAGCCTTCTTTTGGACAACATAAATGGTAGGCTCCCATCGGTCAGCTATTTGTGTTTGCCACGAAAGCGAAGATTTTGCACAAGGACTCTATCACCTGGGTCAAGTGTTGACTCCCTTACTAATGTCAAATCTGCGTTTGTTCTTATCCGCTATTTTCTTTGAATTGGCTGATGCTAACTGATAGCTCTCTCTCAGGTAAGTTTTAAGGTTACGTACATACTGTGAATGAGACAAGCCTGTTTCTTCCTGAACTGATAAACCAAAGGCTATATCTATGGGCAATCGAAGCTGGCGCCCAAACATTAACTCGTAGGGTGAAAACCTGGTGACATCACTCCTCGTGCAATTATATGCATGAGTGAGAGGTCGGACATAATCGCGCCATTTGGATTTTTCCTTGTCTTTGAGTGTACCCAACGTACTGAGTAATGTGCAGTTATAACGCTCAACAGGGTTACCCCTAGGGTGGTAAGGGCTTGTTCTCACTTTCTTGGTACCAACCAAGGCACACAACTCTTTAATGACTTGTGCTTCGAAATCACGGCCTTGGTCACTGTGAAGGCGTTCAGGGGACTCATAATGAAGAAAGAATTGTTCCCATAGACATTTGGCCACGGTTAAAGCTTTTTGGTCTCGAGTCGGAATGGCTATCGCATACTTAGAAAAGTGGTCTGTTATTACCAGAATGTCCTTGACATTGTGACTGTCAGGTTCTATGGACAAGAAATCCATACAAACAAGTTCCATAGGGCGACATGTCTGTATGTTGACCAAAGGTGCTGCCTTGTCGGGTTGCCTTTTCCTTTAAACGCACTTTGGACACTGTTTGATCTTTGATTCAACATCTTGAGCCATCTTTGGCCAATAGAAGCGAGATCTGGTTAATTCAACTGTTCCTTCGACTCCTAAATGACCCATTTCATCATGTAAGCTATGGAGTACTGGTTTCCTCAAAGCTTGTGGCAAGACAAGTTGGTATTGGGCGACGTGGCACAGAGGTTAGGGAGTTCCTCTTGCAATTGGCGGGTTGCTGGTTTGATCTCCCGCACTGACTGTCTCTGTCGTTGTGTCCTTGGGCAAGACACTTCACCCGCATTGCCTGCTGGCGGTGGTCAGAGGGCCCGGTGGCGCCGGTGCATGGCAGCCTTGCCTCTGTCAGTCTGCCCCAGGGCAGCTGTAGCTACTAACATAGCTCACCATCGTCAGTGGGTGAATGACTGACTGTAGTGTGAAGCGCTTTGGAAGTCGTCAAGACTAGTTAAAGCACTATACAAGTACAAGCCATTTACCATTTTACTGTCACATTGTCTTTTGCGGAAAAGCGGATTGTTTTTAATTTCAAAGCGGCTCTTTTCCTTCAGCATCAGTTGGAGTTCTGGCTCATTAACAACATTGAAATTCAATTCAATTTTATTTATATAGCGCCAATTCATGAAACATGTCATCTCGAGGCACTTTACAAAGTCAAAATCAATCATATTATACAGATTGGTCAAAAATTTCCTATATAAGGGAACCAGTTGATTGCTTCAAAGTCCCAACAAGCAGCATTCACTCCTGGAGAAGCTTAGAGCTACAGGGACAGTCGTCTTCATTGTCCATGGCTTTGCAGCAATCCCTCATTCTGAGCAAGCATAAAGCGACAGTGGAAAGAAAAACCACTCATTAGCGGGAAGGAAAAACCTCCGGCAGAACCGGGCTCAGTATGAACGGTCATTTGCCACGACTGACTGGGGGTTACAGAAGACAGAGCAGAGACACAACAAGAGAGACAAACAAGCACAGAAGCAAATCTGTTCTACATTAGATGGTAATAGCAGGTGAACTGTCTTCTCTGGATGATGTCTCAGATAACAGAACGCCAGACCAGATGTACCTACTATGAAGAAAAAAAAGAGAGAGAACAAAAAGTTATAAGCATAAATTATGACAAGAAATGCATAATTGAGGAACAGTAGAACTCGATAGAGTGAGAAAAATAGATCCTGATGTCCTCCAGTAGTCTAAGCCCAGAGAAGCACATCCCCCATAGGTAGGCAACATAAGCCACTGTAGTTATAAGCTTTGTCGAAAAGGAAAGTTTTAAGATTAGTCTTAAAAGTAGACAGGGTGTCTGCCTCACGGACCAAAACTGGGAGTTGGTTCCACAGGAGAGGAGCCTGATAGCTAAAGGATCTGCCTCCCATTATACTTTTAGAGACTCTAGGAACCACCAGCACACCTGCAGTCTGAGAGCGAAGTGCTCTGTTAGGAACATATGGGGTAATCAGAGCTTTGGTATATGATGGAGCTTGATTATTAAGGGCTTTATACGTTAGAAGAAGAATTTTAAATTCTATTCTTGATTTAACAGGAAGCCAATGAAGGGAAGCTAAAATTGGAGAAATATGATCCCTTTTGTTGATTTTCATCAGAACTCTTGCTGCAGCATTTTGGATCAGCTGAAGACTTTGAACTGTATTTTGTGGACTTCCTGATAGTAAAGAATTACAATAGTCCAGCCTTGAAGTAACAAATGCATGGACTAGTTTTTCAGTATCGCTCCTGGACAGAATGTTTCTAATTTTGGCAATATTCCAGAGGTGAAAAAAGGAAACTCTGGAAACCTATTTAATATGGGATTTAAATGACATGTCTTGGTCAAAAATAACACCAAGATTTTTTACTTTATTACCAGAGGCCAAGTTAATGCCATCCAGATTAAGTGACTGATTAAGAACTTTATTTTTTGAGGACTCTGGTCCGAAGATTACAACTTCTGTCTTGTCAGAATTTAATTGCAGAAAATTTAAAGTCATCCAGCTTTTGATGTCATTAAGACATGCCTGTAGTTGAAGTAATTGATTGGATTCATCAGGATTTATGGATAAATATAGCTGAGTGTCATCAGCATAACAGTGGAAATTAACCCCATGCTGTCTGATAATTTTGCCAATCGGAAGCATATATATAGTAAAGAGAATTGGTCCAAGGAATGAACCTGTGGTACTCCACAAGTGACCCTAGATCTTGAAGAAGATTTATTATTAACATGAACAAACTGGAATCTGTCCGACAGATAAGATTTAAACCAGCCTAATGCTTTCCCTTTAATCCCTACAGTATGCTCAAGTGTTTGTAGGAGAATATTGTGATCAACTGTATGAAATGCAGCACTGAGATCTAACAGGACAAGTACAGACACAAGTCCATTATCTGAGGCCATGAGAATATCATTAGTGACCTTCACCAGAGCCGTTTCAGTGCTATGATGAGCTCTGAAGCCTGACTGAAACCCCTCAAGTAGGTCATTACATTGTAAATGTTCACATAGTTGATTAGCAACTACTTTCTCAAGAATTTTAGATAAGAAAAGAAGATTAGATATAGGTCTGTAATTTACTAACTCATCTTGATGTTGTGCCATGTCAGGACGTGACAAACTTGCATTAGTTCGGGACATGACGGACTGCATTTCCCATGATGCAAGGTGGTCAAAATGGCCACCAATTCCCATCATGCAACTCGGCCCAAAATGGCCACTGCCCCTAACGACGGACAGAGAGATAACGTTACTAGGGGGAAAGGTATTGCGGCCGAGGACCGAATTCTGCCTTCTTCACTGGCGCGCTGCCAACCCGAGAAGACACACAACAGTTTCACTTCGTTGGGGCAACCCCACGCCACGTGCTCGATAACTCTTTGCTGGTTCGAAGATTACCGGAGCAAAACTATTCCCTGTGCGGACACAGGAGGTCAACTCTAAAAGGTACTTTTAATTCCCTCTGATCAAATACTGGAAGCCGCCTTATCTCCCAGTGATCGAAAGAGGACTACGCTTTTGCTGGGCCGAGCAAAGCGACTGTGAACCCGGAGGAAGAAACTAAGGAACTTCTTCCCCGTCCCGCTGCAGCCTGCGGACAACTGCGTTCGTCAAGACGCGTCCAGAAAGCTGCCTTACTCGGAGCGCTCCGGACCAGCCCCGAGGCACCTCAAAGTAACGGGTCTCCCCTTTTATTTCTGTCTCACCAACAGGGTGTCTAGAAGTGCCTGGGCAGATGTAGGAACTTTGTAGGTGTAGGTTAATGCTTTTATTCCACGACGAAGTTGGAATTATTTTGCTGAATATTTTCTTTGTATGTGCATGCATTTTACAATTGATTTTGCTGTGTTGATTTGTGGTTTATCAATCACCCCGCCGTGGGTCATTGCTTCAGTTCTTTTCCATCTTCTTCCATGCTTTCCCCCCCTCTCTTTTCGCTTCTCCTTATCAGTAAAATTGATCGCTTTGTTTGAAGCTTAGTTCGCGGTTGTTCTTTAAACTCACCCGTGAACCACTCCCTCTCGGAGCGAGGTGCCCCCTCACATTAGTGTAAGCGTGGTGACATCATTAGGACCTCCCCTCACGCATCACGCAAGGTTGTAGAGCCTACGTCATCATAGTCGCCATCTTGCGAGTGTCTCAGAGCGGGTGTCTGCTTCCCGCTGCTACGTCAAATGCCGATGTCTCTGAGTGTGGTTTAAACAACCGTGAGTTGAACTAAGATTTGCCAATCGCTCATTTTTAATCCATTGTTTATTTTTGTTTTGTTCTTTTATTTCCACCTATATTTTGCATGTGTAGTTTTAGTAATGAGTAAGATTTCCAAAGTCGTTGAATCAGAGAATTACTGTAACAGGGAATTGCTTTTGGTTCAATAAAAACACCACTGCGGAATAGAATTTGTCTAATTTACAGTTGTATGGTTCTTCAGAATTCAGAGCTAACCTCCTTTGGAGTTAACATCTGATATTAATACAGAGACAATATCATTGGATGGTGATAAGGAATAAGGATTTAAACTCTAATTGCAGTTGCATTGGGGTTCTCACAGCTGCCGGATAAACCTCGTCGGTTAAAAGTCCGACCAGATCATTTATTCCAGCATAAATGAGTTCATAACAGCAAATTAACTAATGCATTAGTGGTATAAATACTTACAAGCTTATAGCTAACATCACCACCGTTTGAACTATATTTTGTTATAGCGGAATTTTGAGTTGAATGATTTATTATTTAAATTATAATACCAAATTATAATTAATAATAATAATAAGCATATTCACACAGCTTCTGGCATAACATTGATCAAGAGAAGGTTTCTTAAGTAAAGGTTTAATAACAGCTACTTTAAAAGCCTGTGGTACATATCCATTTACTAAGGATAGATTAACCATGTCCAAAATAGGGCCACTGATCAATGGGAATATCTCTTTAAACAACTTGAATGGATTGGGTCTAACATACAGGTAGAAGGTTTAGATGAAGCTAAAATTTTAGATAGCCCAGAAAGCTCTACTGCTTCTAAACAGTTCAGACACTGTGCGGGTTTTAAAGATTCCTCCAACACTGCCTCACTTACTGGGGATGAGGTAATCATGTTTGGGAGGATGCCAATTATTTTATTTTTAATGGCATCAATTTTATTTATGAAGAATCCCATAAAGTCGTTACTGCTAAGAGCTAAGGGAATGGATGGATCAACAGAACTGTGGCTCTGGGTAAGTTTGGCAACCATACTAAAGAGAAATCTAGGATTATTTTTATTCTCCTCAATTAATGATGAAAAATATGCTGCTCTAACTCTGCGAAGGGTCTTATTATACAACAATAGACTGTCTTTCCAGATTAGGTAGGATTCCAAATCTGCTTCTCCTGTCTCACATAACTTAATGATCACACTGATGGAGGGGTCTGCCCTCTGCTGTGCAGCTATCTCGGCCTCACTGTACTTTGGGACTGTGGGAAGACCATTAAGTGTTTCATTATCCACAAATGTTGATGGAATTGCATCTGGGTGAACAGCAAGCGACTCAATGTAACAGGTGGGCATGTCAGGATCGTTTTGGAAAACAGTATGGAGCTCACAGGTAGCTTGGACTACGTTCACAGGCGTGAGATGGTGTAGGGTCAACTCATGAATTCTTTGGCTCTCTTCTCGAGATTCACATGAGGCCTCCTAGACAACCCATCGGCATCTTGATTTTGCTTGATTTTTGACATCTTTGATGTCAAAAGTGAACGTAGACAAGGCTGCTAACCAGCGGTAACTAGTTGCATCTAGTTTGGCGTTGGTTATGACGTACCGCAAAGGATTATTATCGGTTATCACTGTGAAAACATTTCCATATAAGTAATCGTGGAATCTTTTGGTTATCCCATATGGAAAAGGTATAGACAAATCATACACAATTTTCACATGTTTTATCTGAATCCTGAAAGATTTTTATATGACAGTGAAACCAGCTACAAGATCCTTGTTAAATATGTGTAGCATGAAACATATAAAACTGCGTAACCTGCAAGGGCTATATATGACACTAATTCCACATACAATATCCTTATAAGTGTGGGAGAAAGTTCATTTGTAACACATAATTATAGAACAAAACAAGGGAAATGATGATTGTTTGCATAAACTTGATTGCTGTGTTGTTTGTGTATGAGAGTTAGAGAGAAAAGTATGATGGTGTGTGTGTGTGTGTGTGTGTGTGTGTGTAATTGAGAGTGTGTGAAGAGTGTTGGTCAACCATGGTCAAAACACAATAATGCAAATATTGTATTGCAACAACCATAAGACATGTTGACACTGTCAACATTCCACTGACATAGCACTGTAAACATCTAACATGCTGTAAAAAATACTTTTTACTTTACAAAATCCCAATTATTATACAGGTCTTATTGACTTGTGATACTCAAAAAAACAGCTATACACTTGTCTCTTTTTTCACAAGCCTCAACTGACATGTCACTTTATTAAAGAAATACAAAATTACATGCACATTTTTCATTACTACATGTTGCATTTAATTTCAGTAATGTTGGCTATACATCAGAGACATGTGTAGCATCTTATATTAGAATATAATTAAATATCAGCAATAGCAACAGATTAATTGACCATGTTGAAAGCATTAGATGTCATCTTAATATTTGCTTTCAATTTTACATTATACTGGGTTATGCAGGTTCATAATATTTGAGAGAGAAAAAAATACAGCATACATATATATAGGATATATAAAATGATAGAACATAAGTGTGTCAATACACTTCCATGGATTGCATAATGAACATGAGTTTATTCCAGCCATTGCTTGTCTTGTAAGACTATGTCAAATCAAATGTTTTCACTGAATGTAGGCCAACTATTGTTTTACCTCTGCCAATGTGTAGGGTTCTTCTGCTTGCTCTTCTCTTTGGCTGCTATCTTCGTTGTTTTCCTGAGAGGAATACAAATACAAAACCTTTAAAAGAAAAAAAGTAATACAGTGAGAAAAACAGAGAGAGAGAGAGAGATTACATGCTGCTTACCTGCATTGATGTGAAACATTCTGTCTGTTCTTCTCTTTCACTGATAACTTCACTGTTTTCCTAAGGACACAAATCACAATTTATGAGAGAGAGAGAGAGAGAGAGAGAGAGAGAGAGAGAGAGAGAGAGAGAGAGAGAGAGAGAGAGAGAGAGAGAGAGAGAGAGAGAGAGAGAGAGAGAGAGAGTTGGCTTACCTGTGCCAATGTGAAATGTTCTCCTGTCGGCTCTTGTCCTTGGCTGGTATCTTCTTTGGTTTCCTTAATTACACAAATCATACAAAATAATCCAAATCAGAGACAAAAATCAGATGGATAGCAAAAGAAAGTGTAACAATGCTTAACTGTCAGCTTACCTGTGCCAATGTGAAAGGTGCACTTGTGTTTTCTTCTCTTTGACTACAATCTTCATCATTTTCCTGTGTGTGTGGGGGGTGGGGGGTCAGAAAAGGCATAGGGGCAATTACAATGACATCAGGCTACAGGTCTAGTTTTGTCTCACTTGTGCCTTCCTCTCGGACATTGCAGAAAAGCTCTTTTTCCCAAATGTTATGTCCATCATTTCAATAAATTTTCATAATCCAGTGTGGTAGGCTAGTGCAGATATGAAGCTATGCATAACTATTCAAAAACAACATTGAAACAATACAAGTAGCCTATTTCCACAAAGTTAGATTAAGAGTCATAACATCATCCATCCATTTTTTCACAGGCCACAACATTTAGGACAAAAAATGTGGTAGCTTACACTTACATATTGTATAGTAGGCCTATGTTGCTCAATGTCTGTGCATGTTCTGGTGATTTTCCTTAGGAAATAAACAGGTGACAAAATTAATTCAATTCCATTTAATTTATATAGCGCCAATTCATGACACATGTCATCTCAAGGCACTTTACAAAGTCAAAATCAATCATATTATACAGATTGGTGAAAAATGTCCTATATAAAGGGAACCAGTTGATTACTTCAAAGTCCCAACAAGCAGCATTCACTCCTGGAGAAGCGTAGAGCTACAGGGAGAGTCGTCTGCATTGTCCATGGCTTTGCAGCAATCCCTCATACTGAGCAAGCATGAAGCGACAGTGGAAAGAAAAAACACCCGTTAGCGGGAAGGAAAAACCTCCAGCAGAACCGGGCTCAGTATGAACGGTCATCTGCCTCGACCGACTGGGAGTTACAGAAGACAGAGCAGAGACACAACAAGAGAGACAAAAAGCACAGAAGCACACATTGATCCAGTAATCTGTTCTACGTTAAATGGTAGTAGCGGGTGATCTGTCTTCCCTGGATGATATATAGGCTAACAGAACGCCAGACCAGGTGTACCTTCTATTAAGAAAAAAAAGAAAGAACAAAAGTTAAAAGCTGAAATGACAACAGTCATGCAACACTGGAGATTAGTAGACTGGAGAACAGTAGAACTCAGTAGAGTGAGAAAAATAGGCCCTGATGTCCTCCAGTAGCCTAAGCCTATAGCAGCATAACTATAGAGGTAGCTCAGGGTAACATGAACCACTCTAACTATAAGCTTTGTCAAAAAGGAAAGTTTTAAGATTAGTCTTAAAAGTAGGAATAAGAACATACGGGGTAGTCAGAACTTTATATGTTAAAAGAATAACTTTAAATTCTATGCTTGATTTAACAGGAAGCCAGTGAAGGGAAGCAAAAATTGGAGAAATATAATCCCTCTGTTGATTTTCAGAACTCTTGCTGCAGCATTTTGGATCAGCTGAAGACTTTGAACTGCAATTTGTGGATTTCCTGATAGCAAAGAATTACAATAGTCCAGCCTTGAAGTAACAAATGCATGGACCAGTTTTTCAGCGTCGCTCCTGGACAGAATGTTTGTAATTTTGGCAATATTCCTGAGGTGAAAAAAGGAAACTCTGGAAACCTGTTTAATATGGGATTTAAATGACATGTCTTGGTCAAAAATAACACCAAGATTTGATTAAACTCAAAGGTTATTAAAAAATGGTCAGATAGGACAGGGTTTTGAGGAAATATTGTTAATTCTTCACAATCAATGCCATATGTCAGCACAAGGTCTAAAGTATGTAACCAGGTGTGCGTCGGTTTATGCACATTTTGAACAAAACCAATTGAATCTAGGATAGTTTTAAAGGCTACACTAAGGTTATCACATTCAGTGTCAACATGGATGTTAAAATCACCCAATAAAATAACCTTGTCAGTGTTTAACACCAAATCAGATAAGAAGTCTGACAGCTGATCCAAAAACTGAGTGTAAGGGCCTGGTGGACGATGCAAAACAACAAACAGAAGAGGTTTTATTGCTTTGCAGTTTGGATGAGGGAAACTGAGGGTTAAATGTTCAAAAGAACTGTAGTTATCAATTGGCCTGGGACTAATTAATAAATCAGACTGAAAGATGGTTGCCACTCCTCAGCCTCTTCCCACAGATCTGGGAATGTGGAAATTTAAATAACTGGAGGGAGTTGACTCATTTATACTAACGTAGTCCTCTTGTAGCCAGGTTTCTGTGAGACAAAATAAATCAATCTGATTATCAGAAATCAATTCATTAACTAACAAAGTCTTTGGAGGGAGATTTTAATTAAATTTTAATTAACACATTTTATTGTTTTATTTTTTGGTTCAAAGTGAGCTGTATAGATTTTTATGGTTTGTTCCTTTTAGAGTGTCATTACCGCCGGCGTGAATAACAATCTTACTGTATTTTATTTACGCTTATCCTTAGCCAATAGTTTTAGGTAGGATTCTATGTCGCCCGTTCTGGCCCCTGGCAGGCATTTAATTATGGTCCTTGGTGTCTTTACTTCTTAGTAAGGAGCTGCCAATAATTAAGGTCGGCTCCTCTGCGAGACATCTGACACAGAGCACCATATAGGAGACCATATAGCCCATTCATACCCTACGTTTGGCCTACACGTCCGTATTTCTGTCCGTACGTTCTATCCGTTGACTCCTTCATACCTCCATCCGTTGAGGTGCGCAATAACCAATATTTCCTCTAGGTGGCAGTGCTGGGCGCCAATGATTCGTCACTGATCAAACATGGCGACGGTCCAAGACGTGATTTTGTTGTATTTGCTCCTTAAGTAAACTTTTTGTTTGTCCCTGTGCCCCGGACACGACACATCATATGTGTGGGTAGTTGCGGACAAGCTCCGCAAGTTGTTCCTCGAATCCCGCCATTGTTTAAAGCCCAGAATTACAACCTTCTTCGTGGTTTTGTTGACATTTTGTACTACAAACTCAATAGCGCCCCCACCGTTTCCGGTAGTATTGCTCCGTATTGATCCGTTGAGTCCGTAAGCGTAAGCTCCCAATTTTCGTGTCAAAGTACGGACGAAATCGACGGTTAGAACGTATGAAACACTCCACACGTATCCGTATCCGTCTTTTACGTGAGGTATGAATGGGTCTTTAGTCAAAGACGGAGAAGCCATTATGAGGTTGAGACTTGGCTAAAGCTAGGCTAACGCTAAGCTAGCGCCCTCTTACCACGCCAAAAAGTAAACCGTGTGAAACACAGGGAGTTCTCAAACGTGATGTGCAGTCAGAGAAAATGTTTTAAAAGTGCTTATGTTTTGGAAACAGATGTTACAGCAAAGAGGTTTAAAGATAGAAGCGAGAGAGCCTGGAGCAACACACTGCAGTTCTCACAGCGACAACAGGAAGTGACACAATTCGCCTTACCGCAAACAGGAAGTCCGCCAACAAACCACCCCTGATTACTAAAATTACTTAAAAATTAAACAACTAAGCAATTAATTTATTTCGAATTAAGAAATAAACAGGTACGGACTAATTAATTAATTAAGATGCTGCCGAAAGAAAACTGCATCAGAAAATGGTTGTAGGCCACAAACCTTCTTTTCCATCTGCTCAGAGTACGTTTAGGAACATTCTTCCTCAGCCACTCGTTTTCTTTCTCCTGAGAAGTGCGTTTTCTTTTCATCATTTATCTTTTACAATTACTGTATACTGCCCTAGTCTTATCATTCAAACCCGGTAGGTCAAGAACAACGACAGCGGGTAAGAAAAGAATGAAACAGCGGGATGCAAAGAAAAAGGCGCGACTCCAGATCTCGCCAAATTTTACGAGATCTGGCTAAACTTTTGAATTGAGGACTGATACCAGCCGTTGTCGTCACGTCAGCCACAGAATCCAAGGATTGCATCGACCAGAAGTAAGTGAATTACCCAGTATTTGAGTGTTTTGGCTTCAAATAGTTGTGCATTCGTGTAGCTATTTTTATTCCCTCGTTTACAGAAGACGGTGTTATGCCGAAAAGTGCATGCCATCCCCTGTCGCGGGAGCGCGCCTCAATCTGTACCACTGAATATCGACGAGGAAAACGGACCAACGCAGTTACTTGCTCTTAAGTTAATGATATCAAAACGTTTCAATATACCTCTTGTGGGGAAAAAAAATGTTATTTGGACGATTCCTTTACAGAATTACGCACCCCCCTACGTTTTTAATCTAAAAATTGTTCCAAACACATGAAATTCACACTGGTAGCTCAGAACACATGGCTAAACATGTATCTTAACAATGACAGAAAGGAGAACAAAAATGCCGTTACTTAATTACAATGTATTAAACAGCACTGATTCCGATTGTGTGAGCTCCATTACACAGTTTTACAAAATTCTAATTTTGTACTTGGATATCTAGTTTAAAATGTGCCTAAAACTTGTCAATATAAAAAGGGGTAGACATTTATTGATTTGTTTATTTATGTTGAATTTATTTGCTCCTTTTTTCATTTACGTAACTTTATTTGGCTTTAAATAAAATAACTACAGTGTAGGTGTGGCTAAATTGGTAGGTCGGTTGGATAGCTAGATATGGTTTTGCTTACAGTTATTGGCCTTGATTAATTACTATATGATGGATCTGCAGCAAGGCAGCTCCTTGGCGAAAAATCCATCCCCTGCTGCTTTACTTTAATATACACTTGTAGTTGATTTAACATTTTCCACATGTTTACACATCTGTTCTGAGCTGCCAGTATGAATTTCATGTGTGTGTGACAATTTTTAGGTTAAAAACATAGGGGGATGCATTTTTCGGCAGCCTTTGCAGAAAAATGCATCCCCTTCTTTTTCATAGAAATATACACTTGTAGCTGATTTAACATTTTCTACGTGTTTAGCCATGTGCTCTGAGCTACCAGTGTGAATTTCATGTGTTTGGAACAATTTTTAGATTAAAAACGAAAACGTAGGGGGATGCGGTTTTCGGCAGCCCCTTGCCTAAAAACGCATCCCCTGCTGTCTCAGAGGAGTTGACACTTGTATGACTGTATTCCTGTTTATCCATCTGTAGTTAAAGAACAAGGGTCAGCAAATGTAAATTCTGCCTTATAAAACAATGACTGCGCAATTGTCGCTGTATGGTCTAAAGCCTCATTTGGAGCTTATAAACAGGCTTTTGTAAAACTTTGATAATTTGCTGCTGTGATTTTACAGATTTTTCAGAATAAAAAGCTAGCAGATGTGCATAATCAAAAAATATTAGGAATACAATTATAGAGAATTCAGTATTGTATGAAAGCCCACACTGTTTCTGGATAAATACATTATTGTATGAGTTAAGTTCTATTGCGTTTTATGCCTCTTTGCTTGTAAGTTTGAAATGTCCCATGCTCCTGAATGCACCATAGCTTTTGCTCTATGAACGCTGTGCTCTGTAGATGCACGTTTGATCTTCCGCTTAAGACAAAGCTTTGCAGTTTCAAAACTCACGTCGGCTCTCACGGTTTATTGTTGTATGTGAATGACAAGAGACCACAACAAATAAATCAGTCGTACTTCGGATAAAAACTTTGGATTTAATGTTGTTCATAAAACACGTAATTTTTTAAATGAATCGTCCAAATAACATTTTTTTCTCACAAGATGTATATTGAAACGTTTTGATATCATTAACTTAAGAGCAAGTAACTGCGTTGGTCCGTTTTCATCGTCGATATTCGGTTGTACAGATTGAGGCGCGCTCCCGCGACAGGGGATGCATATCTCGGCAGGCACTTTTCGGCATAACACCGGTAGGCTACACTGTCGAGATGTATCTTAAAATTAGTATCTAAAGTGTCCTGTGGCAGAAGAATGGTGTTTGACTTCCTCACATTTAGGCCTATACCTGGTGTTATGCTGATTGCTAACAATGCATATATTTACTTTGAATCTTTTAAGAATATGGAGAGAAAGTTTGCTGTGGTACAGTGGATTGAAGGGGAAGATTCAGGGAAGTTCAGTGATGTGAAAACTGATGCTATAAGGAGTTATGATGATTCCAAAATGGACCAAGATGGAAATCCAATTTCCCCCTACTCAGCCTTTATTGAGTGGCGCCACGGAAAGAAGCCAAAGGGAGGGTGGCCTCACTATAAAGGAGATGTGCTTTTTGTTAGTGGTAGGTTATGACCTTAATTGTCCTATTTAACTCACTATTAACACTCACTTCAAAGGCATTGGTTAGCATCCAATCATAAACAATATTTTTTATCTGTATGAACTATAATTGCCATAGACTAAAGTACTTAGTTGTTTGAAAAGAACTATGGTGTTTGACAAACTCTATTCTCTAGGTACCCGCTTTGAAAACACCTGTAAATTAAACTCTCTGCTGGAAGAGGTGGAAAGACCACAGCTGACCAAAAGGGTGTCGGTGGCCCCCTCAAAATATAGGGGCGATTCAGATGATTCCACTGATATTGAGACTGAGCCAAAGAAACTTAAGGTGACATTCATTTACTTTTATCTTACAGTAGTATATGTAATTATCATATTTTCCAGTGGTAATATGTAAATTGAACACTGCTGATTTAGTTCTACAGTACATTATGGGTAACCAAGTATTGCTATCAATTCCCAACCAGAAGTCAAAGGTGAGGGCGGACCCTGCAGAAGAGTTCCTTAAGACATATGTACCTGGCCAGCCTCATTCAGTTGACAATCATGACCTGAGAAAGACACTGGTGGAGTTAAAGCAGGAGGTAAAGGACCTTAAAGAAGAGAACACCAAATGGAAGGAAATGGTTCTTCAAGGTATCACTGCTTCTTATGAACTGTAGTTGAGTCATATTCATATTGAGCCATTAGACAACTACTAGGGCTGGGCGATATATCGATATAAATGATATATCGAGATATTTTAAAATGCGATAAGGGATTAGACCATATCACATATATCGATATAGTTCAAATTTGCGCCGTGATCCTCTCTCCACGCAAGCCGCTGACCGGAGCTCTTTGCACTGCTCCCCTCTCTGCACTGCTGTGGAACTGCACACTACTTTTCTCATAGAAATATATTTATTTCAGAAAAAGATTGACCTATTTTATTTTATAGGCTATTTTTATTTAAGATATTTTTTTATTTAAATGTGCACCTTATGGAGCTTTGATTTCCAAAAAGGCGCTCCAGTTTTATGTTTACATTTTATTGATATTTGAGTAGTGAGTTTTCAATAACATATTTGACTGAACATTTCATTTTACAGCTCTAACTTTGCGGAAAAAATATCGGGATATATATCGTATATCGATATTCAACCTAAATATATCGGGATATGACTTTTGGTCCATATCGCCCAGCCCTAACAACTACACAGATACACATTTTGTCTAAATAACTGTAGGAAGTATTGTGACTATACTGTAGGCTAGCTTGTGGAGTGATAACAACTGTTTCTGTTCTGTTCCTGTCTTGTTCTGCAACTAGATGTGCCAGGACTCCTATATGGCATGAAAAAAATAATGGATTCTATTACACCTACTAAGACTACCACACCAAGGCTGACCTTGCAAGGTTGTCCTCGGTCAACATCCAGTTCAGGACCCACCCCTGATAAGTCCCCAAGTTCTAGGCTCTCTACAGCCACATCTGCATCTCCCCCCATTCCATCACCAACTGTCTCCCAGCCATCTAAGGTAATCTATTTTCAAAGAATACATAAATACTTAAGATAGAAAATAGGTGTACTGTATGTGAGACATCCTTGCAATGAGTATGTCTAACCCTTTATACTGTCTCTTAAAGCAATATTCTGGGAAAGAATCATTCTAGGGTCCATTTGAACATAGTCTTCATAAACATTCTTTTTAAATTGACTTTGTGTACACTTACAATGTTTTTGACGCTCATATTTTGTGTAGGGATCCTCTTGATACAACTGATGAAGTATCATTCTATATTGAGCCTTGGTTAAATTGTGACTGAATGCATCCTACGATCTGTCCATAGAGTGTTAATTGCAAGCTAAAGTGCTGTGAATGCTTCCATCCTTTTACTCGTTCCCATGTTCAAATAGACCCTAGAATGCTTTTAATCTGGAATATTGCTTCACATATGTTGAGATGACAAAACATATTCCAGTTTTAATGCTCTCCTTGTGTCCTTATCTAAACAGGTGGAGATTCATCCTGGGACTGGAGTCATGATTGACAAACTAGCATGGGCCTATGCCCTCAATTCAAATTCAGCCACTGTGTTTGTGAGGCATCTCCTCACTGCCGTCTTCCCATTGGAAATATTACTGGTGAGCAATATTCGTGGGACCAAAAGAAGTGGAGGAGATACTCGTCTACCACTGGACAAAAATAAATTGGATGCCATTTACAGTAGGTTTTCAGATTTATGAAAGCTTTTATGTTCATATTCACAATTCAGTGCACTATTCTGTATTTCCTGACAAAAGCCTACTATAGTACATGTTTGCATTTTTCTGTGTTTGTTTCATGTGTAGGTGCAACTCTTGAGAGGTTTCCAGGGTCTCCACTGTCCATCATTGGAACCACGATCAATGCCAAGATTACCGAGCTCAGGTCTAAAAGTAAAACCTCCACACCTCACAGTTAAACGTCTGCCTTTGGAGCCAATTTAATTAGTGTTGAGGGCATGTTAGTGAGATTGGCATGTTTATTGTAATCTAAAGTAATACAGCTACTGTAGTTTGTATACCTGTTTGTTTTTCACTTAATAAAAAAGCTGAATGTTTACATCTGTGAAACGTCTAGGCCTATTTTTTCCATGTTACAGATCTATATTGACATATACCACTACATGGCAGGAATTAATAATTGCATGTTAACCATGTCTGCTCTAGCAGTTTAAAAGTTTACAGAATTGTGTACAGAAGTCAAAAAGAAAAACTATGTTTTTTTTATAGTGACAGTAATTGTAAATTGGTTGACATGTAAAAAACATAGAAAGACATCATACATTTCTTTTACAGTAATTACACACTTCAAACAAAAAACATATAAATTGTTTTGATTTACATATAAAATGCATATACATTTTGAACTGTAACATATAATTAAAAATGACAAACATTACATGGAACATATAAGAAACATAGAAAGATATCATAGATTCCTTTTACATTAAATACACACTACAAACAAAAAACATATATAATTGTGTTGATTTACATATGAAAGTTATACACTTTTTAAACTGCAACATATGATTAAAAACTACAAACATTACATGGAACATATAAGATTCATAGAAAAACATCATAGATTCCTTTTACATTGAATACACATTTCAAACAAAAAAAATATATTATTGGGTTGATTTACATATAAAAAGCATACACATTTTTAACTGCAACATATAATTAAAAACTACGAACATTACATGTAACATTTAAAGAAAATACAGTTTATCATGCACATTACCTATAAATGTCATACACAATGTTCACTTTATGGATACTTGTTTCTCATAATATAGTTGTATGAGAAAAATGCAAAAGGGGCCACTTTCAGGAGTAAACCATATATTGCACATATTATCCTTATATAAATATTTACTACTGAGGTAGTGGTAAATTCATAGATGTTTTTTCCAGTTTTTTTCCGTATGGGATAGCCCATTTAAAGGCTAACAATTTCAACTTATGCACTGGATAACGAGATTCACACTGAGAGAGACCACGGCTTGCATAAGCAATAACTCATGACTGCCCATCTTGCTCTGGTATAACGCCGCACCAAGGCCTGTTGTGCTCACGTCTGTATGAACAACGTAAGGCAACAGAGGATTTGCAAAGCCTAACACTGGTGCAGACGTTAACTTGTCAATTATTTGTTCAAAAGCGGCTTGGCACGCTTGGGTCCACCTTTCACCAAATGGTTCTTTTGAGTTGTGGTACTTGGCAGCTAAGTCTGTGATTTTAGCCCCTTTTCGCACTGGAGGGTAACCAGCTGTTAAGTTGGTTAAGGGTTTTATGATCTTAGAGTATCCCTCCACGAATCTAAGGTAGTACCCTGAGAACCCAAGAAATTACCTAAGGTCTTTTAAACCGGTTATGAAGCGTCTGTCAGTTTGACTTAACTTTACGTATATATGCAGCAAAATATGAACAAATAAATATACCACCGAAGTGTTTTTTTTTTTTTTCACATTTAAGAGAAAATCGGAAAAGATTCTGATCACTTTTCAAGCGCCCTCCAACCCGGAAGTCGTGACGTCATGTCGTGAACGTTCATCTCAACATGGCGGATTACTGCACTACATGCGAGAGCGACGACGAGAAGTCTGAAAGTGAAATTTCGACTTCAACCGAGCGATTCCTACCAGGTGACCATTCTGATGTGTCGGAGGAAGAATATTTGTGTCTCGAGCCTCACATGTTCGACCCAGATGTCTCAGATGAAGAGAAGGCAGCGGACGGACAACAGCCTTCCGAGTCGGCACAAGGAGTGGAGATTGGACGTCAGGAGATTAGTTGAATGGTAGGACACGTTTTTTCTTTTAACTACGCAGTTCAAATATTTTTACGTATGTTGACATAATTTTCTTTTAGGACCATAGACATTTAATGGCTAAAATGCCAGTTTACCAGTGATTAGGAGGAGGAGCGCAAGGCTCTGCCACAATTGCGAAAAGTTTAAATCTCAGACAAGTAAGAGGGGGCCAAGCCATAAATGGCGTTAAAAACAAACAGCAGGAGTTTAAAATCAATTCTAAAACGGACAGGAAGCCAGGGGAGTGAAAACAGCACAGGGGTAATGTGTTCACGTCTAGACGTGCTTGTTAAAAATCGGGCAGCCGCGTTCTGTCTGGTCTTGTTAGGAATCCAGCATCTGATATTTGATCATCAAATATAATTGGCATGATATAAGAAACAATTCAAAGTATATATTGTTTTCCTCGATCCACTGTATATATGTGGAAGCACTGTATATACCCCATGCACCTTTTACTCCTTTTGGCACCTTCTTTTGATTATTGAGCCGACGTGACAAATGAATTTCTCCACTTTAAGATCAATAAAGTCACTAAAATGAATGAGCAGTTATTCACAACTCAAAATTAATCTATTCCCTGGGCTAGTTAGGCCCAATGATGAGGTGCTAGTTATCATAAAGAATCACTTGACAACAATTTACAAACAGTATAGGTTCATTAATATTTAGCCTACATACTTACATAACAAAAGTCAAAAATAATAATATATCAAAAATATACACAGAGTAATAGTAAGGACTAAATATTTCCTGAAATGTAAATCCATTTTCAACTTACCATAAATGCATTAATAGTGAATTTAGCAAATCAGTTATGGTGTGTAATTCATATACAAATATACAATTAATCAATCTTATTTTTTAGGTGTTCCTGTTCTCACTGCCAAGTAATGGATTCTGCAAGAGAGTGCATCTGTTTCCAGGAAATCGGCTTGGTTGTTGCTAAGCTGGAAGAAGCCACAGAGGAGATGGATGGAGAAATCCCTGGCTGTATCACAGACCATCCTGGCATGGAAGCGGTGTGTCTAAATGTTTGGACATTGCAGGTTGCTTGGTCCCAATACAAGCAACAGTATAGAGGCAAAGCATTTGAGGGACCCACCCATGCAAAGTATAGGCATATAGCCTATAGACAGTTTGTGAGATGGTGTTGGGACTATTTAGGCAAAGATACCAGGGCTGTGATACCCTCCTATGCAGTCAGCTGTATAAGGGCCCACTTCCCACCCCCAGGACATGAAGATGATTTAACCTTTAAAGGTCACCTGTTGGCAGGTAAAAAAGTACCCAAGCTAAAAGAATAAAATATAAAGCATTCATGTAAACAAAATTGTTGTTTATTATGTAATATTAGCAATTACTAATAAAATTATTTCATGGTCTTTTTGAAAATCGACTGAATGAGAGATTGATGACATCTTCCTTTGTTGGTTTCACAAATGAACTTGTCAGTGATGGGGGCTCTGATGATGCATCAACCTGCTTAGTTTTTGTTTTCTCCAGCTCTGCTAGCAGCATCTCGAAACAGTCGTCTACATAGTCTGAAACAAAAAGCAGCAGTGAGTAAAGTTTCTCATAACATTTTTTGATTGTCCATCCGTCCGTCCGTTGTCTTCCGCTTATCCGGGGTCAGGTCGCGGGGGTAGCAGCTTCAGTAGGGAGGCCCAAACGTCCCTCTCCCCGGCCACTTGGGCCAGCTCCTCCGGGGGAATCCCAAGGCGTTCCCAGCAGAGAGACATAGTCCCTCCAGCGTGTCCTGGGTCTCCCCCTAGGCCTCCTCCCGGTGGGACGTGCCCGGAACACCTCACCAGGGAGGCGTCCAGGAGGCATCCTGACAAGATGCCCGGGCCACCTCAACTGGCTCCTCTCGACGTGGAGGAGCAGCGGCTCTACTCTGAGTCCTCCCCGGATGACTGAGCTCCTCACCCTATCTCTAAGGGAGAGCCCAGACACACTACGGAGAAAACTCATTTCAGCCGCTTGTATCCGGGATCTCGTTCTTTCGGTCACGACCCAAAGATCGTGACCATAGATGAGGGTAGGAACGTAGATCGACCGGTAAATCGAGAGCTTTGTCTCTTGGCTCAGCTCTCTCTTCACCACAACGGATCGGTACAGCGCCCGCTTCACAGCAGACACCGGTCTTGAGACCTGACAGCCCTTATTAAAGGGCCCGGTACTCCATACTCCCGGAGTACACCCCACAGGATCCCTCGGGGGACAACAGTCGAATGCCTTCTCCAGATCCACAAAGCACATTTAGACTGGTTGGGCAAACTCCCAAGCCCCCTCCAGGATCCTGCTGAGGGTGTAGAGCTGGTCCAGTGTTCCACGGCCAGGACGAAAACCACACTGCTCTTCCTGAATCCGAGAATCGACTATCCGACGGACCCTCCTTTCCAGAACCCCTGAATAGACCTTACCAGGGAGGCTTAAGAGTGTGATTCCTCTATAGTTGGAACACACCCTCCTGTCCCCCTTTTTAAATATAAATTTTTTGATTGGTGAGGTTAAAATAACACAGGATATGTTTACATTTATATGACTCAAAATATACTTATCCATCAAAAGTTCTAAAACTAAATTAGATTTATCAATCAGGAATTTTCAACAAAATGCCTTAAAACAAGCTTTTATACTTACTGTAAGTTGCATGTACCAAGACCTTTTTAACTTCGTATCCACCCTTCTTGTATTTTGGGAAGATCAAGTTGTACTGTTTGTCTCCAGCTTTTGTCACTGCTTGAGGTCGCCCAGCATTTTCATTGTGATGCATGGCTGTTTGGTAAATCCTGAAGTTATATAGTGGTTATATAATTTCTATATGTTTGTAGATAAGCAAAATCTGAAAAAAGTGGAGACAAACCAACCTGCTCTTCATGCCAGCATAAGAAAATGTGTACATCTTAGGGGCAAAGTGGTTGACTACGTTGTGAAACGTCTTGACCACACTTGTTTGTCCAACAGAGGACATCTTTGTAATGTCAACAAGGAAACACTGCTTCGTGATCAACTTAATGACCTCCTCACAAACTTCAGTGCCTGAAATAGCAAGCACCACGTAAGACAAAAAAATTATCATAATTTGTGATTTTTTTTTTTTTTAATAGTGTCCTGTCTGGCAATTAAACCAGAAAGAGCACAACAGATTTTACTCTCACAAGTGGAGCATTATCGCTTTCGCCATAGTGCTCTGCTTGATTTAAATATGTAAATAGTTTTATTATTTATGCAGGAAATATTTCAAGTTATCTGGACACTACAATGATAAAGTAGAGGAGGAGAGAGAAAAGAAAAAAAGGGAGAAAAGGTGAAAGAAAGAGGAGACAGAAGAGAGAGACTGACAAAACTTCATCGGTCATCTTCATCACCTGCAAAAAGAGATGTAGTGGTTGTGAAGAGCCAAAGATCGCCCCACCCCCAACTTTGAGCACCAAGGAAATCTGCCCATGGGCTCTTCCGGCAGCCAGCTACGCCGAGGTGAACCTGGCCATGGGCCCCAGATGGGCCCCACATAATTTGGGAATTATTTAGAAAAAAAATACTGGTATTTACCTGGTGTGAACCACTTCTTTATCATAGGACCATGAGTACATTTTTCATGATCGTTCTGCATGTGAGCTACAGCTGTCAGCCACTTTTCCTTGATAGCCTCACCATTACGTTGTGACAACCTGCTTGTTGCACAGAGCTGGCTGCACTGTTTTCCTCTCTCCCTCTAACCTCCTGTCCTCTGACAGCCCAAGACACGCCCTGGCCACGCCCCCAACCACATGCACTCACCTGATTTGTCCTCAGTTCAAGATGGCTCCCGACTCCAGTTTCAAAAATGTCAGTGTCTCAACAGACAAGAGACAGACAACTGCGACCAAATCAAGTCAGACAGAGGCTTTAAAAATAAGTAATCCGAGGCTGTTTAACCCCTCAGGCTGTATTTTATGAGTTCTCTTTGCTGGATAGATTTTTCTGTCACGGATCATTTAAAATATAAGCCAAACAATAAATAATACATCCACTTCTGTGCTCCTGCCCTGCCGACGTGTCACCTGAAGCTGATGACGTCACAGATACAAAATCTTCCGTAAGTTTTAGAATTATTCAAAAACCTAAAATTAAGCAAAACTAATAACAGTGCTCCTTTTAAAGAAGTTAAAATAAATGTAAATATATTTGTCCAGTGAAAGCAACAAAAGAAAACCTGTTCCTGCTTCTGCTGTGTGCCACATTTCCATCTCCTGATCTGTAAGTCTATTTTTTTTGTATGTTTTGTTTGTGATGTTGTGATATTGCTGGTGTATTGTAGAATTTAAATTGTGTATGGGCTCTTATGTATTTTCTGTTTATTCACAGCTCTTGCTGTGGGGCAATTTGTGTTGGAGCCTGCCTACTTGGGAGGAAACAAGGACATTTTTTTTTGTGGGGAAGGGATTTATGTTTATTTTTGAATGGACATTTACAAAATACAAAAAAACTGTGGAACAAACAATTCTGTTGTTGGTGTTATGTGTAAAACAATTGTCATTCATTGTACTTAAGGGTCTACACCTTGAAGTGTATGGTCCTTGTGTGACTGGTAAAAAAACAAACTAAACTTAAAATCCTACTTGTCAGGAGGGATACCTGACTGGCACCCCTATAGGTATA
Organism: Fundulus diaphanus; assembly: GCA_037039145.1. Classification (NCBI taxonomy): domain Eukaryota; kingdom Metazoa; phylum Chordata; class Actinopteri; order Cyprinodontiformes; family Fundulidae; genus Fundulus; species Fundulus diaphanus. Next base: position 6,471,557 of record CM073133.1, read on the forward strand.
TAAAAAAAAACACCTACAAACCTAGAAAGTAAACCGTCAATCAAAACCGTCACAACCTGGCTCTGATGACATCGCACACCAATACAGATGATATGTAAGGTTTTTGATCCAATCTTTGACTAGCTCATAAGATTTTCGCTTAGATAGCTGTTCCAATTTCGTACTCAACCCTGCAAGAGAATGGAACAGTTTGGCTGTAAAGTATACTATAATACTCACATTTGACTATTTTTACTATATCATTATTACCTTTTACAATATGCCAGCAATCAAAATAATGGGGAACATGCCAATTCTCACATATCCACTTTCCAACCTGGCGATGCATGTCAGTAACCACAGCTTTGATCTCAAACCCATCGACATCCTCACGACACCTTTTCAATCCTTCCAGTTCCATGTGGTAACTACCCTGCACTTCATTACTCTGAAAAAGTGGTAATTTAACCCAATGATAAATAAAATGGGTTATACTTGATTAGGGTTTAATGATGGAAATGGCTATCATACCTGGACTAGTTGAAAAGAAATAATCTTGTTTTTCTCCAATTCTAAGAGACTGTAGCTTCCAAACTTAGCACTGTGACCCATTGAGTCACACCTGGCATCACCTCCCAAAACAAGCTCCTTGGAAGCCGAAGTTGACATCAACTTCTGCTGGGAAGTCTTCCAAGTCTGTATCACAGTATTATGCAGATACTGTGACTGATGGTTAAAAAAGGTCCGTAGAGTTTGGCAATGAATATTCAAGAGGCTGGAATGGTAAAATATTATCATTACTACAGTACAGACATTACCACACATCACCTTTCCTGCTGTAGTTGTTCACTTGATTCACTTACCTGAGAGCTCGAAAAAACTTGGATGGCAATGCTCCTGTAAACAGTACACACCCACTAAGAAGAATGTTCAAAATTGGCACTTTCCAGATACACGGCTGGTTAGACCACTGGTTGGTTTTACCACACCGAGTACACGCTGTTTGAACTGTCAACAAAGTTCCCTGAACCTAAAAATAAAGAGATACTTGTGTTATCCTGTTGACTGTTTAATTTTAAATTTACATTTGAAAGGTCAGAAAGTATTTACCTGTTTATAGCATGTATTTGGTCCACAGCAATATATACACACTGCTAATAATAATAGGAGTGCAGACTCGAAAACAATATACTTTGATTGTTTATTGTAGGGCTGCCCATCACCATCTCTGCAGTTTACAAAAGAAAGTCAAAATCTCTCTATAATTTTCAATAGCATTTTATTCAGTATATATTTCAAAAAGGTCCACTCACAACACTTTTTGAAATTTAGGATTTAGATTTTCATCCTCCTCTCTCATATCATCGTCTAAACAATAATCTGAATCCATTAATTCATCTTCCTCCTCACTACTGGACTCCTCAGACAAACTCTCCCAATCATCCTCATTTAAAACTGATGGCAGTTTCTTCCGCTTTGGATCCCTATCTGTCATTGAACACTGGATTGCCTTTGATCTTACATGTGTCTTTTGACTACATGAGGCACATTTTGGTGGTTTCACCTTTGTGGTCTGAACAGCTGCAAATAAAAAAAAATTATGACTTGGCTTCATTTTCAAAATATATAAATGTAGCTAGGCCTATTTTAATTTATTATCGAGCTTTCAAAATTCCACGTACTGACCTTTATCAATGAAACAGGGATCTGATTGAATAAGCTCAATGCCTGACAAGTCAAGATTTGTGGGTTCAATATTACACCACATGGCAGACTCATTTATAGCATCATCAAATAGGCGCTTGTGTTCCCTTTTTTCGTAGGCAGATTAAGAGGAGCGAGGGGTTCTGGTCACCGGTGATGAAGCAGCTTCTGACAACGCACCACCATCCCCTGTTGGGCGTGACAGGTGAATAGTTGGTACTGCCGTGGAAGTAAGAAGCAGTCTGGGAATAATTGGAAAAGGGAGATAAATAACAATCCAATTTAAATCCTGAGTATGCCTATAGAGTTATCAATGTTACAACTTAGCTTTTGGCATATTCTGACTGATATTGTTTTAAATTTAGAAAGCAGTCATCTTTAAAATGACGATAGCAGAGAAGTGGGAGTGTGCTAACTTTCCGATTGACTTTGAAGGCAACACGTTTTGTCTGAATGAATTTTGTCCACAATATGGACTCTATGTGCTCTATGTGTGTCCTTTGGCCACTCATACAATCTTCCATCTTCATGGGAACAGTGCATAGCGACACAACGACGAGGCATCTTGTAAAAAAAGCCGTTATAGCAAAACAACTTTTTCGATTTAGACAGCGCGGGTGCCGACTTCCGGGTTGCCAACTCGTGGTATGACGTCACTGGGAAAATCCGCCTAGCGAGATCGTTTTGATTCCATGGATTTTGCGAACGCAAAAAACAAGAGATGCGGGTAGGAGACCAAAAGAAAAATTATCAGAAGTAATAAATAGCTATGTGGACATCATCTGTGAGAAAAATCTCGCTGATCTGCCACTTCAACGAATAATGCTTCATAACCGGTTTAAGGTCTGTGGTCTTGGCCAGGTCTTAAGTGCTTCGGTCTTTTGGGGATTGGTCTCGACACCGTTTCGACTGACGATATGTCCTAAATAGCGGACTGACGTCTGAAAAAACAACATTTTTCGTGTGACAATTTCAAGCCGTTTTCTCTCAAGCGATTCAGAACATCTCTCAAACGGGTTTCGTGTTCCTCTAATGTTTTTGAGAAGACAATTATGTTATCTAAGAACACAAGTACTTCACGCAAATGTATGTCCCCTATGCACTTTTCCATTAAGCGCTGGAAAGTACTTGGTGCATTCGTGATCCCCTGTGGCATTCGGTTCCACTCCCAAAAACCAAGTGAACAAACAAATGCGGTCTTTTCCTTGTCACTCTCTGTCATCTCAATCTGATAGTACCCACTTTTCAAGTCCATGACAGAAAACCACTGAGACCCGCTCAGGGCAGAAAAGGACTCCTCCAGATTAGGTAACGCGTACGCATCCTTGATCGTTTACATGTTTAAACGTTGATAATCCACACATAATCGGACGTCTCCGTTTTTCTTTTTTTACCACAACTATGGTTGATGCAAAGGGAGATTGTGATTCCCTAATGATTCCTGCCTCAAGGAGAGTCTGCAAATGACGCCTCACTGCATCATAGTCCTGTGGGTGTATCGTACGTGGGTGTTGTTTGAAAGGGGTCTCATCCTTGAGCTTAATTGAGTGTTTAACTTTTGTTGCATCTCCATAGTCAAGATCATGATGTGAGAAAACATCAGAAAAACTGTTCAACTTTTCTGTCATGTGGGCTTTCCACTTTTCAAGAAGTGATTCGCCAAAGGTAAAATTCAGGCTAGAACTAGACTCTCATATAAGAAGCTCTCATATGGATGGGATGATGGCGGCGGCGGCGGCGGCGGCAACAACAGCAGGAGCGTATCGTTTTGACAATGCCTCTTCTCGGACAAAACCTGATGTCTATAACACTACCTGCGGTAAAGTGATTGTGGAAGATGAGTTTTTACATTTTATCTCTGTTAAGATAAAAACACTGCCGCATGATGACATTGTTTTGTTGGCTACAAACAATTTTTCATCTGACTGGATTGAAGAATCCAAACGACTCCTATATGAACTGTGCCCAACAAAGCAGCGTAACATCAAACATAAGGGAGCGCAGAAAGACGTAAATAATGTAAAGGACTGTTTGAAGTTGTTAAACGAGCGTGGTGAGAATATTCCCCGTTTTGTTTCGCACTACCTGGACGACCTTCCACCTGTTGGTTTAGGCAACATTGATGCCTTGGCCCTGCTTGTTAGAATGGAGCGTCTAAGCCAGGAAGTCTCTGTACTAAGAGGAGCTATGGAAGCTCAGGCTACTGTGAGTGAAAATCTTGGACGAGCGACGGTGGATCTGGAGCGCCGGCTGACGAATATTGAACCACCACCTCATGAATCCAGTCGGGCTAATGAACCCGTGCATGGATCGACGCAGGCTGAGGCGGAATTGGAAGAGCTACGTGGGAAAGACGCTAAACCGCAGCAACCAGAAGACGCCTCCAATCAACAAGTCCTGTCTCCGGCTTGGAGTACTGTTTTGAGGAAAGGGAAGCAGAAGCCCCAGAAACCCTTGAAGGGAGCAGTATCATTGGAACATGGAACACAAAACCGTCAAAAGCGGGAGCAGCGCAAAGGAGGAATTATTGGCACTGACATAGCGGCTAATATCCCAGTGGTTAGAACCAAGCTGGTAAGTGTCTTTGCTACGAAATTCTCTCCCGACCTTGATGTTGACACTCTGAGTGCCTACCTAACTGAGAAACTGGGCAAATCGGTGACATGCAGGAAGATAGATTCGATGCGTAACCGATTTAGCTCGTTTCATATAACTGCAGAGTGCTCGGAAGTTGCTGAAATATACGATCCTAAACTCTGGCCATTGGGTGTGTATGTGCGTCGCTACTTTGAGGCGCGCAGACCAAAAAACGACAGCATCCGTTTGGCTCATATGTCAGAGACTGGTAGACTGCAGCAAGACAACGTACCTGCATCTGTAACACCGCAGATGAGCAACGGCCACGCAGATCCCGATAAATAAATGACTGGTATTAATATTGTGTCATATAATGCGCGAGGTCTGCGTGTTGGACACAGTGAAACAGACAGAGCGCGTCGCCTTGTGGTGGACAAATTACTGGAGACTTGTGATATACTGTGTGTGCAGGAGACATTCTTAGCTAAACAGGACCTGGAGAAGTTGAATTGCATACACAAAGAATTTTACGGCGCTGGTGAATCCACTACCGACCTTAGCACCAGAATAATTCGGGGAAGGATAGCCGGTGGTGTTGCAATATTATGGCACAAAAAATATGATCAACTGGTTGAGGTGATTAGACTGGGTGTGGATTGGGCCATAGGGCTAAAATTTACTTGTGGAGACAAACTTTTTATTGTTTTAAACATATACACACCTTATGAATGTCCTCAAAACGAAGACGAATTTCTTAATAGATTGGCTTTTATTATGTCTTTTATGCAAGATAATCAATCTACTTGTTTTTTTATTGTGGGGGACTTAAATGCAGATGTTACAGATAAACATTCTACATTTGCTTCGCATTTAATGCAATTCTGTCACAGTAATACCTTAATTCTTTCTAGTAAGGCACTTTTGCCTAGCAACAGTTACACCTATATTAGTGAATCATGGCATACAACTTCCTGGTTAGATCATTGTATCTGTTCAGCTGATGCTCATGATTCCATTCTGGGAATTTGTGTCAATTATGACCTCGCCACTACTGACCATATACCATTCTCCTTATGTGTAAACATGAATTGCATACCTTCTGTTTTGCCTGTAGACTATAATATAAGTACAGGAAAAATAGCATGGGATAACTTGACTGAAAAAGATCTATCAGATTATTGCTATCGAACTAATGATATGTTCAGCAATATATATTTACCAAAGGGAGCAATCTCATGTCGTGATATGAATTGTAAAGACCCTCAACATGGTATTGAGTTATGTACTCTGTATGAGAATGTTGTGAAATCCCTTCTTATCTCAAGTAAGCCACTGCATAAAACCATCTCGCATAGCACCAAGCCGGGTTGGAACGACTATGTAAAAGAACATCATGCAGAGGCCAGAAGGGCTCTTAAAGCATGGGCTGACGCAGGTAAACAGAGACATGGTCCCTTGTTTGAATACAAAAAACAAGCAAATGCTAATTTTAAACATTCTTTAAGAATCATAAGGAGACATGAAAATACTATGAGGTCTGACTCTCTCGCTAGAAAGTTAGGAAATAATAATGTTAAGGACTTCTGGAAAGAAATAAAGAAAGTAAACAACTGTAAAACGTCACTTCCATCTACTATTGATGGTATTACTGGTGTAAAAGAAATCACTCAGTTATGGAAAGAGCACTACAGTGCGCTATTTAATTGTGTCAAAAGCGATATTCCTGACATAGGAAACATTCACAGTAATGAGAATGTGACTGTATCCCCACAAGAAATATATCATACAATTATGACACTGAAAGACAATAAGGCCTGTGGGATGGATAACATTTCCGTTGAGCATTTGAAAAATGCAAGTAAAAAACTCTGTGCATTACTCTCTATGTGTCTTACTAGCTGTCTAGTACATGGTCTGTTACCTAATTCAATGCTATCTGTCATTCTGGTACCTACCATTAAAGATAAAACGGGTAAGATTAGCTCCTTGGATAATTACCGACCCATAGCTTTAGCTAGTAGTTTATCGAAAGTTTTTGAAAGAGTCCTTCTAAATAGGCTGGAAGAGTTCTTTTTGACCTCTGAAAATCAATTCGGTTTTAAACCCAAACACGGTACAGACATGTGTATTTTTGTGCTACAGGAGATTTTAGATCTGTATAATTTGCACAACACTACAGTATTTATGTGTTTTATTGATGCTTCTAAAGCATTTGATCGCGTGAACCATCAAAAATTGTTTTGCAAGTTAGAAAACAGAGGGGTACCCAAATATCTAATTAGAATAATGGCCTATTGGTATGGCCATCAACTAATGTATGTCAAATGGGGTAACTCATTGTCTGACTCGTTTAATGTTGGTAATGGAGTAAGGCAGGGAAGTATATTGTCCCCTTACCTTTTTAACATTTACATGGATGAACTATCAAGGCGCCTGAATTGTTGTAAAACAGGCTGTGTAGTTGGTGACCGCATAATCAATCACATAATGTATGCGGATGATTTGGTAGTCTTATGCCCATATAGTGCTGGCCTTCAACAATTACTATGGGTCTGTTCCCAATATGGATGTGATTTTGATGTCAAATACAATGCTAAGAAAAGCAATATCATGATTGTTAGAAGTAGATCAGATAAGCATCTGATAACCCCTGACTTCTCTTTATCTGGCATTGTCCTCAATATACGCAATGAAATTAAATATCTGGGACATTACATAACTGATGACCTATTTGATGATCGTGACATTCGTAGGCAGTATTGCATGATATATGCTCAGGCTAATATTTTGATCAGAAAGTTTGGTATGTGTTCATCCTCTGTGAAGGTAGCTCTTTTTAAAGCTTTTTGCACTTCATTTTACACAGCCCATCTATGGCGAAGATATAAAAAAAGTAGCCTGCACAAACTTTATGTGGCATACAATGATGGCCTGAGGCTCCTACTTAAAGTGCCTAGATGGAGCAGTGCTAGCCACATGTTTGTACATACCGCTGTTCCCACATGTGCAGCTGCACTCAGGAATCTCATGTATAAATGTATGTGTAGATTATCTGTGTCATACAATAATATAATAGTAATTTTAGTGAACCCTGTTTTTAGTACAGTGAGATTTTTCTCAAGATTGTGGAAACATTGGCGTCATCATTTATTTGTGGCTCAGTGACTGTCATATTATTCCTTGTTTGTCTTTTTCTTTTTCTTTATCATTTGTTTTTTACTATGGACCTCTTTTGTGTCTGAAATAAAGATTGATTGATTGATTGATTGCTTGTCAATCTGGCTAGCAGGCTGCTGTTGACTACTGCAACTAGCCGTGTTCTGAGTAGGCATGATCTCTTGGACAGCACTAAGTTCGCCAATGACACATCTGACAGGTAAGGAGATGTCACGATCAGTTTCATTCCTAAAAACCACAGGTACTTTGTAAGGGGAGTCTCTTGGAAGATTAATGAGACAACATTCAAGAAATATTCCCCCAGGTAAGGATGATACTGTAGGTTGCTGAAGTAAGACACATTATTCGTTTGTTACATTGTCAATGTTAGCATAACCCTCTAGCACTAATTTCTGACCAGCAGGGATCACACTTGGTTCAGAGTTTCTGAGATTTACAAGACCTAAATTACCATCCGGACATTGTTTGTGCCTAATCTGTAAGGTTCTCAAAATCTGGCGATAGCCACAGTATGGACTGTTTTGAAAAGCTTGGTCATCACAAAACTGATCATAAAGTGGGTCTAGTGTGTTAGTTCCAATCAGCAATGGATTTAGACTGTTGAAACGAACGTCGGGCACTGCTAGGGCAAGTGTTTCAATCTCGAAAACACTTGAATGGAATGGAATGGAAAGGAACTCTTTAGGAAACTGCAGAGTAACTCTTACATACCCCATGTATGGCATTGACTGTCCATTGGCCCCTTCAATCTCCAATAAGTCAGTGACAGGGTGAATGGCCTGATCTGAAAGGTAATTGTTATAAAAACACTTTGACATGGTAGTTACCTGTGAACCAGTGTCTAGTAATGCATTACATTCAAGCCCGTTAACTTTAACATTAGAAGTGCTTTTACTTCCAACCAACCCTTTCGGTAACATTCTGCTCTGTGTCACTCTGTTCTTTCATTTTAGCTTTTGGTTTGGTTTGGGGTTCATTTGTGGGACTTTGAGATTTGTTTGTTCCTATTTGTCCCTCAATAGAAACATTGTTCAGTTTAACTGTTTTTCAGGGTCTGGATTGTCTTTTTTCCCAAGCTTGTTGCTTCTCCTTTAGTATAGTTATTTTTGCAGACACAAGAGTGGGATTGGGAGGATCATTACAGTTTGTGGCAATATGCCCGTCCTCGCCGCAGCGAAAACAGTACCATGGTTTTGGTTTTGTTGTAGCTGTAACAGGTGTGGATTCTGAGGTAAGTTTTCCATTGAGCGTCTTTTTGTTAACTTGTTTTTGTTTTTCTTTCTCCTTTTTGTTTACAAATTTTTGTGAAACAGACATTCCTCTTTTTGGAGTTGATAGAGCAGCAATCTGAGCTTGGAGATCGACAATCTGTTTTTGGATCTGTTGCATGACTGAGGTTCAGAGAAGGATGGTTGCATATCAGAACTCTGAAAGATATGCTTCTTGCATTTGAGCTGCTGCTTGTGTTTTTGGTTTTTGAAACCCTAAATGTTGTTTCATTCGGTTTGCTTTTGCAGTTTGTCTGTCTTCTTCAGTTCTCAAAAGCAGTAAAAACTCCGGAAAAGTGGGCGGTTTATCTTTTCTTTGCTCAAGCTGAAGCACATTAATCAAAGAATTGTTCCAGCAGCCTCTACGGAACTGCTTTAGAAGCTGTTTGTCTGAATCTTGGGGGGGGATTGTTTTCATTTTCATGATTCGATTCAACAGAGTCTGTAATCTTTGGAGATAATTAGAAGGTTTCTCACTTGAGTTCTGGTGGACATTAAGAAACTGAGCAAAAAGCTCATCCCCATCTTCCACTGTAGCATAAGCAGAGTCAAGAAGGTCTAGAAAAGCTTTTGGACTGGCATGAGGACCAAGTGACTTGACTACAGTGGAGGCAGGAGGCAGCAAACTGTCCACAATGCGCCTTACAAGCTGTGCACTAGAAAGAGTGAGGTCTGCTAAATGGCATTCAATATTGCTTCTCCAAGTGTCATAATCAACCTCAAAATTTGGGCAGGGTACTATGCCAGAAAATGGTCTGAGTTTGGCAGGTGCGTGCATTTGAGAAGGTCTGAACTTTTGACAATGTGTTCAACCACAACACGCTGCACCTCAGGAGGGTTAATCTGTTCAGGAGAAGGTTGAAAAGATGGGGCTGATGCTCTAACAGTGGGCATAGCAGTGGCATTTGTCCTGAAAGTAGGGCCTGGAGGTTCACTAGTTTGGGTTTGCCTATCCATTTCTGAAGGAGTTTGAGTGGCATCAGGGGAGACAGGGCCTTGAGCTGTTGCAGTAGGTGCTACTACTGGCTCTGGGTGCTCTGACTCTGAAGTCTGAAACGTTTCACTAATAAAACCAGTCATTCTAGCGAGCTCATCACGTAACAGGTGCTCAAAAGGTTTGCCACTGAGTTTAGCAATGTTTCGTAGGTCTGACAGAAATGTTTTGGTGAGTCCGGTACCTTTTTCAGAGGAGCAAACACCAGCAAGAGCCTCAACGTGAAAGACAACATCAGAGTTCAAATCACTTTTTCTATCAAAGGGTAAATCTTTCTCAAGTGTCTCCACAGCAACGCCAGATGTAAACTCCAAAATGACTTATCCAAAAAACTCTGAGGTTTGTTCTGAAACCTTGATACTTCTGTTAATTGACCCAAACTGGTTTATATAGTCAAAGATCTCCTCATCTACGAGGGTGTTTGTCAAACCTGATACAATGACGGCATTGAAAATTTTAACACTTTCTGCTTCGATTGCATCCATTTTGGAAAATGTTTAACATTTAACACTCAAAGGATACTTAAGGATACGTTATTGCTATTCAAGGCTCCTGGCTGGCTCGCCACGTTTTACCGTGTAACCCACTTCAGGGTATGTACACGTCTAATGCTCTAGGTTCAGAGGAGCAGAGAAGATAGCAATAAGTGATGGGCACAGGTATTTGTAGTTAAATGTACCTTTAGTAACAGATATTGAAAAGTGTACAATAAAAAAATAACAATACCTATGGGCCCAAAATAAAACTAAGAAAATAAAATGTCCTTCTGGAGAATGTTCTTCCTGAATTTGAAGCTTCCAACTTCAATAATTGTTCAAGTCCGTAAGTCAGTTAGTCAGGGAAATAAATCTAGTCAGGGATTGTATCCAAAGTAGGTTCTCTTGATGTCTGTCAATGAACTGACAGAATCCTACCACAGAATCTGGTGAATGATGTGGTAGAGCTCACGATCCGACTGGGAAGGCTCGCCATCAATGGATCAATTCTCATCAACCTCGTTGGACATTTAGGCTGGATGCATCAATTTTAACGAAGTCAAAAGACCTGACCAAGAGGTTTAACATCAAAAAGGAAAAACAGCAAAAAAACGTGTTTCTTCAACGCATTCCGTACTCTTTTTCTTTTTTTTCAAACCAACATGAGAGTAGACTTGCGCTCTGTGCATCAGTGAGCGAGGGAAAAACGCTATCTCTCTTTCTGCATATCACTTCCTGTTACCGTCAAAATAACTTCCGGTTTTCAAAATAAAAGACAGAATATATAGAAAACATAAATTCAATTCAATTCAATTTTATTTATATAGCGCCAAATCATGAAACATGTCATCTCAAGGCACTTTACAAAATCAAGTTCAATCATATTATACAGATTGGGTCAGATTATACAGATTGGTCAAAATGTCCTATATAAGGAAACCAGTTGATTGCATCAAAGTCCCGACAAGCAGCATTCACTCCTGGGGAACCGTAGAGCCACAGGGAGAGTCGTCTGCATTGTACATGGCTTTGCTGCAATCCCTCATACTGAGCAAGCATGAAGCGACAGTGGGAAGAAAAACCACACATAAATGAAACTGTTTTAAACCAAATTAATTTTATTTTAACCTTTTAAGCAGGTGGGTTACAAGTATTTGATTCAGAAAACACAAAACTCGTTACAAAGATCTAATGGGAATTAAAACAAAACCCACAAAGTCTGCTTCACAAAATATTTTAGCTTCAATAACAGGTTTGTCTTTGTCTGTTTAAACCGAGCTGATTCTTCTTATCTCAGCACATGTTTAGTATGCTTTTGTAAGTTTGTGATATTTATCTTTGGGGAAATGATTTGGACAAAGCCCGAATTTAAAAGGACAGTTGATTTTTTTGTTTAAGGGCTTACAGTTTAAATTGTAGCCAAGACTATATTCAAATCTAGAGTTATTAATTTAAAAAGTGTGCAAATACTGCCATAAAAAATCAACAAATTCATGCTTGGTTCTATAAAGCCACCTCCAGTTTTGAACACATTTGAAATGTTTTCACTTTAAACTTTTTCTTCTTCTGTATTCAGTCCTTTATTCTGTATGTTTGTTGTCAACATTATTGCCAGGATCTCAACATTTACAGTAACAGATTATAAATAATTACTGATGTCAGTAATGGTTTGGGGTATTGCTGAATTTGTAACCCTTTCCATGAAAACACGTTTCTGTTCTAAAAATTGTATACCAGCATAAGATTTCTTTCTGTTTTGAACAGATTTTCTCCAACCATCATTTTCTCTTCTTAAAATAAGTGAGAGATCCGTAATTTTTAAAAAGTTCTTCCTGTTTACATAGATAGTTTTGCAGAGGCACACCTACTTCTACTCAAAATGAAACAAAAATATCCAGACCTATACAGGCTCTCATTCAACTTTATAAAGAAACATGTAAAACATGTTCTTTCCCCATGGTGAACAGGACAGTGGCCTGGCCTGCTGGCCCCGCCTGATCCGCTCAGCAATCATAGAGGGTCACTCTTAATCATGAGCGTTGCAATAATTATGTGTAAAAGGGACATGTCCGTGGGAGCGCCTGGTGCAGGAAGTAAAACGTGTAGTAGATGATCTAGCAAGTACTAGATGATGAAGCCATGCATACAGTTTTTTTATGGAATTGTTATTGAATGCCCGCCCTGTCACACTTTCTTCTGAATGCCAATGACATAGAACAGTGGTCTCAAACTCAAAACCTCTAAAAGTTACAGGTGACCTGTAACTTTTAGATGTCCCTTGCCCAGCGACCTGAAATAAATGCCTAAACTACCTCTCTAGCATGCAGCCAAGCTCTGCAGAGCTCTGCTAATGAGCTCATATTGGAGTCAGGTATGTTAAAGCAGAGTAGCAGGTCATTTGCTCCAACTAAAAGGCAAACCTGTGCTTCCTCCAGGTTTATTCAAAAGTGAGGACCTGCGTGTTCGAAGGCAATGGAGACAAGCCCAGTATAATGTGGGCCTGTTTTGGGAAAGATGGATAAAAGAGTACCTGACAATGTCACAGGATTGGCAGAAGTGGAACAAATTATGCAGCAATCTTGCCATAGCTGATGTTATTCTTGATGTCAACAAAGCTGCACCAAGAAGCTCTTGCATCAATGGACACATCACAGAAACCATGGTAGATGCACATGGAGTAGTCCTGCATGTTTGAGTCAAGAAACGAACAAATAACCTAGAGAATCATATCAAAAAATATGGCTTGTGGTGGGAGCTGATGTTAAACACCTCAATACGCAATACAAATATTTATGAATGCACACAGTCCATATGTACAAAAAAGGACGCAAAACTATAAAACATTCATCTTTTGGATTTATGTTTTTCTATTTTTATAAGAATAAGAAGACATTTTATGGACTACTGACGAACATGATATATGTTTCTAAATGACTTTGGTTGCTTTATAAGTTGATATTTTATTTATTTAGGATGTTTATGTCCGTGGATGTTGAAGGTTTGTTGTATTGACCGCTTATTCAGATATATGTGTTGTTACACAGGGATTATGAGCCAGAATGCAGTGGCCATTTTTGCAAAATTCTTGGAGACTATAAGTTAAATCCAATATTGTTTTGCTTTAAATGTTAAGAATATTTTTTAATTAATTTGGTATCAAAATTTATTTTATTTTTATATTCGGAAAAGTTGTGACTGGTGTAGTAACTTTTAGAGCCTCTCAATTGTCTCTGTACTGAAATGTGCTATATGAATAAAATAAATTTGCTTTGCCTTAATAATTAAGAGGAGGAAGTAAGATTTTCTTTGTCTGACAAACTAACTTTTGTTTACATTTGAATTGTAAAAAAGTAACAGTTTAGATTTGGTCTATATCTTTGCAAGAAATAAACTGCATGTGTTATCAAATATAATTCAATTCAATTCAATTCAATTTTATTTATATAGCGCCAAATCATGAAACATGTCATCTCAAGGCACTTTACAAAATCAAGTTCAATCATATTATACAGATTGGGTCAGATTATACAGATTGGTCAAAATGTCCTATATAAGGAAACCAGTTGATTGCATCAAAGTCCCGACAAGCAGCATTCACTCCTGGGGAACCGTAGAGCCACAGGGAGAGTCGTCTGCATTGTACATAGCTTTGCTGCAATCCCTCATACTGAGCAAGCATGAAGCGACAGTCATATAAATATAAATAATATAAAGTCAGAAGTGTGTTCAATTACAAACCACCTTTGGCCACCTACTTTCTTCTGGTTGGAGTATTATTGTTTTAGAACGAACAACGCAGCGACAGCTTTAATCTTTCACTTAAGGTTGATACATTTTATTGTCATCAATGCAGTAAAAACACACAGACAATCACATTTCCTTTTTGCCCATTCCCAGCACACAGTGACATAAATTATGATCTTCAAAGGCAACAATCAACTTTAAATAACTATGCAAAGCCAATTCAACACTACATGAAAAACGTAGTTGAGAATAATAGTTCATGATAAAACCAAATAGAATTAGTTTTCCAGAAGTGTACATATTACGGGAGACTGAGAATGTGATAATTTTCCTTTAACCACCACTAATTATCTATAGAAATTTTTAAAGTTTTTCTTACTTATTTAATTCGATTTCCCAACAACAGTAAGGAGTAAAACAGTCCCAAATGTATTTTTACATTAGTTACATAAACTTGAAGTGGACCAAAGTAACATGAGTAGAAGAAATTCCCATTTGTGCCCCAAGAAAGAAAATGATAAACACGGTCATCAAAATCTCCAAAAATATATAAAAATAAATATTGAATGGAAAATGGAAAAAAACTTTAGAAATAAATATTTTAATAAAAATACCTGACTATTATTTCCAGGGGAAAAATAACGCTAAAATAAAATAAAGTTGTCATTAAAAGCTCGGTATAATCAGTAGATTACTGTAAGGACAGAAGTTTCTCTCCCTTCTCTACTTTAGCTATGATTTCTGCCTTTTCTTTCATTTTCTCCAGAGACTGAAGTCTTTCTTTCCAGCCTGGTTTGGCCTCCTGTTCCTCTCCTTTCATCAGCATGTTGATATATTCTGGAGTGGTAAGGGGTTTTGGGTTCAAGGCTATTTCCTTCAGTCTGTTCAGACACTTAGCAGCCTCTGCAATCAGTTTCACCACATCGTACTGTTTAGATTCATAATCAGATTTCAGATTTCTCATGAGCTCCTCCAAAGTAACCTTCTGCCCACAGGCCTTCTCGTATTTTTCTTTTAGCTCCTTCAATGTTCTTTTTTCATGGATTTCTGTATATTCCCATCTGAAGCTCTGATTAGAATGCACGTTCCAGAAACATTTCCCTGGACACACTTTACAGTATCCATCTTTCCCCATTGCATTACACCGTTCTTTATCCTCATCCCTTGGTATGTTACAAGGGAAGTGACAGGTAACATGACACTGCAGACAGTTGGTGATGTTCTGTCCAGTGTGAGAAATATCAACATGTTCGGTTCTTATCACACTGACGTTAAACTCAAAGTTTTCATTCTGTTTGATCTCTGCTTCATGCTCTTGTAGTTTTTCCTTTGTCATTCTTATTTCCTCAACCTTGGCTAAGCCGAGTTTAACCTGCTTCTGCAGCTCCTCAGCGATATTTTCCAGATGTTTTCTTTCTTCCAGCACCTCTTTGGTCATTGTCAGTCTTATGGTTCTGATGTCAATTAGACTATCAAAGAAACTAGCCATGCTCTTTATTCCCATCTTCCAAAACTCTTCAAGCCCAACCATGTGTCCTACCTTTGAGAATTTGTTGGAAGCAAACAGCACTGAGTTATTAAATTTGAAGTGAACTGGCAGCCCATCATTGCTTTTAGGACATGGGACACCAGACACTTTGAGGGCTTCTAGAACTGGTAGCTGCTGCTCATCTGCATACGTCACCAGAACTCTGATGTTTTCTGCCACATCTTTGCCAAAGATTGACAGGGCTGAATCAAACGCACATCTTTGTGTTGGTGTCAGTTCAGTTATAGCGGCCTGAACAATAAAACACACAGCATCAATTTCACCGACACCTTCCTGATTAGTAAAGAGGTCACGCAGCTGCTCTGTGATCTCCTTGTCTCTGTCTATACCTCCAGTGCCTCCAAAGCCTGGAGTGTCAACAATAGTCAGAGAGTAATTCACTCTGAAACCCTCCTGGTGGTAAAGTTTGTACAGCGTGATTTCTGAAGTCTGACCTTGTGACTTTGACTGACCTTCATCTACTAACTTAAACCGAAACAAGTCTTCCCATCTAACACCTAGAACGTAATTTACCATCGCATTGATGACAGTGGACTTCCCAGCACCTGAGGCTCCAAGGACCATGATTTTTCGGTTACAGTTCGGGGATTTATCTCCAAAACTGAAACTTTTGCAGCCTTTAATGTCAATTTGTTTTGTTTCTACTGGAATTTTGTAAAGTGGGAAACAACCATTTTGTGAGGGCAGAAGAGTGCTTTGTTCTTTAACAACATCAGCCAGACGTTTAGCTTCTAGCTTTGAATCAGTGCAGGTCTGATTTGGTCCTATGGTGACTGACTGGTAATAGTCTGAGGCTATTTCAATTAAATCTCTTAGTGGAAGGACGTTGAACCAGTGCAACCAAAGTGTTGCAGTAACAACAGCCAACAAAGTCGTTGTTAGAGGGCTTGACAAAATGAAAATTGCACTGACTGTCAGTGTTAAGGCTCCTGATATTTTAGGATTGTCTAATGCTGTGATGACTACATCTGAAACTCTCTTTCCTGTTTTGAGTAAGTCGTTCAGAGTGATAATGTTCTGCCAGAGTAACAAGAGAATCAGAACCACAACAATCAGGACAGTTATTATCAGTGACAAGCACATCTTGGTTGTCAGTCTTGGTTCTTCTTCACTGTCAATCTGACTGCAGTCAAACCTGAGAAAACAGCAACAAAGATTATACTTTTTTTCTAATTAATTATGAGGTACAGGTGCATTAAAATATGTTTTCATAGACACTGAGAAACTAAGCTGTACATTAATTATACAAAATCCTCTATTATTGAGGGCTTTCCTGGTTGAAAGGTTTAGAAATAATTAAACTTTTATGACACATGTCATATATTTCCTAAAGTGGGATTTAGTACCAGAAAATAAATTCAATGAAAAAAACAATGACAAAACCTATTTCATTGGCAAATCTTGTTCAGTGGGAGGAGAAGGGGTTTGCTATTTGAAAGTTTTTGGTTCAATTCCAGCTTCCTCCTGTCACATGTTGATGTGCCCCTAGATCAGGTTCTTAAACTCCACTTTACTACTTTTCTGTCCAAAACATATAAGTATGTGCTCATGTGAGGCTTGTTTATCAGATTAAGTTACTTTTAAGATGTTGAAAATGTTTTTTTATTGATATGATGAAAGCTTTTCATCTTAAATGCTGTGTTTTATTGGCAGTATAGAAAAATCCGTCCGTCCGTCCGTTTTCTTCCGCTTATCCGGGGTCGGGTTGCGGGGGTAGCAGCTTCAGTAGGGAGGCCCAGACGTCCCTCTCCCCAGCCACTTGGGCCAGCTCCTCCGGGGGAATTCCAAGGCGTTCCCAGGCCAGCAGAGAGACATAGTCCCTCCAGCGTGTCCTGGGTCTTCCCCTGGTCCTCCTCCCGGTGGGACGTGCCCGGAACACCTCACCAGGGAGGCGTCCAGGAGGCATCCTGACCAGATGCCCGAGCCACCTCAACTGGCTCCCCTCGACGTGGAGGAGCAGCGGCTCTACTCTGAGTCCTCCCCGGATGACTGAGCTCCTCACCCTATCTCTGAGGGAGAGCCCAGATACACTACGGAGAAAACTCATTTCAGGTGCTTGTATCCGGGATCTCGTTCTTTCGGTCACGACCCAAAGCTTGTGACCATAGATGAGGGTAGGAACGTAGATCGACCGGTAAATCGAGGGCTTCGCCTTTTGGCTCAGCTCTCTCTTCACTACAACGGATCAGTACAGCGCCCGCTTCACAGCAGACGCCGCACCAATCCGCCTGTCGATCTCCCGCTCCATCTTCCCCTCATTCGTGAACAAGACCCCAAGATATTTAAACTCCTCTTCTAGGGGCAGCACATCCTCCCCAACCCGGAGGAGGCACTCTACCCTTTTCCGGTTCAAGACTATGGTCTCGGATTTGGAGGCACTGATTTTCATCCCGGCCGCTTCACACTCGACTGCGAACCGCTCCAGTGAGAGCTGTAGATCACGCCCTGATGAAGCCAACAGGACCACGTCATCCGCAAATAGCAGAGACGCAATCCTAAGGCCACCAAGACGGATCCCCTCAACACCTTGGCTGCGCCTAGAAATTCTGTCCATAAAAGTTATGAACAGAATCGGTGACAAAGGGCAACCTTGGCGGAGTCCAACTCTCACCGGAAACGAGTTCGACTTGCCGGCAATGCGGACCAGACTCTGACACCGGTCGTACAGAGACCTGACAGCCCTTATTAAAGGTTCCGGTACTCCATACTCCCGGAGTACCCCCCCACAGGATCCCTCGGGGGACACGGTCGAATGCCTTCTCCAGGTCCACAAAACACATGTAGACTGGTTGGGCAAACTCCCATGCCCCTCCAGGATCCTGCTGAGGGTGTAGAGCTGGTCCAGTGTTTCACGGCCAGGACGAAAACCACACTGCTCTTCCTGAATCCGAGATTCGACTATCCGACGGACCCTCCTTTCCAGAACCCCTGAATAGACCTTACCAGGGAGGCTTAAGAGTGTGATTCCTCTGTAGTTGGAACACACCCTCCGGTCCCCCTTTTTAAATAGGGGGACCACCACCCCAGTCTGCCAATCCAGGGGAACTGCCCCCGATGTCCATGCGATGCTGCAGAGCCGCATTAACCAACACAGCCCCACAACATCCAGAGCCTTAAGGTACTCAGGGCGAATCTTATCCACCCCTGGGGCCTTGCCACCGAGGAGCTTTTTAACAACCTCGGCAACATCAGCACCAGAGATGGAAGAACCCGGCCCAGAGTCCTCAGGCTCTGCTTCCGCAATGGAAGACGTGTTGGTGGGATTAAGGAAGTCTTCGAAGTATTCCGCCCACCGAAGCACGACGTCCCGAGTCGAGGTCAGCAGCACACCACCCCCACTATAAACAGTATTGGTACTTCACTGCTTCCCCCTCCTGAGACGCCGGATAGTGGACCAGAATCGCTTCGAAGCCATACGGAAGTCTTTCTCCATGGCCTCTCCGAACTCTTCCCATGCCCGAGTTTTTGCCTCGGCGACCAGCCGAGCCGCCTGCCGCTTCGACTGCCGGTACACATCAGCTGCTTCCGGAGTCCCACAGGCCAAAAAAGCCCGTTAGTACTTCTTCTCCAGCTTTACGGCTTTCCTCACCGCTGGTGTCCACCAGCGGGTTCGAGGGTTGCCCCCGCGACATGCACCGACAACCTTGCGGCCACAGCTCCAACTAGCCACCTCAACAATAGAGGAACAATAAGGAAAAATCATTTTAATTAAAAGAAATAAAGGCATGTGAACGTAAGTCTGCATGGAAGTGTTCCATACAATGTGTTTCTGATGGAGCTATTTAAGTAAGTTAAGTTTTCAATATTATTCTAACATATTGAATATAACTAGATATCTCAGTCTGTTTGTGACTCTATGACAATTGACCTTCCTAAGATATGTTGGTTAAAAAATATAATTATATGATAATTATGTTATATGTTACTTAGGGCTGTGCTAAAATAATTTTTCCAATTCTGAATCTATTCTTTTATTTATTACTATAGATCGATTCATATAATCAAAGATTGATTTAAAAAAATACATTTTCCACTGTTAAAATATATGTCAGGCTGACATTTCCGGCTCACACCCCATTCTGGGAGGTAGACATTTAATTAATTAAAAGATAATTATGTAGTTATACATCATGAATGCCATATGTCAATAATGCACCAAATAGCAGCTGTAGATATCTCTGGTGTCCTCTGTATGGGTATACCCCCCACAGCATGTTTGGGAAAAGAAGTAGTATCAATATGTTGCATCACTACATGTATTTCAGATAACCACTAAAAAAAAAAAAACACTAATACCAGCAATTCAAATTGAGGTTGGAACAAAGATAATCGATTCTAAATCTTAAGAATCACTACCAAATCAATTCTTGAAATTTGAATGGATACCCAGCCCTACAGGTCTCTCATATATCGGCACCAACAAAAGACATTTAGTCCACTAAGATATATTTTTAGTTTTCAACAAAGTTGATGATATATATATATATATTCATCTTACTGCAGGTAAACAAACAAATCATTAGGGTTTTTTTTAAAGATGAATCACAACAAACCTTGGTTGGGTGTTTGAAACAAAAATTTCCTGTGCCAAAGGATTTCAAAGTGTTTTCGGTCTTGTTTCGGCCAAATTCCTGAAATACAAAAGCAAATAGAACCTATTAAAGTTTTCCTGTTGTGCTGTGAATGTACATTATGTTTAAGTATCTCTAAATGAAATCAGGGCCATTGTGAAAAAATAAAATGACGTTTAATGTATATAAGCAATAGATCAAACACATAAAAACTAAAGCAATCAAGGTTTTAATTGCTTTTCTATAAGAGGAATCATTATTAAAATCAGTTTGATTCAAATGTGCTTAAAGTTTAAATAAAAAAAAGTCTAACATGCAAATTATAATATTATTTATATAATAATAATAATAATAATAATAATAATAATAACAATAACAATAATAATAATAATTCTTATTATTATTATTATTAATATTATTATTGTTATTATTATTATTATTGTTGTTGTTGTTGTTGTTATTATTACAAATTCATTGTGGGAGGAAATTGGATCACAAAGTAGATTTAGGCTGTGGTGAGAACAAAGTGTTAAACCAAAACATTACTTTAACAAAAGTTCATTAATGCATTTATAAAAAGAAGTTGCATAGATTAAAATAAGTTGTGCACACCTTAATCGATATTTCTCCCCATGTTTAGGTTCTGCAGGGTGCTGAGTTGTGCTAAACTGGGTCAATTAAAAAAAGTTAGAAAATTAGTTACAGTTAGGATGTGATTTGATAAGATTTGTTAAACAACATTAATGACAACATTAAGATGTCTCTGGTTCATCCATCTATCTTCCAAACCGCCTAATCCCTCATAGGGTTGCAGGGGCCTATTTCCAGCTTTCACTGGGCGAGAGGTGGGGTACACCCTGGACAGGTCGCCAGTCTATCACAGGACAACACAGAGACAAACAGGACAAACAACCATTCATGCACACACTCACAGCTAAGGACAATTTAGAGAAACCAATTAACCTAACAGTCATGTTTTTGGAGGAAGCCGGAGTACCCAGAGAGAACCCATGCATGCACAGGGAGAACATGCAAACTCCATGCAGAAAGACTCGAGCTCAGGACCTTCTTGCTGCAAGGCAGCAGCGCTACCCACTGCGCCACTGTCTCTGGTTCAGCATGACTAAAAACAATTGGCTGAATTAACTCCTCAGCAGGTACTCGGGACCTACAGAGTCCTGCTAATAGCCCAGTTATTTGAGACAAGTGTGCTGGCAGATACACATCTAAAGGCAGCAATGAAATAAACAAAATGAATAATTTTGCAAAAAACTTACCTATCAGTCTTCTTCAGAGAAAATTAGGGAAGGTACTGTGATGGTTTACAGTTGCTTCTGTTTATATAGAAAGACGTGCAGAGACACACCTACTTTTACTCAAAATGAAACAAAAATCTCCAGACCTAAACTGGCTCTCATTCAACTTTATTAAGAAATATGTAAAACCTGGCCTTTCCCCGAGGAAGTAAAACAATAATTTACTTCCTTTTAGGTAGAACTTCACAAAACATGTAATTAAGTTACCTTTTATCACAAAACTTATCTGGCTATGCAGCAAAGAGTTCGGAAGAGTGGTTAAGTCTTAAGGATAAAACAAATGATGGATCAACTTAGAGGATGAATTCTGAGGAGACATTATTATTCTAACATCTAAATGTGAGGATTGGGTAGAAAGGTTTAAATGACGAAAGTGGTTTCAGTTGTGTGTGTATGTTTAAGTTTGTGAAAAGTGTTTTCTTGTGCAGTAAACATAAAAAAAATAAAAGACAGTAATTCAGTTGACCTTTTTCAGGATAAATTCTTAGTTCAATAATTCTAAATTGACCAGAATATTCTTACTTTTCATTCAAATGATTAATAGCACATTTCGGACTTCTTTGAAAACCGTAGTATGTGGACTTCCAGGAAGAATAAATATTTGCTGAGCAATGGGGGAAACTCTCGATTGGCTGGTTTGTATCTGTGCAAGGCATGTTATTAATAACTTCCTTGATTTGTTTTTCACTTTTTGATGAAAATAAACCGACATTGTAAGTTAAATATAAACATTAAAAAAGGATAATAAAAAATGTACAACCTACCAATTAAAATACAATTTAAAAATTATTTTAATGCTAGTTATGATAGGTCAAGAATCAAGAAGACTTTATTGTCACCATGTGTTGCCATGGTGAAATTACCTTTCAGGCAGACCAGTTTAGGAGATACAGAAAAATGAAACTAAATAGCAAGTGACTTAGCACTCATTTACAGCATACTTAAGATTTAGGTTTTTTTCTTACACTAGAGCGTACACAAGATAAAAAAAACAGTTAGCATTGAAATTTGAGGGCTGTTATCAGACCTATAGCAAGTGATATGAGCCTTGTTGCCTGATTGTTCTATTAATTATCTAGGCTCCTTCTTGAATCCTTAAAAAAACTGATGAGTTCGTTGGTAATACGCAAGTGAAGATTCTCAGACATCCAGGTCATGATCATTCCAAAAAAAGTAAAAAACAAAGCAACTGGACTTGTTTTCCGTAGTTTGAAGACGTTTCGCTTCCTCTCCAGGAAGCTTTCTCAATTCAAAAAGTCTGGAGTAATGTGGAGTATCAAGCTTTATACTGCTGCCTAACAAAGGCCTTGTAATGGCTTAGATAACATGCAAATTCAACAGAAACAGGTCCACCCCTTAGTAATGGGCGGTCGTTAAAGACATTAAGCCAGCAGATTGAACCGAAACTGGTCCACTCCTCTGTAACGAGGAGTCGTTAAGGTTGTTATTTGGTATCACCTTTGATTTTGAAGCCGTGGCCTCCTCGCTGCCCGAGTAAAACTATCTTGCATCTGTAAAAAATTCTCAGCTTGTCTTAAATGGCATTTGTCTCCCATTGCCTCCTTAATCTTGTCTCACACATCATTCCCAACGCCGTTCCTTTATTTCCAAACTGCTGACCTGGCTAGTTTTGTCCCTTTTCTACCGTGATGGAGGTAAGGCATGATAGTCTTGAAATGCATACAGCTTTGTTAATGGCATAGACCATCTCTGCATTATTGCGTGAACAGGATGCATTTCCAGTTTGAAAAGAAACCACAGAAACAGCATGTTAAGAGATGGGTAAAGAGATCCCAAGAGCACAACAATTTGTGGAGGAAGTTTCCCTTCCGCTACCAGAGCAGATTGGACCGAAAGCAGTCACTGTAAAGCAGTATCTCACGTCCTTATATTTCTGCTAATCATGGTCCAGGTTATTCAAATTCATCATCATCGATGCTGTCTCTTTTTAAATGTCACACCTCCCGCTGACTCTGCCATCAGGCAATGTTCTCCCATCACTCCTCTGGTCTTCACCACCAGTGTCAGGACCCGGGGGGGAAGACTTTTCTAATCATAAAATAAACTTCCATGCTCATAGACATTTGCAGCGTTCACGTCTTCTGTCGGGGTCCAAGCGCGAAATAAGTTTTCTGATATGTTTCAATAAATCTGTCTAATTTCCTGCTTTTGTTTGTGTGAGTCTCCCCAGATTGAATTGATGTATTCACTTGATACAATTTTATGTTTTTCAGTGGTCTCATAACCACTGGCTGTTTCAGTGTGTTTAATGTTTTTATGTTTTCATGATGTAAAGCACTTTGAACTGCCTTGCTGCTGAAATGTGCCATACAAATAAACTTGACTTTACTTGACATTCAGATAAATGTTTTTGAAGCTTTATTGAATGTTCTAATTACTGCCAGTAATGTTTGATCAACTAATAATCTGGTAAGTGAAAGCAAAGGTTTTGTTATGAGATGGGAAGAGAACTGTTGCAGGAAACAATCCTGCTCCACAGATACAAAACCAACAGGAACTTCAGAGATGTGTTACTAAGATAAACATCTTCTTCCTGCTGTACTTGCTGAACCAGATGCTTCATTGTCATCTTCATATTTCTGCAAATCATGGTCCAGGTTATTCAAACTCAATCATCTATGCCTTCTCTTTCTAAACCTCAGGTCTCCCGGTGTCTCTGCCATCAGGCAATACTCTCCTTTCTCTCCTCTGGTCTCCACCACCAGTGTCGGCACCCCAGGGGTGGTGGGCGGTTTGGGGGGGGGGGGGGGTATTTTTCTAGTCATAAAATTAACATCCTTGCAGCAAGAAGATCCGGGGTTCGAATCCGACCCTGGGTCATTCTGCATGGAGTCTGCATGTTCTCCCTGTGCATGCATGGGTTCTCTCCCGGTACTCCGGCTTCTTCCCCCAGTCCAAAAACATGACTGTTAGGTTAATTGTCCTCTCGAAGTTCTCCTGAGTTTGATTGTTTGTCCTGTCTGTCTCTGTGTGGCCCTGCGACAGACTGGCAACCTGTCCAGGGTGTACCTCCCTCTTGCCCATTGACAGCTGGAGATAGGCACCAGCACCCATCGTGACCCCGGTTGTCATGATTTGGGTTTTGTTATGGTGTATGTTTGTTATTTGATTATTAGTTCTCTCTCCTGTCTTTAGTATTAGCTCTGGTTTTTATTATTTGATTGTGTTCTGTTTAGTCTTAGTTTGGTTTTCTAGCTTAGGTTTTGTCTTATTGGTTATTTTGTTTCTGGATTAGTCTAGTTTAACTTTCTGTCTTTTTTTAGTGATTCTCTTCATTTAACCAATTCTGTCATAGGTTTATGTAGCGTGGAAGGAAGAAAATTCATTCCACCAAATATCCTCTATTTCCTGTAATATATTGTCTTTCAGTTTTATGTTGGAATTATTATTTTAAAGAAAAATACTATTTATAATAATTTTTGGAAAGCTTAGTTTTATTTTTGCGGGTATAATTGATGACATTACTTCCTCCTTCACCAGACCATTCATGGCTGTTGGGGAGGAAGGTGAGTTTTCACGGAGCTCTTGTTAGTTTGTTGGTTAGAAGTTTGAGTGTAATGAAAAATGTTAAACAGCCTTTAAAGCTAACATGTTTGTCAGTTGTTTAACTGCAAATGGAATGTTTTTTTATGGAGTGAAAGAGTTTTACTGTCACAGCATGTCTGTGAATAAGCCGACTGTTTTTCCTGCGCAATGCTAAATTTTTTTTGCTCCCTTTGTCATGGGTAGGTGGACTGGATATTTGCTGCTGAACAGTGTTTGTTATCACTCTGTACAGGTATGTTATTAGTTTTATTTATTGATTGAACTTTTTTGTTCAATGTTGGAGTTTTATATTTTTTATTTTCACAATGTACAAGTTTTTTTTACATTAGTTATTTATCGTGGAGGTTTGCTGGTGGCGTGTTTCTGTTATCTTTATTTGTTTCGTCCTGATTTAAAATATGTAATAATTCATCAGACCATTCATGGCTGATGAATCCAAAGGTGGACTGATGTCGGCTGGATATGGTATTTGCTGCTGAACAGTTTTTGTTATCACTCTGTACAGAATAAATACGGCATCAGTAGGCTGGCCTGGAATGCCTGAGCGGTCGTCACTACACAACGCAGAGTCAAACAAGTAGCACACCTCAGGCCAGCTACATTGGTGCCATGACGATCCGGATTCATCTTGGATCAGCAACAGCTTGGTCACCGAGGGCTGCTGATCATCACCAAGAGGTTTCTTTAAAGTTGCTGGTTGTGAAGCTACGCTGTTACACAGTTGAAAGGACTTTGAAAGAAAAAGGGTTGTTTAATATTTTTCCCCCTTGCATTCTTTTTTATTGTTGTTGTGTAACTCAACTAAGTTTGATAGTTTAAGAACCATTGTTTTATTATAATACAGGGTTAAGGTTGTCTTTTTTTTATCCCAAATGGCTTCCAAGTTTGGAGAAGCAGATGTTGCTACAACAAATGAGAATCTTTTTGGCCTTGGTAGAGGAAGGTTTTTGAGGGAGTTTTTAGATACCCCTGTCAGAAATGCAGACAATGTTGGTTCACCAGCCTTTAGCTCCACTCGGTTACCTAGTCATCCAACCGCTTTGCCTAAACTCACTGATCAGCTGTCAGCAACGTCAAACATATGTGATCCAGCTTTAAAAAATCTCATCACACACATGGCACAGGAAGTCGGACAGGTTATGTCTACTCAGTTAAAGGGAGAAAGTAAGGCAGAGGAGGACAGAGATTCACAAGCTCAGAGTTCAGGTACAGATCAGACTCTCAATGACCTTACACATAACCTGGCAGGCATAAGATTAGTTATGCAAGCTGATGTCAGGGAACCTTCCAGTTTTAGAGGAGATGTGTCAGATAAGCTAACAGTGTATGAGTGGGAGGAACTTATGGACACATACCTGACAAAGAGAGGTGTACCACATGGAGAACAGCATCAGGATATTTTATATAAGTTAATGGGAAAAGCTAGGGACATTGTGAAGGTTACACTCCGTAGCAATCCAGCCCTAAGGCCCCAGGAGAACCCAAAAGTCATTATTGACATACTAAAGCAACAATTCGGTGAAACAACAAGTTCAAGTATTTCTCTTGCAGACTTTTATGGCACTGTACCTCAGATAGGAGAAAACCCCGTTGAGTACTGGCTACGCCTCAACAAGGCAATCGTTGCAGCTGAGGAGGCTTTGAGCAGACAAGGGCGACACATTGATGATCCTAGCCGAGAGGTAACGATGATGTTCATTAAGTATTGTCCAGATCCCTCTCTTGCTGCAATATTGCGATTCAAGGCACCAGACAAGTGGACAGCTAAAGAGATACAGGAACATGTAGATCGCTATCAAATTGAGATGAAGGCTAAACCAATTCATCCCAGCTTGATAAAGCATCTGTCATCACATGTTCAAGCACCCGAGGAGCTTATTTCACCCAGCTCTCCAGTTTCTTCTTCCATTCAGGTTGAGGGGAATGTCAACCTCAGCACTCAGTTGGATGATAACTGTATAAAGACTCTCATCAGTCTGCTTGATCGTACCCTTGTTCAGAACAACCAGACTGTGCTCAGAAAGCCCTCTTATGGTCAGCTGCAGAGAAAGTTCTGTAAGGTTTGCCAGTCCACAGAACACTCAACATTGGCACATTGCAGACAAGATCGCCTGTGCTTATCTTGTTTCAAACCTGGTCACATCAAGAAGTACTGCCCAAACAAGGATTCCAGACAAAATCTTCAAACTGCATCTTCACTTGATGGGCAACAGCATTTAAACTGATGAACCCGCATTCAGAGAGGGGGCGTGTGAGTAGTGATTTACAAACCCTCAACTGTGACAGTGAACTCGAACAATGCTATGTAAATGCATGTGGAGTAGCATCAGGTAATGCTGATTTTGCAAAATACACAGACAGTAGAGCCTTATCATGAACTGTTCTATGCACCAGTTACTGTGAACTCTAAGTTCTAGATGCAAGGGATGCTTGTCTCAGGTTCTATGGCATGTACCTTCAGTGAAGAAGCAGAGGAAAGAATGGTTAGAGAGAACGTCTTGTCAGAACCTAAAACTTTGGCGCAAGAAGTGGTTTTAGTCGGGTGTGGTGGGAAACTCACTAAACCAAAATGTATGCATGAAGTTGAGTTAAAAATTTATGGACAGAGCTGCTTTGTTCCAGTGCTTGTGGTGCCAGACCAGAGAGATGATTTAATAATAGGCACAAATGTGATCAAGTTCCTCATGCATCAGTTAAAAAACAGTGATGATTATTGGCGTCTTATTTCCAGTAACGGTCAGACAGCATCACCAGAGTGTGAACAGTTCTTGGACCTCATGGCCAGTACACCACGTTGGAGGGGGGAAGAATTGACAGAAAAAATCGGTACTGTCAAACTGCGACAATCTGTCACACTTGCAGCAAAGCGGGAGCATCTTGTTTGGGGTAAGCTACCCTGTAATTCTCCCATGTCGCCTGGAAGCACAATTATGGTTGAGCCTACCACATCAAAGTCCATGCCACGGAACATTATGGTTGGTCCCATTATAACACCATTGTGGGGTGACAGATGGGTTCCCATGAAAGTTACAAACTTGTCTGACAAGCCGATTACCCTCAGAAAAAACTGCAAACTTGCTGATGTGTCACCTTGTATGGCTGTAGAAGATGTTGAGATTCTTCAGGGTTCCATACAGATTGAAAAGCCTGTCTCAGAAAAACCTGTTATGTCTGGTAGTCTTTCAGAACTTGATTGATGTGTTAATCACCCAAATTGTGATAGAT
The DNA here is from genome assembly GCA_037039145.1 of Fundulus diaphanus. Taxonomy (NCBI): domain Eukaryota; kingdom Metazoa; phylum Chordata; class Actinopteri; order Cyprinodontiformes; family Fundulidae; genus Fundulus; species Fundulus diaphanus. Next base: position 6,499,704 of record CM073133.1, read on the forward strand.
CAGGTAAAATTTTGCCTTCCCTTAGTAGCCATGAGAGCTCTTCAGGGGAGGTACAACATGAGGAAAAAGTTAATCTGATAAACTAGGGACATTTATTTTTCTACACTATTTAAGCATAACTCTAGAAAAGAGACCTTTAGTTTTGTTGTGTAAGTAAATATGAACAGTTATTATTGCCATTTCTTTTATCTCAGGTTTGTATCATTTGACCTCCTGATGTGTTTCTGGAGCATGCTTGAGCCCTCTCTGCCATCCATGGTAAGTGTTCGCCACGGACATGGATGCACTCCTATCGACTCCACTCCCTACATCCATTCCCTTCACCCTATTGATGAATTGCTCCTACTCTTAAATTATCTTGGCCTTGGATCCTGAATCCCAATTCACACCTCCATGCATGTGACCCCAACATTTCTCCTGTGAGTCAGCCAAACCATGGGCCTAACGACTCTCCAGTGTGAGGAGTGATCAGTTCCAGGTGAATCTACATGTGAATCTAAGCTCTATTGAGGCCTCACCAGCAGGTGTATAAACCTGGGAATGCCACACTGCTCCAGAAATGTTGAATTGAGAAAGCTTCCTGTATGGGAAGCAAAACGTCTTCACCTTCAGAATAGAAGTGTTTTTTCACCATTTTTTGGACCCATTATTATAAATTAACAGACGGGGCAGAGGTATGAAGAGCTGGTTCATACCATATAATTTCTGATAATGTGACCCTTGACAGACATTGTCTCACTTATACCATGGCCACTTACGAAAGCAATAAATATTAAAATAAATTTTTTATAGTTTAATGTTTTATCATCATTAAAATTTGAAGTTTTTCACAAACAATAATTGAGAGAACTTTTTAACATCTCTTATCATGATGGGTTGCCAAGGTAACCACCAGCTAACATTCATTCTATTTGACATGAACTTTTTCATAGATGTCCTATAACACTTTTTACGGACACCTGCAGCCAATCAGAATCGAATATATGGCATTTCTCAAATGAGTCCAATTAGCTCCACCCCCTAGGAAATTAACTCCAGTTCCCCAGACGGTCGGACAAGCAAATTACAAACTGAGAAATGGCAACGTTTTCAACACCAATAATTTTGGGAGATGAGGATGTCCCAGGAGCTTCATTTCAACATGATTCAATCGCGAAGCACAGCGAATCAGCTCCATGGATTCACCGCACTGGTTCTCCGAGTTATTCCCGCCAGAATCTGTGTCCCCGTATCTGGAGCACCCACGCAGAAGGGAGAGCAAACCCAGTCCACTCTGTCTCATTTCCAACCATCTACACGTGAAAATAGAGATTTTTTTTTATTTTTGTTATCGGAGAAAAAAAGAGAATCATTACATTATCATTCAGTTAGTGGGTAAAAACTGAAGATTTAAAACATCGGCATGGGGTTATTTGAACAGATCGAGGACGTTTGCCTAATGAATAATCAGGTCTGTTTAAATTCGATTGGTCCCTCCATAAGCCGTTCTCGGAAAGTAAATGGCTCTGTGGTCATTTGCAGATGTCTCACGGAAATAACATTTGTTTCATGTCTGTCTGCTGAAACCAAAAATCCCCCTTCCTGAGTCTCTCACAGCGGTCTGCTTGTTGGTGTATTTTTTCATATGATCATGATGGCCATATCAAGAGTCACTCTGGTAGACACCAAAGCAGCAGTGGTTCGTTGTTTTATATTAGCGGATGCAATATTCAGGACAGAGCTCTCCCCTTCACCACTCCACACAGCTTGTCCGACCACTGCCTGTTCTAAATTTAGTAATTTGATGTCATTTGAGGAATGTCCCCTGGGCTATCCTAACCATCCTGAACTCCCACATGCAATGAAAACAAATGAAAAAAATCTTCCACTGTGCAATTATAACAATGTTCAGTATTTACAGTCTCTATCCTACAATGTGCTTGTGTCCATCCTATAATGTGAAATAGTTACAAATGTATCAAAGTCAAATGTATTTTGTTGTTTCGCATGGCGACATTTCTCTCTGGGCACTCCAGTTCACATTACACATAATGAAGGCAAAAACTGACAAACAGGCATTAGCATTCAGGAGAGTCACAGATTACAGTTAAAATGTTAATAAGATGCTTCTTGAACTTTGATATGAGGCTTCATATCATCAGGCTTTACAGTAATGTGCATTTAGATATTCAGAGATGATAGCATACAAGCAGGCTGTAACATTAAGGTGATTGTAACTTGTGATGGATCAGTAACAGTGGGGGGATTTTAAAGTGATCAATTAGAAAGATCAATTAGAACTAGCTTTGCAGAATTGTACATATTACTGAAGATTGGGGATGTGATAATACAATACCATTAGCATTACAAGTTGAGTAAAACAAGTAAATAATTTAAAAATGAAATCAATATATCATATGAAAATATGATGATTTTGCCTTTTTTTTTTATTTTCTCCAAAAATTTAAGTCTTTCCTTCTGGCATTGTTTGGCCTCCTGTTCCTCTCCTTTCATGAGCATGTGGATGTATTCTGGAGTGATGGGGGGGGGGGTGCTTTGGGCTCAGGGCTAATGGAATTTTGTAAAGTGGGAATCAGCCAGTTTGTGATGTGCTTTTACCTTTAACATCAGCCAGTCGTTTAGCTCCAGGCTTCTAATCAGTGCAGGTCTTATTTTGTCTTGTGGTTACTGACTGGTAGACATCGGAACCTAATGCAATTAGATCTCTTAGTGGAAGGATGTTGAGCCAATGCAGCCAAAGTATAGCAGCAACGAGAACCAACAGAGTTGTTGTTAGAGGGCTTGACAAAATGAAAACTGCAGTGGCTGTCAGTGTTATGGCTCCTGATATTTTAGGATTATCTAATGCTGGGATGACTACATCTGAAACTCTCTTTCCTGTTTTGAGTAAGTCGTTCAGAGTGATAATGTTTTTCCAGAGTAACAAGAGAATCATAACCACAACAATCAGGACAGTTATTATCAGTGACAAGCACATCTTGGTTGTCAGTCTTGATTCTTCTTTGCTGTCAATCTGCCTGCAGTCAAACCTGAGAAAAAAAGCAACAAAAGTTATACTTTACATCTAATTATTTATGAGTTCATTCTAACAGGTGCATTAAAGCATATTTTCAAAAACACTTAGAAGCTAATTTGCAAATAAATTATACATGATCCTCCATGACTAAAGGCTTCCCTGGCAAATATGTGTTAAAAGATTTATAATGAATTAAACTTTGTTTGAAATTTGAAATTGTTGGGGTAACAGTGGAATAGGATTTAAGGAGTTCGTCCTGGTTGCCGGTTCAATTCCCCGCCCTCTCAGTCATGCACCTGAATTGCCTGCTGGTGGTGTTAAGAGGGTCCGGTGGCGCTGATGTATGGCAGCCTCAGTTCTGTCTGTCTGGCCTAGGTAAGCTGTTGCTACTAAAATAGCTCACCTCCATCAGGGTGTGAATGTGGGTGTGAATGGGTAAATGACCTGTAAAGCATGTTGGGGTGGTCGGAGTAGTTAAAGTGCTATATAAGTACGAGCCATTTACCATTTAGTCAGAGTCCACTAAGATATATTTTTAGTTTTCAGCTAGTTATTATCTACATCAATGCTGTAGGTATTTTGAGTTTACTGCAGGAATACTAATGATTCATAATTGTTTAAGTTATTCTCTTTTATGAAGTTAGTGCAAAATAAAAAGAAATGTTGACTGATCTAATTAAGCAACAGGTCAAACACATAAACATCCAAACAAATAAAGCTTTAATTGCTTTCTATGATAGGAATGAATATCAAAATTCAGTTTGTTTAAAGTTTAAAGGTCATTTGAAAGTTGCTTTTTATTTTTACATACCTGTAAATAAAAATAAATATTAGCAGTTTGGAAATATAAGTCTGAACTGCATCTCTATGAATGGAGACCATTTGCTTACTGTTAACACTACAGCTTTATGTCTTGATGCAATTTAAGAAAAATACAACTGATTAACAGAACATTATGTCGAGGCCAAAAAAATTATATCACAGAGAAATTAGAAGGCAGGCAAACTGTGAAATAGAAACAGGACACAGACCAAGTGCAATATTAGGCAGTTAAATGGAGAAATAGGGTTCATGTCTTGAGAAATGAGTAACAGAAGAAAAACCAAAGAGCTTACGTACAACGGGAAGTGTGGAGAAAAAGCATAGAGATCAAGTCAAACAGGAGAGAATGAGAAACAACTGAGGATAACTAATGCAGCTGAGGGAAATAGACATTGAAAGGATCTAAACACAGGGATGAAATCTAAAGAAATACAATAAAATGTACTTAAAATGACACAATGAACTAAGTTTAAAAATGAGACAAAGTAAATAAGAAACTCAGAAACAACACCAACAGATCATGACACATAAAGCATGTTTAAAGTCTAACATGAACCTTGTGGGATGAAATTTAATCACAAAGTAGATTCAGGGTGTGGTGAGAGTCGGTGAACCATATAATTCATTTGCCAACAGTTGAGTAATGCATTTATAAAAAGTTGCTTAGATTAAAATAAAGTGGAACAAACCTTATATGATTGTTCTCTGGACTCTGCGGTTCAGGTTCTGGAGGATTCTGTGCTGTGCCAAACTGGGTCAACTAAAATAAAATGAAGGTTAATCACAGCTCGTATATGATTTGTTAGAAGAAATATGAATTGAAACACAAACTTGATGACACATCCCCTAAATGAGGGTAGTAAGGGTCCAGTCATCACAGACTGATGTTCTGCAACATTTAGGTGTCTCTGGTCCAATATGACTAAATTGGTCGAATTAACTCCACAGCAGGTATTCAGGTTCTACAGACTCCTGCTAATAGCCCAGTTATCTGAGTCAAGTGTGCTAACAGAGACACATCTAAAGGCAGCAATGAAATAAACAAAATGAATAATTTTTCAAAAACTTACCTCAAAGGGTTCTTCGGAGTGAATAAGTGGAAGTTCTGTTGTCATGTACATTTTTCTCTGTTTATATAGAAAGACGTGCAGAGACACACCTACTTTTACTCAAAACGAAACAAAAATCTCCAGACTTAAACTGGCTCTCATTCAACTTTGTTTCAAAATATGTAAAACCTGGCCTTTCCCCCAGGAAGTGAAACATTCATTTACTTCCTTTACTTGCTTTTAGATAGAGCTTCACAAAGCATGTGCAGTTCAATTAACTTTTATCAAAAAACTTATTTGGCTCTGCAGTGGACCGCTAAGAAGAGTTTGATTTTTTTTTTTTTTTACTGTTTATCTATCTAAACGTTTAAATGAGGAAAGGTTTTAATTATCTGTATATGCTTAAGTTGGTGCAAGGTGTTTTCTTGTGCAGTTTAAATTAAAAATGTCGAATCAAGTCATTCAGTTGATTTTGGTTTGGGGTAAATTATTAGTTCAAGAAAACTAAATTTACCAGAACAGTTTTGCTCTTCTTTTAAATGATTAAAGGCTTGTCTCAGAATTCTGGTATGTGGATCAGCTACTTTACCAGGAAGAAAATATAAATGCTTAGCAATGGGAAACACTCTCAACAATTGTCTTGTTTGTATCTGTGCAAAGCATCTAATCAATAACTTCCTTTACTTGTTTGCACTTATTGATGAAAACAAAACTAAATTGTCATTTAAATATAAAACAATTAAAAAAAGATGATGAAAAATGTACAACCTACAAATGCTCTTTTCTGCAGAAAATTAAAAATCTATTTATGATAATGACGATAGTTATATCTGACAAACCATTTGTATTTAGTTCCAATCAGTGTGTTATATAGCACAATTTCGAAAGCAATCTCATCTTCGTCACATTTTGTGGAGGTTGAGGACCAAAATGAGTCAGGACCACAGCAGAAGCATGGTGATAAAAAACACATTTAATTAGGGCTGGGCAACGATTAAAATATTTAATCGCGATTAATCGCCCTGATTAATCGCGATTAATCGCGATTAAATATTGAACAAAAGTGTTGTAACATTTGTAGCACTTATCAGTAACACATATTTAGTGTAAAGCTCAACTTAAACATGTAAAACAAAAAATAGCAATAATAATAAATTAAAGCTTATTGCCACTGACAGGGAATTCTCTTTATGGGAAAAATAATCTACCAAAAACAGGCAATTTCTGAGGTAACAGCAGGGAGCAGCATTACCATTTTATGTTCAATACCAAAGTTTAACTTGGCAGTGGTTACAACTAACTTGTTTCTGTCATATTCGATGCTGGAAGAACTTTAAACTGAAATGCTTGCTAACTCGATATGCTTGCGTTGCTTGCGTTTATTTGACGTTGACACGCGTTTTTTTGTTGTTGCTTTCTCGCGTGCATATAGTGAATGGCAGGGAAAAACAGGCAAAAACACATGGATACTTTGAAACGAGAAGCGACTTCACCGACGGCGTCTAAACAGACCCCCCCGCTCCGCTCCGCACAAAACTTGTTCCGGCCGCCAACTCACCGCCTCGCCTAAGCAAATTCCTGCAGGAAACACCGCATTCCGCATGTCGGCTTTGTTTTTTTCCAGCCAGCACCTTTCTTACCCTGAATCCGAGGTTTGGCTGACAGCGAGGTTATTGGCGCATTATCGCCACCTACTGTTCTGATTCAAACCCCTACACCACAGCAACAGACCTTCACAAAATAAAAGCATGTGAGCAACATGCGTTAATGCGCGTTAAAGAAAATATCGCCGTTAATAGTCTAATGAGTTAACGCGAAATTAACGCGTTAACTTGCCCAGCCCTACATTTAATAAACCAATTGATCAACCCACACAGCAGGAACCAGAAGAGTAATGATGTAGAACCCAGTTAAGAACAAAGAGGCAACATGGAAAACAGGAGAGGCACAATCAAGAGTAACACAAACAGTGTCGACCATGAAATTAGCCGTCACTCAAAAGTAGTGATCCATGAACAACCTTACCAGGAGGTTGACCAGGAGATGTGGATGACCTTTGGCCAGAAGACTGGAGCTCTGCAGGGTGAAACACAGACGGGTTCTGAAAACTAGCCTCCCCAAAGGAGTTTTGAACTCAGAAAATGAAGAGCAAGGAGAGAGCTTGATGGAAAGAACAGGCTCAGGTGCTTTCAGGCTTATTTATTTTGACCCATTTTCTACAAAATCTGGAACATGGACACAAAGTGGATTTGCCAGTGTATTAACTTCAGAGAACTCCACAATACAGACTGGACGCTAGTCCACTTGGAGTGCACAGTAAAACAAGGCAGGTGGTCTTCAATCTCTTCAGAGACATTGGTATCAGGAACGTGAGGCAGGTCATTATTTACCCTCCTGAACAACTCAGATGAAGTTGAATCAAGGTGACAGAGACATCACCTTCAATGAGAGAATAGTTTATTGCCAGGCAGACAGCAAAAGGAAGCCAGACCTTCCAGGACAGGAACAGAGGTATAAGCCATACTTTTAAAGCTGTGGTCCTCAATTATGGTTCTAAAAGGACCGGTGTCCTGGAACTTTTATATGTTAGGTCCTGGGGTCTCATTTATAAAAGTAGAATCCATACTAAAAGTGTACGTACGACAAGAAAAAGAAAATGGTGTAGAGCAATTGTTTTTACGAATTATAAAACCATACGCACGCACACCAGCACGCGATTTCCCTTTTTATCTGCCCTCCACATTTAACCACATTTAACCATACATGGTCAGTGCAAAGCACCTCATGAATGTTAATGTGTATCGAATATGGGTCAGGTGATCACTCTGTTGTTTTTTTCATGATGGGCACCACAGAGAAAAAGCAAAGAAACTGGGAAATTTTCACAGGATACAGATGTTGGCCACAACTTTGAAGACAGTTTAAATGTTTCCACTTTAAACTTTAACCTTTGCCTCTTCTGTATTTAGTCCTTTATTCTGAGTGTTTGTGGTCAACATTATTGCCAGGAATTAATTCACAGTAGCATATTATAAATACAATTAGAAATGTCTGTAATTGTTGTAGGTATTACTAAATTTATAACCCTTTCTGTGGAGAAATATTTTCTGCATTGAATACAATTATAACCTTTGTACAGAACAGTTGTTGCACACTTTCATTTTCTCTTCCTCTCATTAGACTCTTTAGAAAAAATAAGGGTTCTGCTGTTGTTTAGAATTCTTCCTGTTTACATAGATAGAATTGCAGAGACACAACTACTTCTCAAAATGAAAATAAAAATTTCAGTTCTATACTGGCCCCTTTCCAACTTTATAAGAAAACAAGTAAAGTCTGGCCTTTCCCCTAGAAAGTGAAACATTATTCTACTTCCTTTTAGTCAAAGCGTCATGAAGCACCTTCTCTGGCTCTGCAATGGAGAGCTCAGAAGTGTTTTGGGGGTATGTTTAATGTTTGTCTCAGTATAGAAAATATCTTGTCAACAGGAATAGAGTGTTAAGAATAGAAGCAATGATGGACTCACTCTCAGAGGCTGAGTTCTGAGGAGATATTATTGCACCAACATCAAAATGTGGGGATTGGGTAGAAATTTTTAGCTGAGGGAAAGTATGCAAGAAAAACTCATTATTACTGTGATGAAACTTGAATCTGTCAGCTAGATGTTTAGATGACAAGCATGTATCTTACAGATGCATGTCTTTCATCAGGTGGTCTATCTGTTCAATAAGGCATGACTTAAAGACATGAAAATGTTATTTTTCAACTTATACTGTACTGATTTCCTAAATCCCAAATTAAAGAGGTTTCCAGGGTCTCTTGCTGCAGCTCCAGATAATTGTCAAAATTTGTAATTAGTAAATTAGTAATATTCTGTCCAGGAATGATGCGGAACATCTAATAAGTACTAAGTGGCAGAAGACAATGCATGTATGGATAAAAGTAATTTAAAGGTTAAGGAGGTATGTGTGGATGCAAACACTGCTACCTCCATGAAAGAGCCAGCTGCCCATTTTGTCCTTTAACAGAATCCTAATTGGTCCACACCAGAATCAGCAGGTCAGAACTTAATGAAAACCAAAAATTGCTATGAACCAAGAAAGGCCCAGTGGTTGTGGCTCAATTAGTGATGCTGAGGATGCTATTGTGGCCCAAATTGTGCTTTTTCACATATTATTAAATTGATAGTTCTTGATTCAGAAAACACAAAAATATTTACAAAGATCTAATACGAATTACAACAAAACCCAAAAGTTTGTTTCACTTGAAAATATTTTAGCTTTATCAACAGGTTTGTCTTTGTCTGTATGTTTAAACTGAGCTGATTCTTCTTATCTCAGCACGTGTTTACTACGTTGTTGTAAGTTTGTGACACTCATCTTTGAGGAAATGATTTGGACAAAGCCTGAATTTACAAGGACAGTTTTTCTTTTGGTTGAAAGCCATACATTTTAAATTCTAGCCAAGACTATATTCAAATCTAGAGTTATTAATTTAAAAAGTATGCAAATATTGCCAAGAAAATCAACAAATTCATGCTTAGTTCTGTAAAGCCATCTGCGTTTTTGAACACATTTGAAATGTTTTCACTTTAAACTTTTTCTTCTTCTGTATTCAGTCCTTTATTCTGAATGTTTGTTGTCAACATTATTGCCAGAATCTCAACATTTACAGTAACAGATTATACACAATTTCTGATGTCAGTAATGGTTTTGGGTATTGCTGAGTTTGTTACCCTTTCTATGAAAACATGTTTCTGTCCTAAAGATTGTATAACAGCATGAGATTTCTTTCTGCTTTGAACAGATTTTCTCGAACCATCATTGTTTCTTCTCTTTTTAAAAGTTCTTCTTGTTTACATAGACAGTCACACCTACTTCTACACAATATTTTAAAAAAAATCCTCCAGACCTATGTAGGCTTTAATTCAACTTTATAAAGAAACATGTAAAAGCTATTTTTCCCCAAGAAGTGAAACATTTGTCAAGTTCCTTTTAGGCAGAGCATCATGAACCTCAGAAGAGTTTTGAGTATTGTTAATGTTTGTTTCAGTTTAGAAAATATCTTCTCAACAGGGATTGAGTGTTAGGAATAAAAGCAATGATTGATTCAGTCTTAGAGGCTGGAAATAGTCATTCAGAGGATTTTGGTTTATGGTAAATTAATAGTTCAAAACACCTAAATTGACCAGAAATATTTTGCATTTTTTTTTATAAACAAATGGTTAGAAGCTTTTCTCTGACTTATTTGAATACAGTAGTATGTTGCTCAGAAATTTTACAATGAAGAAGAAAATATTTCCTCAGCTATGTGAAACATCATCAACACTGGTCTGTTTTGAAACTGCAACAAGCATTTTGTTAATAGCTTCCTCAACATGTGTGTACCTTTTAATGCAGGAAAACCCACATTTTTAGTTTAATCTGTTCCAAAGAAAATAAAAATAAATTTCATCCTAGTGATAACTGTTTGTTGTTTATTTATATAGCACCATTTCACAAAAATTTGGTACAGAAATTAAGTCAGTTGTATATCTTTTATTTCAAATCCAGTTGTAATACAAAGTTACCAAAAAAATTTTAGAACTGTAATTTGAGAAATGTCTTCAAACTGAGCCCTTCCATAACCCCCTCCCCCCACGCTCTGAGACACAAGCCCCATTTACACTACCCTTGCTAAAGCGATTCATGCCGAGCTCGATCCGAGCTTGGATCAGTTAACTGTGCCGAGCTTGTTTCGTACGACAGTTTACATATCACGCTATCTCGGTTCCTTGGTTCCTCGCCTCCTAGTGTTGATCTGCGGTACTACTGCTCTCTGGGATTGAAGGAGGAACTCAAGCAAATCAAAATGCCGGCGCCCGTAACATTCATGAAGTTATGCTTGGTTATAATTGTGATACTTCGTTGTTTGCAGAAAGTCAGGCAAAGAAGGCAACTTTTGGTAAATTTACTTGACAGAGTTGGCTTTTGGGAAGATAAGTCAAATGAACGTCTACTAAGGATTTTTAGAAGCAGGAAACAACGACAGACGCTGAGGTTCATCACACTGCTAAGCAGAATCATCACTGGAAATGGTGTGTCATGGTAGGGAAGCTGGTATTTTTGTCTGAAACCGCAAAATTAGTCAGCTGACTGTAAGGAGATGACGTGGTCTGCTCATGCGCTCTTTGTTATCTGAGAACCAACCCAGGAAAAACCGTGCCGAGCCCACCCATCAAACTGGTCTAGATTTAGCGTGGTTCAGTTGTGTCTGGCATGGTCCACTTCAGTTTGCGATCCATTTACACTCGATAGTTATCTCAGTTACCGAGCTCGGACCAATCTCAGCACTGTTAAAAAAGGGTAGTGAAAACGTTTTATTGGCCTCTGATCGAGACACCCTCAGTGACTACACTAATCGCCATTTCAGAGCAAACATGCAGCTAAATGAAAATACAGTACTTTTTCACACTGTACATGCCACCGGCTAGAAAACAAGGTTATTTTCCAACTTCGAGTGGATGTGCTGGTAAGTAAAACTTGATTCTTCAAAAATTATATTCAATAACATTCAGAGAGGAGGTTTATTACCACTGAGCAGCAACGTCTCCTCCTGAGTGAGCGTGTGGCTTGGAATTCCACTATTTTTTAGACTATGATAACTAAGTTTTTCTTTTACTGTTGGATTCCTAATGAATAAATATGTCTATTCACAATTTTATGATTAACTTTATCCATACAAAACATTATACTCTATACATTAAATATTTATGTAAAAAAATACCTCCTACACTTTCTACACAGATACATGCAGTATTAAGACCTTTGAGTTTTCTGTTTGCTACACAGCATGTTCCACCAGGATAATTAAAGGAAGGTGTTCTCCCCCCCCAAAAAAGACTCGTACTAATCATCAAAAAATTTATTATAGTAACAAATAATGACAAAACAGGTTCTTGATTGTTGATTTTTAGCCCAGAGTAATTTGCTGAAATGTTAGCTTAATCAGAGTTTCAAAACCATTCTTACTTTTATATTGAGACACAGCAACAAGTGATCTCAGGGCCTGAGTTTCCACCAACATTCCCCCAAAACTTCCGTAGCACTGAATTGTCATGTTGATGTTGGGCTGATGTTATGTAGCAGTGATAAAGACAAATAACGTATGACTTGATATGGAAGGTCTACAAATATATGGTTGCATAAGGTATTACCTAAACAGAGTCTAGATCCCATATGCTTTACAGAATATGTTCCAGACACAGAAGAGTTTAATTTCTCTGGTCCAGGTGGTGGAGGGTGAGCAGGATTCAATCGGAAACGGAGCTCTGGAGAACAGAGAAGGGACACCTGCCAGCTGAGGATTTCCTGAGGAGGTAGATGCATGGAGAGTCCTGGGAGACTTCTTGGGAACATGGAGAGCTTTGGATCTGGTGTCCGAAGGTGGAATTAGCTTGAGCACAAAAGAAACAAGGTAAGACAACGGAACGATTACGCAGCAAGATGATGGCCGACTGAGTCATACCCCAAGGGCTATAACAGTCTGGCGAACTGCTGGCAGCCATCTCCTTTTATATTCTTCCAGAGGAGTCTGAAAAGAGGAACACCTGCAGGTCTCCACCTCCCTGCTAATCAGTCTCCACCTGTGGGAAGAGAGAGGGAGCAGCAGCACAACCCAGGAGCTGCTCCACAGATCTTGACAGGTATACTGTGGGCCTGTTTTAGGGAAGATGGATAAAGGAATAGCTGACAATGTCACAGGATTGGCAGGAGTGGCACAAGTTCTGTAGGAATCTTGCCACAGCTGATGTTATTCTTGTTGTCAACAAAGCTGCACCAGGAAGCTCTTGGATCAATGGACACATCACAGAAACCATGGCAGACGCTAGTGATGGGTCCGGCAACACCAATGCGTCGGCGCATGTGTCGAGCTCATAGAGCAAAACCTGTGCTGATGCGCGTATCGACACGGGAAAGTCACGTGACCGATACAGGAACTGTTTCGAACTGACTAACGCGCCAAACTGTTTCTGTTCTTACTTTGACTGCAGACTTGTAATTAGACTAATTAGACTGCAGAGTAATTAGACTGCAGACTTGACTGCAGTCTAATTACTTCGACTGCAGTCATGTCTTGATGACATCAAAAGCTGGATGACTTTAAATTTCCTGCATCTAAATTCTGACAAGACCGAAGTTGTAATCTTTGGGCCCTCAAAAAATAAACTTCTTAACCAATCACTTAATCTGGATGACATTAACTTGGCCTCTGGTAATAAAGTAAAAAATCTTGGTGTTATTTTTGACCAAGACATGTCATTTAAATCCCATATTAAACAGGTTTCCAGAGTTTCCTTTTTTCACCTCCGGAATATCGCCAAAATTAGAAACATTCTGTCCAGGAGCGATGCTGAAAAACTGGTCCATGCATTTGTTACTTCAAGGCTGAACTATTGTAATTCTTTACTATCAGGAAGTCCACAAAATGCAGTTCAAAGCCTTCAGCTGATCCAAAATGCTGCAGCAAGAGTTCTGATGAAAATCAACAAGAGGGATCATATTTCTCCAATTTTAGCTTCCCTTCATTGGCTTCCTGTTAAATCAAGAATAGAATTTAAAATTCTTCTTCTAACGTATAAAGCCCTTAATAATCAAACTCCATCATATATCAGAGCTCTGATTACCCCGTATGTGTCACGATTTGGGTTTTGTCTTGGTTTATGTTATCAGATTTATTAGTTAAGTTTCTGATTTTGGGGTCTTGTTTGGTTTTGATTTAGACATGTTTTTCTGTTTAGGTTACCTGTTTTCCACCTGTCACTTTATCAGCTCTGTTCGGTCTCCCCTCAGCAATCTGTCAGCTTTCTTGCCTTGATTAGATCCACCTGCTCACTTATAATTAGCCTTCACTCCTGTTCACCTGCTCACTCCCCTATATAGTCCTGCCACAAACCTCTGCTATCTGCCAGATCATTTAACGAGCCACGGTGAGTTTAGTTCCAGCATTCTTTATTCTGATTGACCTGTTGACGATAACCCGAGAGCCTTTTTGATTCTGAGCCAGCCTGTTCCCTGATCTGTTTTTCCTGCCCTGTCTGACTGATTTACCGGTTTACCGACTAGTTTCTGTCCTATGGTTATCCGAGCTTGCTTTGCCCTGTCTGTACCTCTGCCTATTTTGGACTGCTTTTTGTGTACCGGATTTTGGACTGCCCTTTTGACTATTGAGCCCGCCTGTTCCTGTTTTCATTATTAAAATCCTGTTTTTTGCCTTAACCTCACTTGTTGGGTTTGAATACTGGGTTTGCCTGATTCACGATCATAACAGAATGATCTGGCCTACTAAAACCTATCGCCCAACAAGTTTTTAGAGGTTTTTTTTTTTCCCCCTCCACACGCTATGGCTTGGGAGGGTTCCAGATTGGCGTTCTGTCCCCCTGGTATCGGTCCCAGACGCCATCTCTCCAGCAGCCGCAGCAGCAGTAACCCGCTGCCTGCTCCGAGTTTACGATTGGGAGGGCTCTTTGTCACAAATTCAGATTCAACTCAGAATAGAAGGGATCACTCACCCAGCGACACCGCTGTCGGCTCTGCCCATGGGTTTTATCCAGAACCAACTTTGTTTATGGAGGTCGAAGCGGAGGTGGTGCGGGATCTTCGTCCGGATCTTTTTTTCTCTCTCCCTCCAGAGGAGGAGATGCAGGGAACGCTGTGGGCTCCACCGATCCCGGCTCTACCGACAGGATCAAACCTCCAGCAAGTCCTGCCGTCCCGCCGTCGGAGGAGGGGACGGAAACCTGTGGGTCGCTCCTTCACCCGTTCTGTTCGGCCGACAGGCGAGTCAGTACCGCGCCCGTCCGTTGCCACTTCCTGCCCAGTGGATCGGAGTCCGGTGCTTCCCAGAGCTGAGCAGCCCACAGCGCCTCCTGTTGGCGCCCGTGATGCTGAGGATCTGGCTCTGGAGGACCAGTTAAGAGCTTTTGCCCCTATTATTAAAGACCTTAGGGAGGCTCTTTTCTGCCAGTATTCAGAGGAGCTGGAGGCAAAATTAAAGGAGGTCGAGGGGCACTATAGAGCGGCTCTCCAAGGGTTCTATAGTGGACTCAATCCTGTCCCCAAGGGTCCAGCCGACGCCCCGGCACCTGCACCTGTCCCAGAGGACCCGCCTCCTACCTCAGCTCCAGTGCCGGCCTCCGGCAGCTATAAGGCAGCACTGTCTGCGCAGCCGGCCCAAGACGCTGCAACCCCGGAGGCTCCGCAGCCGGCCCGAGACGCTGCAACCCCGGAGGCTCCGCAGCCGGCCCGAGACGCTGCAACCCCGGAGGGTCCGCAGCCGGCCCGAGACGCTGCAACCCAGGAGGGTCCGCAGCCGGCCCGAGACGCTGCAACCCAGGAGGGTCCGCAGCCGGCCCGAGACGCTGCAACCCAGGGGGGTCCGCCGCCGGCCCGCGACGTGGGAACCCAGGAGGGTCCGCCGCCAGTCTGCGACGTGGGAACCCAGGAGGGTCCGCCGCCAGTCTGCGACGTGGGAACCCAGGAGGGTCCGCCGCCAGTCTGCGACGTGGGAACCCAGGAGGGTCCGCCGCCAGTCTGCGACGTGGGAACCCAGGAGGGTCCGCCGCCAGTCTGCGACGTGGGAACCCAGGAGGGTCCGCCGCCAGTCTGCGACGTGGGAACCCAGGAGGGTCCGCCGCCAGTCTGCGACGTGGGAACCCAGGAGGGTCCGCCGCCAGTATGCGACGTGGGAACCCAGGAGGGTCTACCACAGGGCCACGATGAGGGGGTTCAGACGAGCCCTCTTTCAGGCCGCAACTCGGGGGCTCATCGGGACACTGGGCGCCGTGGTCCTCGCCCAGACGACAAGCGGCGCCGTGGCCCTCGCCCAGACGACAAGCGGCGCCGTGGCCCTCGCCCAGACGACAAGCGGCGCCGTGGCCCTCGCCCAGACGACAAGCGGCGTCGTGGTCCTCGCCCGAACGACAAGCTCCGTCGGGGGCCTCGCCGAGAAGACAAGCACCCAGAGCCCCATGGAGACTTAGAGGCCCCTGGACCTCTTCGGAAGCTCTTACCCCCTCATCTTTGGCTTGACAGCCAATTTCCCAAGTGGCTGACCAAACTGTCTTTGTCGGAGGTTCTGGAAGGGTTATTGATGAGGTTCTGGGTGTTAAAGGGTCTGGGAGCATCTGAAGTCTGTGGTCCGGGGCCTCCTGAACCTGAAGCCTGTAGCCCGGGGTCTCCTGAACCGGAAGCCTGTAGCCAGGCCCCGTCTGAACCTGTAGCCTGTAGCCAGGCCCCGTCTGAACCTGTAGCCTGTAGCCAGGTCCCGTCTGAACCTGTAGCCTGTAGCCAGGCCCTGTCTGAACCTGTAGCCTGTAGCCAGGTCCCGTCTGAACCTGTAGCCTGTAGCCAGGCCCCGTCTGAACCTGTAGCCTGTAGCCAGGGGCCGTCTGAACCTGAAGCCAGTAGCCAGGGGCCGACTGAACCTGAAGCCAGTAGCCAGGGGCCGACTGAACCTGAAGCCAGTAGCCAGGGGCCGACTGAACCTGAACTCTGTAGCCAGGCTCCTCCTGAACTCTGTAGCCAGGCTCCTCCTGAACTCTGTAGCCAGGCTCCTCCTGAACTCTGTAGCCAAGCGCCTCCTGAACTCTGTAGCCAGGCGCCTCCTGAACTCTGTAGCCAGACGCCTCCTGAACTCTTTAACCAGGCCTCTCTTCTAGCTCTTAGTCCGGCGTTGTCTCCAGCCTTTAGTCCGGCGGCAGGTTCTGTTCTTTCTCTCTCCAGACGTCGGTTCCTGAGGGTCCGGTTCTACCGACGGTCCCCGAGGTTGCTGCTCGGCCGCCGGCCTATGAGAGACCTGCTCCGCCGCCGGTCTATGAGAGACCTGCTCCGCCACCGGCCGCCGGACATCGTTGCTAACCGGGGCCGTCCTTCAGGACACCCGCCGGATTACCTGTCTCACAGAGGTCGTCCGCCGGAGAACCTGACACGCCTAGGACGTCCGCCGGAGAACCTGACACGCCTAGGACGTCCGCCGGAGAACCTGACACGCCTAGGACGTCCGCCGGAGAACCTGACACGCCTAGGACGTCCGCCGGAGAACCTGACACGCCGAGGACGTCCGCCGGAGAACCTGACACGCCGAGGACGTCCGCCGGAGAACCTGACACGCCGAGGACGTCCGCCGGAGAACCTGACACGCCGAGACCGTCCTTCGGGACGTCCGCCGGAGAACCTGACACGCCGAGGCCGTCCTTCGGGACGTCCGCCGAACAACCTGACACACCGAGGCCGCCCTTCGGGACGTCCGCCGGACAACCTGACTCGTCGGGGCCGTCCTCCTGGACGACCGCCTGAGAACCTGACTCGTCGGGGCCGTCCTCCTGGACGACCGCCTGAGAACCTGACTCGTCGGGGCCGTCCTCCTGGACGACCGCCTGAGAACCTGACTCGTCGGGGCCGTCCTCCTGGACGACCGCCTGAGAACCTGACTCGTCGGGGCCGTCCTCCTGGACGACCGCCTGAGAACCTGACTCGTCGGGGCCGTCCTCCTGGACGCCCGCCTGAGAACTTGACTCGTCTTGTTTTGTTTGAGTTTTTATTTGGACATTTATTTGATTCTAGCCCTCCATCCTGTACCTCCCTCCACCCACCCGAGCTAGTCTGTTTTGTTTCTGAGGCCGTCTGGAATCCGGCCTTGAGGAGGGGGTTCTGTCACGATTTGGGTTTTGTCTTGGTTTATGTTATCAGATTTATTAGTTAAGTTTCTGATTTTGGGGTCTTGTTTGGTTTTGATTTAGACATGTTTTTCTGTTTAGGTTACCTGTTTTCCACCTGTCACTTTATCAGCTCTGTTCGGTCTCCCCTCAGCAATCTGTCAGCTTTCTTGCCTTGATTAGATCCACCTGCTCACTTATAATTAGCCTTCACTCCTGTTCACCTGCTCACTCCCCTATATAGTCCTGCCACAAACCTCTGCTATCTGCCAGATCATTTAACGAGCCACGGTGAGTTTAGTTCCAGCATTCTTTATTCTGATTGACCTGTTGACGATAACCCGAGAGCCTTTTTGATTCTGAGCCAGCCTGTTCCCTGATCTGTTTTTCCTGCCCTGTCTGACTGATTTACCGGTTTACCGACTAGTTTCTGTCCTATGGTTATCCGAGCTTGCTTTGCCCTGTCTGTACCTCTGCCTATTTTGGACTGCTTTTTGTGTACCGGATTTTGGACTGCCCTTTTGACTATTGAGCCCGCCTGTTCCTGTTTTCATTATTAAAATCCTGTTTTTTGCCTTAACCTCACTTGTTGGGTTTGAATACTGGGTTTGCCTGATTCACGATCATAACAGTATGTTCCTAACAGAGCACTTCGCTCTCAGACTGCAGGTCTGCTGGTGGTTCCTAGAGTCTCTAAAAGTAGAATGGGAGGCAGATCCTTTAGCTATCAGGCTCCTCTCCTGTGGAACCAACTCCCAGTTTTGGTCCGTGAGGCAGACACCCTGTCTACTTTTAAGACTAGGCTTAAAACTTTTCTTTTTGACAAAAATTATAACTAGTGGCTCATGTTACTCTCAGCTACCTTTATAGTTTTACTGCTATAGGCTTAGGCTACTGGAGTATATCAGGATCTAATTTTCTCACTCTATTGAGTTCTACTGTTCTTCAATTATGCATTATGTGTTGTCATTTCTGCTTTAACTTTCTGTTCTCTCTCTTTTCTCTTCATAGTAGGTACACCTGGTCTGGCGTTCTGTTAACTGTGACATCATCCAGAGAAGACGGCTCACCCGCTACTACCATCTAATGTAGAACAGATTACTGGATCAATGTGTGCTTCTGTGCTTTTTTGTCTCTCTTGTTGTGTCTCTGCTCTGTCTTCTGTAACCCCAGTCGGTCGAGGCAGATGACCGTTCATACTGAGCCCGGTTCTGCCGGAGGTTTTTCCTTCCCGTTAATGGGTGGTTTTTCTTCCCACTGTCGCTTCATGCTTGCTCAGTATGAGGGATTGCAGCAAAGCCATGTACAATGCAGATGACTCTTCCTGTGGCTCTATGGTTCCCCAGGAGTGAATGCTGCTTGTCGGGACTTTGATGCAATCAACTGGTTTCCTTATATAGGACATTTTTGACCAATCTGTATAATCTGACCCAATCTGTATAATATGATTGAACTTGACTTTGTAAAGTGCCTTGAGATGACATGTTTCATGATTCGGCGCTATATAAATAAAATTGAATTGAATTGAATTGAATTGTTCCCTCTAAGCTGCACGCTTGTGCATTCGTGCACAGCAGCGCGTACAGCAAAGCTATGCTGCGCAATAAATAAAATCCAAGCTGAACTGTAAACAAAATAACGGTTAATAATGGTTAATTTTTAACCATTTTGCAACTCTGGTGTGATGGTGTACCACAGTCTCGCTCTGTGAGCGCCAGGTGCTGATCGGAGCGCACCACTGATGGATGGGTTGGGCAGACGCCTTTTTGGTTGGGCAGGTTGCGCTGTGCGTCTTTGTTCTGAGCGTCGTTTCAGAAAAAACGGCTGATCTACCCTGATTAGAAAGCTGCTACTCTGAGTAGTTCTTCCTCCCTTTGTCATACTCAGCATTTCGGATTTCATTGAAAGGACATGGCAGAAAGAAATTTGTAAAAAAAGTAAATAAAAAAGCCAGTCCACAGGCATCCTCGTTCACAGTATTTATTGACTGTATCTGAAAAAAATCAAATATATGTTTAATTCAAATGAAAATATAAAACAATACAATGCAACATACAATGATTTAAATTGTATTGTGTATACTTGGTCATCAAATCATTGTTAGTTAACTCTATCAACCAGGTTGCCTGTAGGGATTTTTAAGGTCCAGCAGGTGTCAGTATTCAGTGACTCAGTATCGGCACAGTATCAATAGACCAGTTCATTGTTATTGTTTTGATGCGGGTTTTTCTCACATGCGCGCCGGACTGGTAGGCAAAAGGCGAACACAATGGCGGACGCAAACAGAGAAACTGACGAGTTCTCCGCGTATTTTTCTTCTTTAGATAACGTACTACAAGATCGTTTTAAGAGTAAGTTTATGGTTGATGGTATCAGATTGCCAGATCCACACAGCAAAAGCCTGAAGGGACGAAGCGAGTCTGTGAAATGCTGGCCAAGTGTTCCGTACCGCAACATATACAGCTGCCTTATAAACACGGCATGCCAGTACACACGAGAGAGCATGAAAGCCCCTGAAACCACTGGACGGCTACAACTATTTTATATAGGGAAAAAGGCTCCAGCAACGCCCGCGACGCCATGAGGGATTAAGCGGTCAGAAAATGGATGGATGGATGGATGTTGTTCACACATGTTTGTGCAACATCACAAAGCGGCGTCGGTAGGTTAAAAAAAAACATTTTTAACTACGGATTATTTAGGTGTTTTTGTCTTGTTAAAATGGGTGGCGGTGTCGGCGACATTGCAGCGTAAACACAGAAGTACTAGCGCCCGTGAACGGGGGCGTAGTAGCAGCAGCGGCTTCTCCGGCCCGTGTAGTGTTTACGCAGCAGCCGCTGGCTGCTGCTGCCGCCATTGTCTGAAGCAGCAGCTGCTGCTGCTTCAGACAATGGCTGCTGCTGCTACCGCTTCTCCGGCCCGTGTAGCGATCGCCACCTCCCCTCCGCCGCTATTTAAGTAGAACAATGACTAGAGCAGAATTAAGTTGTATTTACCGGAGATGAAGTGTAGACTGCAAATTCTGTCGTAGTATGATTGCTCCCCCAGTCCATTGAGAGTGTCTGCCTGCGCTCTTTTCATTGAAAATATCCATTTCTTTCTTCGTCCTTCCTCCTTCGGTAAACGACAGAAACGTACATCCAACGATTTGGAATGTTTCTCTGTGTGCAACCGGGAGCACAAGTCGTAGGCATTGCTTAGATTCCAAAAATAAACAAAGTAAAAGTACGCTCTAAATCACCCATTTTGTCATGTAGTAGACGAGAATAGTACTGTTTCTGCCTACCAGCGGGACCCGGATGTAGCGCTGACGTCACGCGGGACGTCACGCGTGAACTACCCTATACAGTTTGGCAATTTGCCGAAATGCTTCATGACGCCTCATCGACCCATCACTAGCAGACGCACATAGATTAGTCCTGGGTTTTTGAGTCAAGACACGAACAAATGAACTAGAGAATCCTTTCAATGAAATATGGCCTCTGGTGAAGGCTGCATATACACTGACACTCATTTACTCACATTCTTAACACCTCAATATGCAATACAAACATTTATTATTGCACACAGTCCATATGGACACGAAAAATTACTCAAAACTATAAAATATTGATCTTTTTGATTTGTATTTTCTAAAGAAGGGAAAGACTAAGAAGACTTTGTATGGACTACTGAAAAATATGATATATCAATATGATGTTTCAGCATAACTTTGGTTGCTGTATACATTGATATATAATTTGTTGGATGTCTGCTAATTTTGAATTTTTTTGTTTTAGTTTTGGCCACTTATGCAGATATAATTCCTGTTACACAAAAATTATGGGCCAGAATGTAATGGCCATTTTTGTAAAATTCTTGGAAACTATAAGTTATTTCCAATGCTGCTTTTACTTTAAATGGTAAGAATATACCTTAATATAAAAATCTATTTAATTTTTATATTTGAAAAAGTTGTGATTAGTTTTGTAACTTTTAGAA
Organism: Fundulus diaphanus; assembly: GCA_037039145.1. Taxonomy (NCBI): domain Eukaryota; kingdom Metazoa; phylum Chordata; class Actinopteri; order Cyprinodontiformes; family Fundulidae; genus Fundulus; species Fundulus diaphanus. The sequence goes on from CM073133.1 coordinate 6,521,263, forward strand.
CCTCTCACTAATTAAGAGCAGGAAGTTTTTCTTTGTTTGACAAAGGTCATGAGGCAGAACCGGAGGGGAAGAATAAATTATTTTTGGAAATCTTTTGGAAGGTATGGAATCAGATCAAATTAACTTTTGTTTATGTTTCAATTGTAAAAAAAAATGCAGAAAGTATGTCTTTACAAGAAGTAAACTGCATGTGTTATCAAATAATCAAGTCAGAAGTGCATTCAGGTACAAACCAACTGTGGATAAATATATTAGTTGGGGTTGCTGAAGAATGCAGAGTGTTGACTGTCTCTCCCTGTTGCTGGGTAGAATAACACAGGAGGTTTTATTGCAGGGGGAGGGGGGCAGGTCAGAAAAGGAGAGTTTATTTGTTCAAACAGATTATCTCGCCTCCTGAAAGACATGGGAGGGAAGCCAGCCTTTTAAAATGTGTTCAGGGTTGTAAAAAATCAGACAGAATCCTATATTGCCATGAGGTCAACTTGTCCTAAATAGAACAAATGGTAATGTAATACTCTGTCTCCATTCGGAATTCCTAATGAATTAAATATGCATATTACAATGTTTACCTCTTGATCAATGTTTTCTCATTTACTGCCAAATCTTAAGACCGGGGTAAGATGGGCCTTCAGAGATATGCAGGAGCAGGCCGGTACAAATATCTATCAACTTGGTGCCGTGACCCGGATTGGCTGTAAGTAGAGGAACCTTTTGAATTTGGGCACGAAGGAGTAATCATTTGCAGCACCACAGAGTCAACCCGAAAAGGTAAAGAGATTTTTTATTCTCCTTTGGCAAAATGTTAGATGTTTAGGCTAAATTTAAAGTGGTGCTGTAGATGAGAAGCTTTCTTCACAAAATATCAGAGGTTAAACAGACAAATTAATATAAGAGGATTGAATGGAATTTATGTTGAAACCGAGAAAAGATTGATTGGGATTTATGTGTATGTCTACGTCAAAAAACATAAAATAAGATAGAAACGATAAAATAGAAATAACAGTCGAGAAACTTAGATGGTGAGACTGTAGGAAAATAAAATAAAACAAAATAAAAAAGATGAAATACAAAGAAGATAAAAAGTCTCGAAATTTGGTCATTCCAACTCCAGACTGACAAACTGGTGATTTTTAAGACTGAGATGGGGCGTTATTTCTGGAAAAGGAGACTTCCAAAAGTATGTGTAGCGATAGGAAATGGTCAAGATATGTTAACATCTTTAAAAGTTGAGGCTAAGAACAGTAAGACCCTGAATGGTGAACTGTTATAGAAAAATAGAGATTTAAAGGGATCCCAGAGAAACAATTTGGGTTGTTTCTTAGCTTCCAAAAACGGGTTTTTTCGGAAGCACGACGGTCAGACCAAGGAGATATTAAAAGAAATGAGACAGTTCCGTCGAACGGAAGGGACAAAGGTCCCTCTTTGCGAGCAAGCTGTCTGTCTTAATATGTTATTTTTGTTACGTCTTGTTAAAAACTTTGTCTCGGTTAAAATGGGATCCATGGAGTGTGAGTGAGAAGCAGAGACTGATTGAGCCCCACGGCTCTTCAAAGAGTGGGGGTCTGTGTGTGCGTGTGTTTCTCCAGGATGGTGTGAACCCCCCGGCTCTGAGCCTTACAATGAGAGAAGTACTGTGGAGCAGATTACATTTGGTTAAGTAAAAAGTGTTCATTATGGAGCAAGAATCTGGCTAAGATATGGGTAAAAGATAAGGAGAATTTGGAAATTATTAGACAAAAGGTCGATGCATTAATGATGTTTGTTGAAGTGCAGGAGAAGTTTGAACGGAGAAAAGTGATTTGAAGTTTTGGCAGCAGTTGATGGGTGAGTTACATTGGAGAGAGCACGGCCAGCTGGATCTTGGTAAGTTTTGGAGAAAAATTTTATTTTAAAACTGTAGCCTAAAAGTTAGATAGAGGTTAGAAGTTTGGAAAAGTTGTTGGAAATTTGGAAGAACATTAAACATTTGTTTGAGGCATTAAGAAATTGGGAATAAACAAAAAAAGGGAAGATACCTTCTGTAAGAGCATAATTTTAATTAGTCATCTATTGCAAAATTGCATATTAAAATGCCTAAATGAGCTTTTACACTTTCAGAAATAAAATATAATTTGCAATTAAATGGCGATTAAAATGTTTTTATTGTTTAAAGCTCTAGTTATAATACATATATATGAATATAATACACCAGACTTAAATCTAGCTGATTAACAGAGAGCAGGAAATAGCACATTATCAGCTTCTGCTCATTGCAGGTCTGGGAGAAAACACGAGTGAGCAAAACTAAAAGTTAAAAGTTAAGGGTAAAATGGAGCTTAATAGTGTTGGCAAAAGTACATTGTTGCTAATTTGATAGATTTTGTTAACCCTGCATTTAGTCATGAGTCAGTTTTGAAGTTATCCTTAAATGAAGCAGCTAATATTGAGGAATCTATGACACATGTTAATGGCTTGCATCATTTTATTATAGATACTGATATTGCAGAGCGGCAGAAAAGAGCAGGAACGGAAAGTATTAAGGGAAAATCATAGGATGGTCCCCAAAGTATTCATTATATGTAACCACATTCTCCTAGTCCCACAAAATGTAGATGCCCTTGATACAAAGTAATTTAGGAGCCGAGGAATCTTTTCTTTGTTCATTTGGTGATATGTAATTTCTGGTGAATAAACTTCTCAACATCGTTGCTGGTGATTGATCATGGCTGGCTGAATTTAAAGAATTTTTAAACAAAGGCACAAAACTGATTCTAGAGCCATTTTAGGGTGTAACTTTAGTGTTTTTTATCATTTCTTTCTTGGTGGATGTAGTTACACAGTATTTTATTTTATCTACTTTAGCAGAGCTTCCTAAAATACAACTGGGACCCATAACAGCATCCAAAAGACTACATAACTCAAGCTAAAAGGGAAATGGATCAAACACACAGGTGTGGATCCTAAAATAAATCCGTCCACTTTGGGTGAATTATTTAGAGAAATAGTGTTGAAAAGCATGTCCTCTTCAGTATCTCAGCTGATGAACTTAAATCGTGATACGCTCGTTGGGAAAAATATTTGATACACTATTAGCCTGTGGCTCAAAAGGAGGGGAGAAAGACAACGCTTGAGTTTGTCAATTACTAAAAGATAATAAAGTTACAGTTATTGGAAACAACGCAGACAGGGAGTAAGATGAAGCACCAGGTTGCACCAAGGAATGTCTCTAATTTAATTAAAGGAGGGGGGGCTTCATCCTCCTGTTTTTTTTCTTCTGTCTTTCATTTCATTGCAGGTCTGTTGGTTCTGAAGCATGGAAGCAAAATGCCAAATGTGGTGATCAGTGCCGATTTGAGGTTGGAGCAATACAACTGAGCATTTAGAGCTGATTTGTTGAATTTATTGGAGCACCCATCCTCTGCAAGGCAAGTCAGCCTGGCATGAAGTCCCAATATGACCTCACCTCCAGAAGGTCAGTACCCCAGCAAGGGGATAACGGTCCCATGAACAATGTTTACACACTCTGGAATGGATGGCAACGCCACATGAACAGCACAGATCCTAAGCTTTCAAGGGAAATGACTGTATGAACTTTCTGCATACATTGGAGCCACTTATTTCATCAGATTCTGAGTTGTGGACTGAGACTTTGTCACTGAGGTGCTTTGCAGAGACATTAAAGCGGTCTGCCATTGCAACACATGGGGGAAGAGATGCTGCATCTATTGTTCTTTCAGACTTCCACACATGGAAGCTTTGAGTGCGAAGTATAAACTCCAATCTGCTTTCTGCCTGATCTGTCAAAAATGTCAATCTGGCCCATGTCAGGAACCACACAGACTGGTAACAATAATCTTTAAGGTAAAACACAGACAGTTAATTCTAGCCATATACTGCTGAACATGTGTTCTCATATTTTTCTTTCTCTCCATCTTTGCGCTACTAAAATGCAAATGGATCAGGAGATGGTTAAACATTTCTTAAGGCAACCAATTGGGCATATACCAGTGTACAGGTTTGCTGTTTTAAAAATATACTAATGTCTATTCACTTTTCTGTTATATAACTGATATGTCCTTTTAAACATGAGTATTTGACCATATTGATCATAATTGAACAGCAGAAGGTGTACAATTATGAACAGGAGATCCAATGTCACGTTTTGTTCTGATGACCCGAACACACTACACACAGAGGTGGAATCTTTGAGAGTTTATTGAAGAGAAGGTTGTTGAATGATGAGACCAGAGAGACAAAACTGCACGAGAACAGGGGTGTAGAGGATGGCAGGAGCTGACGACCCGGAGCGGGAGTCCATTAACTACAAAGTGGCCGGGAAGCAAACAGACCCTGTGGCAACGTCAGGGCAACAGATCAGAACTCCTTCAGGGCGGCCAATAAGGTAAGCAGTTCTCGGGAGACAGCGGGGCACAGAGCAGAGCTTCTCCAGGGCAGCTAGTCAGGTTAGCAGTTCTCTCAAGCAAAGAGCAAAAAACAAATCTTCCAAGGCAAACGGAGACTGGCATGGAGAGGTGGAGAACAGAAGACGGACCAGCACTAAAGTGAGGCAGAGGGAGGTTTAAATAGGAAGACTAACAGGTGAAATGCATCTGACTGAATAATTACTAACAGGTGTGACTGACTGCAAGGAGAGTGAAGTGAAGGCTGGGTGGAAGGGAAGGAGGAAACTAAAATTTAACAAACTAAAACCCAAACAAGGTGGAAAAACTGAGAATAATAGTAAACAAAAGCCGAATCAAAACTAAACCATGACATCCAATGGGTGGGAATGTCTCTCTGGTTAACAACTGCATGTCATAAATTTACAAAAGGGGTTGCTATCAGCTTCAACTTCCTGGGGTGACAGACTTATTACGCGTTAGCCCTCTCTCTCTGGAATGCACAACGGTGCCCTCCGTAAATATTGAGATTTTTCTATTTTACATATAACAGTTACCTGCTGCGATACACCAGATATTCACCAGGATTTGTTATATTACCAGGTATTTTAATCAGGCTATAAACAATGTTTTATATGCCCTTTGCTCAGACACACCACCCTGGCTCGGTATGTAAATAACTTGGAACATCCAGCATTCTCACAAAGCTGAATTGCAGTGTGCCACTGAGACCATCAGTTCGCAGTCATTATTTCATTTAGATACACTGATCTTATGTAACTTTTGAATTACCTCTTGAGGAGAGATCAAAAGTTTGCACACAGCTTCAGTCGCTTCAGCTAAAAATCAGTGATCAGGCCCGAAACCTGGGTGTAGTGATGGACTCAGACCTGAACCTCCAAAAGCATCTAAAGACAATTACAAGGTCGGCTTTCTATCACATGAAGAACATTTCCAGGATTAAAGGACTAATGTCTCAAAAGGATCTGGAAAGACTAATCCATGCATTTATTTTTAGTTGAATTGATTACTGCAACGGTGTTTTCACCGGCCTGCCTAAAAAGTGGATCAGACAGCTGCAGCTGATCCAGAACGCTGCTGCACGCGTCCTCGCTAAGACTAAGAAAGTAGAGAACATAACCCCAGTTCTAAAGTCCTTACACTGGCTCCCTGTATCCTGTATATATAGACTTTGAAATCCTTCTTTTAGTCTATAAATCCCTGAATGGCTTAGCACCTAAATACATTACAGACTTGTTATCAGTGTATCAACCATCCAGAGCACTAAGGTCTTCTGGCTCCAGCCTTCTCTGCATACCTAGAACCAGAACTAAACAAGGAGAAGCAGCATTTAGTTCCTATGCTCCACTTATCTGGAACAAACTTCCAGAAAACTGTAAAAGTGCGAAAAGCCTAAGTTCCTTTAAATCAAGATTAAAAACACATTTGTTTAGGACTGTTTTTGACTGTTCTAGTTAAACTGTTCTACTGAAACAGCATTAGTTCACCTTTTTTAGTCCAACTGTTTCTTTTTTGTTTCTACGTTTTATTCCTATTTGCTTATATTCTGTTCTATTTTCCTGTATTTTAATCATGTAAAGCACTTTGCATTGTCTCTGTACTGAATTGTGCTATACAAATAAATTTGCCTTGCCTTGCCTTACATAAAATAGAAAAAAACTGGATAAAATAGAAAAACAGAGGGCAACTGAGGGCAACAGAGGGTAACTTAATGCATATCTAAGCTAGTTCTATTAAAGGCCCTGCTTAAGTAGTAGTTTAAAAAATGGTTGTTGTGTTAGGCAGGATAGTTAGGGATTGAAAGCCGCATATATTGTGTTGGAGGTAACTGGATCAGGATTTGTAACAAGTTGGAAAAAAAGATAGGTGAATAAAATGGGGGTTTAGTATATGTTGGAAAAACAGTGCCTGTCAAATGATGCTAAAGGGTGGATGCAGGAATTTTTGACATAAGGATAGTATCTATTGCAGGTAAACAAAGAGAGGAATTCATTGCAGGAGAACTAATAGGTGCTATAAAATGACCTGATGGAGGTTTGCATTTCCTCTAGGATTAAAACAGGAACTTTTTCTGAACCACACAGAGTAGGACATCTGGGATGGGAGTAGAGGCTACAGAAAGGTTTTGTGTAAAGTGGTGTGATGTGTGGTCACTTTAATCCAAAGAAGATTCTGACATTCTTACAGGAAAAATGTACATGTAAATTTTTGATTCCACAGACGCGGAGGTCCCCACCAGAAGTCTAAAGTATCTGTCTGTGCATGCGTGAATTCTTTTGCAGGATGACCAGAGGCCTGTGTCAGGAGACGCATAGAGGAACTGTGATAGTATTAATTAGAATCTATCAAAAACAATTGGCTAACAATCTGTGCACAGACTAAATTGATATGGGGTAAAGCTTTGATGTTTGTTTTTTGTTGGAGTGTTAAGTTAATTTCATTACAGGATACATTCCTTATGACTGGAAGGAGTTTTTCAGGGTGTGACGTCAACCTCCCGGGATTTACAGGTAGCACACAAAAAATTGACATCTAAAGATTGTCGTGTAAGTTTCAGATTGTATTGGACACGTAAAATAGGAGAGTCCAGGAATGTGAAGGAGGGTCCATCAACCCCCAGACTTCGGACGAGTGCGCGCTAAGGTAATCGTAAGACAGATGTGGGGGCCAAGGGTCAGGAGGCCCATCAGATTCCAGAGTGGTGCGTGCCAGCCACAGAGAGTCAAAGAAAACATCACCGGAACAGCTTTCGGGTCAGACTCCCTGACTGGAGGTGTTTTCAACTACCACCGACCCATGCCATCCGCCACGGAGCAGCTTGAAGTGCTGATAGCTACTCACGGATGAGGCAGCTGGATTTTTTTTTTTTTAAATGATTAACCTACAGCTGTGTGGAGACTGTGGTTGGGACAATGACTGTATAACCCATTATCTTTATGGGCAAGACGAAGACATCTCTGAGACACAAGACATCATGACAACGATTGAATGCATTGTGTGAAAAAAGAAGAATTTTGTAATCACTGCATTTGTCTTATAAGTTCCATATTCCTAAGATGTTAAATACTAGTACTACTAGGATCTTGGTTTTACATTGCATGATAATTTGGTCTTTATTCTGTGGTTTGATCGGGGTGTAGTACTTTCACAGGTTATATTAATTTCTGAAAAGACATCTTGTTAATCTAGTTTAAGACTCCTAGAGTCGTATTTAGCTCATATTTCCATTCGGAATTCCTAATGAATGAAATATGCATATTACAATGTTTACCTCTTGATCAATGTTTTCTCATTTACTGCCAAATCTTAAGACCGGGGTAAGATGGGCCTTCAGAGATATGCAGGAGCAGGCCGGTACAAATATCTATCAACCACCAACTTCGTTCTGCTTGGAGAATTTTGTTTTAGAACAAAGAACGCAGTGACAGCTTTAATCTTTCACATAAAGTTAATTAATTTTATTGTCATCAATGCAGTAAAAACACACTGACAATGAAATTACCTTTTTGCCAATTCCCAACACACAACAGCAATTAAGAACTCTACATAAGAAGTCTACATATTACTGAAGACTGGGAATGTGATTTTCCTTTTACTGTAACTGATTATTTATAGTAAATCTGCAAGTTTTTCTTACTTATTTCATTTGCTTTCCCAACAACAGTAAGGAGTAAAACACTCCCAAATGTGTTTTTACATTAGTTACATAAACTTGAAGTAGACCAAAGTAACATGAGTAGAAGAAATTCATTTTCGCACCCAAGCAATAAAGTGAAACACGGTCATTAAAAAACCCAAACAATATATTTAAAAATTGTTGTGGAAGCATCTTTAAAAAGAAATATTTTAGTCAAAATACTTGACTATTATTTCCAGGGAAAAAACACACTGAAATGCAATAAAAATGTCATTAAAAGCTCGGTATAACCAGTAGATCACGGATAGGCCAGAAGTTTCTCTCCCTTCTCTACTTTAGCTATGATATCTGCCTTTTCTTTCATTTTCTCCAGAGACTGAAGTCTTTCCTTCCAGCCTGGTTTGGCCTCCTGTTCCTCTCCTTTCATCAGCATGTTGATATATTCTGGAGTGGTAAGGGGTTTTGGGTTCAGGACTATTTCCTTCAGTCTGTTCAGACACTTTGCAGCCTCTGCAATCAGTTTCACCACATCATACTGTTTAGATTCATAATCAGAAATCAGATTTCTCATCAGCTTCTCCAAAGTCACCTTCTGCCCACAGGCCTTCTCGTATTTTTCTTTTAGCTCCTTCAATGTTATTTTTTCTTTCATTTCTGTATATTCCCATCTGAAGCTCTGGTTAGAATGCACGTTCCAGAAACATTTCCCTGGACACACTTTACAGTATCCGTCCGACTCCATTGCAGCGCATCCTTTTTTATCCTCATCCCTTGGTATGGAACAAGGGAAGTGACAGGTAACATGACACTGCAGACAGTTGGTGATGTATTGCTTAGTGTGAGAAATATCCACTTGTTCAGTTTTTGTCATGCTAATATAAAACTCAAAGTTCTCATTCTGTCTGATCTCTGCTTCATGCTCTTGTAGTTTTTCCTTTGTCATTCTTATTTCCTCAACCTTGGCTAAGCCGAGTTTAACCTTCTTCTGCAGCTCCTCAGCAATATTCTCCAGCTGTTTTCTTTCTTCCATGACCTCTGTGGTCATTGTCAGTCTTATGGTTCTGATGTGAGTTAGACTATCAAAGAAACTGGCCATGCTCTTTGTCCCCATCTTCCAAAACTCAAAGGTTTTCTCTTCAAGCCCAATCAAGCGTCTTATTGCTGAGAATTTGTTGGAAGCAAACAGCACTGAGTTATTAAATTTGAAGTGAACCGGCAGCCCATCATTGCTTTGAGGACATGGGACACCGGACACTTTGAGGGCTTCTAGAACTGGTAGCTGCTGCTCATCTGCATACGTCACCAGAACTCTAATGTTTTCTGCCACATCTTTGCCAAAGATTGACAGGGCTGAATCAAACACGTATCTTTGTGTTGATGTCAGTTCAGTTATAGCAGCCTGAACAACAAAACACATGGCATCAATTTCACCGACACCTTCCTGATTAGTAAAGAGGTCACGCAGCTGCTCTGTGATCTCCTTGTCTCTGTCTATACCTCCAGTGCCTCCAAAGCCTGGAGTGTCAACAATAGTCAGAGAGTAATTCACTCTGAAACCCTCCTGGTGGTAGAGTTTGTACAGCGTGATTTTTGAAGACTGACCTTGAACTTGTGACTTTGACTGACCTTCATCCACTAACTTAAACCGAAACGAGTCTTCCCATTTAACCCCTAGAACGTAATTTACCATCGCATTGATGACAGTGGACTTCCCAGCACCTGAGGCTCCAAGGACCATGATGTTTCGGTTACAGTTTGTGGATTTATCTCCAAATGTGAAACTTTTGCAGCCTTTAATGTCAATTTGTTTTGTTTCCAGTGGAATTTTGTAAAGTGGGAAACAACCATTTTGTGATGGCATTAGAGAGCTTTTTTCTTTAACAACATCAGCCAGTCGTTTACCTCCTGCCTTTGAATCAATCCAACAGTCTAAGGCTGTTGCAATTAATTGTGTCAGGGGGAAGATGTTGAACCAGTGCAACCAAAGTGTTGCAGTAACAACAACCAACAGAGTCGTTGTTAGAGGGCTTGACAAAATAAAAATCACAGTGACTGTCAGTGTTAAGCCTCCTGATATTTTAGGGTTATCTAATGCTGGGATGACTACATCTGAAATTATTTTTCCTGTATTGAGTAAGTCGTTCAGAGTGATAATGTTCTGCCAGAGTAACAAGAGAATCACAACCACAACAATCAGGACAGTTATGATCAGTGACAAGCACATCTTGGATGTCGGTCTTGATTCTTCTTTGCTGTCAATCTGCCTGCTGTCAAACCTGAGAAAACAGCAACACAAATTATACTTTTTGCCTAATTAATTATCAGGTAAATTATACAGGCTGATTAAAATCTAATTTCTTTGACAGTGAGACCAAGCTGCACATAAAAAATACAACACCCTCCATGATTAAGGACTTCCCTGGTAAATACATGTTAAAAGATTACAAAAAAAAATCATTGCCAACTGTAGCTCAGTGGGAGAAGTGGTTTTGCAATCTGAAATACCTTTAAGTAGGTATTTGTAAGCAGAAAATAATTTTAATTTTGCAGAAACAATGGTTTGAAAACATAAGTTTTTGTAGAATGAATGTAAATAATGTATTTCTGATTAAGTTAGTCAAATGAGTTACATGTTCAGTATTATTATATTATATCAAATATCACTGCATGTCTCAGTCCTTTGGTGACACTATGACAGTTGACTGTAATTTTTTGTAATTTTTATTAAGGATCCCCATTAGCTGTTGCCATGGCAAACAGCTAGTCTTCCTGGGGTCCACATTAAAAACATTCAGTAAAAAACACAGTCACAAATATGAAAATTTCCAAAAATGTAATTTCTTAAAAATTACTGTAGGAAGTACAAAAGAACAAGTAAAATAAAACAGCCAATAAAACAACAAATATAATGTGTTATGATATACTGTCTTATGATATTTTGAGTATTGCTCAATAAAATAAGGAAATAAAAAAACATAATGACATAATATTAATAATGTTATGTCAGAATATTTGGTTTACTAAATGTTATTTAGTAAGGCAAGGCAAGTTTATTTATAAAGCACTTTTCAATAACAAGATTATTCAAAGTGCTGAATTATGAAATTCCATTGAGATATATTTTTAGTTTTCACCAAGGTAATGTTGGTTTTATAGATATTTGGCCTTTACTGCAGCAATGCTAATTATTTGTTATTTTTAAAGTGAATCTTCTTAGTTATAGATGAATCACAACAAACCTTGGTTGGGTGTTGGAAACACAACTTGCAGAATCTAATGATCTCAAAGTTTTGCTTGCATTTCCAGTCTTGGTCTGATAATTTCCTGAAATACAAGAACAAACCAAAATCTGTTTTAGTTTGCCTGTTCTGCTGTGAGGGTACATTATGTTAAAAATATTCTCAATAAAATACCAGAAACTGTGAAAATAGAAAATGTTGATTGTTGTAATTAAGCAACAGAGAAAACACATACAGACCCAAACGGTTAAGGCTTTAAATACTGTCTACCAGATGATAAATATCAAATAAATTTTGATTCAAGTGTGCTTAAAATTTAAGACATTTGGGATATTTTATTTTTTGACATACCAATTAGCAGTTCAGAACTGCCAGTCTCAACTGCATATCTATAAATGGAGACCACACATTTAGTAAAAATGTGAGTAAAATATGCACAGAAAGAGTTTACATGAGATCCCACTGGGGAAAAAAATACTCACTTTGAGTAAATTTTACTCAGGCAAATTTCCTGTGCAGTTGTTTACTGTTAACAATACAATTTCGTATGTGTGGATGCATTTTAAAAAAAAATGTTTGTGTAAGAGACAAATACACTGACAAATGTAACATCATATTGAAGTAAAAAATAATAGGGAAAATAGCAAATATAACACAAAGCAAGGTAAGAGTATCAGGCAGTTAAACAGGGTTTATGGCAGAAGAACAGAGTAACAGAATAAATCATCAGTGATAGATGAAAACCATGGAGCTTACATAGAGGGGGGAGTGTGGAGAGCAGGTTAGTCAGGTGAGAATGAGAAACAATTGAGGAGAACTAATGCAGAGAGCTGAGGGAGACAGAGAGACATCAGGAGGATCTAAACACATGGAAGATATCAAAAAACAATATTATAAAATGTACATAGAACAATGAACTAACAACTTAATAAAACAAAACAAGTAAACAGGATAGTAAAACTAAGTTTAAAGAACAAATGAACACAACACATTAATAAATTAAAAATGTCTAAAAATGACATATCATGACACGTACGGCAAATTTAAGTCTTAGGCTAACATGCACAATGATTATGGGAGGAATTTGGATCATAAATTAGATTCAGTCTTTGGTGAGAAGGATTGACCCAAAGTATTAATCTAACCTTAATCAATATTTCTCCTCACTCTATGGTTCGGGTTCTGCTGGGCACTGAGTTGTGCTAAAGCCCGTCAATTAAAAAAATTGTCATATTTGAGATATGATTTTTTTAGGAGAAATAAGATATGCTAAACAAACCTGATGACACATTCCCATAAATCAGGTCTTGTTAAACTCCTGTCCTTACAGACTGATGTCCTGCAACATTTAGAGGTGTCTCTGGTTCAACATCACTATAAACAATTGGCTGAATTAACCCCTCAGCAGGTACTCAGGTTCTACAGAGTTCTGCTAATAGCCCAGTTATTTGAGTCAAGTGTGCTGACAGAGACACATCTAAAGGTGGCCATGTCCAACATCATGTTCAAATAAACAAAATTCATAATTTTACAAAAAAAACTTACCAATATGTCTTCTTCAGAGAAAATGAGGGAAAGTTTTGTGATCAATAGTTTTCTATGTTTATATAGAAAGATGTGCAGAGACACACCTACTATTACTCAAAATGAAACTGAAATGAAAATCAAAATGAAAATCTGCAGACCTAAACTGGCTCTCTTTCAACTTTATGAAGAAATAGGTAGAAGCTGGGCTTTCCCAGAGGAAGTGAAAGATTCATATATTTCCTTTTAGGAAGAGCACAAAGTTCAATTACCTTTTATTTTAAAATCCTTCTCTGGCTTTGCAGCAAAAAGCTCAGAAAGGTTTGGGGTAATTTTATTGTTTATCTCAGTACAAAAAATATCTTGTCAACAGGGATTAAATCTTAGAAATGAAACATACGATGGATTGCACCAAGTTCTAATTGTGAGAATTGGGTAGAGATGTTTAAGTTTGTTCAAAGTGTTTGTTTTCTTGCATAGCATAAATTAAAATTTTAACATATAGCAATTCAGTTTATTTTGGTTCAGGTTAAATTTTTAGTTCAAGAAAATGAAATTGAGAAGAACAATTTTGCTCTTCTTATTAAATGATTAAAAGCTTGTCTCTGACTTCTTTGAAAACATTAGAATGTGGATCAGCAACTTTACCAGGAAGAACAAATGGAAAAACAATGTGTCAATTTAAAATAATATATCAATTTACAGAGCAAGGAAATCACAGGAACCAACAGGACAAAAATGCAGAAGAAATAGGTTCAGAAACCTGAATACCCGCTGTGTTGGGCAACATGTGCTCTGAGCTGCCAACTCGTGACAGTGGCTCCGAGTCATTTCCTTCCTCAGAGCTGCTCTCGGCAGCTATCTGAATCACTGTTAAGCTAAAACTGCTAGTTAGGATTTTTTTAGACTAAGATAGGAGCTCTCTGAGAAAACTCTGGGAATCTTTGTGAATATGGGAACTGAGCTCATCCAATTCTTTTTTTTTAGTTAAAAAACAACATGTAGATAGACTATAATAAATACTAAGATAACATAAGTAATAACATTTTGCCCAGAATACCAAAAACATCAGCTAAATCAGAGTTTTAAAAGCATTCTTACTTTTGTGTTAGGTATGTGCCAATTTATTTCCTTATTTAAGCTAAATCCAGGACATTGCTGGTGAAATAGGGTTTTATCATCGGTTAAGATGTTTTCTTGTAGCTCTTCTCACAGATTGTTTTTTGGATGCATAAACTAGTTTTCTTGTGCACACTGGCATGGTCAAGGCATTACTTCACACTGCATGCTTCTCATGTCCTTCAATTACTGGATGTCTTTTTCTGGTAAATACTGCTTGAAGTTCCAGGGTTTCCTGAAAACGATCCCATAACAACTTTTGCTCGTATTAACGAAGACTCCTAATACTGTAAGAACTCAGAAACTGGAGGCCTGATAATTCAGCCAAACAGGAATGGTTCAAAAGGTTTATTGAAATACTAGTGTAGCTGGAAAGGAAACTGACTGGAGCACTCTCTGAAACCACTGCAAGGAGGTTAGAAAGATAGTGGCCAATATCAACTCAGTGGAATGTAAAGTGCAGTTAAAAAAAACTACTAAACTTTTCAGAAACTGTGAGTTCGCACTGAATAATTCACAATTCAGCATTTAGCACTCAAGACTTGTCTTTTTTATCTACAATTTAGGGTTCAACTAATTATTGCCTGTTTTGGGTTCCTATGCACACATTATTTTAAGTTTTACAGTAGACTAGGTAGGGTAAGCCTGTTTACTATCTAGGTCAAACTCATTTACTCTTCCCCCTCTCCAAAAAACCTCCTACTTGGTCCTCCGCTCCCCATTTCCATGGATAAACATCTATCATTCCCAAATGTGCAAATTCAAGAGTACCAGTAGGGGGCGTAACAAGGTGGCCTTCACCGTTCTTCACCTACCTCTGAGAACCGCAAGAAAATCCTGCTCTTGGCCAAACAGAGCCAGAAGACCCCGTATTGAATCTGAAAATAACCATTAACAAGGATTTTGGTAATCTTTGGTGCCAATCAAATCCTGGTTCTTCCTATGTCAAAGCAAAAGATTACATTAACCGTATATCTTGGTGTGTGGGTCTGAGGCAGACCGTTTGCATTATTTATCATATAACCAGAATGATCAACATAATTCAACACAGTATCAATGTCATAACACATATAATCAAACAGGATCACCTGAGTCTGTGGAGTAGGGCAGTAGAAATTAACATAAAATAATAATGTAAAATGTAAAGAGTCTGTACGTCAGGAATGCAACGTAAAGAAAGACTTTGAGACATGATCAGAGCACATGGTAAACACGGACTTAATCGAGCATAAAGTGGTTGGCTTAGGATTCTTCTGCTGTATCTCCTCCTGATAAATAATCAGTCTTTGGGTTCCTTCTTCCACAGCTTCTTCAGTCTTCTTTTTGTTCCCCTGCATGTAGGGGATGAACTGACTGGGTGGCAATGTGTATTTGGTCCCGGCTTGGGCAATCAGGGGCTCACTTTTCATTTCCACTTAATAAGCTGCTCCTTTAAGATGGTTTGGCAAAGCCCAACGCTTCCTTTTCTGTTCTAAAACAGAAACAAAAAGTGCAATTAGTGTTCTTATAAAACTCCTTATTCATTCATCATTTATTCAAAACTGCCTTCAACCATTTTCACATCTAGATATTCCTGTTCACAATTACTTAGCTTAAAAGTCCTCCATTACATGCAAGTGATGTAAATGTATATTCGGCAGTATTTCTGACTATTTCTTAACAGAAATCACCCAAGGTATGTCTTATCTTTCAATGTCTGGTAGTTGAGAGTTCTCTGTAACAAAATTTGTATCACCCTGCCCATGCCATGGATGTTATTATTCATGAATGTGTCAAGGCTGTAATTATACTTCAAAAGTGTTTTTAAAGATCAAAACCGATTCACAGCAGTTCGTCCTGGGTGTCTCCAGACCCCATGTGTGTTAAATATCTCTCCCCATCATCCTTTTTCTTGCACGTGTCCTTTTAAAGTTTAGACAACTTTGCTTTATTTATATGGTCCTACGTTTTTATTTAGGCTACTGCATTCTGTGAAAGAAGAATGAACTTTAAAAAACACTCAAAAAAGATGAGACGAGACAAAGCCATTTTTATCTGTCACCAGCGAGGACTTCTTTATTCATGTACAGCTCACAACTACAATGACAAAGTCCTGAACTTAGATGCCTTAACTCCCTCTTAAAGGACCCTCTTAGAAGGATGCATGTTTTTTCTTTCTTCCCTAAATGTAATTCTATGACACTGTGTATCAGAGAATAGCTAAACATTTAATCACTCTTGACCTTTTAAGGAAGATGCTCAGTACTTTGGCAGCAACAAGAGGTCAGACCTGGCCCTGTTGTCTCCTTCCTCCTTAACTGGGTATCTCAAAGCTTCTCCCCTTCACTGCAAAAAAGCCAACTTGTATTTTTTGGCCTAAAACAGTGATTTAAATTGGTCAAACTTGAAAATATCAATTATTGACATTTGAGGCAATAAAATTAGTTAGCACAACAAAGCAAGCCAGTTGTATACTCTAAAACAGTTTGGTGAGTTGCTAATACTTAAATCTTTAAGTTGGAGTTCAATACAAGGGACAGGAGTTCTGCAAACCCTTATTTCTTTGTTGCGAAAGGCGGGAAAGCCAACTTTCCGAGTTGGCACTTGGCACTTGAAGTCTCATTGTGGCTGTGCTGCCTCGAGCTGGAGTCCATACAGGTAAGTAACCTTTAATAAAATTAAAATAAAATGATACGAGACTGTTATTCTAAGTTGTGTTGTGCAGTATTGCAAGTCGTTTAATGAAGAAGGCGACATACACATTTTTTACATTTAAACACCAACAGCTTTACAGTGAGTAGCGAAAGCTAGAGGCTAACTGATGCTAGTAGCGCTGCATCAGTTAGCCGCTAGCTTGTCTGGGCAAGTCCCATAAAACAGGATAGGCATGTTATCGTCTGACTGGTTGGTACTCTGTTAATTCATGTTCATTACCAATTCTAACTCAAAATTGTGGTCTCAAAATTAACCTACATTTCATGTAATCTGTCACTGTTAGAAGAATTGGCAGTGTTATTACACCGTGGTAATAACACTGCCAATTCAGTACCTGCATTGCTTCCTTTATGCAGCTGGAGAGCAGGTTAGTTTGACAGTAGGGACAGTTAGAGAGTGGAGCCCGAGCCGAAGCCGCACACAAGCTGCGGCTCGGTCCGCTGGGCCTATTTTGCTGTCTGTCTTCACAGTATATGCAGTGCACTATTCACACAAGGGAGCGTGCAGCTGTCGGTGTTACCTGCTACGCTATAGTGGCCCGGTATATTATACTTCTAAATGTAATATATAGTGGGGCTGTCAGTATTAACGCGTTAACTTTTTTAGACCATAACGCCCACATTTTTTAAATGTGTTTTTTTTTAAGCGTTGGTGTTTTTTTCCTCGCCGCGCTCTTCGGACTGTGTTTTTTTTCTCCCTCGGCACTTTCCGTAGTTCCATGAATGCTAGAGACAACAGACACGCGCTCACTTTTGCCAAGGCCGTTTATTTCATGCGACTTTGGGCTTCTTTTTTTCTAAAGTCGATTGTAAATTCCATGAGTCGCGGGTTGCATCTTTTCGGGCTTGTTTCTGAAAGTGAAGTCGCTTATATGGGCTCTAAAACCACAGACGCAAAAACAGTGAGTATATCCACCTGAAATATCCATCCGCCTCATAACGTGCTGCAGCTCATCCTAACATCGGAGCCGAGGGACTAAAGGCAGGAGCAGCTCTGCCCGTATTTTCTGCACTTTACGGTTGCAATAACCGGTAGCTCTTTCCCCAGTTGCAAGCAAAGTGTAAGACTCTGGAATGAACTGGAAAATTTAAATCTTTTTCCAAGCTTTAAACTGTTTTAATGTGAATAAAAGCAGCATACAAAAATATACGAGGGAATTATTGTTGTTGGTGTGAAAGCTCTGGATTAGATGCATACGAGAGAGTGAAAAAAAAGAATAATAGTTGTGACTTTATTAAAATGTAAAATTAGTATTACTTTATATGTAAATGCTTAATACCATGTCGATCTTTGTTTAAGAGGCAAACAAATATTTTGACATGAAATATTTATTTATTTACATCAGGGCGCTATGATTAATGATTTAGCCATACTGGCCAGAGTTTAACATTTTATGGCACCAGGATGTTTTCATTCCAATTCTGAAAGTCCTTGAAAAGAAAAAAATATTAAAATATCTTTTGTACAAGATGTTTTTTACTAGTGTCATTTATTGCAAATTTGCATATTAAAAGGCCCAAATAGGCCTTTACACTTTCAGAAATAAAAAGATAAAGTATGCGATTATTTTGCGATTAATCTCGAGTTAACTATTGAAATTATGCAATTAATTGCGATTAAAATTTTTAAACGTTTGACAGCACTAGTATATAGTAAATACTACTATATACCGGTGGGTATGATCACTAAAATGCCAACGACCAGTGAGTGTAATGACACTGATCACTGCCTTAATAGTTTGACAGTATAACCTCATATGAACGCAGCTCTAACCGACCCGATGCCTCAGCACAGTGACCAAGCTTTGATAAATACACCGGATCTGCGTCGGCGGAGTGTTTTCTTTGTATTTTAGCCGGGTCGCTAGAGGAGCTTTATTTTTATTAAAAAAAGACCTGTCCCTGAAAATCACACAGGGACAACATGGAGCCGTTTGTGTGACTGGTTATTGAATTTTATGAATGTTTACGTAATAAGATGTAATTCATATCAGAGTTAATATCATCAAAACAGTGTAGTGGTAGGGAAGACTAATTCACCTGTATGTCTCAAATATCGTTTTGGTTATGATATACAGAGATGTTACTGCTTTAATTGATTGCTCTGTTTCATGTGTTGTTTGGTTAAGTAGTGTCCTTAATTAATAAACGCTAATTGTAATTCATCTTATTGCAGTAAAATGTATTAAAATTTAAAAACGGGACAGAATATTATATTTCCAGTCTTACCAACCTGTCCAGTCTATTCTTTATATTGTCATTAAATTGATAATATCTTTAAAATTTCTACTGACTGCTTTACTAATCCCTAGCAAATTGTCATCTTTGTTTTTCAGATTGAAATTAATGCAGTGCAAGTCCTGCAAGTTCACCCACGCCGCTGAAGCTGTTCTGCTTAAACACTATCGACTGCATCACAGAGGTTCAACCTGGCCTTGCATCCACAGGGACTGCTGTTGCACTTTTAAAACCATTAGTGCTTTGAAATCACATCTTTCAAGACTACACAGGACTGTCCCAAGGCAAGAAAATTTATCATTTCAGTGCTGGTTGTGTGAATACAAGGACATTTGCTGTAAAAAGAAAATATTAATTCATTTGCATCATCACCTTAGACGCAGAGAGATAGTGTGTTGCCCATTCGTGGGGTGCAGCTTTGAAACCAACCACCTTAATAGTTTTACTGGACATACATCACGGAATCATAAAAACCATAAGCTGAGAGATTTTCTGGCACCAGTCAGGGTAGTTAGTGATTATCAGTCTAATGACACAGACCAGCCATGTAATGTTGATCCTCAAGCTGGATTGTCTTTGACAAGTAGTCCTAGATTAGATTCTACAGAAAAAGGTGAACCCAATTGTGTACAGAATGTAGACTCCAAAATAATTGAGCACAGATTAGCTTCTCTTTTTCTTCGTATGCAATGTCTGCTACATGTGTCGAAACATGCAATACAGGCAATTATAGAAGAATTTAACTATATATTGTCCCTTTCCAAGTTTCATACAACTGAAATTCTCAAAGAAGTTTTTGAAAAACATAATATTGAAGTTGAAGAAGTTTTCCAAGAGATAAGTAACATTGTGTTTGACAAAAATCCAGTACTTGTTACTACATCAGAAAAAGGTACATTATCAACAGATTATAGGAGGAACAGGTATTTCAGGGAGCATTTCTCCATCATTGAACCAACTGAGTTATTGTACGACCGGACCTCAAGAAAAACTTTTGTTTATGTCTCCGTGAATCAGGTTATTGAGCTTTTATTGAATAGAGCAGAGTTTCTAGAAAAGCTTGTTTTCAATGCAGAGTCAACTCCAGGGTTTTACAATACTTTTCAAGATGGTTCTTACTTTAAGCAAAATGAACATTTTGTAGAACAGGAGCTGTTTATTGCATTAGGTCTGTATATAGATGATTTTGAATTGTGTAACCCATTAGGCACATCGAAGAAAATTCATAAGATTACTGCTGTTTATTGGGTTATTCTTAATTTGCCCTCAAAGTTTCGTTCC
Organism: Fundulus diaphanus; assembly: GCA_037039145.1. Taxonomy (NCBI): domain Eukaryota; kingdom Metazoa; phylum Chordata; class Actinopteri; order Cyprinodontiformes; family Fundulidae; genus Fundulus; species Fundulus diaphanus. The sequence goes on from CM073133.1 coordinate 6,541,394, forward strand.
ACTTTACACTCAATTCATCTAACTCTTCTTGGAAAGTGTAAGGATTTGCATGCCAAAGCAAAAACCTTAGGGACTTCAAAATGACCGGTATAGTGCAGAAAACACACAAAAAGGGGAAAAAAAAAATCAGACTGAGTCCAAAAATTGCAGAGCTCTGTTTCTTTTTTATAGATATTTGCAAAAAAATGTGAAAAAACAGACCTTACATTAAACAGCAGAGGAGCAGGGATTCCACTTTCTCCAACAGTGCAGGACAAACAAAAAAAACAGTCTCTCCCATATTGGAACAACCCAGCTCTTAAAGCACCAGCCTGTACCAACTAAAAAGTAGCAGGGGTGAAACCCTTTACAACATTTACAATTTCTATTTAACAAACTTAATTAAAACCTCTAGAGGAAAAACAAAAAAAACAATGTACATTCAACTTCAACAAATCAAAACAATACTCCAAATCCTAGACAAAAACCAAAACATCTCCCCTCCATCTCAATCAAAATGGATTTTCCCTCATGAGGCTGATTGACAACACCAGGTCCTTATTAGTACTGCTCATGGGCGCGCTTCCATGGCAACACCTGACCAGGTGACCTCAAAGAAAAAAAGAGTGGTGAGAACAAAACAAGTTCATAAAGTTACAAATACAAATAAACTTAAACCTTTCCCCAAATACTCAAGTACTTTAAAAAAAACAGCAAATGCCTGTTTACATAATTTGTTAGTGAGGGGGTAAATCCCTCACACTTTCCCCCCCTTCAGAAGGCTCTCTGTGTTCACAGCGAGACAGAAAATCTGCCACACTGTTTTGTTTTCCGGGAATGTGACAAATCTTAAATCGGTAAGGTTGAAGGGACAAGAACCACCTTGTGATCCGACTGTTTGTATCTTTCATGACCTCCAGCCATTTTAATGCTCGATGGTCAGTCTCAAGAGTAAACTCTCGGCCCATGAGATAGTACCGAAACGAGTCGATTGCCCATTTAATGGCCAAGCACTCTAATTCCACTACCGAATATCTGGTCTCCCGTGGAAACAACTTTCGGCTGATATAGGCAACTGGCTTCCTCTCCATTCCTTCTCCCTGCAGAAGTACCCCACCGATCCCCCTGGCAGACGCGTCCGTCTGAACTGTAAAGGGTAAACTAAAGTTTGGACTCTGAAGCACTGGCTCTTGACACAGTGCCCCTTTCAAATCCTGAAAAGCTCTTTCCTGTGCCCCTCCCCACACAATTTTTGTTGTTGAGGTTCCAGTGAGGTCAGAAAGGGGGGCTGCTCTAGCAGAAAAGTTCCTAATAAACCTCCGATACCACCCTACTAGACCCAAAAATGATCGGACTTGTTTCCTAGTTTTTGGCCTCTCTGCTGCTTTGATTGACTCTACCTTATCCTTCACTGGTTTTATGACCCCTCCACCAAGGATATGGCCTAAATACTGGAGCTCCCTCCTGGCCAATGAACATTTCTTAGGATGTATGGTCAGATCAGCCTTCTTTATGGTCTGCAGCACCTGTTTCAAACGAATTAGGTGTGCTTGCCATGAGTTGCTATAAATAACAATTTCATCAAGGTAAGCTGCAGTGAATGATTCCATACCTAAGAGCACCTTATTCATCAGTCTTTGAAACGTGGCCGGAGCCCCATGGAGTCCAAACGGCATCTTCGTGAACTGCCACAGTCCCTGAGGAGTCCTGAAAGCAGTGAGAGGCTTGGCAGCGGGGGTTAGGGGAACCTGCCAGTATCCTTTACAAAGATCCAACGTGCTTATATATTTAGCCTGGCCAACACATTCAATAAGGTCATCCAACCTTGGTAACGGGTAGGCATCAAAGTCTGATTGAGCATTCACTTTCCGAAAATCAATGCAAAAGCGAATGCTCCCATCTTTCTTAATTACCAAAACCACAGGGTTGCTCCATTCACTGCTGGATGGCTCTATCACACCAAGCTTCAACATGACCTCAATTTCTTCTTTGAGCGCAGCAGACATCTTCTCTGGAATGCGATACATGCGCTGCCGAATAGGAGTACTATTCTTCAGACGAATGTCATGCTCCACCAAATCCGTTGCTCCTGGTTGCTCTTTGAAAAGGTCTGGTGGAATGATAGCCTCCAACTCCTGTTGCTTGGTGAAAGAAAGATGAGCGAGATCAGGTGAAACAGCAGAGTCTTTGACAGATGGCAACTCACCCTCATCATCTTCATCTTCTACTGCACGAACAAAATACTGCTGACTAAGGGGTGGATCCCGTGATTTCCACTCCTTGAGCAGATTAATATGAAAAGTCTGTTTAGAGTTCCTTCTCTCAGGCATCTCGATCTCATAAGTAGTAGCACTTAGCTTCTTCATCACAGTATATGGCCCCTGCCATTTTGCCAAGAGTTTATTGTCAGTTGTTGGAAGTAATAAAAGAACCTTCTGACCTGGCTTGAAGGATCTGCACCTGGCGCTCTTGTCATACCAGGTCTGTTGCTGTTGCTGAACCTCCTCCAGGTTCCTCTTCACTAGGTTGGTTGTCTCCTCCATCTTCTCTCTCATTTTTAAGACGTAGCTAATGATGTTGACCGACTGGTCCTTCTTGCCAACCCAGGACTCTTGAAGAACATCCAGAGGGCCCCTTAGCCGTCTGCCATAAAGAAGTTCAAATGGCGAAAAGCCCGTGGACGCCTGGGGAACTTCACGATACGCAAACAAAAGATAAGGCAACCACTTATCCCAATCTTTGCCATTAACAGAAATAAACTTCTTCAACATACTTTTCATTGTCCTATTATACCTTTCCACCAACCCATCTGTCTGTGGGTGGTAGGGGGTGGTCCGGATACCCTTTATGCCCAGCAATCTGTAGACCTGCTTAAGATTGTTGGACAAAAAATTAGTACCTTGGTCAGTCAGTATTTCTGAGGGAATCCCCACCCGTGAAAACAGCTGGAGTAATGCATAGGCTATCTGTTTAGCTGTAATGTCTCTAAGAGGAAAGGCTTCAGGATAACGAGTGCTATAGTCACATACAACAAGGATAAACCGATTCCCCGCTTGGGTCCGTTCAAGTGGTCCTACGATGTCCATACCTATTCTGCTGAAAGGGACATCAATGATAGGCAATGACTGTAGCGGATATTTTGGAACATTCCTACCTCCTGACAGCTGGCAGACTGCACAGGATTGGCAGTAATCCTTCACTTCTTTATAAAGACCTGGCCAATAGAACCTAGCAAAAATCCTATCATAAGTCTTTTTAAAACCCAAATGTCCCGCCCAGGTAACATCATGTGCCAATTTTAACACCTGTCCCCTTAAACCTTGAGGCACAACCAGTTTCTCAGAACCTGTTTTCCCACACTTAAAATATAGAAACCCATCTCTAAGGATGTAACCCCGTCCTTCAGAATGTTTACAGATTTCATTATCTGAGACTGGAGTCGCTTGGTGAAAAAGAATCACCAGGGATTCATCATCTTGTTGCAGCTTTTTGAAATCAATATTTGCACCCAAAATATCCTCATCAAGATCTGGCAACCCCAAGGATTTTTGTCTCACTGTACCTGCCATTTTATGAAGCCTTCTTTGTTGTTTGCTTTTCCTCGTTTTGACTGAACTCTCTTCTGCAGGAATATTAGACTTGAAGAAGGGTAGTTCTTGGAGGGAATTTATTTCACCATCCATATCAGAATCTATTTGCTGGTCTGTTTCTGCAGCATCAGCCATAAACTCATAACCATCCCCAGCTAGTTCTTTAGCCCGTCTTTGTGATCTGGTTACCACACACACTGGTTTACAAGACTGGATAAGATCTGGTAAAACCGGAATATCCTGACCTAAGATCACTTTGTGAGCAAGACCTTCTACTACACCCACACTTAAAAGATACGTTTGGTTCGCCACCTCCAAGTAGACTGCAGCAGTAGGGTAAGTTTTATGATCACCATGAACACAGGAAATATTAAGGCCAGGCCCTTCTAGATAGCACTGATCTTCCAAAATAGATGGATGAATTAAGGTCTGTACGCTTCCTGTATCTAGGAGGGCAGTGACTAACTTCCCATTAACCCTAACCTCCATGACCTGTTTTTTACCCTGAAATTGATCTGCAACCACCGGCCTCGGCACAGTGCAAAAATATGCTGACTTAGCCTTCCTTAACGGGCACTCTGGTTTTATATGTCCCTCTTGACCACAACCATAGCAAACTATAGGTTTTACTTCTGACTTAAGCTTAGCAGATGGAAATGTCTTCCCTCTTGGCTTCTCTACACCCGTCACCTGACCTGGACCACCACCCAAACCAGACCCCACAGACTTACCCTGTATAAAACTGGGCTTCTGTTGAAAGCTGTGTCGAAAGGCTTTTGGTCCCCGTCTTGCAGCTAGGAAGTTTTCAACCAACTCTGCCGCCTCTTGTGCTGATGTTGGATTCCTCTCTTTAACCCATACTCTGAGCTCCGGAGACAGTGAAGTGTAGAACTGTTCCAGAATGAGGATCTCCCCCATTTCTTCCTTCGTCCGCTTCTGAGGTTGCATCCACTTCAAATAAAGATCTTTGAGACGATTATAGAACTCTCGAGGGGTTTCACCAGCTCGAACCTCAGGGTCTCTAAATCGTTGTCTGTAAAGCTCTTCATTGATCTCATACTTAGTTAAGATGGCTGCCTTTATCTTAGTATAGTCACAAGCATCCTCTACAGCCATGGCCACGTATGCTGCTCGGGCCCTGCCGGTGAGATGAGGTACCAGCCTTACTGCCCAGTCCTCTTCTGCCCACTGGTAGGCCGCTGCTAACCTTTCAAAGGTTGTTAGGTATTGTTCAATGTCATCTCCTTCTTGAAACTTTGGAACATCTGATTGAGTCCAGGCTCTTTGTACTGGTCCACCTTGGGAACGACGTTGAAAGACTGGCTCTTCATCCGCACCTGAAGAGGGGCCTGGTTGAGGTGGAGATTCACTCTTCTGCCGCATCTCAACCTCATCTCTCAAGTTGCCTACTTGCACTTGTAGCTGCCGCCATCTTCTCTCCTGCTTACACTCCTCTTTGTCCCATCGATCAGCAAAGTCCTTCTGGCACTGAAGACATTTTTCCAGCATGGCAGCAATGGCATTCATGTCCAGTGATGTCGTTTCCTCCCTGGACTGCCGGACTACAGTTGGCTGACCTGTAGCTCCATCCTGCTCCATCTCCTCCGCTGACTTTGAGTCTGCAACTTTAAGGGTTTTCGTCTGCTGTTTTGGGCCCATCCTTATTGTGCTCTTCTGCACATCGGCGTCACATCCCACCACTGCCACCAAAATGTAAGGATTTGCATGCCAAAGCAAAAACCTTAGGGACTTCAAAATGACCGGTATAGTGCAGAAAACACACAAAAAGGGGAAAAAAAATCAGACTGAGTCCAAAAATTGCAGAGCTCTGTTTCTTTTTTATAGATATTTGCAAAAAAATGTGAAAAAGCAGACTTTACATTAAACAGCAGAGGAGCAGGGATTCCACTTTCTCCAACAGTGCAGGACAAACAAAAAAAACAGACTCTCCCATATTGGAACAACCCAGCTCTTAAAGCACCAGCCTGTACCAACTAAAAAGTAGCAGGGGTGAAACCCTTTACAACATTTACAATTTCTATTTAACAAACTTAATTAAAACCTCTAGAGGAAAAACAAAAAAAACAATGTACATTCAACTTCAACAAATCAAAACAATACTCCAAATCCTAGACAAAAACCAAAACATCTCCCCTCCATCTCAATCAAAATGGATTTTCCCTCATGAGGCTGATTGACAACACCAGGTCCTTATTAGTACTGCTCATGGGCGCGCTTCCATGGCAACACCTGACCAGGTGACCTCAAAGAAAAAAAGAGTGGTGAGAACAAAACAAGTTCATAAAGTTACAAATACAAATAAACTTAAACCTTTCCCCAAATACTCAAGTACTTTAAAAAAAACAGCAAATGCCTGTTTACATAATTTGTTAGTGAGGGGGTAAATCCCTCACAGAAAGACTTCTGATGTTAAGCAGTTTGGTTATGAAAAGTTTTTCAGTCCTTTAATTAATGGTTTAAAGTCACTAGAACAAACAGGGATCTTTGTGCAAACTCTTAATAAATACGTAAAAGGTTCAGTATTTTGTGTCTCTGCAGACAATTTAGGAGCTCATGCACTTGCCGGCTTTCAGGAGAGTTTTAATGTAAAGAATTTCTGTAGATTTTGTTTAACAAATCGAGGTGAAATAGCAACTACTGCAATTTCAGATTTTCAGCTACGCTCCAGAGAACAGCACAATACATTTCTGCTACAACTTAATCGTGAAAATGTTCCACACGTAAATGGTGTTAAAAGTGAATGTGTTCTAAGTAAGCATCTGTCATATTTTCACCCTGTCACTGGTTTTCCTCCAGACATATTGCATGACTTTTTTGAAGGTGTTATTCCTGTTGAACTGTCTTTGTGTCTAAAGACGTTTATTTCAAAAGGCTACATTACTTTGGAAAGACTGAATAGCCTAATCATTTCATTTCCTTACAAATATTCAGACAGGGTGAATAAACCAAAGGCAATTTCTAAATCAAATGTTGAAAAGGGCAGCATAGGTGGCAATGGCCATGAAAATTGGACTCTGTTACAATTTCTTCCTCTTCTCATTGGAAAGAGCATACCAGAACAAGAACCTGCATGGGAAATACTGATGGACCTCAAAGAGATTGTTGAGATTGTTGTCTCACCTGTTTTTTCAGAGGAAATATTGCACTACTTGGAGATCAAGTTGTCTGATCACAGAAGGCTGCTCACAGACACTTTTCCGGATTTTAGCTTGCGCCCTAAGCACCACTTTGTTGAACATTATCCTTACCTTCTACGCTGCTTTGGTCCATTGGTGGAACTATGGACGATGAGGTTTGAGTCAAAACATAGCTTTTTCAAGAAGACTATGCATGATGTTCAAAACTTTAAAAATGTACTTGTCACACTGTCCTTTAAACACCAGCAGATGATGGCATACCATTTCGATAGCCAGAGTCTTTTCAAGCCAATGTTACACGTGGAGAAAGTAACTGACATCAAAACATCTTCGTTGGATGCTGCCCTGCGCACAGTGATTAAGAAAAATTATCCACATCTTGAAACTGTGTCCCTTTCTAAAGACATTTATTTCCATGGGACCCGATATGTGGAGGGTATGATTCTTTCATCTGGACACTGCAGTGGACTGCCAGAATTCTATAAAATCGTGACCATAGTAGTTAACCCTGAAAAAGTAGCCTTTGTTGGCAAAAAGCTCACATCTTGGTACCTTGAACATTTTAGGTCTTTTGAACTTGTGGAGAGCATCTACGCAGACATTGAGATTTTCGTTCCCCAGGCTCTCAACAACCATCATCCACTAGTGGCATACACAGTGGGAGGGAAGGTGCTGGTGACTCCAAAAGTGTGCCTCCTCCATTGAAGTGACACAGAATGGTCAGTGGACTCTCATTACACTCTATAAACAAAACTCTGTTGCTCTCATTCACATTTTCACCCTTTCTTCTATTCAAACAAGATGTTGTCACAGCTTGTCCGTTATTTTATTTTGAGAGATTTTTCTGTCAGTTTTACTGCTTGTATTTAATTGATTTCCTGATTTGTTTCACCTGTGTCTTGTTTCATTCACCTATGTCCTGTTTGCAGTCACCCCTAATGTTTGTGTATAGGTTTGGTTTTCAGTTCAGTTTTTGTTGGATCCTTGTTCATATTGCTTTTTTTGTTAATACTTGCAGGTAGAATTAACACATTGTTAGACCTTGTTACATTATTTATGAATTTAACTTTCAAGAAATTTTCTTTAACCTGACCCCTCTGTGTTTTGTCCTTATTTTTTGTGACATAGGCTGGATTAGTACTGCTGGTGAAAATCTCCCCAAGAATGTCCCGTAAAGTGACACTTCCTGAAGTACCTGGTTCGGTTGAGCAGTTGCAAAACATTCTTCAGGAAAATCTTCAACTTCAAGGCAGTTTTACACTACAATATGAGGACCCAGGCTTTAATAATGCTCTCTGTAATTTGATTGACATCCATGAGTTGCCACCTGAGCGTGCTATCTTGCACATTCTTTGGGATGAGTCTGCAGTTGTTCTGCAAGAGTCAGACTCTTTTGATTCAGGGTCTTCCCTGGATACAGCCAGTTTATCCAGCAGAGAGTCACTCCAGAGTCCCTCAGCTTTTATTAAGAACTATCTGCGAAATGTCTCAGAATGGCCTTCACCTTTTCCGATCCCACCCTTCTCCTATGATGTGGAGCTTAAGCTGCGTAAAGGCAATGAGGCATATAGAGAGACCAAGAAAAGTATCAGCTTAACAAGAGACATGAAGACAGACATTTTGGACAAGATTGCTCAGGCAGTTTTTGAAGTGAAAGCCTATCCTGATCAAGACCAGATTGAGTCAGTTGCTTCTGCTCTGATCAATAGACACCCCTGCCTTCGAGAACCAGGCAGTGAAACCGGGTATGAAGGATGGAAAATGAGCATAAAATACAAACTTGGCAATTACAGGTCCAAGCTGCGTCAGGCAGGCTGTATCGAGGTGAGCATTAACAAGAAAAAGAGGAGCAGTGAAGATGATGGTGCCGGTTCTTCTCTGAAGAGAGCAAAGCAAGGGGAGACTAACCACATCCCTGACCATCCAGAAAACCATAATGATGATTCACTGGAGGATGAAAGACTGGCTCTGGTTGAAGAGTTTAAGAAGAAGAGCAAGAATGTTGCACTCATCAGGCAAAAGATGGAGTTGACTTTCTCTTTGAGACGCAAGGAGATCGTGGAGCTGCAGCCTATGGTGTCAGAGGTTCTGGTGCGGTGGCCTGCTCTGTTTTGTGAGGCAGAGGTAAGCATGTGAACTAAAAATATATTATGTTGTGTTTATGATTTACTCGTTTTCACAAGGGGAGTAGAAGAGTTATGCATGTTGATTAGAATGCATATTTAACATCACAATGGTGTTGATATTGTATTGACTTTGAATTGAGGATTTCAATTTTATGTTTACATTTTTCAACAGCTAAGGGAGGAGTTTTATCGCATCACAAACAAGAACCTAATGGACAACTTCAGAGCTGCCCTTCATCAGCACACTTGCAGGCTGCTGAGACTCTATCGGGGGAGGAGGACAGCTTTTTCATCTGAGATGGATCAGCTCCTTAACAGCCTGGATCAAGAGGTGAATTCTAGATCTAGTAATTTGATAACTCTGAACATTATGAATATAAAAAAGAAATGTTGCCTTTTTATGAAACTATAGTAATAATTTTGGTAGCAATTGTTACAATGTTAAGTGATTCTTGTCATGACAAACCCTCAAAATAAATGTATGGATATCTAAGGGACTGACACAATAGCACAAGCAATGAACCAGTTCAGGGAGTGGATGAACAAAGGCATGAAATTACTGTGATACAGTTGTTTTTTCTTGTTTAACAAAGGTTAACATAATCTTTACAAATATATCTTGCCCTGTAGGGATCATAATGTTGTCAGACAGTGATAATAATATTAGCCTGTCAGTGACACAAAAAGTACTTTCTGTGGGCATACCTTGACAATGAGCAATCGCAGGGTCCAAGCCGAAAAATGTAAAATTACTGAATACAATTTTATAATGTTTCATGCAACTCTTTGTTTCAGACATCTGACATCACTGCACTTCGACAAACTGCAGCATTGAAGGGCCTTCCCTTGTATCTCCGTGACAGTCAGGAGAAGCTCTTCAGGAACTGTTTTGTAAGTAGTTATAAGTAGAAATTCTAAAAATGTTATTATACTGTATTTATAGTGCTGAATTTAACGTTGACTTTAACCATTACCTCTCTGTCCTCCTTGTTCCTTTATCTTTCCTTATGGCCAGAGTGTCTTCAATAGCTGTACTGTCCTGGATATGACTTTATGTAGCCTAGATGATGTCAATTGATGTGTGTAAGGGATTAAATCTTTAATTGTGGGGTATGGGATGGAAATAGTTCAGATGTCCAACTCATAATTAATTCAATTTGGAAAAAAATTGTATTCAATAATTTGTGATTCTTTTAGCGTAATACCTTATTCCTATTCACAGTAATTTAATGACTAATGTATTTTCCTGTCTGTCCACACAAGGACACTGACCCAGAAGAGGAGCAGACGAAGGGCCTCACTGTGGGTGTCCTCACTGTGTTGGAGGATGATGACAGCGCAGCTCCTCAAAGTGTGGTGAATGTTGCTGTTGTTGTGGAAGAAGAGATTGTCCTTCAAGATCTCCCTGACCTGCCAACTGCTTTTGGTTACCTCTTTGGACTGATCTATGCGTTGAACCTTAAGTACCCAAAAGATCTCAGGTACACATTTGAAACTGTTCAGAAGGTTTTCATGGAACTTGGTACAGATCTCTCTGCAAGGGTCAGATCCCTCAAAAACAAACTCCTTGAGTGAATCTGCAAGCTAACTGATACTGTTGGGTATGGAATTGTTGATCTCTGAAAGGTTCCTTCTGTCCAGCCAACCCATGTTAATTTTCTCTTCCTGTTTCTCACACACAACTCTGATGTACCTCAAACTCCCACTGTCTTACATTTATTTTGCACTTTATTGGGTTTTCCTTAAACATCTTAAATGTTGAGGTTGAGTGTTTGTAAAACAGCACATAGTATTGAGCAGTGTTATAAAAGCTTGTGCTACACATTGTAGCACAAGTTGACTGGGACAATTGGGTCTCATTAGTTTGCATTTACTTGGCCCTGTTGGAAGGGCTTTGATCCTGGTACAGTTCAAATAAAACAAATGTTTTGAATGTATATGTTGCATCTGTAATTATTTATACATTTCTGTAATTATTTATACAAATCATAAGTTAGTACAACTTACAGGAGAGTTAGTAAAATGAAGAAATTAAAGTTATTATAATTTAAAATTAGAGATTTGCACAACTTATGGGATAGTTTGTAGAATAAAGAATTTAAAGTTATAACAATATAAAATTAGAAGTTAGTACAACGTATAGGATAGTTAGGAGAACAAAGAATTTAAAGTAATTACAATGTAAAATCAGAAGTTAGTACAACTTACAGGATAGTTGGTAGAATAAAGAATTTAAAGTAATTACAATGTAAAATCAGAAGTTAGTACAACTTACAGGATAGTTGGTAGAATAAAGAATTTAAAGTAATTACAATGTAAAATTAGAAGTTAATACAACTTACAGTTGAGTTGACAAAAATTAGAATTTAGAGTTGAGCCAACTCAAAAGCAAAACTTAAGATATTTAGTTTGATTGCCCAACTTAAAATTTTATCGAAGTTTGTTGCCTTGAAATTTTGAGTTCATCTAGCTTTTTTTTTTTTTGCAGTGTTGGTCTCCAGTGTTGATGAAATACAGAGCCAAGTTTATATCAACCAAGTTTAGTTGTCCTTATGTTCCCTCTGCCATGGAAAACAAACATTTTAGAACATTTTGATCCCTTAGAATTCTAACTAGGTTTTCTCTATCAAAACAGTCCCAAAGATTAATCAGATTACATAAAACTTGCAATTGTGAGTTTAACTCATAAAAAATGAGTCTTTAGTTATTTGTCTATTCTACCCTATTGTGGACATGGTGTTCTCTCTATTGCAAGCTGTTAGTGTAAATTAATCTGTGTTTAAAAGATTTTATATGTTCCACTTCTATCTTGATGTTATAATGACCAATATCTAACCTTTATCAACTGTGGTTATTGTCATTATATTTACAAAGTTGCTCTATACTTATGTGACATTAATGAATATCCATCCATTTTCTGACCCGCCTAATCCCACGGGGGTTGCTGGTGCCTATCTCCAGCGTTCACTGGGCGAGAGGTGGTTTCCAAGGTCCATTGAAGGTCCTTCATCACCCGGTGTTAGCCCTGGTCGTTTCTGTCCATTTTCCATGTCCATTTTGTTGCCTCCTCCATGCCTACATTCTGGTCAGCTGTAGACCATCCTTCTAGTGAAGAGCAATGTCCATCAAATTCCATCCTCCAAGCCTTGTCTCTGGAAGCAGGATCCAATTGGCCAGCATCTTTGCCACATGAAGCCTTTGCAATATCACCATGTCTAATTAAAACATGGTGACATGACAAAGTCCGTGAGAACACCATTGGCATCAGTTTAGATATTTTTAGATATTCTTGTTTGCCTGATTTAGCCATATCTTTAATTATTCTGTAATCTGCAAGCATATACTATCCCAGGTTGGTATACATTTAGCATTTTTACAGATTATTTACTATAACATCTTGGTTTAAATAAATGCACAGTTCCACTTTGCATTTATAGTTTATTTCCCTTCTGCGTTTTATTTTGGTGAACTTACCTTCCTTACCTGTGTTTCAGGAAGAAGTGTTACCTCACTTTCTGTAATTATGTTAGAGTTGATGTCACAGGAAGGGACCAGGTAAAGAAGGGGGGGGGGGGAGGAGACAATTTAAATTTGATATAGTCAAATTTAGGCATTGTGTCAAATCTTTGTGTGAATTTAATTTTATATTGGTATAGCCATACTCAAACAATGTTATTAAAGCGTATTGAAAACAACACAAGTGGATTCAAGCGGAAACTTTAGGGGTACCTGTTTATGGAAGAGTCCATTGGAGGCAATTTTGTCTGCCTGAACATCAGGGTAATTAAACAGAGAAATCTGAGATGTTCAGGAGAGAGCAGAGAATCAGCTCAGTGTAGCTAAGTGCACATGACATTATTTCTGGTTGTTTTAACTTCAGTTGTGATCTGTTGAGCCATGTTAACCTCTGAGTTATTGTCTTGCATTTTTGTAAATATTCTTTCATTATTTTTCCTGTAAATAAACCACCTGCTACACTGGAAATCATCTGCCTACTGCCTTTCCACACATGGTCCATCTTTTCCATCCAAAGTGTTTATTAGTCCAAAAAATGTAAGTAAAACAGTCCAAAACAAATCTGTTACTCACAGTGATCTCTTCTAAAATGAGTCATAAAAAGGTTTTTCAACTTACCCCCAGGGTGAACCCCTTCAGAACCTAAGTAAAATAATTATTTTACAGTGATCTCTTTTTCTTTATATAAATACAACCACAAATAAAACAGAATTTTATCATTAACTATTAGTATAACTTTTCCACGTTGATATTATTTTACAGCTTTTGGAAACATTATGATATTTGTTTAAAAATGTAATCAGAAACTGGATTAGGCAGAAGTCATTGACATCAAATTTTCTCTTTTTCCCCAGGACCAGCCCATCAAGTCTTTTTTGGGCAACTGGTCTCCATTCAGAACCTGAGAATGTCTAAAAAGTCACTAAATCTCCTGTTAGCATATTCCAGTTATATTACCCAGGTTTCTTTGCAAAGAAATATGCAAAAGCAGGATTGAAGTGTCACAATTCGGTTCTGGTAGATGTTGTTATTTTGGTTATGTTGGCTTTCCTGCCTTAGGGTTTATTTCTGTTTCTTGTTTTGTATTGTGTTGGATTCATGTTTAGCCTGTTTACTGTTTGTTATCTGGTTTCCTTTATTAGTTTTTATTATAGCTTGTGTTCTGTTCAGTCTTAGCTTTGTTTTCTATCTTGGGTTTGCTCTTTATGGTTATTTTGGCTCTGTAGTTGTCCATCTTAGTTTCTGGCCCATCAGCCTCTCAGTCACTACTCTGTCACTTCCCTTCCCCTGATTAGCTCCACCCATTCCAGTAATTAGTTTCACTCCATTCACCTGATCACTCCCTTACTTATACCTGCCTCTGCCCCCTGCAATCTGCCACATCATTGTTTGTTTCTGCCATGTCCATGGGTGAGTTTTGCCAGCATTCCCTGTACTGTGTTTTTCCCTTATCAAATTGCCTGCTTTTTTGCCTTGGACTGTTTTTTACCACAAGCTTTGTTTTTGTCCTGCCCTTCATTTTTGCCTGCATGTCTTGGTTTCTGCTCACATCTGTTTTTGGAAAAATAAACCTTCTTTAACCTAACCTCTGCTTGTCTGGTTGAATACTGGGTCCCTCTGTCTCTGGTTCCTGACAGGTCACCACCTTTCTCCGCTGGAAGATCTCAATTTTCCATGTGTAAGTTAGTTAAAACCTATCTTAATTTACTCGTATCTGTTTATATTTGCCCGTCCATTATTTGTTATGGGAATGACCCCCTGTTATAAGAATTATTATTCTGAAGTCACTATGGCCTCACACCACTCGGACAGAGGAGGCCTGGAGACCTGATGTCTGTGTATAAGATCCACTGTTTTCTGATTGCAAGGCCAAATGCTGCAGCTGCTGAGGGATCCTGATTGTTTACGATAGACTGTCTTTGTTATGTCTCAAACCAAGGCCACGGTGCAGTATTAAGGGAAGCCCGGAAAGTGAGACAGACAGAGACAGGGCAGACAGAGACCGCAGCGGAACCGTGGGGTGCGATTACTTTCCATCTATGTGAATCTCTGCTCTGTTTCTCAATAAAAGTGCTGGAACGTCATACCACCGTCTCGTCATTTAGTAAAGATGGGAACTCAGTTACTATTGTTTAGAATTCCACCCAAAACTCCCATAACAATTTGGCGTCACGAACAGGATCTCCGACCGACGAGCCGGGGAGTCCGGGGACAGGAGCTGCTTTGGCCGGCCCGGAGAGGTTATCCGGCCTCTGGTACCCCGAATGGATTTTCAAGGGACGTGGAGGAGCTCCTGGTCTCGGAGCGTCTGTGGGCGTCGGCGCGAAGATCCGAACCTTTCTTTCATGAGACGGTAAGGGGATTATTTTCCAGCTCTTTTAAAAACAAACACAATTGGTCAAAAATGCTTGCAAGCTTTTAAATTTTAAACCCCATTTTAAAGTATACCTCAAGAAATTCTAAAATTTAAAACTGTAAAACTAAATGGTAGTAAAAGTAAAAGCCGGTAGAAATAATGAATTATAGTTAATCCTTAAGGCAAATAAAACAGGGTTCGCAATACCGAACGGTGACTAAGGTTTAAACATTAAACTAAAATTCAAAATTTAATTAAAATACATTTTCAGCTGAAATGCGGACTCTCATGCTGGGAGAAGGATGGGCAGAATGATTTTCACCTGGAGAACGGGTGACCGGCTGAGCAGTTTGCAGCTGGTCCATTAAAGTCCTCTTGTCTTGGTTTTGTGCAAGAGGCTGTCCACTTCTGTTGTGGATGAAAGCGGCAGGGATGCTTAAGTCCTTGACTGTTGCGAAGACGTTCGCAGCTTTGATAAGTGGGGACCCCGACCATTATACCAAAAAGCCGACCATCAGATGTGAGGCCTTTCATTTTAGTTGGTCGATCGTGCTAAGGACGAGTAGAAAATAATAATAAAAACACAAAAAAAGGATAAAATAAATAAAAACAAACAAAAAAAAGTCTGGATGCAGAAGAGTCCGTGTAATGGGTAAAAGGCAGAGTTTCTCAGGGTCAAGCCTAGCCCCAGGGTGGGAGGTTCGATTTCATGCTGAAAAAAGTAGGGGCCCAGAAGCATGACATGCATAAATGATTTGAAATGATTTGATTAAACATGCAGATTTCTCACATAGGGGTTATTATTATTACTATTATTTTATTTTATTGCAGTACTGCTACTAAATAATAAAAATAAAATTAAGAGAAAAAAGAAAAGCGAAAATTGAATAAAATGAATAAAAACAAGGAAACGGAAACAAAACTAAAAAGGCGTTGCACCGGGGAAGCGTTTACGTGGGGACTGATTAGGCACTTCCGTTGTGGATAAAATTGGTCTAAACTGCTAATAGCGACGTATAACTTTCAAAAATGGGTAAGTGTCCAAGTGTCTGCGAGACACAGAGTTGTATCCTTGCGGGACTGAAGCGTAAAACCGCGTGTGGACGAAACATTCGGGGGTGTCGTAACCAGTGCACGCTCTCCCCCTTTCAAACTAAGTGGGAATTTAACGCGTTGAAAACATCTTTCGGCGTTGCCATAGACATTTCAAAAATATGAAAAACACAGAACTATTTAAAATAGTGAAAAAAGCAGGCCTGCACGTGTTTATTTGTCTGATTGTCATCGTTTCTATGTATCTGTATGTATGTAACTGTACGTTCCTCTGTGTGAATTAATTCGGGGTTAAAATTATTGTTCATGGTTTCAAAATTATCATTTGTTTTGGGAGAACTGCAGCTCCGTAATTCAAATGACATTTTAAGCATGGACTATGTTAACAAAAAGGTAAAGTAAAAGAGAGATTTAAATAACAAAGTTAGTTTTTTAACATTAAATATCAGGACCAAATTAAATTGATACACGGAGAGATTAACATGGCTTGAACGGAAATATTTCAGCTTTGTTAGAAATTGGAACTGGTAATAAGCTTTACATAAGCTTGTTAAGTTTACTGTTTTACAAATTTAGGCTGAGATCCTATCACTTGTTTTTTAGCCCTAAAGTAATTTAAAATTACTGAGATCTCATTTCTTATAATAATAATGATTCATCACAAACCAGTCCAGTTGAAAGAGGTTTAGATATACAAGATTTTTTATTTAAATAGATGAGGGAAAACTGTGCTTTGAACAAACTGTATGGAACTAAATATGGTTGTTTTTCTAAGGGTTTTCTATTCATTTATTTTATTTATTTTTTACTTCGAATTTGAATGCAACTAATGAGAACTTTTGAAAAGCGTCAAAATATCAGAAGGCCACGTTACACGCGTCATCAGTTACAAAATCATCTGATGTTATTAGTTATGCTGAACTGAGGTGAACCTCAGAGAGACAGTATAACCTGAGAAGGACAATAGATATGATAAACAAATCTGACCATGATTTAAACATCTGAATGTTTATGGCGAGGCTAGGTCTGTGTGTTCTGGCCTGGTGCACAAAAACTATGTCAGAGGGGAAAAAATAAAATAAAGCCAGCTTCTGAAGGGTTAAATTCTAATTCTAATCTTGGGTTGTTTTGGGTAGCCTTCTCAATGTGCTTACGGGGAAAACTCTTATCATTTACAGAGAAACACTAGAAGTTCAAAAAACTAAAAGGGAAAAAATCATTGTTTTAAAGTTTCACACTAGACCAATTTAGATTGAAAAGGTATATATAAATAAAAGTATTATTAACAGCAAATACACATGGTAAAAGGACCAGAAGGATATCAAAAAGGTTTGTAATAAGTCAAAAACCTATGTCATATTGGAAAAGACATAATTGTGCTCCTTGGAAAACAATTTTGTTTTAGTTTTTTTTGGTTTATTTCTTTCGTTTTTTTTGTTTTATTTCTTTTGGAGGTGTTTTGAACAGAGTTTCAAAGGAAAGGTGAGGAATAGAAACCTTCCCAGGATCAGGAAAAAAAGGAAAAAACATCACGTTAAAGGGACGCTAAGGGGACCAGGGTTTTAACTGCATGCTATTAACACTCTGTTTTTCTCTGAGTTATTGCTTTCAGATTAAAGGAGACGCCACCTTTCTGCCAACAGAAGACTCTGAAAAGACAGTGCTAGCAGTGCGGTAAGGAGTTATAATCAGATTTGGACACTAAATTATACTTAGTTTTAACCAAGTTATGCCAGATCTTCCAGCAGGAAAGGTGGTGTCTTAAAGATGTTTGTTGCTTTCTGCTTGTAACAGTTCTATCTTTCTGCTTTTTTTTCTTTGCAAAGAAACCTGGTCAATATGATAGGAATGTGCTAACATGGAGATTTAGTCATTTTAGACATTCTCAGATGCGAGACAATGCAGAAACAGTGCCGCAGTGCCATGGGGGGCTGATCCTTGGGACAAGGACTAAAGGTGATGTCATTGACTTCAGCCTGATCCAGTTTTGAGTTTTATTTTGTCAGAGACAAAGTTTGATTTATTTTTTTTCTATCCTTTTGTTTCTTTTATGTTTGTCATGTTAGAGGGAACACTGTAGTTAAAATGTTTGTGACTGTTTTGCTGTAATTTCTTTTCAACCTATGGAGCGTTTTCTTTGGCAAAAAATGCTGGCAGAATTCATTCTGTTTGCAGGCGTGAGGACTGGAGGATGGACTCTTGAGAAGGAGAATGTTGGGCTGCTGAATTTAGACATTGAACTGAAAAAGGACATTGAAGGACTATGAGGCATCGGACAACCTTCGACAACAAACACAGATGAGTTCTGCAGACACGACTTCATGCATTTCACTTCAGATTTTGTTGTACACAATTAAAACAAAACACACATTACGAAACACATTAGGATTATGTAAAGGTGAAAACTTTTAAAGAAGTAACTTGATGGGAATCATAGAGCAACCTAAAAAAGTGGGTATTATATCAACAGTTAAATAAATTAATTAATTAATTCGTTTTCACTATATACGTAGAGTAATCTGAACTTTTAAATAGCATTTCATTTAATGAACATCTTAGAGTAAGCTGATTTCTGCCAATCCGGCAGGCATCAATAAAACGCAAAAAAAAAAGGGTTACTGGCTAAAATGGGTAATGTTGCAATAAAATTAGCATAATGACACATCCTACTAACTAACATGGGTAAATTTAGGATTAAAGCATCAGTGTAAAATGGTTACAATATTTATGGAGATTTAATATCTTTCAACTAGAACACAAATATCTTAATAGTCTTATTAACCAGTTAAACATCCATACAGAAAATATTAGTAAGTAAATATTAGTAAGATTAATTTAATTAGATTAAATTATGGGGACATTTTGGATCTGGTCAGGATTGCTGGGGGCTGTGATGATAAAAGGGTAACAGCTTGAAGGTGATATCAATGAATGAAGGTTTTCTCTGAGGAACATCAAAGAAGCAAATACATCCCACATTGGAACTCCTGTTGTGTAAAGAACATCTTGAACGGGACATAAGGTGAGATCCTTACCATGAGTGACGTTCCACACAGGGGGGTGTGGAGACCCCTGGGGCATGGCACCCAGGGACGAGCTGATGTGGACTTGACACAGCTGGTGGAACCAGAGGGACAATGAGGTGGTCCCACAGGTCACCTGACACCTGACACTGACTGTAAAGGGTTCGGGGTTTTCAGGGTTGCTGAAAACAGAAAGCTTCAGAGAACCTTAACCCTTCCTGACCAGGCACTCAGAATACATAGATCATAGATCAGATTGCAGAGGCCTAGACAAATAGGAACGCAGAGACGGGTTCATCCAAGAACTTCTTAATCAAAGTCCTTAATCCTCAGTTTAAGAAGATAAATAGATAAATAATCACAATGTACACAATGTAAGGTTTACTTTATTTTAGGATTAATTTGGGAACTAATTCTGATTTGCTTAAGTAGCTTTGGTTGTTCAACAATGTTAGAACGTTTTCAAAAAACTCCTGTTCTCTCCTGCTCTCGGCTTTGTTTTGTTTTGTAGAACCTTGGCATCCTTGAACAGTAACAGCATGGTGTAAATATTTTGTCTTTTCTGTCCAGAACAGCACCTCACTTTCTTCAAAAAAAAGAGAGAAAGAGGGAAAAGGCTTTCACATGGAAAGGCTTTCTTTTTCTCAGTTGGGATTTTAAAATAAAACGGGAAATGACATGAAACGAATATGTTGATGAAATTATGTTGCAGAGAACTTCAACTGTCAGACAACAACAGTTAAGACACACATTGAAAGCATTCTGTTAAGAATTATTATGAATTTACTGCAGATACATTTGAACTTAAAGATTACTATTTTAATTAATAATTAAATTGCAGAATTCTGAGAGCTAAATAATTGTGGACAGAAATATCTTGAATGTGAAAGTGCTTGGAGGATGTTTAATAAATGACACATGAATGGGGGTTTTGATAAGAACACTAATTACACCTTGTTTCTGTTCTCCAGTGGAAACAAGGACTCGTGTCTGCAGACCATCTTCACAAAGTGTTTTATTAGAGAGAAATGCAAAATAAAATGCTCAGTGCCCATCCAGAACTGAACACTTATTACCATCCAGCTCAATCGTCCAGCCTGCGAGGGGGAACCAAGAAGAGGACTGGGGATGAAGAAGCCAGAGAACTCTGATTCCTTATTCTTCAACGGGAGGAGTTGCCTGAAGAGACCCTAAGCGCGATTAGATTAATTTCTGCCTTGTGCCATGTAAGGCCTGAAGGCTTCCTTAACTTTGCGTTCTTGACGTTTTGGACTCTTCTCATATTGTGTTGCTGTTTGTTTAACTGCTCTGTTCCACTGACTCACATGTTTGATTTTCTGTGTTATGAGATCTACACTTTAATGTAACATCATGTTGATCAATATGGTTTTATGGTAAAAAATGGAAACTGTTTGCTTCAGACACACAAGGATCTATGGTTTATGCACCTTTTGATTTGATATAGGAAGAACCAGGATCGGATTGGCTCTAAAGATCCTTTAATATTAGCTGGTAATGTTAACACTTAGATTCAATACAGGGTTTTCCGGCTCAGATTGGCTGAGAGCAGATCTCCCTGGGAGGGGGGCTTTCCAGTTTTTACTACCCCCTAGGGGTAGCTTTTTCTGTGGTTCCCCTGCCCGCACTGGACCTCTCCTGCCTTTGCTCCTGGTGTTGTAAGTTTGGAGTGGTGGATTATTGTCCATCGTAGGGGTGAGTGGAGAAAGGAGTAGGAGGGTATTCAGGGTGGGTCAGAGTAGACGGATTCGACCTTGGTTACTGAACAGGTTTAGCTTACCATAGTCTAATGTAATTTTAAAATAATGTGCGCATAGGTACCTAAAACAGGCCTTACTTAAGTAGACGAACCCTAAATTGTAGACAAAAGCTAAATCTTTGATCTTGTGTGTTAAACCTCTTTGAAGCATTCATGTTGATCTGTACTAAAAGTTCCAGCACTACCCAGTTCCAACACGGGAACCCTTTGGGTCCCACTTTACGAGTTTACAGAAATGGTTCCTCTGTGCTTTGTTCACATTTTCAAGTGATGGGTCATCTTGTTTTGTCTTGATGCTGACGACGCCATCATCAAAAAAAAAAAAAAAGAGAGGAATGTTATAAGAATTATTATTCTGAAGTCACTATGGCCTCACACCACTCGGACAGAGGAGGCCTGGAGACCTGATGTCTGTGTATAAGATCCACTGTTTACTGATTGCAAGGCCAAATGCTGCAGCTGCTGAGGGATCCTGATTGTTTACGATAGACTGTCTTTGTTATGTCTCAAACCAAGGCCACGGTGCAGTATTAGGGGAAGCCCGAAAAGCGAGGCAGGCAGAGACAGGGCAGACAGAGACCGCAGCGGAACCGTGGGGTGCGATTACTTTCCATCTATGTGAATCTCTGCTCTGTTTCTCAATAAAAGTGCTGGAACGTCATACCACTGTCTCGTCATTTAGTAAAGATGGGAACTCAGTTACTATTGTTTAGAATTCCACCCAAAACTCCCATAACACCCCCAAAGGTTCTCTTTTCAGAGTCTTCTGTTGGAAGAAAGGTGGCATGTCAGGATCTCAATTCAGCCTCTGGGATAGCAGCAGCTCAGAAAAAGGTATGTCAGTATTTAGGTAAGGCAGACAGTCAAACCCCGGTCGTCTTAGTGTAATTTTTAAAGTGATGTTTCCAAGTTATGACTGATCCTGGGAAGGTGTAACAAACAATTGTTTTTCCCCTTTTCTTTTTTGTAAATTTGTTTTAAAACATCCCCTTTAAATTATCTGCATAACTACTGGAGATGCCAAAAAAAACAACAACAAAGAAATAACCCAAAATAAAAATAAAGTTTCCTATGGAGCACAAATTTGCCTCATTTTATACAAAGGAATATTAACTTATTTCTGACTGTTTTCTTTCTTGTTGTTTTGACCAAGTGAATTCACTGCTAGTATTGCCTTTAAATATAAACAACTTCCCTTTGATCAGTGGTCTATTTTAGACATTAATCTATCCTTGGTAAATGGATACGTACCACAGGCTTTTAAAGTAGCTGTTATTAAACCTTTACTTAAGAAACCTTCTCTTGATCAAGATGAGTTAGTAAATTACAGACCTATATCTAATCTTCTTTTTGTCATGGTTGAGTTTTGGTTTGGCTTTGTTTTTCTGTTATTTTCATTTTTTCATCTCTTTTGGGTTAGGTTTGACTTTATTTATTGTTAGTTTTCAGTCATCAGTTATTTTCTGTCAATTTTCACTTCACCTCCTCAGCAGTCAGTCACACCTGATAATCATTTACCAGTCAATTAGCCAGACCCTTGTTCCACCTGTGAAGTGCTCTATTTAAACCTCCCTCTGCCTTCAGTTCAGCACTGGGCCGTCATCATTCCACACCTCTCCATGCCAGTCCCCGTTTTTGCCTTGGAAGATTTGTTTTTCTTGTTTAAGAGAACTGCTAACTGGACTAGCCATCCTGGAAAGGCTCTGCTCTGTGCCCTGGTGTCTCCTAAGTTCTGCTAACCTGACTAGCCGCCCTGGAGAAGCTCAGCTCTGAGCCCTGGTGTCTCTCAAGTTCTGCTAACCTGACTAGCCGCCCTGGAGAAGCTCAGCTCTGTGTCCTGGTGTCTCTCAAGTTCTGCTAACCTGACTAGCCGCCCTGGAGAAGCTCAGCTCTGTGTCCTGGTGTCTGCAACGAACTGCTAACCTGCTGTGGCTACGGGGCTGCTAGCCGAGCAAAACTGAGCATTCCCGGCTGCCTGGAAAGTCGTGACTCTCTCTCACTCCGGGCCGTCAGCTCCTGCCATCACATTCATCCCTGACCTTCTGCAGTCCTGAACCTCCGGTCTTCATCACTCACCACCCAGGATACTTCCTTCAATAAAGACTCAAACTTTTAGTCCCGTGTGTGCGTCCTGAGTTCATCGGTAAACAAAACCCTGACACTTTTCTTATCTAAAATTCTTGAGAAAGTAGTTGCTAATCAACTCTGTGAACATTTACAAAGTAATTACCTACTTGAGGAGTTTCAGTCAGGCTTCAGAGCTCATCATAGAACTGAAACAGCTCTGGCGAAAGTCACCAATGATATTCTCATGGCTTCAGATAGTGGACTTGTGTCTATACTTGTCCTGTTAGATCTCAGTGCTGCATTTAACACAGTTGATCACAATATTCTCCTACAAACACTTGAGCATACTGTAGGGATTAAGGGGAAAGCATTAGGCTGGTTTACATCTTATCTGTCGGACAGATTCCAGTTTGTTCATGTAAATAATAAATCTTCAAACTCTAGGGTCACCTGTGGAGTACCACAGGGTTCATTCCTTGGACCAATTCTCTTTACTATATATATATATGCTTCCGATTGGCAAAATTATCAGACAGCATGGGATTAATTTCCACTGTTATGCTGATGACACTCAGCTATATTTATCCATAAATCCTGATGATTCCAATCAGTTACTTCAACTGCAGTCATTTCTTGATGACATCAAAAGCTGGATGACTTTAAATTTCCTGCATTTAAATTCTGACAAGACAGAAGTTGTAATCTTTGGACCAGAGTCCTCAAAAAATTAACTTCTTAATCAATCACTTAATCTGGATGGCATTAACTTGGCCTCTGGTAATAAAAGTGTTGTTTTTTTGTGTTTGTTTTTGACCAAGACATGTAATTTAAATTCCATATTAAACAGGTTTCCAGAGTTTCTTTTTTTCACCTCAGGAATACCGCCAAAATTAGAAACATTCTGTCCAGGGGTGATGCTGAAAAACTAGTCCAGGCATTTGTTACTTCAAGGCTGGACTATTGTAATTATTTACTATCAGGAAGTCCACAAAATGCAGTTCAAAGTCTTCAGCTGATCCAAAATGCTGCGGCAAGAAATCTGATGAAAATCAACAGGTATCATATTTCTCCAATTTTAGCTTCCCTTCATTGGCTTCCTGTTAAATCAAGAATAGAATTTAAAATTCTCCTTCTAACGTATAAAGCCCTTAATAATCAAGCTCCATCATATATCAGAGCTCTGGTTACCCTGTATGTTCCTAAGAGAGTACTTCGCTCTCAGACTGCAGGTCTGCTGATGGTTCCTAGAGTCTCTAAAAGTAGAATGGGAGGCAGATCCTTTAGCTATCAGGCTCCTCTCCTGTGGAACCAACTCCCAGTTTTGGTCCGTGAGGCAGACACCCTGTTTACTTTTAAGACTAATCTTAAAACTTTCCTTTTTGACAAAACTTATAGTAAGAGTGGCTCATGTTACTCTGAGCTACCTCTATAGTTATGCTGCTATAGGCTTAGGCTACTGGAGGACATCAGGGCCTATTTTTCTCACTCTACTGATTTCTACTGTTCTCCAGTTTTTCATTGCATTACATTGAAATGACTGTTGTCATTTCAGCTTTTAACTTTTTGCTCTCTCTTTTTTTTCTTCATAGTAGGTACACCTGGTCTGGCGTTCTGTTAACTGTGACATCATCCAGGGAAGACAGATCACCCGCTTTTACCATCTAATGTAGAACAGATTACTGGATCAATGTGTGCTTCTGTGCTTTTTTGTCTGTCTTGTTGTGTCTCTGCTCTGTCTTCTGTAACCCCCAGTCGGTCGAGGCAGATGACCGTTCATACTGAGCCCGGTTCTGCCGGAGGTTTTCCTTCCCGTTAATGGGTGGTTTTTCTTTCCACTGTCGCTTCACGCTTGCTCAGTATGAGGGATTGCTGCAAAGCCATCAACAATGCAGACGACTCTCCCTGTAGCTCTACGCTTCTCCAGGAGTGAATGCTGCTTGTCGGGACTTTGAAGCAATCAACTTGTTCCCTTATATAGGACATTTTTGATCAATCTGTATAATCTGACCCAATCTGTATAATATGATTGAACTTGACTTTGTAAAGTGCCTTGAGATGACATGTTTCATGATTTGGTGCTATATAAATAAAATTGAATTGAATTGAATTGAATTGAATTAAGATGCAAAAGGATGACATCACAGCACTTTGTTTTTTATTTTAATTTATATTTTGATAAATTGACATAAAAAAAACATTTCACCTTACCCCCTAAAAAGAAAAATGTGTTAAAAACAACAAAAAGCAGGAGATAAGGATGCAGAAAAAGATTCCTTAACAAACTTTCACATATTAAACTTTTACAACTTGACACTGAAATCTAGGAAACCTTTTATGTACTGCTTCTAAATATTCTCTGTCCAAATGTCACATTTAGATCCTCTGCTAAAGGAAAACAAATAACCAAAACCAAGAAGCATTTTATAATTATGTAAACATCAACAGAACCCCTTAACAGAACACATGGGTGAAATATGCAAACAATTATAAAGAAGGAAAGATTCCCAGTTCTCATAAAATTGTGAGTTTTATTTTGAACAGAGAATCATGACAGAAAAGCAACCTTCTATCAATACAATGGTATCAGGAGAAACTACTAAATTAAGTATTTAGTTTCGTACTCTGGTCACTTTGGCTCTACGCTTCTTCAGGATGAGTGAATGATGCTTGTCAAGACTTGATGCAATCTACTGGGTTTCCTTACATAGGACAATTTTTTTGACCGATTTGTATAATCTGACCCAATCTGTTTAATCTGATTGAATTTTAAAGAACCTCAATTTAAGGGGTAACATCAATTGATGCTTCACGTATTAGAGGTTTTTCTCCTTTCTCCACTTTAGCCATGTACTCTGCTTTTTGTTTCATTTTCATCAGTGACTCGACCCGTTGTTTCCAGCCCGGTTTGGCCTCCTGCTTCTCTCCTTCAATGAGCATGTCAATGTACTCTGGAGTGGAGAGAGGATTGGGCTTCAGCGCTATCTCCTTCAGTCTGTTCAGACACTTGGCCGACTTCGCCATCAAGTTGTTCACCTCATTCTCCATGATATCATATTCACCCTTTAGTTCCCTCATCAGTCCCTCAACAGTCATCTTCTGCCCTGTGGCTTTTTCATAGTTTTCTTTCAGCTCTTTCACTGTTCGTCTCTCCACAACATCTTCATATTCCCATTTGTACTTTTGATTGAAATGGACATTCCAGTAACAGTTCCCTTTGCACTGATGGCAGTAACCATTGCCGTCCATTGCCCAACAACCTTTCTTATCAGCATCATTTGGTATTCCACAAGGATAGTGACAGGTGACCTGACACTGCTGACAGTTGGTGATGTATTCCCCAGAACCAGCAATATTGACTTGTTTAGGCCTTTTTATGGGGACATCAAACTCAAAGTTCTCATTTCTACTGATCTCTGCTTCATGCTCCTTAAGTTTTGCTCTCGTCTCCCTGATCTCCTCCAGTTTGGCTAAACCAAGTCTAACCTGAATCTGCAGATTCTCAACTGAAACCTCCAGCTGTTTTCTTTCTCTTAGGACCTCCTTGGTGAGAACCAAGCTTTTGGTTTCGATTTGATTCAGAGCAGCAAAAAACCTTTTCATGCTTTTTGTTCCCATGTTCCAAAACATCTTATCAAAGTTTTCTTCATCATCGTCTCCGCTCAGGTTGTCCGCTGCAGAAGATTTATTGTCCGCAAACAGAGCAGAGTTGTTAAATTTGAAGTGAACCGGCAGACCTTTTGCATCTTTAGGACAAGGAACGCCTGACTCTATGATCCCTGCCAGAACCGGTGGCTTCTGACCATCTGCAAACGTCACCAGGATCCTGATGTTCTCTGCTACATCTTTACCAAAGATGGATAGAATGGAGTCAAAGACATATTTCTGTCATGGTGTGAGACGGGCTAAAGCAGCCTGAGCTACAAAGCACACAGCATCTATTTCACTGACCCCGTCCTTGCTAGTGAAGAGGTTTTGGAGCTGCTGTGTGATCTCCCTGTCTCTGTCTATGCCTCTGGTGTCTCCAAAGCCTGGAGTATCAATAATGGTCAAAGAGAAGGGGACCTGAAATCCCTCCCTGTAATTGAGTTTGTACACAGTTACCTCTGAGGTTTGACTGTGAGCTTGAGATTTCATTAGATTTTCATCCACTAACTTGAACCGATAAGAGTCTTCCCATTTAACACCTAGAATGTAATTTATCATCCCATTGATCAGAGTTGACTTCCCTGCACCAGTGGCTCCGAGAACCATGATGGTGCGACTTTGTTGTTTGGGACCAGCTTTCCCATAACTGTAGAACTTGCAGCCATCTATTTTGATTTTCTCCTCTTTTAAAGGAATTGTGTAGAGATTCAGTGTTCCAATCTGTGGTTTCACCAGTGTGCTGTTAGATTTTACAGCATCAGAAAGCCTCTCTGACTTTTGGGGAAAAAAGCGATTCATGGCAGGTTGTCTTTTGAAAACAAACTTCTTGGCCAGGTGATACCAAAACAGGTTTGGCAGTTTAGACCTTGAGATTCTTTTTCCACAGACAAATCTGAAAGAAGACATCAGAAA
The DNA here is from genome assembly GCA_037039145.1 of Fundulus diaphanus. Taxonomy (NCBI): domain Eukaryota; kingdom Metazoa; phylum Chordata; class Actinopteri; order Cyprinodontiformes; family Fundulidae; genus Fundulus; species Fundulus diaphanus. The sequence goes on from CM073133.1 coordinate 6,568,596, forward strand.
ATATACAAAATTGAAAATTCTTACCAAGCAACGTGTTTGCAAAATATGCAAATACATGTTAATGAGTTACAATTATTTCCCATAACCTTTGCAAATATAAAAATTGGCCCTTCAGTTGAAATATCTTAACTTATCTCACATTGCTTTGTCAAGGAAGATGCTAATGATGCACAACAATAACTAGCGCTATAAACAAGCATTAAATAAAATGGTACTGTAATCCAAACGATTTTTATCAAATTGAACCCAGTTCGTCCCGACATGATAGCCCCTTTAGCTATCTCTTGTGGTCCCTGGGGGTCCACACAGAATCTAAAGCAGGACTGACCGTGCTGGCCTCATGCCAGGCTAAGACCTCATCAATAATGTCCTGATTGGGTATACACTAAGTATTTAGATTAGTGCTCTTGGAAGCATGCATTTAAATAATAATACATTTAATTTGAAAGCTCTATTTAGGTTAGTAACAGATAATGATTTGACAGAGGTTAAAAGTGGATATTACAGATGTCTGGGGGGAGGAAGTTGGGGGAGCAGACAGAACTGGATGTGCAGACCTGTCATTTGTTGATGTCCCCCTGGACAGGAGGAAGTAGCAATTGAATCCACAACCTTCCAGTTGCAAGACAACTACTCTACCCACTGAGACACACTCAACAGAATCCTAACTGAAGGAAATTATATGTGAGCCAATATTTTATTCCATATAAGCATATCAGGAAGAAGGGAGTGTAGACTGAAATTTGGTGGAAAAGTATAACTGGGTGTCATCTGCATAGAAAACCAATAATTTATTTTTGCTAATTAAAAATCAAATTTGTTATACTGTCCCTTTAATAATAAAATAAGTGGTAACTGGTGACCTGAGAAGTGCTCCATAGGTTCTATTCCCTGCGACAGACTGGCGATCTGTCCAGAGTGTACCCTGCCCCTCGCCCATTGAATGCACCCCTTGCAAGCCCATGAGTGATAAGCATGACAGAAGATGGATGGAGGTTCTATTCCACTAACCACTCCCTTCAGAGACTTTACTAATGTTTGACAAAATTACTTTGTTGGGCTTGTTGGGTTGTTTGGCCCTTGGCTTCCTATTAAAGCCACCTGCTGGACTGAAAGTGAAATGCAGTTTTCCGCACTACTTCCCCATTTGTCATTATGCCCATTTAAATAAATGGCCTGGGGCCTTTCTGAGCTATGGTAAACACAGGATTTAAATTTCCCAGGATTCCTTTTACCCAGGTGAAACAACTCCTGGGGCTTTAGAAGGGACACGTTTTTAATGCCTTCCTTTTCACATAGAATTCATTCAGATGTAGTCTAGATAATGTGGAACTGCAATGCTTTGGTCTGAATTCCTTGTTATTGTGGCCCCACAACCCCTCTTTTACCGCTGTTCTGAAGTGTGTGTGAGCAGCTTGTTTTGGTGTTGTCTCTTTAAATGCAGAAGAGGCACTTCACATCCTGTTTATGAAGAGTTTTGGGTCAAACTGATGGGGAGGTCCTAGCACCCACACCTCCAAATTGCACATATATTGCTGACCAGAAGAAGTTGTGACTCCATTTCAAATGTAAAACATAGTTGTGTCTCATTTAAAACAGATTTTCCTACAATCATTCAACACAACCACTATGTGAAAAAGATTTCAGTGCTTCAACTTGATCAGCACACAACGATAATTTAAAAACAATTTTTTTTTTCCTGCATCGTTTCTTCTAAGTGATGAAATTATGGCGATCTTTATTTTCTGCCGGCAAAAATTTAAGCACCCAAAAAAACCTGACATTTAGCATTCAGGACATTTTAGTGTAAGCAGTCTTTGGTAAGAAGAAAAATAACAGTTGCAAAAATGGAGACAAAGTATAACAACTGAGGATAACAACTGAGGATAATTCTATCTATCCTGGCTGCTGCAAATCTGTATAGAATAAATAAAAGAATAAATAATATATACATACACATACTCCTTTGATAATGCCTTATGTGTTATATTGTTCAGAAATATGGGGAAAAATTGGGTGTAAAACAAACATATTAGATTACAAAAAAGAGTTGGTCTGAACAACAAGTTTATCAATTGGCTTGTGATATCCCACTTTATTATTGAGCCTTCTAAGACTTTAAAATTTATACATGGTGTATTTGTAAAAAAATGTGTTTAATCTTTTTTCCTTGCAATGTTGTAAATTTGCCAAAATAGATTAGATCAAAATACGGCAAAATAAGTCAAATTACTTTTTGACAGGTCACACACACAATAAGAGTTTCACAACTGTCATTGAGATATTTCTAAAAAAAAAAAGTTTAAACTCACTCACTAATTACATTAAAAACATTATTCTTCTTTAAGTGTTTTTTTTCCCACTCACAATCATTTAAAATCTAAAAGTGTTTCTATAAAGTCTCTGGTTACTTACCTGCCAAGAGAACCAGGATGGATGTTGTCAAATGCTTTAACCAAACCAGCCGCTGGGAAAACCTGCAGATAAAGGAATCTATTGTTTATAGGAGAACTTGTAGCAGCATTTCCTTAGAGGAGCTATAAATAAAAACACAGATACAGACAGCATTTTATAACTTTATGAGCTTGCGAAGATTTATAAAACTCTTTTATAAAAATAAAAATATAAATGTGTCAAGGTTTGGTTGCGAGGACCTAGGCAGCAACAAGGCGGAGACAGGCTTATGGTGTAAAAGAAGACTGATCAAAAAAGAAGACTTACAGGGCGCATAAGTACAGGCTTCAACAAAGGCAATAACACAGGGGATAGAACACAGGATGACCTGACAAGGGGGAAACAAACTGAGGCAGTTTAAATACAGGCTGGGACTAAAGCAACACAAGTGAGACAAATTAACTAATTAAGTCCGCAGTTCGGGGATCCTGACAAAATTAATAAAAAATAAATAAATAAATAAAATGCACTTTATAATTTAGAAAGAGGATGAAAAAGTTTTTTTTTAAATGAGGAAGTCCCAGAGAAAACCCATATTTTTATTCCTGCTGTAAGTCTGCTGCATTCCTTTGCTTTAAGTCAGCCACATCCCAACTGACACAAAGCCATGTTTTTAGAAAGCTTTATTAGTTTAGTTAATCAAATCTGATAATGACAAGTCAGCGGTGGATGTATAGCTGTAACCTCTGCCTTCACACAGCCACAGTTGGAGAGGAGACCTGCACAGGGAGGAACTCTTCAGTGTACATTAAGTTTTATGGCTTTTTTAGAAAACAGAAAGTGTCCGAAGCATAAAATGTAAATATCTTGAGATAAATCAAAATCTGAATTATGTGCCTCAGATTAAATGTGAGACATAGCTGTTTGGTTTGACTCAGATGATGGTTAGCTATGCACCTTTCAGGGGTTGTCATTTCTTATCATTTTTCTAACCGAACAAATCAAGGTGGAGACAACAACAGCCTAAAGGTCACAGCTGTGAATTTTAATATCATAAGATAAGATAAGATAAGTTAGGCTTTATTGATCTCACATTGGAGAAATTCACTTGTCACATCGGCTCAATAGTCAATCAATAGTCAGAAGAAGTTGCCAAAAGTAGGAAAAGGTGCATCAGTTATATACAGTGTATCTTCATATATACAGTGGATCAAAAAGTAAATGAGAAAAAAATAAGAATAAAAATACAAAAGAAATTGTAGTAGGCAGATGATGTCATATGATGTCACATTCACGGTTATATATATATATATATATATATATATATATATATATATATATATATATATATTTCACTTGGGGATAGCAGCAGAAGTCACCTCTTTCAGGATTATTGCATTATACGAAAGGGTCTTATTCTACTGCCATGTAACGTTAGCAGTCATATACCTGGTTATAAGTTACTGTTGAGCTTTATTCAAAATTGAGATTACATAGTTAAAGTCTAATACCACAACACATTTTAAGGGTTTACTAGATACAGACTGCATGACAATGAGTGAAAAAAAGCAAGATAATGAGCCTCTGTTTTTACTTCTACGGAGAAATATAGTTATATAACTTTAAATGTTTTGGAGTTTGCAATTATCCAAAAGACAATAAGATTTCAGCATGATTTAAAACTTCTTTTAGATGTTCACAGAGATTGCCTCCATGAACAGAACAGGACAAAGATTGATGGCAGCTTCTCAGCTGCTTTGTTCTAACCAGAGAGAGAAAATGGGACACAGAGCTATGCACATTTTTTTTCACAACATTCCTGTTTTTGTTCTGTTTTTTTTTTTAAGACTATGGAGACAAACTGGAACAAACCTTTGCTGGCTTCTCTCTGCTCACTCCAGGGGTTTAGATTCTGCTGTTCTTCTGAATTAATTCACTGCAAATATCAACAGAGACAGGATTAGACAACATAAAACTTCAAACGACATGTCCGGCCCAGGGAAGAGACCTACCACTCAGGCTGCTGTGCATCAGAAGGCGAGGAAGGTTTGAACTTGCTGAATATCCTTTTATACACATTTCTGGACCCACCCATTCCATCTCAAAGCGAAACTGAAACCCTCCAAGTCCTGCTGAAACCCACTCCCACACCAGTTTATATCCATATCACATGCACTGTTACAAAGTTTCAGCATTTAAGTCAATTAGACAAAGTTGAAGGTTCCACCCTGATAAAATCAGTAAGGGTAATTTTAACTACTTTTATGGACTCTGGGTCATCTGTGTTCAGCCTTGAAGTTTCCTTCAATCAGTGAGGAATCATCCAGAGCAGTGTTTGTTTTTTTTTCCATTTTTCATTACTACATGATTTTATTTCACTGGGAGTCATTTTGTGATACTGTTGGAACCTTCATATCTGTACTAAGAACTAAAGACGCTCCACAGCAAGCAGAGCTGGAGAAAAATCACTTTTCACAAACTGAGCAGCCAGGAACAGTATGGATGGATTTGTCCACTCCTAAAGTTATCAGTATTTTCTACCAGCAAATGCTCTGCTCTGACTTTACTGCACACAAACCTGCATTTGAACCCTGCAGACAGACAACATCCAGTAGAAGGAGTCTGTGTTTAATCTGTTTTTATATTATCTGAGTCAACAGAAAGTTATCCATTGAAATGCCTTTGTGAAAGAAAACAGATTTGAAATTTCAGTCAAAAAAACTCAGTAAGGAGGAACATACCAGTTTTTTTTACAGTGGTCCAACAGTTTGTTTATGACCTACTTTTTATATAAGGCTACTTTCACTCAAAAGGAAACTTAATGGACAAAGGAGCCTTCTATTCTTGTTCAGAAGTGGTATTCTTCCTCTGAGTAAACCTGAAAGTGAAAGCAAAACCTTTTGTTCCAGCTTTAACGGTTTTAGTTTACATCAGCTGTTCTTATAATGAGGGCTCAGAAGTTCAGAGGTCAGAATGAAAAAAAATTTTCTGCCTAACACGACAGATGACAGAAATTTTGTTGAATCTGTACATTAATAGTTATTTCCTTGTATTCTTTATTTCCTAAGGCATTAAAAACACTAGGACCTTTAATTATTCATGCTGCCACCCTGATTTAATCAAAGGCCTTATAAGCACAATATTAGGAAAGTGTAGAGAACATGATGCTCACACGTCTTTCTACTTAATCTGGAAGAATAATCTTCTGTTCCATTCATAAATATTTAGATTTATTGCACAGCATTTTACTATGTGCATATCAGACAGAGAGTTTGTGTGAAACACTCATGCAGCTGCAGAGAGGTCTGCATTTTATCTGTCTTTTTACAGGAATATGAGTCTATTAGATGCTCAAGGAGTATTTACACGCTTAAAGCTTCTCAGGAAGTGTGTTGGTCAGTGCAATCAGCTAATTTCATAAGAAAAACAACATTATGTCTTGTTGTGTCTGCATGTTCTGTGTAATCTGTTTTGAGCCAGTGTCTCATCATAAGTGTGTCACAAGTTGGTTATTGAGCCCGAATTCAGCCACACAGAGTTTTGCCTATAACAGTTTTATTGAGGTTTGTGGAGTATGGATGAGGAGAACCAGAGTTCTGTACCAGACTGAATGAGGTGGAGATGACAGCTGGAGCCGGCAGACATGAGGGAACACAGGCAGGTAGGCGAGAGGCCAAGTCAGGCAGGTAGGCAGATATAGGTGAAGCTGGAGGACTGCAAGCAGACACAAGGAAGGGAAGAGCAGCTGGCTTGAGGCGGAGGAAGGCGGTGAGGAAGATGACGAGGGATGAAGGGCGCTGGGAGATGAAAGGCGTGTGCAGACGTGGGAAGGATGATGACGAACTAGCAGTGAAGGGCAGACTGATGAGTCCTTAAGTGGGTTGACTGACAGGTGAATTAAGTCCGGGTTCATTAGCGACGTCAGGTGGAGAAGATCTACGGGGAGTGGAATCAGGGCTGAATGGGAGATGGAAAGTGCTGGAATTGTCCAGGGTGAGACAGGTAAAAACTGAACCCTGACAAAATGTCATTATGGAAACACATAGTGACAATAAAGATGCTTGATTCAGGTAAAGTTTTAGGACATATTTGTGGATGCAAAACTTACTAACTGCATCAAATGGCTTGCTGCCTATTTTCTATCTGGTGCAGTCTGTAGAAAACATAACCATCATGAAACCAGAATCAGCCGGTCAATCCTTAAAGAAATCTGAACCTTGTTTTGTGTTTTTTGCCAGAAAAAGTCTAAAAGCTGCAGCTCAATATGAAAAATTATATGGTAATGATTTAAATAGAATAAAATCCACTTTTTCATATATTATTCAACTGACAGTTCTTTATTGCACAAAAAGCAAAAGCTTTACGACGTTCCAGTATGAATACCTGAATAAAAAGTTTAACTTCAATAACAGCTTTGTTTCTATAGCAAGGTGCATTTTTCAAACGCAGCAAATTGCAGCTTTTTTTAACCTCTGATTTTATGGGTGTGCTTCTGTTGAAAGTGAAATTGGGGGAATAACGTGACCATTGGTGTTCATCAGGATGTGGTATCAGCACTGGTGGCACACCTTGAGGTAAACCTGATAGTGAAACAAAGTTCTGCAACATGTCACAGATAACGGCTAACTTCAGCACATCTCAAAGAACAATGGATGCTTGTTTGCAGAATATTAGTGAAGCTCAACGTGGGATCATGTAGTCCAGATATAATAAAACAACCAAAGACATTTAATGAAAGTAACTCTAAAACTTGTGCCTTCATTATTGATTAAACTGTAATGATTGTTATTCTGTTAGTATTCATTTGCACTGTTAGTTTCTTAGTTAAGATGCTGACATAAAGAAATGTGCCACAGATGACCTGCTGGAAAATAAGTATGTGTGATGTTTATCTATGAGCAGGAGATCCAGACAGAAACAATGTTTACAAGACCAGAAACTTTTTCTCTGAGTAAAAGTCATACATTCTAATTAATAAACAATAGGGGATCTCTTTAGTTTGTGCATTTTGCTTTTATCCAGGCATCTGTAACACTGATGAATTAGATGAAAGTGGCCAGTGATAAGATGCTGTGCTGTTGTTCTTCCACTGGGCGGCTCGTTCTGTTGGTCACACTGTTTCTGGGAAATGGGTCATTTCTACTTCAGCTCTGCCTCCCAGCTCTGAATAAACATGAGGAGGAGGTTCTCCCTCACCAAGAATAAAAGTAAGAAAATGAAACTCCAGATCAGGGCTCAGACACACTTCAGCTGTAAGTATCCTCCTTTCTTCTCGTGGTTTGCTCCTCTTAAAAACAACAATGCTGAAGAGTTTCTGGATTCTTTTTTAGAAAGGATGAAGAGTTATTTGGAGTTTTTGTTTAAAAATGATGTTAAAATTAAAATAAATAGAACAAAATGTGGATATACTATGAATTTGACACTTGGCAAATATTTGTTTGATTCATTCAAGTTAACTCCAGTTTTGACGGTTATGTTTCTTCATTAAACATTAACTTTTGTTTTTTCTGAAGTCACACCTTTATTTTTAATATTTAATAGTAATACTTTTGCCATGATTTTATAATTACTTGAAATTTAAATATCACAGTTAATCATAGCATGTCCTTGTTTTGGGCAATGTTAAATTCCTCAGCTTTGCTATGAAAATATCTCTTATGTTTTATACAATTTAAAAGATTTAAAAGAATTTCTACCTCTTTTCTGATCTAGGAAGGAAGATGGACTCTGGAAAAGTGATAGAGGTGGCCGCTTTGGGCAGACCATTCAGCCTTGGGATGCTGTACGACTGCCGCCAGGACACGGTCATTCCTGGTAAGTGTAAGAGATTATGAGATTACACAGACTGTAATCTTCTGACTTTTTAAGAGATTTTAACCTGTAAAGTTAGCATATTTTCAGCGTTTATGTTCTGAAATACAGATGAAAGGGATCACAATCCCCCAGGACTGTTGATTATTCACCGTCTTGACAGAGCAGCGCCGGATTGAAGAAAAATCTGTGCATTTCGCAATAAATTACAACAAATAAATAGGCCTCAGCTGGCCTACGCTCATGTAGGGCTTCTGCCTGATTGATAGTGTTAGTAAAATTGTATTTTATGTAGATTTATGGAAAAATATCAAATTTAAACATGAAAACCTGAGCCTTTTTTTTTTACTTTCTAAAATTGTATTTTCTGTCCACTCTGAAAAAGAACAGTCCAAAATTAGCATTAGTAATAGTAATATCGTCTTTATAGTCACTAAAACATACATTACAATGAAATTTGCTTTCTGCATTTAACCCATCCCCTTGGGGGGATGTGGGCTGCCATGTGCGGCGCCCGGGGAACAATCTGGGGTTAAGGGTCTTGCTCAGGGACCCAGGGTGCCGGCACTGGGAATCAAACAGGGTACTTGCATCCTTCTCTGAGTGCAAGCGCACTACTCTAACCACTCCCACACCCCCCCATTAAGAGCTTCCACCCCGCCAGTCCCCTGAACCACCACTCATCCCCCCGGAAGCCAAACATTTCTTCCGGTAAGACCCCAAAACAACAAAACTTAAAGAAACAGTAAGTGTTGCCCCCATCTGGGCGGAGCTTGGGAGGCCTTGGGGCAGCCACTTGCGGTGCTCTTGGGGGTTTTCGCGGTGACGGAGGTGGGTTACTGACCTGTTAGTTGTGCCGCCTTCGGGGTGGGGGGGGCTTGTGGAGTATGCCACTTGGGATCTGGGCCGGTGTACGCCCGGGTGTCTGGCCCTGCACGGGGACTCTGGTGTGCTGGGGGGCCTCGGGCCTGTTGAGCTGGTAGGGGGGCATGGACATTAACATCTCATGGCAGATGCTCTCCCCTTTTTGGCTTGGCACTCTGCTTGTGAGGGGAGGGGAGGGAGGGGGAGTGAACCGCTCCCTCTCCTAAGAACATCTCAAGTCTCTGCTAAGTGCGGAGCCCATCACCCCCCGTCCTGCCCCCTCTGCTGGCTGGCGCCTTGGCCCGCTGGTGCATTGGCGGTCCTTGGTTTCGGGGCAGATCCCCGGGTGGGTGATGGCTCATTCCTGGCGGCTGCTTCACGGGGCCTGGCCCCCCGGGGCTCGGTCGGGGGTCCCGCGGGGGGTGGGTCGCCCCTGGGGCCTCGGGTCACCCCTGGGGCATCTGGTCCCTGGGGCCCATGGCCAGTTCCACTTCTGCGTAGCTGGCTGCCAGCGGAGCCCACGGGCTCACCCCAGCGGCTCTTGGGGGCTTCAACATTGCGGCAGCTGGGGGATTTCCTCTGGGTTGTCTCTCCTTTTCCCTTGGTGATGGGACAAATTTCCTGTGTTGGCCCCTATTGGGTGCCCTTGCTTTGGGGGTCCCTTTGGGCATCTGCGGTTTTGAGGCCCCCGTCGCCTGCCACAGAGCTCGGGGGAGGCGGGTCTTTGGCTCTTCACAACCACTATTGAGCATTTTTCTTCTGGATAAACTTTACATAAACACGTGCACTCTCACAAACACCTACAGGTGCTGGGTTCCAGGTACTTAGTGATTCCATTCTATACAGAAAGCCCATATTTTGTAACTTCAGATATCACATTATACATGTCAGATGAAATAATAATACATATAATTCAGCAATGGTATTAAGTTGTTACTTTATTGTATCTGTTATACTATATCTGTTGGTTGTGTTGTTCTTTTTACATCTCTCTTTGCAGGTGATGAAGCAGACTGAAGACGTTTTATCATTCTCTCCCTTTTATCTCCTCTTTCTTTCACCTTTTCTCTTTCTTTTTTCTCTTCTTCTTCCTTTCCTCTCCTACCTTCCCATTGTATTGTGTCCAAATAATTTTAAATACTCGCTGCATGAATTATAATAAAACTATTTGCATGCATAAATCAAGCGGAGCACTATGGCGAAAGCTGACTGCTCTACTTGTAAAAGTAAAATCTGTTGAGCTCTTTTTGGCATTAAGACAATTCTTATTGCCACATTGCTACACAGGACACTGAAGAAAAAAAAAGCAACAAAGTCTAATACGGATCATTACAAAACATTTGTCAAATAGGTCAGGGTGTGTGTGTGTGTGTGTGTGTGTGTGTGTGTGTGTGTGTGTGTGTGTGTGTACGTGTGTGTGTGTGTGTGTGTGTCACTTTACGGCATATATACTATAAAACCTCACCAGTTATTAATCATTTGGGGTAATCTTGCAGAAAACTATTTTATTGCTAGTTAATGCGTTAACTTATCTGACTTTGGTTGGTTGGTCAGATTTATCAACAGTGATAAAAACAATTTTACGCATCTTTCTTCATCTTCTCACAAGCCTTGCATTTCTTGGCCACCGAATAATCATTGAAAAAGGAAACTCTAATCCGGCCCGTTGGCTGGTTCGGCTCCGTAGCGAGGCGGCGAGCTGCCGCCATCACTCTTTGTTTATCAGCGAAGTTGTGAAGTTTCATGATGATGGGTCTGGCACGTTGGTTAGGGCCCGTCCTCAGTCCTAGGGAGAGGTGAGCGCGGTCAACCTTAATCTTCCCGGATTTTGTTGGTAGATTGAGATGGGAGGGGAGCCATGTCTCCATGAAAGTGACTAGATCTTTTCCCTCTGTGCCCTCTGGCAGTCCAACCAATTGAACATTACATCTGCGGCTGCGGTTCTTGAGATCTGTGTCTCGGCATCCCCGGCCCGCGTCGCCAGGGCCTGCATCTGTGATGCTTGTTCGCCTATAGCGGCGAGCAGTGTTGACTTTGGCGTCCAGTAACTTTTTGATGTTATCCGTTATCTTGCTCAAAGTCAAAAAGATATTTGGGTCGAAATTGCTCTCATGTTCCGCGACCTCAGCAGCTGCATCCATTTCGTTAGTATCTTCGGGTTCTACAGCAGTAGGCCCCGCAGCGTCGCTGGATTGATCCCCCGAAGCAGTATTTCTCGTAGATTTGATGCGAGGCATTTTCAAAAAGTAGTCAGCCAGGCTCGTTAAAGAGCTACTCCCGCGCACATTTATAGCGTTTTACCAGATGAACACGAGTTTTAGACGAATATTTCAGCTAACTCCACGGGTGCTCAGCAGGCAAGGTGCTCACACTACAACGCCATCTTGCCCATTTCTAATTTTGGCAATATTACAGAAGTGAAAAAAGAAAACTCTGGAAACCTGTTTAATATGGGATTTAAATGACATGTTTTGGTAAAAAAATAACACCAAGATTTTTTACTTTATTACCAGAGGCCAATTTAATGCCATCCAGATCAAGTGATTGATTAAGAAGTTTCTTTTTTGAGAACTCTGGTCCAAATATTGCAACTTCTGTCTTGTCAATATTTAAAAGCAGGAAATTGAAAGTCATCCAGGTTTAGTAAAACTAAAGTAGTATTTATAAATCTGGTGATAAAACAGAACTTGCGAATTATCGGCCCTTCATCATTCTGCCCATTATCTCCAAGATTGCTGAAAAATAAGTGATCAAATCACTTACAATCTTTATAGTGGTCAAGGCTTACATCCCATGCAATTTGGATTTAGGTGCCTTCATTCAACTAAAATAGATTCTTGTTTTTGTTGATAAGGACAAGTCCTACCTGGGCAAAAATAGCTCCTGTCCAGACTGTCTACTTTTAATTTTAGTGATCATGCCTGTGTTCAAGTAGGACAAAAGAAGTTGCTTCGTTTTTATTTTAGAGTAAAGGTACCTTAGGGACCAATTTTGGGCCCCCTTCTCTTCTTGCTTTATATTAATGATTCACCAAGTGTGTATAAGGATGTAGATAAAATTATGCTATAACATAGGCCGGTGAACCAATCATTTAAAAAAATAAAGTGTAGAGGAGGCAGCCATTCGACTTTCTTCTGTCATGTTTGGGGTTTGGTTGGTGGTTGGACCCAAACGCAGAGAGACCAAGGCAGGAACAAATGAACAAAATCCAAAAACTTACAGAAAGACTAGAGACCAAGGAAAAACTAACACATAAACCTGGGGTGGAACGCGAGGAAGCAATTAGGCAAGGTGACAGGCAGCAGCAGTGGGCACAGGAGTAGCAACAGGATGCATTGCAGTTGAAACAGTAGAAACCAGCAGGAAGTGGAGGAATGGGAGCAGCTTAAATACAGGGGTAGATTGCTTAATTGGACACAGGTGTGGAGAAGGAGCTGAGACGGAAACTGAGGAGAGAGTTGGCAACAGGAGGTGAGAGAAAAGAACGACAAAAGCAGGCAGAATGTAACTAAATATATAGAAAAACCAAGAACAGTGTAACCCATACCATTTTTAGGGATAAATAATCTGAAAAAATGGTAAATTGATCCATATCTGTCTTAATATTAAAGGGGCATAGCCACGTTATTTGACTTTAAAAACGTGGCTAGGAAATTATTTTTGATCAATCTGTATAACCTGATTGAATTTGACTTTGGAAAGTGCCTTGAGATGACATGTTTTATGAATTGGCGCTACATAAATAAAATTTAATTGGATTTATGATGTCAAGATGTGAGGGGCTGCACAGTGTTGCAGTGGGTAGCGCTGTTGCTATGCAACAAGAAGTTTCTGGGTTCAAGTCCAACCCTGGGTGCTTTTGCAAGGAGATAGGCACCAGCACCCCTCACAACCCCATGAGTCAGAAAATGGATGGATGGATGGATGGATGGGTGTCAAGAAAGGGTGTCCTGATGTTCCTTTCTGATGCTAGAGATCAGAGATTGTTGGCAAGAAACAGGATAAAAACACAAAAAGTACAAGAAAGCAAAGCACAAAGCTCCTATCTGCAGCATTGTCTTGTATCAGCAGAAAGGAAAGTGAGATGTAATGCTGTTAAGTCCCCTTCCTTCATATTCGTAATTTAGATAACTGTGGCTCTTTTTTGTTTTGTAACTACAAAGCTGCACATAATGAAATGCTAATTTTGGAATCTCTGAAGGTGAAATCTATGACTTTTCATTAAGGGCAGCTGCCAGTATTCTGACTACCCGAATTACCTCTGAAATTCCCAAAATCTAAATGTCTTCTGTCTTTTTCTACAGGATTAACACTGTGGGACTGTGATGACTTGGAAAAAGACAAAAGAGAAAACCCAAAACCAAACAGTGACTTTGAGCTAGTTGCTTCTGAATCAATTGACGACAAATCTTCAGCCCTGGATGTTGAAGCATCTTTAAAAGCAAGTTTCTTAGGTGGACTGGTTAAAGTTGAAGGATCGGCCAAATACCTCAATGATCAGATGACATCCAAAAATATAGCTAGAGTCACACTGAAATACAAAACCACCACAAAGTTCCAAGAACTGTCAATGAATCATCTGGGAAGAGGAAACGTGAAGCATCCATATGTTTTTGAGAATAAAATAGCAACGCATGTGGTGACCGGCATTCTTTATGGAGCTCAAGCATTTTTTGTCTTTGAGCAAGAAAGATCTGAGAAAGAAAGTCATCAAGACATTCGGGGCAACTTGAAAGTGTTGATTGAGAAGATTCCATGCCTATCCATTGAAGGTGCAGGTTCCTTAAAACTGGAAGATAAGGACACTGAAAAAATTAAGAAATTCTCTTGCAAATTCCACGGAGACTTCCTGCTTGAGAAGACTCCAACAACCTTTCAGGATGCAGTAGAAGTCTACCAAAGCCTGCCCAGGCTGCTGGGAACCAGCGGAGAGAATGCTGTACCAATCAAGGTCTGGTTGCTGCCTCTGACAAACCTAGATTCAGCTGCAGCCAAACTTGTTCGTGAAATAAGCATAGGATTAGTTCAAGAAGTGCAAAGTGTCCTGGAGGAGCTAAGTGAGCTGGACATTAGGTGCAATGACGCAATGAGAAACATCACAACTCAGCAGTTTCCGCAGATTGGTAAAAAAGTTAAAAGTTTTAAAAACATGTGCTCAGAGTTCAGGCTTGGATTTCAACAAACATTAGCAAAGAAACTTCCATCAATCCGAGGAGGTGGAGAAGAAGAGTCTGAGCTTGCAGATATCTTGAAGAAGAGGCATTCCTCACCTTTCAACAGCAAAAACCTAAACGAATGGATGGACTGCAAAGAGAGGGAAATATATGTCCTGAAATCTTTCACCAGGATGATGAAAAACACCAAAATCGTTCCGTCTCAAAACAGCCTTCATGAGGATATTCTCAGTGCAGAACATGCCTTGTGTTTTGTCTTCACCTCACTGGAACGTGATGAGCCATTCCTCTCTGCTTTGTCCAACTACCTCAAAGAAGGAACCAAGACTGATGATGCACACATTTATGATGTTGAGAAGGAACAGTGGTACCTGTCAAACACCCTGGTAGATGAGATGAGAACAAAGGTGAAACTCTTCAGTGATTTTGCAGAGGCCAACAATGACAACAAGAGCACAACATTCCTGACAGTGGGGTTAACGGATGAAAATCATGAAGGTTCAACCATCTACCTCTATAAAGATGGATTTTCTGTCAGTAAGAACTTTGAGCTTCCATCTAAGCCTAAACGTGTGACAGCAGCAGACATAAACCACACCAGTGTGATCCTGAACATTTCCCCTCCATCATTTGGAGCAGAGAACGTCACCTCCTTCTCCGTTGAGTACTGTGTCTGTGGAGAAGATGAGTGGAAGCAAACGATAGAACCAAAGTCTGCTGAAATCACGGTGATCCACCTGAAGCCAAACACTGAGTATCTGTTCAGGTGCAGAGCAGTGGCTTCAGCAGGTGTTGGACCAGCCAATGAAATCAATGATCCCATTAAAACGTTACCCTGCAGTCCTCCTGGAGAGTGTCAAGTTGAACCAAACTCATCTGAGATTTCCCTTAACTGGGAGAAACCTGCTGAGCTCGGACCAGATGTTCAAATCCTGAGCTACATTGTTGAATACGCAAGCACAGCCAACAGTTCAGAGGTAGAAGGTCTCCTTTGGAACCAAACAAGGTCAAGAGGTGAAAAGGCCATAATTTCAGGTCTTCACTCAGAGACACGGTATGCGGTCAGGGTCAGATGTGACTGTGGTGGAGCCGGCAGAAGCAAGGAAAGCAAGATTGTTACAGTTTGGACAACAAAGCGGGAATTTGGACGGCTTGCTGAATATATGAAAGTCATTAGCAAGAAAACAAACTCAAGTTTTCCATCAGTTTATGAATTACAATTGAGGGAGGATGAAATGGACATAGATGGCTGCAGAAGGTTTACATTTGGTAAAGAAAGTCTAAGACCCAACCGTACCATCATGCTGCTTGGAGCAACTGGATCAGGGAAGTCCACTCTTATCAATGCAATGATCAACTACATGGTTGGTGTAGAGTGGAACGACAGTTTCAGATTTAAATTAATCAATGAAGATTCATCAAGATCCCAAGCTCACAGTCAGACCTCAGAAGTCACCGTGTATGAAATCTACCACCAGGATGGGTTTAAAATCCCTTACTCCCTGACAGTTATAGATACTCCAGGCTTTGGAGATACCAGGGGAGTTACGAGAGATCAGGAGATCACAGAGCAAATCCGAAGGATCTTTACCTCTGCTGACGGCGTCACAGAGATTGATGCTGTGTGCTTTGTCACTCAGGCCTCTCTGGCACGTCTGACAGCAACACAGAAATACGTGTTTGACTCGGTTCTTTCCATCTTTGGTAAAGACGTGGCAGAGAACATTATCATGCTGGTCACTTTTGCAGATGGAAAGCAGCCACCAGTTCTTGAAGCAATAAACGTCTCTGGGGTCCCATGTCCCAAAAATGACTTAGGATTTCCAGTTCATTTCAAGTTTAACAACTCTGCCCTTTTTGCACATGATAAATGCCAAGAGAACAGTAGTTGTGTTGAGGAATATGCCGAAGATGAAGATGAAAGCTTTGATGAAATGTTTTGGAAGATGGGGTTCAAAAGCATGGAGAAGTTCTTCACTGCTTTGGGAAAGATGACATCTAAAAGCCTGGTGATGACCAAGGAGGTTTTAAAAGAACGAAAGCAACTTGAGACGGCCATTGAAGGTTTGCAACCACAAGTCAGAGCTGGATTAGCAAAACTTGAAGAAATTAAGACAACCAAAGAAAAGATCAAGGAGCATGAAGCTATCATAACCTCAAACGAGAACTTTGAGATCGAAGTGGATGTTATCAAGCCAGTCCAGAAACAGCTCAATGAGAAGGGAGTGTACATTACCAACTGCCAGAAGTGTTCGATAACATGCCACTACCCATGTGCGATAGCAGCGGACAATGACAAAAACGGCTGTGCATCAATGGATAACAACGGGATGTGCACCGTTTGTCCTGGAAAATGCATTTGGAGCGTGCATTTCAATCAAAGATACAAGTGGGAGTACGTTCAGGTGAGGGAGAAGAAGACGGTTCAAGAACTGAAAAGCAAGTACGAAAAAGCCGCCAAAGAAAAGCTGACCACCGAGCAACTGATTGAGAGGCAAGAGGAGGAGATTGCTCACCTGCAAGACATGATGCTTTCCCTCGTGGATCAGTCAGCCAACTGCATCACTCGTCTTCAAGAGATCGCTCTAAGGCCAAACCCTCTGGCTGCTCCCGACTACATCGATATGATCATCAAAGGAGAGGAGGCAGAGGCCAAACAGGGTTATCAGGCGAGGATAAAGTCTTTGGAGGAAATTAAGGAGAAGGCCCAACTCATCTCCAAAGTGTCTCGACGGGACAATTTAACAAAAACACCAGAGCAGCTTTCTGCAGAGAGACAGAAAACGAAAGAAAGTAAAGGCATCATGCAGAAATTTGCCAATTTCTTTGGCTATTCAGGCTGAGTTCAGCAGGTCTCTGGTTGGGAGGTTTTTCCAAGAAATCATTTGGAGAAGAAATGTTCCGAAAGCAGAATTGTGTTTTGGCACTTGTTCAATTATGCTTCAGTCATGAAGCTGTTTGAGTTCATCATGTTAATAAATGAACTAGATAAACATTCAGGTATTTATAAACAGCAATGTAAAAACACACACAAACTGTAATCTGATGATTCTAATGATTCAAGCCAATGAAATGCTGCACAATCCTGATTGAGGACTTTCGGTAGTTGGGTGAGTTAATGTGTAAAGCTGTTGAGGTCTATAGGTAGCCTCAGCTTATTAAATATCAGTCTAATATTTGAATTTGCCTTGCCAAGATTGTTTGGGGTTCAGTTGTTCCTTCTTTTTCTCAATCAGTAATTGATCAGTCCTGATTCATGATATAATTTAGTTGGTACTGCTTTCTTGTCATAGTGCTTATTCCAGGACCAATGACCAAATGTGCTTCTGTTAATGAAAAATGATTCATTTAGTTTAAATTACAATAATGAGAGTGTTGTGTTTTTGCTATAATTTCATTTTAAAAGTTAAAAAAGGCAGTAAAATGTTCATGATGTGAGAAAAATTTAAGAGAACGCTGTATTTCCCTGTGTGCTTAAATGTTAAACTGAAATAAATGTTATATTGCAGAATACATTTGTTGTAATTTTACTCATGACATTTACCTATGAGAAATATGTGCATCTCTAATTAATTTTAATATAAATAATGATATTGGTGCTGGAAAACCAGCAGCACAGATCCAGCCTAAGACTAAATGTGCTATTAAAGTTTTATAGTTTTACTCATTTTCAGGGGCGTATTGGTGGTTGTAGGGTTAACTTTATTTAGTCAGGAACGACTAAATAAAATTTTAAATGTCATTCACCAGCAGGTCCTGCTCAGATATAAGATAGATGTGAAACATCCACAAAGGAAACTAAGTTTAGCTTAATTCGCTCTGGTCTTTTATTGTCATGATGTCAATAGCACTGGTCTAGTAATAATGTTAGATTAAGATGAATCTTTATCAAAATACACATATGCCAAATAACCAATAAGTACTAGAATTCTATTCAATTCAATTCAATTTTATTTATATAGCACCAATTCATGAAACATGTCATCTCAAGGCACTTTACAAAGTCAAATTCAATCATATTATACAGATTGGTCAAATATGTCCTATATAAGGGAACCAGCTGATTGCATCAAAGTCCGACAAGCAGCATTCACTCCTGGAGAAGCGTAGAGCCACAGGGAGAGTCGTCTGCATTGTCCATGGCTTTGCAGCAATCCCTCATACTGAGCAAGCATGAAGCGACAGCGGAAAGAAACACTCCCCATTAACGTCACTCAGGTGACGGTAAAACATCATAAGAAGCTCTGATGGTAAAGCTTGCCCTGAATGCCTCTATCTCCCATAGATTTTTTCAAGGAGAGCTTTCTTTTCACAACTCCTTCTCATGCCATCCACTGCCCTTGCTTTGCCTGTGCCACGGCTTGTGTGCGCCTTGCAAGGCAAGGCAAGGCAAATTTATTTATATAGCACAATTCAGTACAGAGACAATGCAAAGTGCTTTACATGATTAAAATATAGGAAAATAAAACAGAATAAAAGCAAGTAGGGATAGTATAGAAACAAAAAAGAACATTTGAAAACAGTAAAACATTTTAACTTGAACATTCAAAGGCAATTCTAAACAGATGTGTTTTTAATCTCGATTTAAAAGAACTCAGGCTTTCTGCACTTTTACAGTTTTCTGGAAGTTTGTTCCAGATAAGTGGAGCATAGGAACTAAATGCTGCTTCTCCTTGTTTAGTTCTGGTTCTAGGTATGCAGAGAAGGCTGGAGCCAGAAGACCTTAGTGGCCTGGAGGGTTTATACGCTGAAAACAAGTCTGTTATGTATTTAGGTGCTAAGCCATTCAGGGATTTATAGACTAACAGAAGAATTTTAAAGTCTATTCTCTGAGATACAGGGAGCCAGTGGAAGGACTTCAGAACCGGGTCCATGTTCTCTACGTTCTTAGTCTTAGTGAGGATGCGGGCAGCAGCGTTCTGGATCAGCTGCAGCTGTCTGATCCACTTTTTAGGCAGACCTGTGAAAACACCGTTGCAGTAATCAATTTGACTAAAAATAAACGCATGGATTAGTTTTTCCAGATCCTGCTGAGACATCAGTCCTTTAATCCTGGAAATGTTCCTCAGGTGATAGAAAGCCGACCTTGTAATTGTCTTTAGATGCTTTTGAAGGTTCAGGTCTGAGTCCATCACTACACCCAGGTTTCGGGCCTGATTAGTGGTTCCTAACTGAAGCAGCTGAAGCTGTGTGCTAACTTTTGATCTCTCCTCTATTGGTCCAAAAATTATTACTTCTGTTTTGTTTTTGTTCAACTTTAGAAAATTGTTTTCTAAGGTGTTAGAAAGGTGTTTAATTGTTGAAATACAGCTTTTTCAATAATCTTACTGATAAAGGGGAGGTTTGAGATGGGCCTGTAGTTCTGGAGTAGAAGTTTGTCTAAATTGTTCTTTTTCAGCAGTGGTTTGATAATTGCTGTTTTTAGGGACTGGGGGAAAACACCTGACTGAAGGGACGTGTTTATTATCTTCGTCAAATCAGACCATATGACAGGTAAAACCTTTTTAAAGAAAGCTGTGGGGAGAACATCAAGACAGCAGGAGGAGGAACTTAACTGCTGAATGATCTGCTCTAAGCTTTTGTGGTTTATTTCGCTGAAATGGGACATTTTGTCAGAAATAGTTCCAGCTGAATAAAGCATTGGTTCTGGTGTTGATATGGTAGTACAAAGTGATCCTCTAATTTTTAGGATTTTTTCAGTAAAGAAGTTAGCAAATTCATTGCAGGCCCTGGTGGAGTGGAGTTCGGAAGTCACAGACACAGGAGGATTTGTTAACCTGTCAACTGTGGCAAATAAGACACGAGCATTATTAATGTTTTTCTTGATGATCTCAGAGAAGAAAGATTCCCTTGAATTTTTCAGTTGTAAGTTATATCTGTAAAGTCTCTCTTTATAGATGTCATAGTGAACCTGGAGTTTAGTCTTTCTCCACCTGCGTTCAGCTTCTCGACATTCCCTTTTTTCACCTCTAACTGCTGGAGCATTTCTCCAAGGAGATTTTTTCTTCCCGGAAAAAAACTTCACTTTGACTGGAGCAATGCAGTCAATGATGTCTGAGACTTTAGAATTAAAGTTATCTACTAGTTCATCTACTGAGTTGCAGCCCAAGGTTGAAGTAGCAGAGTAAGCTTGAATAAAAGTTTCTGTGGCATTGTCCTTAAAGGTGCGTTTTCTTACGATGTCTCTTTGGCTAAATGAGTCACTGGAAATGATGCTTTCAAAGGTAACAGAAAAGGCATCAGATAGGGCAACATCAGTTACATTGACCTGTGAAATCTTTAGACCTTTAGTGATGATCAAGTCTAAAATATGTCCCTGTTTGTGTGTTGGCTGTTTAACATGTCGACTTAAACCAAAGTTTCTAAGTGTGTCACATAGTTCTTTTGCACTTCTGTCTTCAGGGTTGTCAACGTGAAAGTTGAAGTCTCCCACAATAATTAAACAGTCATAATCAACACATATCACAGACAGCAGGTCACTGAAATCATTAAAAAAGTTTGATGTGGACTTAGGAGGCCTGTAAACATTCAGAAACATAGTTCGTACCGGGCTCTTTACCTGGAGAGCCAAATGTTCAAAAGAGTCAAATTTTCCTAAAAACACCTTTTTACACTTTAGTGAATCATTAAACAATGTTGCTACTCCTCCACCTTTCCTTTGCTGTCTGCTCTCACAAAGAAAATTGTAGTTTGGAGGTGTTGACTCCATCACTATAGCTGCTTCACTAAATTCATGTAACCATGTTTCTGTTAAAAACATTACATCAAGATTATTGTCAATAATGAAGTCATTAATTAAAAGGGATTTTCCTGACAGAGATCTAATATTTAATAAACCCAGTTTATATGACTTAGTGGTTGATGATGTCTCTGTGACAGGTTGCATCTGACAGTTTATGATTTTTAAGTATTTGTTCCTGTTTATCCTTTTGTTTTTCTTATTTCTGCCACGTATTATCACAGATATTCCATAATCTCTGGTGAAAGGCCCCGGCTGATGCTGGGAACTCTCATGTCTGATAAACGTGTGGCCAGGGCCCAATCTGTATCACAGCGAAGTAATTTGGAGTTCCTCAGTACCAGAATGTTCTGTGATACGTGGAGGAGGAGGATCTGAGGCTCTGAGGCCTTTGGAGAATCCTGGTTTATTCACAGCAGAATGGCTATGTGGAGAGGATGTCAACTGTAGGCCAATCTTAAATACTTTGTTCATGTTATGAGAAAATTCCAGAAAAGGAACTTCTGGGCTTTGTGGAGAAGAAGGGGAGGCGGGTCCAGTCTGGACCGGTGTTTGTGAAGATGGAGGTTCTTGGTCCTGTCCTGCTGGTCTTTGTCCTGCTGAGATCTGGGATGGATCCTCCTGTAGCTCTGACAACGCCTCTTTCTGTGTCATCTTTCTGGCCATCTTTATCTTGGCTTGTTCGGGCTGCACTGGGCTTATCATTTGTTTTGGCACTGGATGAACTTTGTTTTGGAACAAAGCTGATGACGCATGGTTCACAGAATAGAAGATGTTTGAAATCAGCCGTTTTGCACCTGACCTATTTAGAGAGAAACGATCTCTGTTGAACAGATGTCTTCTTTCCCAAAATATGTTAAAGTTGTCTATGAAGGTTACAGTTGTTTCTTTGCATGTTTTTTCCAGCCATTTGTTTAGCATCAGAATTCTGGAAAAAAATCTCGTCTCCACAGTTAGCGGGTGCATGAGGCCCGCTAAGAAAAACCTTGACATTCAGGCCATCAACAAGTTTCAACAAACGAATGTAATCCTCTTTTAATACTTCTGATTTTCTTATATGGTTGACGTCCTTCAGGGCTTCAGCTTGTATTATGAGGTTTTCCAAGGTCGGACGTTTTCTCAAGACCCTTGGAAGGTCTGTCTGAAGGTTGCCTGTTAAATCAGACACCAGGCCACAGTTCCCGTCATTATAAATCAACACCTCTGTATTTTTCTTGTTACAGAAATGTTTAATCCCCCTTACAGATCCATTGCATAATGTCAGGGTCCTTGGCCCTGTGGCATGTCTTTTCTCTGATGTCTTAGAACAAAAATCGTTGACATACCTCTGGTTTTTGTCCTCCTGGGTCACATTTTGGAGCGGAGCAAATCTGTTTAGTAACGGAAGTCCAGCATTTCCAGCAGGTTTACTCTTATCATTTGTTTTGAGAACAGTCCGCTGTTGTTTCCCTTGTCCTGGGACATCTCTCTGTAGTCTCGGCCAGTTTTCTTTGTCTAGGCGTGGGGTTCGTTGGTCCTTTGGTCTTGCACCCAGAGTGGTCCAGGGATTCTCATTTTCCTCAGGGAACTGTTTGTTCGCTGAGTCGCTGGGCTGGTGGTCACCGCTCGGAATCACGGGCAGGGTCGTATCATTTCCATTCGCGGCGTTTACATCATAATTCACTTCAAGTCGACAGATTTTCAGTTCCATAACAGCTATCTTCTGTAAAAGCTTGTCAAAGTCCATTGTGGTGAAGGAAGGCATCTTTTCAAAATCCAAATCAAAAAATAAATAAATAAATAAATAAGTAAAAGAAAATAAAAAGAAAATAAATAAATAAAAACTAAATCCAACTTTCTGTGGTTTAGGTTAAGAGATAAAAAGGAGATAAAAAGTAAAAGGCAGGAAAATGCAAGCAAGCAGAGAGCAGAGAAAAAAGCGTCCGAACAGGCTGAGAGGCAGATAAAGTCGAACCTGCTTCCTCTTCCTGCCGTACCTCTTGGACCACCAGCTTGCGCTTCTGAGCTGGATTGGCCTTGCTCCAAGTTTGTCTGCGAGTGCCAAAGCCAAGCTTGGAGTCTTGGAGGTTACCCATTCTTTCAAGATTCTTCAGGGTGGTGCCTCTGACCGCTTGTAAGATGTTGGAGAGATCAGTGTTGACCTCCCTCCACAGTGTTTTGTCGCAGGATGTTGGCTACTTGGATAACGGTCTTCTCCCCAAGATCTTCTTCTCTGTTTGGGGGGGGGGGGCGTGATGTGCTGGTTTCAGGTTGCTCTGCAGTGCCTTGTTCTTCCTCCTCAGGGGCTGGGGTGTTGATGTCCTGCAGTCTGTGGTTTGCATCCTGCTGTAGAACTTCAGTCGACTGACTCGGTCTGCTTCTCAAGAAGTACTGATCGATGCAACTTCCCCGTTGACCCTTACTTAGGCACTTCCTCTTGCCCTGATGTATTTGCAGGCCACGTATGGTAGTAACCTTTGTCCAGCCACATACGCAGTTCTGAAGTTTGCGTCCTGCTGTACCTATCGGAGCCTCAGGTATGCTGATCATCATTCCCGTAGTCTGTTCCGTTCCTGTGTTCGTTACCGGGTTGTCAGTCAGTGAGCCATCACCTGCCACCGCTCTTGCAGGCTCTGGGGGTGTTTTCCTCTTAGAATTCTTCATAGCCAAGTTTAAGTGGGACCCATACACCACACGTGCTGGATCCCGGCAACATGGATAGTTAGCCCATGGTGGCCCCGGTGGGGTCTATTCCCTCCTGTCAGCTGTCTTTCCATGCTGTCACAAGCTCTTCCCCTTGTTGCCGGCTGCACTTTCACAGCAGTCACTGGTTAACCAGATGATCAGATCTGTTGAGTAGGACAAGATGTTGTTATCCCAATAGATACCTACGGCTCCGACGAAACACTGTGGTCATCAAGTGGGTGATGGCAGTAGCAGGATTGTGTAGAACTCACTGTGTGATAAGGAGTTAATTCAGCCTCTGCTGGACCAGAGAGACGTTTCAAGGTTCCAGGACACAAACCCCAAGGCTGGAGTCTGACCCCCATGTTTAAAACGTCCTGCTTTACAACTGATACTGAAGCAACACAGTTGTTGTACTGACACTTATAAATGTTCAATTTGCCTTTAACTTGGAATATTAAATAATAATGTATTTTGTTTTTCTTTATCAACAATTTAACTTGAAACTTGTTGAAACCTGAAATATAACTTTTAACTGACAAATTATGAATTGAAATTAATAAAAAAAACTGTTCCCTGCATTTACTGTTTTGAAAGAGAGTGAAAGAAGTATCACTAACTGGATTATGAATTAATTATAAATAAATTGATTATTTTCCTCCAAAGGGCCTGTATCATGGATTATGCGAGTGTAAAGCTGTTATTGTTGGGATCTTGTGCCCCATTTTGTTCAGTCTCATGCTTCTGTTTCAAAAACTAAACTGCTGCAACTTTTCTGATTGTCAAATGTCTGTTTCATGGGTTTAACATTTTTCATTGTTTCCTGCCATCCTGTGGGCACAGTGAGGTAATATCAACTTTATTGTTCCCAGAGTGACAATTTGTTTTGCAGCCAGAAAGAACAATAGATGTAAAGAAAGAACACAAAATAACAAAAAACAAAAAATAAATATCCATCCATCCATTTTCTGACCCGCTTAATCCCTCATGAGGTTGCGGGGGTTGTGGGGGTTGCTGGTGCCTATCACCAGCGTTCACCGGGCGAGAGGTGGGGTACACCTTGGACAGGTCGCCTATCACCCACAACATTTAAAGTACAGCAAGAGTCCAAACATAGACTGCTACATTTCTAATGAGAGTTATCAGGTCAAATTACCGATAATGCTGACATAACACATTTATATCTGTTCTTTCTGATAACAGTTCTTCACTGATCACTCAATCACAATAGAAAATACAGACAGAGAGAGAGAGAGAGAGAGAGAGTTATTACAAGCTTGACACATGTATGAGACATTTCCGCTTTTACAACCTTAATGCGCACATCTATATCCTGTCCAATCGCAGTACAGCATCCTGACAACCCATAAGAAAAAAAACAGTGCGAGTTCCCTTGATGGATTTGAGAGAACAAAATTATGTAATCCGACGTTGGAGAAGTAATGTCTAGGGTTCTTGTGGAGAATGCAACAGGTAAGGCTAAGGTTATTGTAGTTGATGAGATCTAAAAAGGTTGTTTGCAGTATTAGGGTGACAGCTGCAATTTAGAAATAGAAGATAACAAATTCAGAAGTGAATGAGGAGTGGAGGATGGCATAAATGAGAGGCAGCAGAGAGGAAAGGCAGGATTTGACCAAAGGGATTTAACAGCTGGAGGACTTGGATTGACAGATCAGTTCTGAAAATTCTGACACATCTGAAAGTTGAAGCATGGGCAAAGAATAGGGCTGACAGTAATTGAAAACCTCAAAGGAGGAGAAAATTGAGGATCTTATTCATGTCGTGTATTAATCCCATCGTGGTTCTGCCTGCAACTAAAAGGATCTCACGTGACAGTATCTGAAGTGCAATACTCAGGACAGTATAACGTAGAGGTCAGCATGTGCTGTGATCCCAAAACCTCATAACCACAGACCCTGGTCCTTACAACCACACCTCCAAATTGAACATAGATGCCAGACCAGAGGAAGTTGTGGCTCCATTTCAACGATAAAACATGTCTGTGCATCAATTAAAACTAATTTGACTAGAGCATACAACACAACCATTATGTAAAAAAAAAGGTTTCAGAGCTTCAGCTTGATCAGCAGACTGTGATCATTTAAAAATATTGTTTTGCTTTTCTGCATTGTTCCATCTAAGTAATGAAAATTGTGGCAATCTTTACTTATTTTCCTCAGGCACAAATTCAAAGAGCCCCACCCATGGTTTCCTGACCAGAATCCATGGGAGGAAAGCTTGTACGGTCCCTTCTGAAGGCCCAGGATGCAGCTTTCAGATCTGGAGACAGACTGGCCTACAGCAGGGCTAGAAGTGAGCTTAAAGGCATTCAGAAGGCCAAGCAAAGGTACAAGCAGCGCATCAATGACAACTTCAGCAGCAAAAATCCATGCTGCATGTGGAGAGGCATCAGAAACATCACAGGCCACAAGCACAGCGACATGCAGCTGAGCAATGACCTGGCTCTCCCTGACACCTTAAACAGCTTCTTTGACTCTCAAAGCGACAGCCTTAACATCTTCCCCAGCCAGAGGAGCACCATCAGCCTCTTCTCCTGCAGCTCCACCAAGTGACCTCTTCCCCTGAAAAAGGTAAACACCAACAAGGCTGCAGGTCCAGATTTGGAGTCAGCCCAGACACTTAAATCATGTGCGGATCAGCTAGCAGGGGTCTTTCTAGACAATATCAACCTCTCCCTGCAGCTCTCCGTGGTTCCTGCCTGTCTGAAATCTGACACAGTGGAGCTCCAATTTGCGAAAGACACCCTTGGGGCAGTGCGTGAGTGTAAGAAATTACTTAGAAAACTTGCAGATTATAGGAACCATCTTCGTTTCAATTTGAGGTCTAGACAGCAAAGCCTCATCCCCAACAGCTTAAGACTGAATTCTACCATCAAGGGACACAGGGCAGAAGAGGTTCTCAGGAACGAGCAAAACAAACAAAACAAACTTGCTTAGTGAGAGGATAAGACAGACCCACTTCACTATCGAAGCCCTCTCTCACAAAATACATCAGACAAGGCAGAAGCTGTCTAATTTTCTCCCTGAAACGTTGTTTGAGGAAGTTTCCAGTTTTGTTGATAAGGTCCAGCTTTCACAGCACCATAAAACGAAAGAAAGACAAAAAGTTAAATTCAACAAATTGCAACAGAAAGCAGCACCTACACTAGACACCAACATACCCCAGGAGGAGGTCACCAACATCATTGTCCAGGACAAGTTGGTTCAAAACCTCTCAAGCAGGTCACTGACAAAGCCAGAGATGGAAGTACTGAGTAAAGGCCTGAATTTAATAATTTCTCCACAAGAAATACCCATTGTGGAACTGATCACTGCCACTGAATCAGCCATCAGGAAAAACAATCTGCCTGAAACAGAGGCAGAACAACTAAGGATGAAGATAACAGCTACCCTATCCAGTGCCAAACCACCTCCTTCTAATCTCACACTACAGGAAAGGAAAGCCATAACATCACTTAGCCAGGACCAAAGCATCACCATATTACCAGCAGACAAAGGAAGATGCACCGTGGTCCTCAACACTTCAGATTACCAGGACAAAATTCAGACTCTACTGAGTCATATGAGTATTTGAAAAGGGATCCAACCAACTCCTACAAAAAGGAGAAAATCCTCTTGGGTTTTTCAGAGACTCCAGCAACATATGGGATGACAATGTTTTTTCATTTATTCTTCTCACCGTTATGTTCTGCAGCGGGTCTTTTGGATTTTCTTGCTGATTTGACAAAAGCCCAGTTAGGGTACCCACAGGTTTGATGTGTTTCTGTTCCTTGTGCTTCCCTTCTGTTTTAGTAGGGACATGCTGGGCCCGGTGTTGTAAGGTTCTGATAACTGAAAGTTTGTGCTCCAGTGGGTGGTGTGAGTCAAAAAGAAGATATTGGACTGTGTGTGGGGGTTTCCTATACACTTCAATGTTAAGATTTCCATCTCCTTCCGTGTTCACCAAACAGTCGAGAAAAGGTAGCTTGTTGTTGTTGGCATCCTCTCTGGTAAACTTGATATTGTTATCCACCAAGTTGATGTGTCTTGTGAAAATTTCCACTTCTTTTAACTGGATTTTGACAAATGTGTCATCCACATATATAAACCTTCTGGGAGAAAGCTTCCTGGAGAGGAAGTGAAACGTCTTTAAACTTCGGAAAAAAAGTCTAGTTGTTTTGTTTTTTACTTCTTTTGGAATGACCATGACCTGGATGACTGAGAATCTTTACCAGCATAGGAGAATCGAATAAAAAAAAGTAGTAATATTATGGGAAAAACATCATATTATGACAATTTTTGGGGAATATTTCCAGAATAGTCACAGTTTTCAGAACTATCTTAGTCCTGGAGTAATAGGGCCATATTGGATTCTTATAATTATTTTTATTCTTTACGAGAATAAAGTCAGGAGAATTAAGCCAAAGGGATACGAAAATAAACTTGTGATATCACAAAAATTAAAATATTATGAGTATAAAGTATATCCTGAGATTAAAGTCCCTCTAATACTGTTTAAGTGACTGAGTCACTTAAACAGATCGTTGCCACATTCATCATGGCAGATGCTCTGACGCATCCGCATCATAGGCAGAACCCGCCCAAAGAGGCGTCTATGCTTATAATGTCTATGCTAGTTATGATGTGGTCCTAACATTATCTTCTCCTATTGCCCAATAACTGGTATCCACTACTGCACTCCGCCTCTCTGCCTGCTCGGACGCTTTTTTTCTCTGCTCCCTGCTTGATTGCATTCTCCTGCCTTTTACTATTTATCTCCTTTTTATCTCTTAGCCAAAACCACAGAAAGATGGATTTAGTTATTTTATTTATTTTCTTTTATTCATTTTTGATTTTGATTTTCAAAAGATGCCTACCTTCACCACAGAGAACTTTGACAAGCTTCTACAGAAGATCACTTTTATGGAACTGAAAATCTGTCAACTCAAAGTGAATTATGGTGTAAACGGCGTGTATGTAAATGAAACAACGCTGCGTGTGATTCCGAATGGTGACCACCAGCCCAGCAACTCATTGAAAAAACAGTTCCCTGAGGAAAATGAGAATCTGGACCACTCTGGGTGCAAGACCAAAGGATCAACGAACCCCCCACCTAGACAAAGGAAACTGGCTGATACTACAGAGAGATGTCCCAAGACAAGGGAAACAACAGCGGGCTGTTCTCACAACAAATGATAAGAGTAAACCTGCTGGAAATGTTGGAATTCCGTTACGAAACAGATTCACTCCGCTCCAAGATGTGAACCAGGAGGATCACGACAACAATCAAAGGTATGTCAACAATCTTCACTCTAAGCTACGAGACAAAAGACAGGCCACAGGGCCAAGGACCCTGATATTATGCAATGGATCTGTAAGTGGGATTAAACATTTCTGTAACAAGAAAAGCACAGAGGTGTTGATCTATAACCCTTTGAGCTGTGGCCTGGTGTCTGATGTATCAGACATCCTTCCAAGGATCTTGAAAGAACGCCCGACCTTGGAAAATCTCATAATACAAGCTGAAGCCCTGGGCGACACCACCCGGAGAAAATCAGAAGTATTGAAAGAGGATTACATTCGTCTGTTGAATCTAGTTGATGGCCTTAATGTCAAGGTGTTTCTCAGTGGCCCTCACTTGCCCGTTAATTGTGGAGATTAGATTTTTTCCACAGTTCTGATGCTAAACAAATGGCTGGAAAAAAATATGCAAAAAAACAACTGTGACCTTCATAGAGAACTTTAACATCATTTGGGAGAGGAGACATCCAGCCTATTCTGCATACCTAGAACACAAACCAAACACTGAGAAGCAGCATTTAGTTCCTATGCTCCACTTATCTGGAACAAACTTCCAGAAAACTATAAAAGTGCGGAAAGCCTGAGTTCCTTTAAATCAAGATTAAAAACACATTTGTTCAGGATTGCCTTTGGCTGTTCTAGTTAAACTGTTCTACTGAAACATCATTAGTTCAACTTTGTAGTCCAACTGTTTTTAATGTTCTATTTTGTTTCCACATTTTACTCTTACTTGCTTTTATTCTGTTTTATTTTCCTATATTTTAATCATGTAAAGCACTTTGCATTGTCTTTGTACTGAATTGTGCTATACAAATAAATTTGCCTTGCCTTTGCCTTACTATGTTTTTTTTTTTTAAACCAAGCTTAATGAATGCTCCTAGTAAGAATTATATCCGTTACTACTTCAGTAAACATCACACTGCTGTGTAACTTCTACTTTCTCCTTCTGTGAATGTGGGTCGCTTTTGGGTCACGACCCGTTCATGCAGGGGTCTGACAGTGATTACATTAAAGTAGTTGTATGAACGGCAACGCAAGAAAAATCTGGTTTTAGGAAAAAAAATCACAATTGAGCATCAAGGCCTTGAGTGTGAACGTAGCTAAAGTGTATTAGAACATGGAGCTGAAGGGGTGATTGTTGTGTTGAAGCAGTGTTTTCTCAATTTTATTTTTTATTTATTTTTTACCTGAGTTAGAGGAAGAACATTTGGAATACATACCAATTTTGTGAAGCACCATAAATCATGTTTACTAAATTCTATCACATGTTTCATAACTTCAATTGTACAGGCAGTTATTCTGCCTAAGTGGAAGGAAGCTATTCAATTAATTTCAATTCAATTTTATTTATACAGCGGCAATTCATAACACATGTCATCTCAAGGTAGGGCTGGACGATAATTCAATAATGACATATATATCGATCCATAGACATATATCAATGATAGAAAATTAGGGTCAATAAAAAGTTCAATAGAATAAAATTTTTCTTCCTTATGCATTTTAGCCATGTAGGTTAATATTACACTTACTACATCCTTCCAACCAATCACAACACAGACCCAGGAACTAAGCCCCGCCCCTTAGAAGAGTTGAAAGAGCACACATTGCTAAGCAAAACAGGTTGCTAAGCAACAGCATTAAATGGCCAGGGCTGCACTTAAAATATGTTTTTAATTTGTTGATAATTATAGATATCGGTCAATACAATCTCTATTTTCTCAATATTCTTTTTCTCAATAACTTCCAGCGCTATCTCAAGTCACGCTACAAAGTTAAATTCAATAAAATCCTCCAGACAAATTGGTCAAAAAAATTTGAATATGAATATATATTTTTCTTTTTCTTTGATCCCCACCTCCTTTGTCTTTTGATTTTCTTTTTTTTTAAAATTAACAAGATAAGCTGAAGTGCGGCTCGACTCAACTTATTTTCTCTTCAGAACTCAGTGATGCATTTGTGTTATTTCAGATTGAACAGCTTTGGAGTCCTATAGATGCAGCGCTGTATAAGAGCAGCCATTTATCATTTATATCTGAAACTGAGCCCACAGATCCTTTAAGTGACCAGGATCCTTCAGGAATCCCATCCAATTTTTTTCTATAGCAGCAAATCACAACATGTCATCTAAAGGCACTTTCCAAAGTCAGACTCCATCAGATCCTCCAGGTTGGTCAGAAAGTTTCCTCTCTAAGGAAACCCAGCAGGTTGCATCAAGTCTCTCCAAGCAGCATTCACTCCTCCTGAAAGAGCGTAGAGCCACAGTGGACAGTCGTCTGCATTGCTGATGGCTTTGCAGCAATCCCTCATACTGAGCATGCATGAAGCGACAGTGGAGAGGAAAACTCCCCTTTAACAGGGAGGAGAACCTCCAGCAGAACCAGAACCAGGCTCAGTGTGAACTCTCATCTGTCTCGACCCACTGGGGCTTAGAGAAGACAGAGCAGAGACACAGAAAGCACAGAAGCTCACATTGATCCAGGAGTACTTTCTATGTTAGATGGTAATAGAGGATGATCTGCCTCCCCTGATGATGTCACAGCTAACAGCACGCCAGACCAGGTGTACCTACTATGAAGAGAAAAATGACAGAAAAAAAGGTAAAAGATGAAATAACAACAAACAATACAAGTTGGAGAACAGTAAGAGAACTCATCAGAGTGACAGAAATAGGCCCTGATGTCCTCCAGCAGCCTAAGCCTATAGCAGCATAACTATAGAGGTGGCTCAGGGTAAATTAAGCCACTCTAACTAGAAGCTTTGTCACAAAGGAAAGTTTTAACCTTATTCTTAAAAGTAGACGGGGTGTCTGCCTCACGGACCAAAACTGGGAGTTGGTTCCACAGGAGAGGAGCCTGATAGCTAAAGGATCTGCCTCCCATTCTACTTTTAGAGACTCTAGGAACCACCAGCAGACCTGCAGTCTGAGAGCGAAGTGCTCTGTGAGGAACATACGGGGTAATCAGAGCTCTGATATATGATGGAGCTTGATTATTAAGGGCTTTATACGTTAGAAGAAGAATTTTAAATTCTATTCTTGATTTAACAGGAAGCCAATGAAGGGAAGCTAAAATTGGAGAAATATGATCCCTCTTGTTGATTTTCATCAGAACTATTGCTGCAGCATTTTGGATCAGCTGAAGACTTTGAACTGCATTTTGTGGACTTCCTGATGGTAAAGAATTACAATACTTCCGGTTGTGACATGTAGGGAGAGGACGCACACTCGAAGGCTCCCGGCTCACTTTTTCTTATTCTCCCTTGGAACAAACTTTCTGCACGAACTTCGGCACAATTTTTACCGCTGAGGTTGGTTTGACAGTTGTCTCAGTAACGAGCATGTCCAAACACGCAAAATCAGTTAACTTACAAACTCCGGCGACACGTGCGGCAGGCAAGCTAGCATCCTTTGCAGCTAGGAATCCAACAACAGGAATCCTGTGACACCCGAGAAACCTGCAGCAACGGTGGTGGCCATGGACCAACTGGTGGCCATGGACCAACTGGCGGCTGAATTCAGCGAACATCCCTCAAAGAAGATGTTTCTACTCTTATTCAAGACGCCATTAGACCAATACAAGCTTTACTGGACTCACTACAGACAACAGTGACCTCTTTCCAGAGCTGTCTCACTGCCGTCGAGTCGTGGCAGGTGATAACTTCAAGCGGCTAACAGCGGCCAAGTCTACCATCAAAACACTCCAGAGCCAGACCTCGTCGCTGCTTGACCGGTGCGACGACCTCGAGAACCGCTCACGGAGATCTCATCTCCGCATATTGAATATTCCCGAGGGCAGTGAAGATGGCAAAGATCCCTTAAAGTTCATGTCGGATGTCTTGATGGAAGTGATGGATCCCGATATTTTTTTCTACACCGCCTGAGCTGGAGAGAGCCCACCGTACCCCGACCTCCAGAGCCGCTCAGAGATCTTCCCCCCGCGCGTTCCTGGTCTGCTTCTCCAGATTCCAACAGAAAGAAGCAGCGCTGCGTTGGGCCAGGAAGCATGAGCTCAAATACCGAGGCGCTGCTATAAGGATCTATCAGGATGTCAACACAACTCTCGCTAAAAAGAGGTATACTATGCAACCCCGGTTGCATAGTATACCTTTAAAAGCTAAATAAAATAAACCTGGTCACTTAATAACGCTGCATTTTCTGTATGCTTTGTATTTTTATTTACATGATAATATTTTCAGAATTAATAATAACATTTCTGTTAAAGATTTCATCTATCTTCTGCACCAAGGGCATAAGTAGGGAGAACAAGCAGAGTGAGTTTTGTGTAATATCAGACTTTATTATTGAACTAAGCAGGATTTAGACAGGATCAGAAAGGAAGGTGCATCTTCTTTTTGCCTTTCCCCAACGATCAGGGACCTCCTGGTTGTGTCTGGTGCTGCAGTGTTCTTATTGGGTAAAACACCTTTAAATCTAGTGGCTGAGCACATATAAGACAACCTCCTGATAATAAAATATGCAGAAAAAGGCCACCAAACGTCATTAACGCCACCGCACGTATTTTACGCGAGCGCACGTTTTTTACGTCACTGCGCGTTCTGGCTGGAAATGCGCGGTGATGTAAAAAACACGCGCTCGCGTAAAATACGGGTTGGAACTGCGCGTTACTGTACGGACGATAATTGGCCTCATCGGCTTGCCATAGTTAGGCACCAGCAACCCCCGCGGGTTAGGAACAAACGGGGTAATCAGAGCTCTGATATATGATGGAGCTTGATTACTAAGGGCTTTATACGTTAGAAGAAGAATTATACCTAGAATAATAAATCATCCTCACTCCTTTCATTTCCACAGACTATTTACATCTACATCATCTACATCAAGTGGTTGATGTGAGAGACTTGATTCCCCACATTAATTAAAACATTCAGAATAATGGGGTTTTGTTACTTTTATTAAATATAGACTAGTTCTAGTGCAAGATCATGCCAGATTATTTTGGAAGGGATTTTGGAGAGAAATACAATTTTTTTTCAGCAAGTGATATTATTTGGTTCATGTTTTTGTGGTTACACCGCATTGACATTTTTACCCAAATTGTCTTAATACACACTCAAAATTGAATAAATCCAAAACTTTAAGATTAGGGTTTGATGAAAATTTGATGAAAATGTTTAAAAATAATGTATCAAATTATTTTCAAATTTTAACCATTTTAAATGTATCTAACCCATATGTACAGAAAAAAAATTGCATCACGTCATTGACCCATATACATACGGGGAGTGGTGGCCTAGTGGTTAGAGTACAGAGCTTCGCTCACAGAGGTACTGAGTTCAACTCCCACAAGCTTCCATTCTGGGTCCCTGAGCGAGAGCCTTAACCCCCAATTGCTCCCCAGGCACCACACATGGCAGCCCACTGCTCCCCAAGGGGATGGGTTAAGATGCAGAAGTAAATTTCTCCATTGTGAGATCAATAAAGTTCAATTATTATATACATATATTTCCCCTGTGCCAGTTTTTTTCTCAAGGCCTCAGTGTTTTAAAACCACCCATTGAGCAGATCCACATTAATGATACAAAAGTGTTTCAACAAGTTAACACTCTCCTTAAGACTTTGTTCAAAATCTGTGTGGCTGAATCCTCTTTTTTGCTTTTTGCCTTATAGTTTTGATTAGTTAAAGTTCACAAATTAAGAGATCAAAGCCTGGCCGGATCAGCAGGATCCTCTTCCTCCGCTGCTCTTCATCCTCAACAGATAGAAATATTACAACAACGAGGACAAACCTTTGTTTTCTAGGAGCGGCCATCTTTACTGTGAAACCAGGGCAAGGCTTCAGAACATGGCTGCTCTGTATCTTTAAACCATTCCCTAACGAAGATCACAAATGTAACAGGAGTCCATGAATTGTGTGTTTGACAAGAAAACGGCGGTTCTGTCTGGTTATCAGAGTCCTTTCAGAACCGAGATCTCAGATCAAACATGCAGCTGTTGGTGATAAAGGCTCATTTCTGGTTCAATTCTGGGCATTTTACAGCCTTGACAACATAATTCTTTCCCCCCTCCATCCCAGAGGGATCAGTGACACCAGTTGTCAATTTAATCAGCAGAATTACAGAAAACAACAAAAAGTCAAACATAAATTTCAGTGGTTGGCTTGTTGGGGAAACTTGCCTGTAACAGGATCCAGTCTGAGATCCAGTCACATCCAGAGGACTTACTCATTAATTTTGATTTACACGGAATAGCTTCTCAGCCAATCTTGATAGTGTCACTTGTCAATATGGTACAAATAAATCCATTGGGTGCGGTCCACTGTGACCTTCCCGTCGGGCCGCTGTGAGGAGCTTGTAAGCTTTGGTTAAGGAAAAGGAAAAAGCATGAAAACCATCACTTTATCCCCCACCTACCCTAACCTTCGGCTGTTTGCGTTTCTATCATAGCCGCATATACCGCGAGTTTATATGGGAAGGCCTTTTCACTGGTAGGTTCAGTGTAAACAAACACCCAGTTTCGACCTCCCTTTCATCTGGAGCTGCTGTCATACATGAGTTGTCAAAACCAACATAATCTCACATACAGTGTCTTCTGAAAGTATTCAGTCCCCTTGAACTTTTCAACCTTTTGCCACATTTCAGGCTTCAAACATAAAGATATAAAACTGTATCTTTTTGTAAAGAACCAACAACAAGTGGGACACAATCATGACGTGGAATAAAATTTACTGGATATTTCAAACTTTTTAAACAAATAAAAAACTGAAAAATTGGGTGTGCAGAGCACTTTGCATTGTTTTTGTACTGAATTGTGCTGTATAAATAAATTTGCCTTGCCTTATTCAGCCCCCTTGAGTTCATACTTTGTAGTGCCACCTTTTGCTGCAATTACAGTTGCAAGTCCCTTGTGGTGTGTCTCTATCAGTTTTGCACATGGAGAGACTGACTGGACTGGAGCTCAGTGAGATTGGATGGAGAGCATTTGTGAACAGCAGTTTTCAGTTCTTTCCACAGATTCTCGATTGGATTAAGGTCTGGACTTTAACTAGGCCATTCCAACACCTGGATACTTTTTTTTGTGAACCATTCAATGGTAGAATTTGCTAGATGTTTTGGATCATTGTCTTGTTGGAAGATAAATCTTTGTCCCAATCTCAGGTCTTTTTCATACTACAACAGGTTTTCTTCCATTGTGCTCCTGTATTTGGCTTCATACATCTTCACATCAATTTGAACCATTTCCCCTGTCCCTGGTGAAGAAAAGCAGGCCCAAACCATGATGCTGCCACCACCATGTTTGACAGTGGGGATGGTGTGTTCAGGGTAATGAGCTGTGTTGCTTTTACGCCAAAGATAAAGTTTTGTGTTGTTGCTAAAAAGTTAGATTTTGGCTTCATCTGACCAGAGCACCTTCTTCCACATGTTTGGTGTCTCTCCCACGTGGCCTGTGGCAAACTTCAAACAAGACTTTTTATGGATATCTTTAAGAACTGGCTTTGTTCTTGGCATTCTTCCATAAAAGCCAGATTTGTGCAGTATTTGATTGATTGTTGTCCTATGGACAGAGTCTCCTATCTCAGCTGTAGATCTCTGCAGTTCATCCAGAGGGATCATGGGCCTCTTGGCTGCATCTCTGGTCAGTCTTCTCCTTGTATGAGCTGAAAGTTTAGAGGGATGGGTCTTCGTAGATTTGCAGTGGTCTGATACTCCTTCCATTTCAATGTTATCGCTTGCAAAGTGCTCCTTGTGATGGTTAAAACTTAGGAAATCTTTTTGTATCCAAATCCTGCTTTGAACTTCTCCTCAAAAGTATCTCAGACCTGCCTGGTGTGTTTCTTGTTCTTCATCATGCCCTCTGCACTTTAAACGGACCTCTGAGAGAATCACAGAGCAGGTGCATTTATACGTAGACTTAATTACACACAGGTGGATTCTTTTAATCATCAAGTCATTTGGGTCAACGTTGGATCATTCAGAGATCCTCACTGAACTTCTGGAGAGAGTTTGCTGCACTGAAAGTAAAGGGGCCAATTCAGTTTGCATGCCCACAATTTTTACAATTTTTATTTTTTTTATTTCTGAAAATGTTTAAAATATCCCAAAAATTTGGGGGGAACGGAGACTTCTGCCGAAGTGATACCTACCAGATATAAGGCTGTCTGTTAAACCCAGAAAACATGTGTACAGAGCGGGAAGGGAGATAAAATATGAAAACCTCTCCGACCACCAATTTTCATTTTGCTATATAGACATGTTTATATCTCTACCTATTACAGTTTATCAGAAGAAGTTATGTACACTATGATTTAAAATAAAAATTAAATGCCCAGTCATTGGCTTGTACGATACATAACACAAAATTAATTTTAATTGTCTTTGTGGTTGTCCACAACGATAACTGGGTCAAAATTGAATTTAAATTTTATTTAAATCCTGACAACACAGAAATTGTAATCTTTGAACAAGAGTCCTCATAAAATAAACTTCTTAATCAATCACTTAATCTGGATGGCGTTAACTTGGCCTCTGGTAATAAAGTAAAAAACACCAGGTACACCTGGTCTGGCGTTCTGTTAGCTGTGACATTATTCAGGGTGGCAGATTATCTACTATTACCATATAACAAACAAAGGACTCCTGGATCAATAGCTGTGCCCATGCAGTTCTCATGCAAATTTTCATCAAATTTAAAATGTTATGAGAAAAAAAAGCACATGACTCATGTTTCCATCTACTGGTTTATAGAATTAATCATATTAAAAGTGGCATGTTAATTACAACACAACCATAATAATAAAGGTTATGGAAATAAAATTAAAACATCATTAGAGAGAGAGACAGAGAGATAGAGATAGAGAGAGAGGGCCCATTACAATAAAAACTCAATTAAATCATTTACATATAAATAAACCCAAAAGAAAAATAAACCTCAGAGTAAGCAATCCATCAATTGCACAGCATGAAATATATCTACCTCCCCAAATACAAACACACTCATTTAAGTCTAACATCCTCCTATAAAAGGCAGCCACAAGTCCTCTGAACATCATGTCAACATCTACAGAACATGTCTCCTTCATTTATTTCTCCTGCTGAGCTAAATGCTCATTTTTGCCTAAACAAACAAAAAATTAAACAAATATTTTCCAAAACCCCAAAGGAAAAGAAAAACCTCAGAGAAAGCAAATCATCAGTTACACAACATAAAATATTATAAATCATAATCATAAAATATCTCTACCTCCCCAAAAACAAATTAGCAGGTCAGCTTTTAAAACTTTTAAGGCTCAGATCTGAAACTTTAGCGATACATTTTAAAGACAGGATTTCTAGAAGTTCATCTTTCTCACTATAGTCACACTCCAATTCTTCTTGCTTTTTCTCCTCTTTCTTCTTTTTCTATTCTGCTTTCTTTCTTGCTTCTTTCTTTTTCTTCTCTTCCTATTTTATTCCTTTCAGTTTTCCATCTTAATTTTTAAAAAGCATTCTTTGCATGTATATATGTACACATCACCCTGTGGTCTGTAGTATTGCCCTGAATTGAACGAAAAGACGTGTTGCCCTTTTACGTATTCTTTTCTGATATCATCTTGGTTATAACAACCAGGCAAGTTTTTTTCACACTTGGAACAATAGATGTTCTCCCGTGCTTCTGAAACCTCATTTCCCATCTTTGCGGTATATTTCTAACTTAGGCAGCAGTCAGTTTGTGCAACAGGTGTCGACCTGAAAGATAAAAAAACAGCATATAGGATACATTAGGAAGTTACTTCTTTTTTATTGGTTTTGTACAAAACTATTTATGCTCTACCTTTATACTTGAGGTTATTGAAATGCAAGCTCTCTAAGATTGCGGTAGCAGACAATAGATTCAAAGCAAGATAATGCATTGAATGCATTATATCATGTTCAGTTTGTGGTTAGAAATCACAATTACATAATTGTTAAGTTTACAATCACTTTCTAACTCTCTGCAGGCTAACATGGCTGTTCAAATTCTCAGTTCACTGGGTCATGGCATCAGCAAACAGGCTTAAATCAGAGGCAACAAGACTTTCAATCAGTTCTTCCTTGAAAAACGTATCCACACCTATCCAGGAGTCTTCGTCAGTTCTAGCGGCTCGCTCAGATCAACCTGCAGTTGGAGCGCTGCTGTTAATAAGGACATGGAGGCCCATCCTGCCAAGCCCAGTCCAGATCAGAACCAATTAGGGACATTCAATCTGTTTTACAGGCTCAGATCCAAGGTCTGTTACACACCTTTTTAAGATATTTGTCACTGTTGCAATTAATAAAAACACATTTTGTATGACAAAAGTAGAAAACTGTGTCCTAAATAACATGGAAAGATGTAATAAAACATACTGAATATGTGTATGGTACTGAATAAAACACGCAACTACACTGAAAGCACTTTGCACAACTTTAATGGCCTTAAAAAGGTGCAAAATAAATGAGTATTTACCAGCTGGTGGGTTGGCTCAGAGTCGTCTCAGGGGAGATACAGCTGTGAAACCGCAGTCTGACTAGAGCGATGAGAGAAGACACCTTGCAGCAGCAACTGAAAAAAGAACACAGGTAAATCAGCACAGATGAATACCTGGATGTATATTTTCTATCCAACATTACTTATTGCAAATGTAAACAGTCTCATGCACTGTAATCAACAACAACATGTTAACAGTCTCCTAACAACTTGGATTAAACATTAAAGAGCTGTTCAGTCAGTTTACATTACCTTAATCTGATGTCTTGACCACAGCACAAGTGAACTTGAGCTCAAATGCTCCCAGGAATCCTTGTGAGGTGCGTCAATGAGCCCAAGAGCTTCAAAGTCCCCTATTTAAGATATCCTAGGTCTGGCCACGCCTCTCAACCAGTAAGGGGCCCTGCTGGTTGTCCATGCCCCTAACATTCCCTGTTAGGCTCTTGGATTACTTTCATTATCATTTGTTGTAAACGATATTGAACTACTTTAGAAGTATTTCACCACTTGGTTGTATAACGTGTTTTTCTGCCTTGCAGCATGAACTGAAACTTAGAAAGCAACCGCACCAGATGACAAGAATATTTTATACCAGTCAGACCGTTTTTTGTTCTACCTCACTCACACATCTGGTTGTGTTAGATACCTCGTTATGTAGTGAAACTAATGAAAATGTTATGGCATGTAAGTGTGTCAAAGCCATAAAATGAAGCTGAAGAGGGTACGACTTTGTAGTTCATACTAAATTGGACTTTTTCCTTTTCATGACAAAATGATCCAGGAAGTGCAGCATGCTTTCAAGGGTGGACCTCAAGCAAACCTTTGTAAAGGGGTCATTCTTGATTAAGTCTGCCTTAATCTAGCCTGAGAGGTTTCCTGCGACATTGTAAACCAGACAGTCCGTCCACTGAAGAATTAGAGACTTGAGCCTATAGCGTTTGATAAGAATTTGTGGATAGTCATCTGGAAGGACGATTGATGAAAAAGTGAAGTATAGTCATTTTATCTCACCACAACCATCATCTAGACTCCCAAAATTATTTTTATTCTGAAATTCTGTGTTCAACATCAAACCCAATTTTCCCCAAAGATTCTACTTTTGTCTTCAGTATGCAGAATATTTTCCCAAACTTTTTGGGGATCATCAAGAGTTTTCTGGTGGAATCCAACAGGCCTTTCTGTTCACTTTGGCCCAAACTCTCCAATGGATGCAGTTTCATGTTTTCTCCATTTAAGAGTAATGGCTCTTGAAGTGTTTCACTGGAATCACAAAGCCTGATAAATGACTTTATAACACCTCACAGACTAACTTTGCTCTTAAATTTCTTTAGATCAAGGATGGAGAAAGAAATGGATTCACATGACGAGGTATGAATGATAGCTGTTGCAGTACAGTGTGCTGGATGAATTTACATGTTTAAGTAATTATTTTTAAGATTGTGGGTACAGTGACCCATATTGTCAGCAAAGTGAATACTGTAATATAGTAATATGTTATCAAATATCAAAATATGCAGGTCAGAGTTAGATTTAACTTCATGTTAGTTGTAAATATAGCCAATCAGACACCTAAAAACAGATGTGGTATATTATTAAAACTAGATATAATATAATAAAATTAACTTGAACCATCTGAAAGGGACCATCAAGAAGCAGAATATGCAGTTATACCTCCTGTTAGAGCCATATTTTGGAGTTTATTTTCCTGTTGGTGTAATACTTCATTCATATGTTTAAATGGAGTCACAGGTAGTTGCACAGCAGGTGTGCTGATTGCGGTGGAAACAAACAGTTTTAGACCGCCGTTGTTGTTGTAGTCGTTTTGGTATGGATCTCTGCGCTGCAGCAAATGTAACATCCTTTGGTCGTAAAATAGAAGTGTGCAACGATACAATTTGCATATTATGTGAGAGCGCTGGATCGATAAATGCTCTGCAATCATAGAACCTGAACTTTGTTCATTGGATTAAGGAGGACAACGCGTCAATGAGGTGCTAAGGCCTGCTAGAAAATGAATTCATGATGCTGTAAAACACAAAGTACAGCATAGTGATGGTCTCACCCCTAATATTAACAAATTGGAGTTTTTTCCCACATGTTCTCTATCAGGAAGACTGGTGAATACTAAACTTTATTAATTCTTCATCCACATATTCCTCCCATCCAGTAATTGGTAAAGGTTAGGTTTAGTGTCAGGCCATAAAAAGGGTTAAAAATGAATGAAAGTCAAGGCATGGTCCTGAGTATGTATCAAAAGAAGGATGTCTTTGGTGTCACCCCCACAGAAGTGCCTCTGTAGAGTGACTCTCGCTCAGGCAAACAGCAGGTTGTCCAGAACAACCAGGATTACATCCTTGTTGCAGCCTGGAAAATACTTGAAGCACTTCCCAACAGTCAACAGGACGGTGGTCATTGGGGCAGGTACAACGATGGAGGATTAAAGCAGAAAGGAACTGTGGAGAGCTGCAGGGAGAGGTTAAAGATGCCCAGAAAGACCCCTGCTAGCTGGTCAGCACATGATTTTAGCTTCTGACCTGACACCATGTCTGGACCTGCAGCCTGGTTGATTTTACCTTCTGGAAGGAAGAGGTCACACAGCTGCAGGACGAGAAGCTGATGGTGTTGCTCTGGCTGGAGATGTTCAGGCTTTCTGCTGCTTGGAGAGTCAAAGCGTGTAAAGAAGCTGTTTAAGGTGTCAGGGGGAGCCAGGTAGTTGTTGAGCTGCTGGTCACTTTGATTGTAGACCATGATGTTCCTGATGTTACTCCACATCTCACGTGGGTTATTGCTGTGGATGTGGTCCTCGATGCACTGCTTGTATTTGAGCTTTGCCTTCTGGATGCCTTTAAGTTTGCTTGTAGCCCTGCTGTAGGCCAGTCTGTCTCCTGATCAGAACGCTGCATCCTGGGCCTTCAGCAGAGACCGCATTGTGCTTTAGCCTGGTGGGCAGACTGCCGTGGCTGCCTCGCCGTGTTTTTCCCCGGTGCGTCTGCCTGCGCTAGGCCGGAATGGGGGGGGGGGGGGGGGGGGGTTCACTGCCTTTGCTGTCCCTGCAGCTCGGGTGAAATAAAGTCTGGTTTCAGCTGTCGGTAGAGCTCTGGGGTTTATTCTCAATTCTGCATTAGAGTTTGGAGTGCTGATAACATTAACAAAAACGTCATCAGACTGTGGGGTGAAATAAATGAGGGTTAAGCTAGGCTCTGAATGCTCAGACTTAAATCCACAGGCTGTGGACTGTGGTCTAGAACAGATCGTGGAGAAGTTGGAAGCTCGTCTTCGGCGAAAAGACCACAAATTTGTCAGTTTGGATTTTTTAATGAGACGTACCAGAAAAACTTTAAGGCAGACGGACAATTTCTGGAGTCAACCCGGGCCAAAACAATGTGTTGCTATCTGTGCATGGTCGTACTGCTCACTTGAGCAGACTATACTGGGACCCCTCCCTCCACTGAGATAGCACCACGCATCCACATGTGTTATGCTCTAAGATGATGTCTGTATTTAATTCAACTTTATTTATATAGCACCAATTTATGAAACATGTCATCTCAAGGCACTTTACACTTTACTTTAGCTAGAAAGGTTTAGATGACAAAACTGGTTCCAGTTGTTCATTAGTATGTTTGACATTGTAAATAGTGTTTCTTTTCTTCCATAGCATACATTAAAATTTCAAAATGAATATTTTGATTTTGGTTCAGGGTGAATCAATAGTTCATAACAGCTAAATATACTTGAAGAATTCTCCTCTAATTTTAAATGATTGAAAGCTCATCTCTGACATCTTACTTTACAGTAACTTTACCAGGAGGAAAATATTTTTACTTTACCATGGGAAAAATCCTCAGCAATTGTCTGTTTTGTTATTCTGGCAAGGATTTTATTAATTACTTCCTCAACTTGAGTGCACTTTTTGTTGAAAGCAAACCCACATTTTAAATGTGCAACCTGCCACTTTTGTATTCTCAGAT
Source organism: Fundulus diaphanus (assembly GCA_037039145.1). Lineage (NCBI taxonomy): Eukaryota > Metazoa > Chordata > Actinopteri > Cyprinodontiformes > Fundulidae > Fundulus > Fundulus diaphanus. The sequence continues at coordinate 6,611,957 of CM073133.1, forward strand.
AACAAAAATTAATGCAATAACTGAGTGATTAACTGAATCATTTGATTGTTATTAATACTAAAATACTAAATAATTACTAAAATAAAAAACGTTCTGCCCAGTGTTTTGTACTTAATTCTGAGTGTATGTTTTCAATATAATTTCCTCATTAATTTACAGCAACAGATTATGCATAATTATCATAAATGTCAGTAAGTGTTTTGGATATTGAGGAGCTTGTAACTTTTTTCTATGAAAACACTTTGTGTCCTATAGATTGTATTAAATCATATTCTTTCTGTTTTGAACAGGTTGTGCTCACCTTCATTTTAGTTTCTCTTCATTAACGTCTCTTTCAGAGAAAAGGAGGGGGAGTTGTGTCATTTTTCACAGTTGTTCCTGTTTTCTTAGACAGACTTGATGAGACACACCTACTTCTACATTGTAAATCATCTCCTCTGGCTCTGACATGGAGAGCTCAGAAGAGTTTGGGGAAGTTTTAATCTTTGTCTCGGTACAAAAATATCTTATCAACAGGGATAGAGTGTTAAGTATAAAAGCAACGATGGATTAACTCCTATTCATTATCAATGGTTAATATTCCATTCAGGGGAGGCCTTTTTGCACCAACATCCAAATGTTGAGACTGGCTAGAAAAAGTTTAGCTGACAAAACTGGTTTCAGTTGTTCATTAGTATGTTTGGCATTGTACACAGTGTTTCTTTTCTAGCACAGTATCCATTAACATTTTAAAAGTTAGTCCGTTGATTTTGATTCAGGGTGAATCAATAGTTCATGACAACTAAATGTATGTACTGAAACAATTCTGCTCTACTTTTAAATGATTGATAGATCATCTCTGACATCTTTAAAACTGCAGTATGTGGCTCAGCAACTTTACCAGGAAGAACATATTAACTTAACAATGGGGAAAATCCTCAGCAATTGTCTTTTTTGTACTTCTGGTTCAATTACTTCCTCAACGTGAGTTAAACTTTTGATGAAAGCAAACCCATATTTTCAATGTAAAATAATGAAAACTGTACAACCTGCCACATTTGTATTCCTCAGATAACAAAAATAAATGCAATAACTGAGTGATTAACTGAATCATTTGAATGTAATAAATAGTAAGATAAAACAGGGGTGTGACATGGGCCCCCCAGTTTCACCCCCTGTAGTCAAATTAGTACATGGAGTAGGTGGAGAGCAGAGCACTTAGTGCTGATAAGTGAACAGCAACAACCCACAGATTTAGATACGTAGATTAAACCAAATCCTAACCAAAGAAGTTGAGGCAACAACTAAGTACATCAACTAAGTTTCTTTTTAAACAGGTGAAGATCTGTTGCCTCTGATTTCAGCCTGTTTGCTGTTGCCATGACCTGGATAATTGAAAAGTTGCATGAGCAAGATAAAATGTGTTATACCATTTAGCACAGAATACTTTAGAGAAATGTTGGCAAAATCAGAGTTTTAAACCATTCTAACCTTTGTATTAGGTTCATGTCTGATTTTCTTATCAAAGTTACAATGTTTTTGTAGCCCTGCTTCAACTTATAGGACCCTTTGCTTCACAGATTTGTCTTAGGACCCATCACCCAGTTTGCTTGTGGACATTGGAATGTTAAAGGCACTAATTCACATTGTGTGCTTCTCATCTCATTATATTACTGCTTTATTTCTCTGGTACATACTCATCGATAAGTGATCTCAGCCTCTGAGGTGTAAATAAGTGGCAGACGCTCCTACCAACATTCTGCCCAATCCACCTGAGTAGAACTGGCTTGTCATTATGGTGGTCAGCTGCTGCTGTGTGGCAGTGATAGAGGCAAATCACATACGACCTGATATGGAAGGTCCGTCTGTCCGTCCGTTTTCTTCTTGTTATCCAGGGTCGGGTCGCGGGGGTAGCAGCTTCAGTAGGGAGGCCCAGACGTTCCTCTCTCCAGCCACTTGAGCCAGCTCCTCCGAGGGAATCCCAAGGCATTTCCAGGCCAGCTGAGAAACAGCCAACTTCCAACTTCTCCCGGTGGGACGTGCCCGGAACACCTCACCAGGGAGGCGTCCAGGAGGCATCCTAACCAGATGCCCGAGCCACCTCAACTGGCACCTCTCGACGAGGAGGAGCAGCGGCTCTACTCTGAGTCCTCCCCGGATGACTGAGCTCCAAAAATCAAGCCAGAGTCACACTGAAATACAAAACCACCACAAAGTTCCAAGAACTGTCAATGAATCATCTGGGAAGAGGAAACGTGAAGCGTCCATATATTTTTGAGAAGAAAATAGCAACACATTTGGTGACCGGCATTCTTTATGGAGCTCAAGCATTTTTTGTCTTTGAGCAAGAAAGATCTGAGACAGAAAGTCATCAAGACATTCAGGGCAACTTGAAAGTGATGATTGAGAAGATTCCATGCCTATCCATTGACGGTGCAGGTTCCTTAAAACTGGAAGATAAGGACACTGAAAAAATTAAGAAATTCTCTTGCAAATTCCACGGAGACTTCCTGCTTGAGAAGACTCCAACAACCTTTCAGGATGCAGTAGAAGTCTACCAAAGCCTGCCCAGGCTGCTGGGAACCAGCGGAGAGAATGCTGTACCAATCAAGGTCTGGTTGCTGCCTCTGACAAACCTAGATTCAGCTGCAGCTAAACTTGTTTGTGAAATAAGCATAGGATTAGTTCAAGAAGTGCAAAGTGTCCTGGAGGAGCTAAGTGAGCTGGATATTAGGTGCAATGACGCAATGAGAAACATCACAACTCAGTTTCCGCAGATTGGTAAAAAAGTTAAAAGTTTTAAAAACATGTGCTCTGAGTTCAGGCTTGGATTTCAACAAACATTAGCAAAGAAACTTCCATCAATCCGAGGAGGTGGAGAAGAAGAGTCTGAGCTTGCAGATATCTTGAAGAAGAGGCATTCCTCACCTTTCAACAGCAAAAAGCTAAATGAGTGGATGGACTGCAAAGAGAGGGAAATACATGTCCTGAAATCTTTCACCAGGATGATGAAAAACATCAAAATCGTCCCGTCTCAAAACAGCCTTCATGAGGATATTCTCAGTGCAGAACATGCCTTGTGTTTTGTCTTCACCTCACTGGAACGTGATGAGCCATTCCTCTCTGCTTTGTCCAACTACCTCAAAGGAAGAACCAAGACTGATGATGCACACATTTATGATGTTGAGAAGGAACAGTGGTACCTGTCAAACACCCTGGTAGATGAGATGAGAACAAAGGTGAAACTCTTCAGTGATTTTGCAGAGGCCAACAATGACAACAAGAGCACAACATTTCTGACAGTGGGTTTAACGGATGACAATCATGAAGGTTCAACCATCTACCTCTACAAAGATGGATTTTCTGTCAGTAAGAACTTTGAGCCTCCATCTAAGCCTGAAAGTGTGACAGCAGCAGACATAAACCACACCAGTGTGATCCTGAACATTTGCCCTCCATCATTTGGAGCAGAGAACGTCACCTCCTACTCTGTTGAGTACTGTGTCCGTGGAGAAGATGAGTGGAAGCAAACGATAGAACCAAAGTCTGCCAAAGTCCTGGTAAATCACCTGAAGCCAAACAGTGAGTATCTGTTCAGGTGCAGAGCAGTGGCCTCAGCAGGTGTTGGACCAGCCAATGAAATCAATGATCCCATTAAAACGTTACCCTGCAGTCCTCCTGGAGAGTGTCAAGTTGAACCAAACTCATCTGAGATTTTCCTTAGTAGGGAGAAACCTGCTGAGCTTGGATCAGATGTTGAAATACTGACCTACATTGTTGAATACGCAAGCACAGCCAACAGTTCAGAGGTAGAAGGTCTCCTTTGGAACCAAACAAGGTCCAGAGAGGAAAAGGCCATAATTTCAGATCTTCACTCAGAGACACAGTATGCAGTCAGGGTCAGATGTGACTGTGGTGGAGCCGGCAGAAGCAAGGAAAGCAAGATTGTTACAGTTTGTACAACAAAGCGGCTTGCTGATGATCTGAAAGCCATTAGCAAGAAAACAAACTCAAGTTTCCCAACAGTTTATGAATTCCAACTGAGGGAGGATGACATGGACATAGATGGCTGCCGAAAGTTTATATTTGGTGAAAAAAGTCCAAGACCCAACCGTACCATCATGCTGCTTGGAGCAACTGGATCAGGGAAGTCCACTCTTATCAATGGAATGATCAACTACATGGTTGGTGTAGAGTGGAACGACAGTTTCAGATTTAAATTAATCAATAAAGATTCATCAAGATCCCAAGCTCAGAGTAAAACCTCAGAAGTCACCATGTATAAAATCTACCACCAGGATGGGTTTAAAATCCCTTACTCCCTGACGGTTATAGACACTCCAGGCTTTGGAGATACCAGGGGAGTTACAAGACACCAGGAGATCACAGAGCAAATCCGAAGGATCTTTACCTCTGCTGACGGCGTAACAGAGATTGATGCTGTATGCTTTGTCACTCAGGCCTCTCTGGCACGTCTGACAGCAACACAGAAATACGTGTTTGACTCGGTTCTTTCCATCTTTGGTAAAGACGTGGCAGAGAACATTATCATGCTGGTCACTTTTGCAGATGGAAAGCAGCCACCAGTTCTTAAAGCAATAAACGTCTCTGGGGTCCCATGTCCTAAAAATGACTTAGGATTCCCAGTTCATTTCAAGTTTAACAACTCTGCCCTGTTTGCACATGATAAATGCCAAGAGAACAGTAGTTGTGTCGAGGAATATGCCGAAGATGAAGATGAAAGCTTTGATGAAATGTTTTGGAAGATGGGAACAAAATGCATGGAGAAGTTCTTCACTGCTTTGGGGAAGATGACATCTAAAAGCCTTCTGATGACCAAGGAGGTTTTAAAAGAATGAAAGCAACTTGAGATGGCCATTGAAGGTTTGCAATCACAAGTCAGAGCTGGATTAGCAAAACTTGAAGAAATTAAGACAACCAAAGAAAAGATCAAGGAGCATGAGGCCATCATAACTTCAAACGAGAACTTTGAGATTGAAGTGGATGTTATCAAGCCAGTCCAGAAACAGCTCAATGAGAAGGGAGTGTACTTTACTAACTGCCAGAAGTGTTCGATAACATGCCACTACCCATGTGGGATTGCAGCAGACAATGAAAAACGGGACTCTGCATCAATGGATAACAATGGGATGTGCACCGTTTGTCCTGGAAAATGCATTTGGAGCGTGCATTTCAATCAAAGATACAAGTGGGAGTACGTTCAGGTGAGGGAGAAGAAGATGGTTCAACAACTGAAAAGCAAGTACGAAAAAGCCGCCAAAGAAAAGCTGACCACGGAGCAACTGATTAAGAGGCAAGAGGAGGAGATCGCTCACCTGCAAGACATGATGCTTTCCCTTTTGGATCAGTCAGCCAACTCCATCACTCGTCTTCAAGAGATCGCCCTAAGGCCAAACCTCCTGGCTGCTCCCGACTACATCGATATGATGATCAAAGGAGAGGAGGCGGAGGCCAAAAAGGGTTATCAGGCGAGGATCAAGTCTTTGGAGCAAATGAAGGAGAAGGCCCAACTCATGTCCAAAGTGTCTCAACGGGACAATTTAACAAAGACGCCAGAGCAGCTTTCTGCGGAGAGACAGAAAAAGAAAGAAAGCAAAGGCATCGTCCAGAAAGTTGCCAATTTCTTTGGATATTCAGGCTGACTTAAGCAGGTCTCTGGCTGGGAGATTTTTACCAGAAACAACAGAGCAAATCATTTGAAGAACATTTCTTCTCCAAAGTGGCAAAACAGCTATGGGACTGACCCTTTGGCCTCATCAGTCCAGATGACATCAGTCCAGTGGTTCTTGGGATTCTTCCTGAAGCAGCACGTGGCTTCCTCTGTCAGCCTCTTCAAACAGGCCATGCTTGTTCAGCCTGTAACCAGCCTACCAAGCACCTTGACCTTTAACCTGCTAGCTGATGCTCCCAGAACCCTGGATTTGTTATTTATCTGGATCATCACCACTCTGACCTTTGGCCTCTGCTGAGACGTTCAGTCCTGGGGGGGCAAAAATGTTCAGATGGCTTGGAAACAAGCTTTTAAACCTTCCCAGAATCCTCCTCTCAGGTCACTGTGGATGCCGTTCCATCCTGGTATTGGGTCAGCACACATCTGCACGCTCCAGAACATACAAGCATTAAAACTGTCTTCATAGAGGTGAGGCTCACGCTGTTCAGGATCAGTTTGCACCGCAAAAAGGGACTAAAATTAAGTAAACGAGTATTTGTCCTTGATTTGAGCAGGTAAATAAGATTATCTGCCAGTGGAATGAGTATTTTGACCCTTTAAATAAGACAATTATGTACTGCACATGAAATAAGATGGAGATGACTTTTTCTTATTTTAAGTGCAGAAATCTTATTTTATTGGGAGCTGGTTTAAACTTGCCTTTTAGTTCCATTTTAGCAGTGCATCTGTGCACCTGACTGCTAGAGGGTCTCTCTCTGTGCATACAGCAGACTCTTTCTCAACCCAAATTAATCACCTATTCATCTACTAATCACCTTAGAAGTAAAATAAGACCTCATAATACTCATGAGCTCAGACTAAAATCGATTTTTCAGCAGCAGAGAGAGGTATTGGCCACTAGAGGACAGCTTAAGATTGATTCATTAACCAGGCGACGCTGCAGCTGAAACACTGAGCAGAAGCTGACCGAGCAGCTTCTTACAGCCACGACCCCCTCCTGTAAGGTTAATCAGAGTTCAGTTTACCAGTGCTGACAGGGTCAGAGAGCATTCTTAGAACTTTATTACCTCCTGTATGTGTTAAATTGTATGGAATTATTTAGCGTAGGAGAGGAGAGCTGGGTCCTCCTCAGGCTTTAGGAGGGGTTAAAGGTCAGGAGGCTCTTGGTTTGTTCATCACAGAGGCTCTTCCTGTTTGTGTATATCTGTTTACAATGGGGTACAGGGTATGTCTTACTGGGTGTGCATTTGGGGAAGAACGCACCTTGATTTCTGTTTGCCTTGAATAAAGACCAGTCTCTGTATTGAAAGAGTATCTTGCTTATTAATGATAAGCTAAGTTTTTCCATAGTAACATTAACCCAAACAAGTGAACCACTTCATTTGCATATTTTTACAGTGATTTTTTAACACTGAGCCACAACCCATTTCGTCACTTAAATAAGGACACCTTTTCTTCAACTTAAAATAGAAATATGATATCAAGTTAATATAAACTGAGCTTGGCACAACGTATACATTTACAAGAAAATTTGTGTAAACTAATTTTTTAAAAGGATGGTTGGAGCGAAACGCCAGCAAAAAGATAAATTAACATAATCCCATTATTAAATGCATATGTTGAATATAGTCAATTGTTGCTTAAGTTGGTTAAAGTTAAACATAAGAAATAATAATAGTTTTGATACTGCTATTGCTTTCTTTAAAGTTTTCTAATTTTATTTACAAGAAATACGCACTTTGAAGCTTCTTATTTCCCGCTATGCCATGGCATTATCTGTGGTCCACTGAGAATGGATTATTTTATGGTTGTGCTCATGCTTAACTCAGGGTTGATTGGACACTGAGTTTAGCTTCCTGATTGATAAAACCTGTACTGAAACCCAAAACAGTTAGTATGATAGAGTGAGGTAGAACTACTCAGGGTTGCTGCATTTTACTCAGGGTAAATCAGCCATTCTTTCTGAAACGGGGCTCAGAAGAAGATCGATACATAAATTGTTTAAAGGGGACATATGAAGTCAAGTTCACTTTTTCAGCCCATTTACACCTTTTGTTGTGTGCTTTGAGTTTCTAGGAGTGCAGAAAATGTGAATGTAGTCCTTCAAGGAGTTGCATCTTATCTTCTATTTTTGGGGGTCATACTTTTTAACATGAACTATAACGTCTGGTTATTTGCTGCAGAACTACTAAACAAGGTAATTTATTTCCAGTTTACCAGTTTCAATAATCCCCCATCTTTTTTCTTGGAGCGACTTTGTAGTCCAAGCTGAAGGACATCAAAACTACAAGTGGATAAGTCATTGGTTGTTCTTTACACCATTACCCAGCATGCTCTAAAAATGGCCAAACGGGAGACGTGTCACGCTCTGGGACCTTCCTTTAGATTTAAAGACACTGCAACAAAACGAGTTGCTCTCAGATGAATCTCAGAACAGGGTTAAAAGGGGGAACATGAGGATAAATTAATAAGCAATTAAATTGTATTTATATAACACCAATTCACAACACGTCATCTCAGGGCACTTTACAAAGTCAATTCTATCAAATCATCCAGACAGGTTGGTCATAAAGTTTCCTCTCTAAGGAAACCCAGCAGGTTGCATCAAGTCTCTCCAAGCAGCATTCACTCCTCCTGAAAGAGCGTAGAGCCACAGTGGACAGTCGTCTGCATTGTTGATGGCTTTGCAGCAATCCCTCATACTGAGCATGCATGAAGCGACAGTGGAGAGGAAAACTCCCCTTTAACAGGGAGGAGAACCTCCAGCAGAACCAGAACCAGGCTCAGTGTGAACGCTCATCTGCCTCCACCCACTGGGGCTTAGAGAAGACAGAGCAGAGACACAGAAAGCACAGAAGCTCACATTGACCCAGGAGTACTTTCTATGTTAAGACTAAGAAAGTAGAGCACATAACCCCAGTTCTAAAGTCCTTCCACTGGCTCCCTGTATCCCAGAGAATAGACTTTAAAATACTTCTGTTAGTCTATAAATCCCTAAATGGCTTAGCACCTAAATACATCACAGACTTGTTATCAGTGTATCAACCATCCAGACCACTAAGGTCTTCTGGCTCCAGCCTGCTCTGCATACCGAGAATCAGAACTAAACAAGGAGAAGCAGCATTTAGTTCCTATGCTCCACTTATCTGGAACAAACTTCCAGAAAATTGTAAAGGTGCAGAAAGCCTGAATTCCTTTAAATCAAGATTAAAAACACATTTGTTTAGGATTGCCTTCAACTGTTCTAGTTAACTGAATCCCCACTTTTGTTCTAATTTCTATCTACATTTTATTCCTACTTGCTTTTTCAATCTGAAAAACTCACAGAGAAAGAAAAGGCAATTAGAAGGATTTTATTGATACAATATTTTAAGTCTTTGGCGCTCAGACCTCGGCAGGAACATTAATGCTGAATTATACTTTAATATGCATAAGTAGATGTATGAGAACAGGGATGTTCCCCCCCAGGTCTGAAACTGGTGGTGGAGTGGAGATAGAAGAAGTTTGTTCAGTCCATATGGTGATCTGTTTAAGATAGATGTCCAACTTGATAAACACAGGTTTGCATGAACTGTCCATGATGAGCAAGCTTGAAGCGACTGTGGAGAGGAAAAACTCCCCTTTGGGAAGAAACCTCTGGCAGAACCGGGCCCAACATGGTGGTCTTCTGCCGGACCAATAACAGGCGATAGGGAGTGATGAAGACTGAAGGGAGAAAACACTCTGATGGGTTGAGGATGGAGGAACGTCTTGGAAGCTAGATGAACTCAGCTATGATGGTGGAGAAGGGGTTGGGGGTGGGTTGAATCGGACATCTGATTCGAAATCCAACATGCAATCCGTTTGCGCTTGCTGGTTAGCAGGCTGAGACGTGGATTTGAAGTTGCTTTTAAGATGAGCGTGGGATGCTGATTGGCTTCATGGAGGTGCGGTTCGTAGCTGATTGGCTCACATCAGAGGCGTATCGGACTCTGATTGAATGGAGGCAGGCAATGAGTTTCTTCAATTGAACTTGCGCCTTCAGCTTCATTTCAATCTGAAAAACTCACAGAGAAAGAAAAGGCAATTAGAAGGATTTTATTGATACAATATTTTAAGTCTTTGGCGCTCAGACCTCGGCAGGAACATTAATGCTGAATTATACTTTAATATGCATAAGTAGATGTATGAGAACAGGGATGTTCCCCCCAAAAATGCCGAGGTCAGAGCGCCTGGCTCATAAGGCAGTGTGACGGGATAGTGATTTGAATGGGAGATGATTAGGTGAATGAAATGAACGAAATGAACAAGGAGAAGTGAGCAGAGATGCTTTCTTGCGGAAGATGTCTTGCGTACGCTTTCTTGCGGAAGATGTCTTGCGTACGCTTTCTTGCGGAAGATGTCTTGCGTACGCTTTCTTGCGGAAGATGTCTTGCGTACGCTTTCTTGCGGAAGATGTCTTGCGTACGCTTTCTTGCGGAAGATGTCTTGCGTACGCTTTCTTGCGGAAGATGTCTTGCGTACGCTTTCTTGCGGAAGATGTCTTGATTATGCTTTCTTGCGGAAGATGTCTTGCAGATGATGCACATAGAGAAATGGGTGATCATGACAAGATGCGACACAGGTGACATGATGCATAACAGGATGCATAACAGAATGCTTGACGCAGGCATGAAAGAACACATGACAAGACGCAGGACCAGATACTACGAGACGCACGAGAGAGTGCATTGCAGGATACATAACAGAATGAGTGACGGGATAACTGTCAATATGAGTTGCGATATGAATGAAAGTATACATATGATTAATGATGATATGAAAGAAGCATGAAAGATCAACTATATGATAGGAGAGTTACGAACTGTGATGATTATGAATGATAAACTCAATTTGAAAGAGTGAAACATGAAGGGTCTGACGAAACATGTGAAAAGTTTCAATCCACCACCAGTATTGCAGTTAGATTACCTTAAAGCCGAGAGGCATTGGGCAGCTAAAATGAATGGAAGCTCAGAACGATGTGTGAGGCATGATGATGATGACCGAGCCCATTGTTTGAGTGATCAGGAACCTGTGAAACTATTATAAAGAACCCCCCCCCCCCCCAAAACCTACGGATGGCAGCATCCGTAAATTTTTAAACACATCCACGACAGAAAGGCATTATAGAATATATTTCGATCAGGCGAGAAGCAGACCAGACGGTCAAAACGGCAGCTCTCAACCAGAGTATCCTGTTCAAGAAGGAAAGAACAAATTTAGCGAACTCTAGCTGCCTGGAAATAAAGCATGACTCTGGCAATGATGCATTTGTGAGATTGAGGTGACCAAGCGAGGAGGGCAGCTGACGGTTGAAAATAACTGATATGGGATGAGACTGATATCTTGTGAATTCGAGAGCTGAACTGCAGGCAGGAACCATGCTGGAACCAAGTTGAGATCAATACCTAGAACTCGATTTGCAGGCCGGCAGGTTTAATTTAAAAAGGACAAACTGAGAATAGTGAAGGGAAGATCTAGGAGAGGAAGTGACCACAAGATGAATGAATGAAGAGGATGAAGATGGTAACATGACTTAAGACATAATTATCAAATAATATTTGCTTAACTCATGAATGCATAAACTGCCGAGCGCATAATAAATGCTGTCATTAACGGATTAAGCTATTAAGCTCATTCCATGATGTTTGAAATGAAAATACTAGAATCTTACTACATTCTGATAAAACTGATGAACTTCATTACTTATTAGCTTAATTAGCCTCACCAGTCTGCAGACAGGATCCGAAATTTAAACTAATGTTATACAATAACGGCATGATAAATAATTGATCTCGGGTTGAATTCTGAACTGTGGTATGGGGAAGGTAACAGGAATTCTGTCCTGCTGCAACATGAGACCCTCAATGCTTGGACGCCTTTCTTCCCACCGGGTCCTGCTGAAAACCCTCTTTACAAATAAAACCTACCTCCCACAGACAAAGAGCTTTCTTTCTTCAGCTCACTCCTGCAGACTTTTTTAGCAGCTCTCACAGAGCAGAAAAAGAAGGCCACCCATGAAGCCTGGTCGGCCCTGATCAACACACAAGCCAGCAGCTGGGAAAGGTGTCTGGCCAGCCACGCTTAAACCAAGGTCTGCTAAACTCGACTGCCTGCTTCAGCATCTGGAGAGGCTCTCATCGCCTGGGGAACATGTCCGAGCCATTATTTCAACAAATAATGTTCTGTTTAACTTGGCCCGCATTGTGAATAGATTGAAATACATGCAAATGACTCGACTCCATCCCATGTTCTTGAAATCAGACTCTCAGTGAACAATGATTCACAGTTATCCTGATCAACCACCCTTGTTTGACCTTCTTTGTTTTGTTTGCAAATAGTTCCTTAGCCTCTTTCTATCTTCATTTTGCCCAGTAGCCCAATCAAGTCTCACCAACCTAGCAAAGAGGATTCACCAACTGAACATTGTGCTAATTCAGGCACCACAGAGAAAGCGTGCTCCAGACGGGCAGAGAAGAATGAAAAGGAGAAGCAGCGTAGCTTAATGAGAGGGCCGTTTGCCGCGAAGGCCTACCAAAACAGGGCCGTTGCCGCGAAGGCCTACCAAAACAGGGCCGTTGCCGCGAAGGCCTACCAAAACAGGGCCGTTGCCGCGAAGGCCTACCAAAACAGGGCCGTTGCCGCGAAGGCCTACCAAAACAGGGCCGTTTGCCGAGAAGGCCTACAAAACAGTGATGTGGAATGGGAGATGAAGGTGAGGTGAATGGTGAGGTGAGGTGAGGGGAACGGTGAGATGGATGGTGAGATGAGGTGAGATGAATGGTGAGGTGCTCGGCCGGTGCTCGGGGTTGCTGCATGGCTGATGCATGGGGCTGATGCATGGGGACATGAAAGAATGAATGCTCATGACATGAAGGACACGAAACAGGCACATACAGAGTACATGAGGAGTAGGAGACGGGCACATGGCAGGGCACATGGCAGGGGTATGAGACAGGTACGAGCGGGGTACGAGACAGGGCATGAGACAAGGCACACAACGTAGCACGTGGCAGTGCACGATGAAAGTAGGTGAAGAGAATTTGACAGAATACTTTATGAATGTCTGGCCAGAGCAGCAGAGCTTGTGAAGGGCACAACAATTGGTATAAATCGCTGGATTTAAAATGCACTTCTGAAATAAAATGGGTTAAGTAACACTCAACCCTACTGTCCGGTTAAACTGAACGTGAATGACATTGAAGGTACTTAATGCGGAAGATTGCCAATAGTAAGTCTTTGAATGACTAAATCAGAGATTTAAAATGCTGAGACATTGCTAATACAGCCTGCAGGTTGATGATAAAAGGGGAGACGAGAAGAACGTTGCCATATCAAAGATAGTAAGAGAACACAGGAATGGGAAAAACCAAAGAGGAAAATGGTAAGGTTAACATTTCAACTTACAAACTTAACACTTAAAATCAAGCATACTATGGACAAGAAATTACTGTAGAAAATATGAACAATGAGTTGAATTAGAATGACATAATTATGAAATAAGAGAAGATTAATGGAATCCATCACGAACCATACTGCAACCAGTAGGTGGCAGTAATGCTACTACAAGCCTGTAGCCAACCGCCAAAACCAGAAGAAGAAGAAAACAAAAACAAACAGAATGAATGGGATACTTCTGCCTAACAGACGGACAGTTCAGGAGCATGATGAGCGAAATTCATGTAATAAGAATGAAAACATGAGTGGATACATGTTACCTTGAGCTGCTAGGAGCGGGCATGAGAGGAGATCCGGCTGAAAGTTGCGCAGGACGATAGCCGCTTTCGGCTACGAAGCAGAGCGGGACCGGAACTGAGTCAGAGTTGGGACGGTGTCTACGTCGCTTGTGAAAAGCGGGGATTTGCAAGTTCATAGCGCCAGGAATCGGAGCTGATGAAAACAGAGGTTGGGAGACGGAATGAGACGCCACAGCGGAAGAAGGCCCGCTAAGAGAGCGAATCCAGGTCAGTGCTGGTTAAGATATGCTGGAGCGAATACAGAGATTGCAGAGGATGGATGCGCGGCTAGATGGCGTTCCTAAGAGCAGCAGGATTTGAGGATGAGTTGTTATCGTCTTGAATCGGACATCTGATTCGAAATCCAACATGCAATCCGTTTGCGCTTGCTGGTTAGCAGGCTGAGACGTGGATTTGAAGTTGCTTTTAAGATGATCGTGGTATGCTGATTGGCTTCATGGAGGTGCGGTTCGTAGCTGATTGGCTCACATCAGAGGCGTATCGGACTCTGATTGAATGGAGGCAGGCAATAAGTTTCTTCTTGCGCCTTCAGCTTCATTATTCTGTTTTAATTTGCTATATTTTAATCATGTAAAGCACTTTGCATTGTCCCTGTACTGAATTGTGCTATATAAATAAATTTGCCTTGCCTTGCCTATGTTATATGGTAATAGAGGATGATCTGCCTCCACTGATGATGTCATAGCTAACAGAACCCCAGACCCTGTGTACCTCCTATGAAGAGAAAAAAGCACAGAAGCAGGAGCTCTTTCTATGTTAAAAGGGTAATCTCAGATGATCTGCCCCCCTGGATTGTGTCACGGCTAAACAGAACACCAGTCCAGAGGTACCTTCTATGAAGAGAAAGCTGTCAAGCTAATTGCCTTGTTGCCTAGCCATGCAACCTGGGTAAGTTTCTGACATAACTTCTGATCACCCACCCCCTTTAAGCGTCCCTCCACCAATTTAATAGGAGCTCCTAATCCTAACACTAAGTAAGATATTTACTGCAAATCCAACCTAAATGATTAGAATTATTCCCTATAAACAGTCAGTCCTCTCTATCAACAATGTCTAAGTCAAGTTTTTTCTCTTTTCAATCCGAGAGGTACAGTCCAGAACTACTTTGGTTCAGAGTGCAGCCCGTTTTTAGTTCCTGGTTCCTGAGCCAATCATGTGAGGGTTCCAAAAACAAAACCCATTTGGTATTTTATTCTGGCAAAAGAACAGCAGCCTACAAACACAGAAGCCAGTAAGAGAAACAGACCACTGTCAAGATTTGTTCTTGATGAACCCGAACACTGCCACAAACAGAGCTTAGTTTAGTGTCTTTATTGAAAAGTGGAGGGTTGTGGATGATGGAAACCAGAGTGGCTGTACCAGACTGGAGCAGGAGGATGATAACAGCAGCCGCTGGTAGGCGTGAGAGAGCTGGAGCCCCGTAGGAGCTGTGCTGTGGAGACGGTCAGGCACAGGGCTCCAGGAAGACTCCTCGGTAAGTAAGTGAGCGCTGGAGTCAAGGGAAAGCCAGCAGCTCAGCAATAAGGATTCATGGGCATCTGGAGAGTCAACAGGCAGGCAGGCGGACACGGAAGAAGCTGGAGGACAGCAGGCTTGAGAGCAGACGATCCGACGGGGAGGAGCTGACTGAGGAGAGCTTAAGTAGGGAGGTTGATAGGTGGAATAAATCTGGCTTAATTAGTAACTGTAGGTGGCAGGAATCAGTAATGGAGTGAGGAACTGGGCTGTATGGGAGGAGGAAGGTGCAGGAAAAATGTCCAGTAGGCATAACTGTACCGTGACAGCCAGAAATAGAACAGAATACAACATCATATACCTGTCCTGTGATAGTAAACATGACAATAGTCCGTTGAGTAAAGGGTGGTGTTTCTGAAAGGCATTGTGCATGAGTTATTTGAATTTTAAACACTAGGTGTTATTAAAACGTATTGTTTATTTAAGTTACCAATTCAAATCTAATAATCTCTGAAGAAATACTTGTATGAATTAATAATCAATTGTCCTAAAGGTAATTGATTTTAATTTAGCAAATCATTCTTTAAATGTTATTTTCTCAAATAATGTTCAATCTAACTCGGGGTTGCATTGTGAATGGATTAAACACGAGCCAGTTGTTGTTCTAAATTTGTTCTCTTAATTTGACCTCATTTCATATTCCTTAAAATGAACTTTGGGTCTTTTATTTATCAAACCTCACTTAACTCTAAATTTAATACATAATTTAATGGTGATGGTTTTCAAACATTCTACTTATGATTTGTTCTTTTTTTGTGAACAAAGTTCTTTGGACCTCTTTGATCTTAAAGTTGCTTAGAAGTTTTTGTTGTTTTACAAGCCTAGTAAAGAAGAGTTATTGTTTGAAATATATTGTTAATTCCTTATTATCTCAGTTAGACAACATTATTATTGGCTTTCCCTGGATGTGCATTTAGTTCTGTTAATATATTCTTATAGTTGAAAAGACACTGTCTTTTATTTATTCCATATGTGTGCAGAGTTTGTTGTTAGAGAAAGCTAGAGCTAGATTCCCTTTTTCACATGTTGTCCTACTTTTAAAAACACATTGAGCTGATCTTTTCTGGCTGATACCAGACAGACTAAGGGTTATTTGAATAAATATTAAATGACTGGAAAGCATTTAATTACGCACCCCTGATGATTTCATCTGTCTCATAGGACCAAAGAATTTATTCTAAACTTCCGAACTAATTCTAAAATTTTTAAAAAGAATTTTTTTTTTTACTTTTGCTCATGTTGTGAATCAAAATGTGCAATGTGAATAATCCAACTTTAACTGAGATGAGTTGAATTTTGTTTTATTTTTCATTGTAAGAAGACAAATATAAAGAAAAGAGACTAGGGGTCCGTTCTTCGTACGTTGCTTAAAACATCCAAGATCAAATGAGACATCCAAGATGATTTCATCCGGCTAATCATTATCCGGCTAATTGGGTTCTTCAAACACACCTGTTGTTTACGATTAGTATCACTGGATTGAGTTATCTGAGATAACTGCGCGTTCATGCGTTTGTTTAAAAGGGGAAATGTATCGATAGTAGAAACAATGATCAGCAACGCTGCTATTGGCTGATCAGCATGGCCAAAGAACGCCCACAGTTCTTTTTCCAGCAGAACATGAGCTTTTAATGGAAGGTTACGAATTTGAGTCAATTAAAACGACAGGTAACACCTCAAAGTCTGCTAAAACCAGGAGAGAGGGCTGGCAAACAGCAGCAGACAAATTAAATTGTAAATACTGTCCATGATAGATGTTTCTATCACTTTCTACAGTATGTATTTTTGCATTTTAATAATTTCATAAGTACTTTGTTGTTTTATGTCAGAGCCTCCATGGGAGCCACTAGAACATGGGGAAAAAAGTGAAGTACAAGAATATTCTACAAAATGATAGCCTTTAATTATTATACTGTATTTTAAAAAGCAACTTCTTCCTCTTTTTTAAAAGCCACTGTTTAATTATGTGTTTGTCTGTTTATAACAGCCACCAATAAGAAGGCTGGAAAAAATCTGGTTCTTTTTACTTTTACATGTTTAAACCTTTTTCTTTTTTTCTTTTTTTTTTTCACAAAATGACTCAAGGTGCCATCTGTTCCCTATATTAACGGCATCTTCAACAAAAGAAAAAGTATTTTGACCTGAAAAAAAAATACAAATTAAGAGGAGAAATTGAACTCCACAACGTGAAAAAGAGAAAAACTGCACTAGAGCTCGAGTTTCTTCAAAAGGACCTTCAGAGTAAATTCTAATACACCATTTTACACATAGTAGTATTACTGACTTTACATAACTATCTCTTACTGCAGGCAAAAGATGACTTGCTGACTTTTCTTTATAAATAATTGTTTAAATAAAACGACAGGAACTAAGCATTATTTGTTTCGTGTTTTATTGAACATAAAAAAAATGGTGTTCCACAATTCTGTCCCTTCCTCTGCCACTAGGTGGTCCAAGTGCTCTGGCTAGACACAGACTTTCCTATCTCCTCCGCTACGATCTAATCTTGTTTACATGAAATAAGCCTGCTCGGGAGCAGGCTCAACTTTGCGCACATGTTGCTATGACAGCAAGTCCGGGATGAGTTTTGAAGAACCAAACGATCCAAGATCATGCCAAATCGTCAACAATGAAATCCAGCTAACTGAGTTAGCGACGTACGAAGAACAGACCCTAGAAGTGCATCAAGAGTAAACAGCATTGTTTTCATTAGAGTCATCATAAGCAGTATCTACCTCATTCCATCTGGTGAAATAAGTGTGAGCTTTTTCACATCAGCAGCAGGATTGTGTAGAGCTCACTGTGTGATAAGGAGGTAATTCAGCCTCTGCTGGACCAGAGACATGTCTCAAGGTTACAAGACACAAACCCCAAGACTGGAGTCTGACCCCCATGTTTAAAACGTCCTGCTTTACTGCTGATGCTGAAGCAACACAATTGTTGTACTGACACTTATAACATTTGCCTTTAACTTGGGGTCCGTTCTTCGTACGTCACTAACTCAGTTAGCTGGATTTGATTGTTGACGATTTCGCATGATCTTGGATCGTTTGGTTCTTCGAAACTTATCCCGGACTTGCTGTCATAGCAACATGTGCGCTCGCAAGCAGGCTTATTTCATGTAAACAGGATTAGATCGCAGCTTTATAAGCGGAGGAGATAGGGAAGTCTGTCCAGCCAGTGCACTTGGACTACCTAGTGGCAGAGGACGGGACAGAATTGTTGAACACCATTTTTTTATGTTTAATAAAAGACGAAACAAATAATGCTTAGTTCCTGTCGTTTTGTTTAAACAATTCTTTATAAAGACAGCAAGTCATCTTTTGCCTGCAATAAGAGATAGTTATGTAAAGTCAGCAATAATACTGTCAAATGGTGTATTAGAACTTACTCTGAAGGTCCTTTTGAAGCAACTCAATCTCTAGTGCAAGTTTTCTCTTTTTCACGTCATGGAGTTCAATTTCTCCTCTTAATTTGTGTTTTTTCAGGTCAAAATACTAATTTTTTTGTTGAAGATGCCGTTTATATAGGGAACGGGTGGCACCCTGTGTCATTTTGTGAAAGAAAAAGAAAGGGTGAAACATGCCTCATGCAACAAAAGTAAAAAGAACCTGTTTTTTTTTCAGCCTTTTTATTGGTGGCTGTTATAAACAGCCAAACACATCATTTAACAGTGGCTTCTAAAAAAGAGGAAGAAGTTGCTTTTTAAAATAAAGTATAATAATTAAAGGCTACCATTTTGTAGAATATTATTGTATTTCACTTTTACTTGTCCCCATGTTCTAGTGGGTCCCGTGGAGGCTCTGACATAAAAGAACAAAGTAAATATGAAATTATTAAAATGCAAAAATTCATACTGTAGAAAGTGATGGAAACATCTACCATGGACAGTATTTACGCATTAATTTGTCTGCTACTTTTTGCCAGCCCTCTCTCCTGGCTTTAGCAGACTTTGAGGTGTTCCCTGTCGTTTTAATTAATGACTCAAATTCGTAACCTTCTATTAAAAGCTCTTGTTCTGATTGGGAGAAAAACTGTGGGCGTTCTTTGTTCATGCTGAACAGCCAATAGCAGCGCTGCTGATCAATGTTTCTACTATCGATACATTTCCCCTTTTAAACAAACGCATGAACGCGCAGTTGTCTCAGATAACTCAATCCTGCCATACTAATCGTAAACAACAGGTGTGTTGGAAGAACCCAATTAGCCGGATCATGATTAGCCGGATGAAATCATCTTGGATGTGTCATTTGATCTCGGATGTTTTAAGCAACGTACGAAGAATGGACCCTTGGACTGTTAAATAATACTGTATGTTAATTTGTTTTTCTTTATCAACATTTGACCTGAAACTTGTTGAAACCTGAAATATAACTTTTAACTGCCAAATCATGAATTGAAATTCATTTAAAAACTGTTCTCTGCTTCTGCTACTGTTTTGAAAGAGAGTGAAAGAAGTATTGCTAACTTATGAATTAATTATGTATAAATTGATTATTTTCCGCCAAAGGGCCTGTATCATGGATTATATGAGTATAAAGCTGTTATTGCTGTAATCTTCTACCCCATGTTGTTCAGTTAAATGCTTCTGTTTCAAAAACTAAACTGCTGCATTTATTGTGATGAATTGTCAAACGTCTGTCATGGGTTTAACGTTGCTAATTGTTTCCTACCATCCTGTGGGCACAGTGAGGTAAGATCAATTTATTGTTCCCAGAGTGACAATTTGTTTTGCAGCCAGAAAGATTGCAGCCAGAAACAGATGCAAAAAAACCCCATAAAATAACAAAGAACGAAATAAAAAATAAATCATCCACAACATTTAAGGTACAGCAAGAGTCCAAACATAGACTGCTACAGTTCTAATGAGAGTTTCTCAGGTTAAATTATTGATGAGGCTAAGATTAACATGGACAAATAAACATTTATACCTTTTTGGATGTTC
Source organism: Fundulus diaphanus (assembly GCA_037039145.1). NCBI lineage: Eukaryota > Metazoa > Chordata > Actinopteri > Cyprinodontiformes > Fundulidae > Fundulus > Fundulus diaphanus. Next base: position 6,631,866 of record CM073133.1, read on the forward strand.
TTCACTGTGTCAGGATCCCAGAGAGGTGAATTTGTTTAGTTGATTGTACTCACCTGTTGTTAATTATTTCCAGCTGTATTTAAGTTCCCTTGGTTTGTTTCCCCGTTGTTGGTCATCCTGTGTTCAACTTCTGCGTTGTTGCTGCCTGAGCTCTGTTCCCGAGTTCTTTGTAAGTCTTGATCATGAAAACCCTTAACATCATGCGCTGTCCTCTTCCTCAGTGCCGCCTAGGTCCTAGCCACCATCAAGCCCTGACACACTGATCACTCAAACACAATAGAAAATACAGAGAGAGAAAGAGAGAGAGATGATATTACAAGCTTGATCAGCCATTGTTGCTGCACTGAAGGAAGAACCTACTGAAGCTGGTTTTAATTTAACTTTTCCCTCTGTGGTGGAGTTTAACAAGTACCTCGGAAACTTGTCTGTTTGTTGACAAATCTGCAGTTTTTTGTAGATTTTGTAAATATTTTGTTACTGACTTTATATTTCCTAGTCTTATGTCCTTAGGTGGCGCTGTAAGACATAAGCCATGCTTATCTATCTCCTGATAGAGACCATTTTTCAGCGAGCCTATGTAGGTCTCAATGTTCTGTCGTGTTTAGCCAAAGGTTTGCTTTAAATCTTTGTCAGATATTTTCTACAGACAGGTGGATTTGAAACAAAATTATATTTTTGCCTTTTAAGGGCTTAAGAAGGTGATTCCTCTGTAGTTGGAACACACCCTCCGGTCCCCCTTTTTAAATAGGGGGACCACCACCCCAGTCTGCCAATCCAGGGGAATTGGCCCCGATGTCCACGTAATGCTGCAGAGCCGTGTTAACCAACACAGCCCCACAACATCCAGAGCCTTAAGGTACTCAGGGCGAATCTCATTCACCCCCAGGGCCTTGCCACCAAAGAGCTTTTTAACAACCTCGGCAACCTCAGCACCAGAGATGGGAGAACCCGACCCAGAGTCCTCAATCTCTGCTTCCGCAATGGAAGACGTGTTGGTGGGATTAAGGAGGTCTTCGAAGTATTCCGCCCACCAAAACACGACGTCCCGAGTCGAGGTCAGCAGCACACCACCCCCGCTGTAAACAGTGTTGGTACTGCACTGCTTCCCACTCCTGAGACACCGGATAGTGGACCAGAATCGCTTCGAAGCCGTACGGAAGTCTTTCTCCATGGCCTCTCCGAACTCTTCCCACGCCCATGTTTTTTTGAAAACTTGGGCGTGGGAATTCCTCTTTCCTGTTCTGAAATCCATTCTGCTGCTGCTGCTGCTGTACTTTTTATTTTCTCAAAAAGGGAGGGCCTTAGTTTCATTGCAGAGCTTAAGGAAGGGGGAAAGTGTGACCTTTGACATCATAAACTAGCAGTTCAGGTGTGCAGAACAACCTTGACAATGGAGCATTCAGTGATCAGCAAAAGGAGGATCAACAGATGGCTGGGTGCAATTCATCACAGATAAGATAGAGCTTGCAAAAACATTTATGGTGAGGCTGTTTCTTGCACCAGAACTCACTCTGTAACATAGGAGAGAGATATCAGTCCTCTGAAAAACACTTTGATGTCTGAATAAACTCAAACCTTAAAACCTTTTAAATAGTAATGAGTAAATACATGATACATGCAATAAACATTTAGAGAAGAATACAAATAACTATCAACCATGTACTAAAATGCCAATTCATTCTTTTTAGATCAAAGTGGGCAGGCAGACCCAAAGTGCCACAGCTAATGCCATCCAGGAGGTGCATAGATACTTAGTAGAAGGTCCCAGGATCCTATGATATACTGGAAAAACCAATAGAGTCTGTCCAAACCTCTTCCACCTTTCATTACAATTTCTCTGCACTCCAGCCTCATCTGTGCCGTGTGAGCGGGTGTTTTCTACAGCTGGAGAACTGATTTCAAAAAAGTGTAACAGACTCAATATCAAAACGTTGAAACAACTTATTTTTTTGAACAACAATTTGTAAAAAAAAATGCCAGTCCACAATCATCCTCATTCACAACAGGTTTACTTAGAGGTTATTACGTTATGATACAGGTTCACATTATTTATTGACTGTATCTAAAAAAATAATCAAAGATATTTCAAATTCAAATGAAAATATAAAATAATACAATGCAACATACAATGACTTAAATTGTATTATTGTGTATACTAGGTCATCAAATCAGTGTCAGTTAACTCTGTCAACTAAGTTGCCTGTAGTGATTTTTAAGGTCCAGCAGGTGTCAGTATTCAGTGACAGTATCAATACAGTTTGGCAACGTGTCGACACGCTTCATGACCCCTCATGAACCCATCACTAGACATCACCGACATACAAACATCACACGACGCTACCTGCAGCAATGTCACCTTGAGCAACGCCTCCTACGCCACGTCGAACTGAAATACAACATAAAAGTATCGTAACAGTGAGACAGTAAACAAATACTAGAAGATTTCTGAAGAAATTTAGCAAGGCGACTGCCTCGTAGTGCGTACCGTACCCTGACTGAGTGGAATGTGTGATTTTGGTGTCTTTGGAGCATTTTTGCAGCATGTATCAGAGACAAAAAAAGGGTCAAAAATGGCTGTTTGACACCTCATAAAATAGACATACTTTATCTGACATGGCTCAGATTTATTGTGGAGCTTTCTCTCAAAAGGAAGTACAGACTTTGTGAAGCAGAAGTTTGTACGACCTTCCTAGAGCTACTTCCGGTTAGCAAAATGCTAACGTTAGCTGCTAACATGGTTGTGTTCAGTATCACCGGGTGATGGTACTCTGTTAGTTTGGTCCAAATGCAGTACTGGAAAGTGCCTCAAAAAGGGAGAAAATGCGATTTTGCATGTTTTTTGTCCATGAAGTCGCCGTGGTAACTCAAAATTGCGGCTGATACAAAAACAGCAGTTGAGAGGATGAAGACGCACGTTTTGATATATATACTATGGGAGTTAAAAAGTAATTGTCTAGACTTGCCACACTGGGTTGCGATCCTGCAAACTCTTGACTACCAGTCCCAGAACTAAACTACTGTACCAAAGACCAGAACCATATGTGGTCATGCATTATGTGGAGTTTAGCTCTGTTTTAGGGGTGTTTTTTTGCTAATTGCATCGCCATAGTAACTCGAAATGGCGTGAAGTATAAATAGCACACTTCACGCGTCGAGACGCACGTTTTTATATATAGTTTGTGGGGGTACACCCTACGGTTCGGGCTGTATTAACGGTGACGGAAGAAAAATAAACTATAAAGAAACCCTTATTAGGTGGTGTGATGGCTGAGCAGTCAAAGGAGTTACAGGCACAGGTTTAGCTTCAAAAGGGTCTTTTTGTTTATTGAACCCAAAACAAAGAACATGGGTCAATACTGAACAGGTTACAAAGTTGGGCCCATAAAAGAGGTCAAAGTAACAAAATTCAACTCAGGCTAACAAACAGAGCTACAAAAACAAACAGACCTCCTTAATGAGACAAAAGGGGAAACTTAAATACTGGCTGATCAGGCCACATGGAAAACAAAAGGGGGGGGGGAGACACACAAAAACCTAACTATAACTAACAAAAGAAAATCCCATTCCCCCCTCTTGCTGATGAGTAGTGGTGTAAACCAATTTGCAATTCCACTAGGCTGACTCCACCCCTTCTTCGCCTCTGTTCTCCTGAAGGACTGGAGCAGCCAGCCCTGAGATGACTCAAAAACAAACAAAGGTTAAATCAAGCAGAACATAACAGTGTAAACTAAAATGTGCATACTCATTCCAGAATACAGTGTTACGCCTTTCCTTAAACCAAATTATTCTGTAAATTAAATCCTAAACTTAAAGAAATCCAAATATAAATATAATGAGAATGGCTGACCTATCGTGTGATTAAATATTACCACATTTGGGTGGCTGTAGTTGCAGCCATCACACACTCCCCCTCTTCAAATCTCTTGCTGGGACAGCGAGAGAGACAGTCCGCGATGCAATTGTCCTTGCCAGGAATATGGTGGATGGTGAATCGAAACGGCTGGATTGCAAGGTACCAGCGCGTAATCCTTCCATTGGTATCTTTCATCTTCTCTATCCATGGCAGAGCTTTATGGTCAGTTTCTAAGGTGAACTCTCTTCCGAGAAGGTAGTACCTGAAGGAATCCAGGGCCCATTTGATGGCCAGTGCCTCTTTTTCAATAGTTGAATATCGCACCTCCCTCGGAAAAAGTTTGCGGCTAATAAAAGCCACTGGGTGGCGATCTCCAGGTGGTCCCTGCAACAGAACGCCACCCAAACCTCTCTCCGAGGCATCAGTCTGTAGAATAAAATGCCCTCCAAAATCAGGGCTATGAAGAACTGGACTCTTGCTGAGAGAGTATCGCAGATCCTGGAAAGGGGTCTTGGCCTCCTCCGTCCAAATTATCTTATGGGGGCTCCGGGAACCAGTGAGGTCTGTTAGTAGAGCAGCCCTGGCTGAAAAATGAGGGATAAAACGATGGTAGAATCCTGCCATACCCAAAAAAGATCTTAACTGCTTTCTAGTCTCAGGCAGCGGACAGAACTCTATAGCTGTAATTTTATTTATTTGAGGCTTTATCACTCCATTTCCTATCACAAACCCAAGGTACTCAATTTTAGCCTTGGCAATTGCACACTTGGCTGGAAATGGTCAACCCTGCAGACTGGAGGCGCTCCAGCACCTTCTCCAGGTGTTTCAGGTGCTCTTCCCAGGTAGAACTGAAAATGACTATGTCATCAAGGTAGGCTGCAGCAAAATCAGACAGGTCAGACAGTACCTGATCCATCAATCGCTGGAATGTTGCCGGGGCACCATGTAATCCAAATGGCATGACTTTAAACTGGAACAGGCCCCAGGGGGTCCGGAAAGCAGTCAATTCTTTCGAATGTTCCGTCAAGGGTACCTGCCAATAACCCTTGCAGAGATCTATAGTTGTTAAATATCTGGCTTTCCCAAGCCGCTCAACCATGTCATCAATACGAGGCGTTGGATATGAATCAAATTGTGTTATTCCATTCAGATACCTAAAATCAATGCAGAAGCGTAGGCTGCCGTCCTTCTTTGGCACCAGAACCACTGGGTGGCACCACTCACTCCTTGATGGTTCAATAATCCCAAGTGACAGCATCAGGTTAACTTCCCCTTTCAGTGAAACCAACAGACGCTCAGGTATTCTGTAACTCAGTCTTCTCACAGAAGCTCCATTTTTTAATACAATGTCATGTTGTACAAGTTCTGTTTTACCAGGATTTCCCTGGAACATGTTTGGTTTACAGAGATCTCTCACCTGAGCTTGCTTCTCTTCAGAGAGGTGACCCAGGTCTAGAAACTGAGGTGAGGGTTGTGGCAGATATTGAGTATCCTCTTCATCCTCCTCTAGAACCTCCTGAATAAGAAAAACATCTGCCTTTGGTCTCTCCACCCATTCTTTAAGCAGGTTGACATGAAGCACTCTGGTAGAGCGGGGCTGATCTGGAATGGCAATCTTGTAGGTTGTTTGTCCCAGTCTGTTCTGAATTTCATATGGGCCTTGCCATTTTGCCAGCAGCTTACTGTCTGCACTCGGAAGGAGCACCAGCACTTTCTGGCCAGGCTTAAAAGACCTATAGCGAGCTGACTGGTCATACCAGTTTTTCTGACGTTTCTGTGCTTCTTCTTTGTGCACTTGAGCCAATGCAGTCATCCTTTCCAGCCGTTCCCGCATCTGTACAACATAAGAGACAACATTTATAGCTTGAGAGCTCTCTTTGACACCTTCCCATGTCTCCCTCAACAGAGATAAAGGGCCTCGGACCTCATAACCATACAGCAATTCAAATGGTGAAAAACCAGTGGAGGCCTGTGGCACTTCTCGATATGCAAAGAGAAGGTAAGGCAGCCACTGGTCCCAGTCTGTACCGGTTTCATTGACAAACTTTCGTAACATCTGTTTCAAAGTCTGATTGAAGCGCTCGGTTAGGCCATCTGTCTGAGGATGGTAAGGTGTGGTCTTCAGGCTCCTAATCCCGAGGAGTTGGTACACCTGCTTCAACAGAGTGGACAGAAAGTTAGTTCCACAGTCAGTGAGAATCTCAGCTGGAAACCCCACTCGTGAGAAGAGCTGTATGAGACAGAAGGCAACTGCTTTAGCTTTTATTGATTTCAAAGGAAAAACCTCTGGATATTTTGTAGCATAATCCAGAATCACAAGCATATAACGATTGCCTGCTTTACTTTTTTCCAGGGGACCAACAATGTCCATTCCCAGCCGTTCAAATGGGGTGTTGATGATTGGTAACGACTGAAGAGGAGCTCTGGAGGGGATCTTCAGAGAAGACCTTTGGCACTGAGGGCAGCCTTTGCAGAACAAAGCCACATCAGATTGTATTCCAGGCCAGAAAAAATATTTTCTGATGCGGGCCATTGTCTTGTGCTTTCCAAGATGGCCAGCCCATGGAATGGAGTGTGCTAAGGACAACACCACCTTCTGGACTGGTCTAGCAACCACCAACTGCAATGCTGAGCCCTGTTGACCATACAGGATGCCATCTTTCAAAAAAAATTCCTCCCACTTGGTTGAACCTCGTTCAGGTTGTTGGTTTCCCTCTGCTTTCTGAAATAAAGGCGTTAAAGCTGGATCATTGTGTTGCATCTCAATGATGTTAGCAGGGATTTTAAACCCCAAAGGTAACTCAGGCTTAGGGCTAGAAGATGGTTCTACAACAGTGTGTTGAAATTTCTCTTGCCGTCGCTGTTTGCGGGACTTGCGAGACTTCCCGGGCATGGTCTCTAGGTCTGCATCATAAAAAGGCAAGGCACAGAGCGGTTGCAGAAACTCCTCCCTTTTACTAGCCTGAGATCTGGTTAACGCCACATTACACATATTGCTAGAGGTCAATAAATCACACAACACCGGCAGATCTTGCCCCAAAACTACTGGAAATGGCAAGTTCTCAGCCACACCAATATTTAAAAGGTAAAGTTGGCCTTGTACTTTAATATACAGCTCTGCTGTTGGATATAATAACTCATGTCCGTGAACACAACGGACAGGCATTGTTTCCACATTCACTTTATTTGCTGGAACAAAGTCTCTGTGTACCAGGGTTTGTGTACTTCCTGAATCAATGAGGGCCTTTAATTGCTTACCCTCAACTTCAATTAAGGTCGTCCTCAAGCCCAACGGTACTTTAGAGTCCACGCTTTTTCTCGGCCAAAACACATTTGTGTTATCTTTGTAGAGTTTTTCGGGCACATTGGTCTTGTGTGCCCTTCCCTCCCACACAGATAACAAATCACTGTCTTGGTTGGGGCTCTTGATGGTGCATTCCATGGCTGGGTCTTTACAGGTTTACTCTCCCCTGCCTTTTGATAGTGGGGAACAGGGTTTGAAACCTCCCTCAATTTCCATGCTGTTTGATTCCATGGTTGTCCCTTTTTCCGTGCGGCCACAAACACATCAGCCAACTGTGCAGCTTCTGCAGCCGACTTTGGGTTATGTTCTTTTATCCATATCTGCAACTCAGGAGACAGCATTCTTAAGTATTGTTCCAAAATTATTATTTCACTGACCTCATGCACAGTTTTTTGTTTTGGCATCACCCACTTTCCGTATAACTCTTTCAGTCTTGCATACAGTTCTTTTGGAGTTTCATCCGCTTTTACTTCCAGTGATCGAAATCTCAATCTGTACGTCTCAGGATTGATGTCATATTTTTGAAGAACAGCTTCTTTAACTTTATCATACTCCAAAGAGTCCTCCATATCCATATGGACATACGCACCTCTTGCTTTACCGGTGAGTAGTGGAATCAGATAGAAAACCCAATCCACTCTTTTCCACCGGCAAACGAGAGCCATACGTTCAAATGTCGTCAAAAAATGTTCAATATCATCTTCATCTGTCAGTTTCTCAAGTCTGGGTTCATGATAGTGAAACTGACCTGAGGGAGCATACCTTTGCTCATTACTGCCACCTGGAAGACCATCATCTGCACCTGCTGCTGATTGCGATTCATCCATTTGAGGCTCAGAGGCAGGGGTGGTACGAGCTTGCACTTCCACCTGTAATAGCTGAAATTGGTGTCGTAGTGCTCTGAAGCGCTGGTCCTGCTGCTCGAACTCCTCTCTTCGTCTTGCTTCCTGGGCTTCCTGTTGGCCCACATGAGCACGAAGAATAGAAATCACTTCAGATATTGTTGGCTCCTTACCCTCATTACTTTCTACCCCTCCAGAGGCTCCACTTTCTTCTCCAACTTGCTCCTCCATTCCAACAGGCTGATTTTGAGGATCTCCTTTTGATCCTTTGGCACTCCTTCCTGTCCTGTGCATAGCTTGATAGAGGAGAGGGACTGAAAAATAAATAAACCTGTGCCTTTGACTGCAAAAGTCCCACTCCTGACACCACTGTGATGGCTGAGCAGTCAAAGGAGTTACAGGCACAGGTTTAGCTTCAAAAGGGTCTTTTTGTTTATTGAACCCAAAACAAAGAACATGGGTCAATACTGAACAGGTTACAAAGTTGGGCCCATAAAAGAGGTCAAAGTAACAAAATTCAACTCAGGCTAACAAACAGAGCTACGAAAACAAACAGACCTCCTTAATGAGACAAAAGGGGAAACTTAAATACTGGCTGATCAGGCCACATGGAAAACAAAAGGGGGGGGGGAGACACACAAAAACCTAACTATAACTAACAAAAGAAAATCCCATTCCCCCCTCTTGCTGATGAGTAGTGGTGTAAACCAATTTGCAATTCCACTAGGCTGACTCCACCCCTTCTTCGCCTCTGTTCTCCTGAAGGACTGGAGCAAAAACCGATAGCTTGTCTGGTTCCCCTATCCGTTACAAAATAAACGCAGAAAAAATTACGTCTCTACCATTTACGGATCAGGAGATATGGAGTGTTGTTTGAGGCAAAGTATTCCATTCTATTCCAATGAGGCAGAGTCTGAGCAAAGTCTCTGCACTTCGGTAGAATGGTCAGCTGCAGGTGTGTCAGTGAGTTTCGATGACGACGGAACTCTGCTGACCAGAGGGACAGGCTCCATTGGGATAGAATGGCAACTTTCGACACCACTGCAGTGGCTGTGATGAATGTAGAAATCTGAAATTCGCACAGTCACTTCCTCTTAACATTTTAAAAATTTCAAGTGATTATCAGGCATGTGTGAATTTTCTGTCACTCTTTGGATTTCACATGCTTTCCTATTGGGCCTTTGCTTCCAACAGGACCTGGCATGATGCCCAGAGACGACCCAATTGGCCAATACAGCACCACCCACCTGTGGGAAATGGCGCTACACACCATGCTTGCCATGCAGCAAGGTGCATTTTTCAAACACAGCAATTCAGAGCTTTTTCCACCTCTGATTTTATGGGTGTGCTTATACTGAAAGTGAACCTGGGAGAATAAAGTGACCTTTAGTGTTCATTAGGATGTGGTTATCTGGTTTATACTCTGTTATCAGCACTGATGGTAAACTTTAAGATATGCTTGATGGAGAAAGACAAAGTTCTGCAATAAACCACAGAGAACAGCCAACTTTAGCACATCTGAAAGAACTATGCATCCTTGTTCTCAGAATGTTAGTGCAGCTCAACGTGGGATCATGTGGTCCAGATATTATAAAACAACCAAAGACATTTAATGAAAGTAACCCTAAAACATGTACCTGCATTATTGATTAAAATGCACTGATTGTTCCTCTGTTAGCATTTATTTGCTCTATTAGTTTGTTAGTTGAGATCCTGACATAAAGAAATGTGCCACAAATCACTTGCTAAAAATTAAGAATGTGTGATATTTATCTATGAGAAGGGGATCCAGACAGAAACAATGTTTTCAAGACCAGAAGCTTTTTTTCTAAGTAAAGTCATATATTTTAATTAACAAACAATAATGTATCACTTTAGTTTGCTTCTGTGAATTTTGCTTTTATCCAGACATCTTTCAGTTAAGTCGTAGATATTTGTCATATTCTGCAATAAGGCTGAAGTAGATGAAAACGCCCAGTGATAAGACGCTCTGCTGCAGTTATTCCACTGTTGGCCACGCCGTTTCTGGGAAATAGGTCATTTCTCCTGCAGCTCTGCCTCCCAGCTCTGAATAAACATCAGGAGGAGTTTCTCCTTCACCGAGAATAAAAGTATAAAAATTAAACTCCAGGTCAGACACACTTCAGCTGTAAGTATTCTCCTTTCTTAATGTGCTTTGCTCCTTGTAGAAACAACAACGCTGAGGAGGTTTTGGATTCTTTTTTAAAAGAGATGAAGAGTATTTGTAGGTTTTTTTTAAAGATAATGTTTAAAACTTAAATACAAATAATAAAATGTGGATATACTATGAATTAGACACTCGGCTAATTAATGTTTATTAAATCAAGTTAACTCCAGTTTTGAAGGTTATGTTTCCTCATTAAACTTTAACTTTTGTTTCTTCTGAAGTCACATCTTTATTTTTAGTGTTTAATTTTAATAATTTTGCCAGGATTTCATAATTAATTTAAATTTAAATATCACAATTAATCATAACTTCTCCTTGTTTTGGGTAATGTTAACTTTCCCAGCTTTGCTATGAAAATATTGTATACGTTTTATACAATTTAAAAGACTGAAAATATCTGTATATAATTTAATTTTTACTTTGTTTCTGCCCACCCTCCTCATCTCTCCATTATTGTCAATATTACAATATATTTTAAATAACTGTTTGATCAGATTATTATCAATGTTTGCAAACAGTCTTCATTTATTTCTGACTCTTTTCTGATCTAGGAAAGAAGATGGCTTCTGGAAAAGTGATAGAGGTGGCCGCTCTGGGCAGACCATTCAGCCTTGGAATGCTGTACGACAGCCGCCAGGACACAGTCATTCCTGGTAAGGTTTCACAATTTATTATATATTATGATTTAAACAAAGAACACGGTTGCTTCTTCACTCTGAGATTATTTATTTTATATTTCATTCATTGTGTTCAAACAAAACAATGAAACATAAAAACAATCGTCCTAAAGTCCTGAATGAAAGGAAGCAGAAAGAATAATCTCATGTTATCAGCCCCTTTACCTAAAGCAATACATTTACAAAGAACCAAAATAACAAAAGCATAAATAACACAATAAGCATCAAAATGTTCATAACAAAAACAAAAGATAATGAAATATCTGTCCTCCAAAACTGAAATACACATTTTACTGTAAGGAGGGACATTCAGCAGAACTCTGTGAGCTGATTGGGCGAAGCAACACCTAGTGCCCGCCTACCAAAGGTTGGTTTTAGTCAGTCATGGTATCAAATTAAAACGTGAGCAGCAGAAATCATGAGAAACCACAACAAGTAATGCAGGTCAAGGAACTTCTTGCTGTTCTTCTTTCAATGATTTGTGGGTTCTGACAGAACAGATGTGATTGTGGGAGACTTCAACTTTCACGTTGACAATGCCACGGAAACCTTTATTCAAGCTTACTCTGATACTTCAACCTTGGGCTGCAACTCAGTAGATGAGCTAGTAGATAACTTTCATTCTAAAGTCTCAGACATCATTGACTGCATTGCTCCAGTTAAAGTTCTTTCCGGGAAGAAAAAGTCTCCTTGGAGAAATGCTCCAGCAGTTAGAGGTGAAAAAAGGGAGTGTCGAAAAGCTGAACGCAGGTGGAGAAAGAACAGACTCCAGGTTCACTACGACATCTATAAAGAGAGACTTTACAGATATAACTTACAACTGAAAAATGCAAGAGAATCTTTCTTCTCTGAGATCATCAAGAAAAACATTAATAATGCTCGTGTTGTATTTGCCAGTCGACAGATTAACAAATCCTCCTGTGTCAGTGGCTTCTGAACTCCACTCCACCAGGGCCTGCAATGAATTTGCTAACTTCTTTACTGAGAAAATCCTAAAGATTAGAGGATCAGTTTGTACATCCACACCAACTCCAGAACCAAAGCTGTATCCAGCTGGAACTTATCCTGACAAAATGTCCCAATTCAGCCAAATAAACTACAAAAGCTTAGAGCAGATCATTCAGCAGCTAAGTTCCTCCTCCTGCTGCCTTGATGTTCTACCCACAGCTTTCTTTAAGAAAGTTTTGCCTGTCATAGCGTCTGAGTTGACTCAGATAATAAACACGTCCCTTCTGTCAGGTGTTTTCCCCCAGTCCCTAAAAACAGCAATTATCAAACCACTGCTGAAAAAGAACAATTTAGACAAACTTCTACTCCAGAACTACAGGCCCATCTCAAACCTCCCCTTTATCGGTAAGATTATTGAAAAAGCTGTGTTTCAACAATTAAACACCTTCTTAACTACGACCAGCCGCTTTGATGTTTTCCAGTCTGGCTTCTGTGCTCACCACAGTACAGAGATGGCCCTTATTAAGGTGTTTAATGACATCCATATAAATACAGACTGTGGAAGAACCACCGTGCTGGTTCTGTTGGATCTCAGTGCAGCATTTGATACTGTCGATCACTTCATTCTGTTAGAGCGCCTGGAGAACTGGGTCGGCCTCTCTGGTACAGCACTCCACTGGTTTAAATCCTACTTAAAGGACAGGGAATTTTTTGTGTCAGTAGGTAACTTTACATCAGAGATGACAAAAATCACATGTGGGGTTCCCCAAGGGTCCATCCTGGGTCCCTCTAGCTCAGATAATAAAAAACAACAACATCAGCTACCATAACTATGCAAACGACACACAGCTTTACATCACCATGTCACCAGGTGACTATGAACCAGTTCAAGCACTCAGTAAATGCCTTGAAGAAATCAATGCATAGATGTGCCATAATTTTCTTCAATTGAATAAAAACAAAACAGAAGTAATAATATTTGGACCAATAGAGGAGAGATCAAAAGTTAGCACACAGCTTCAGCTGCTTCAGCTAGAAACCACTGATCAGGCCTGAAATCTGAGTGTAGTGATGGACTCAGACCTGAACCTCCAAAAGCATCTGAAGACAATTACAAGGTCGGCTTTCTATCACCTGAAGAACATTTCCAGGATTAAAGGACTAATGTCTCAGCAGGATCTGGAAAAACTAATCCATGCGTTTATTTTTAGTCAAATTGATTACTGCAACGCTGTTTTCACAGATCTGCCTAAAAAGTGGGTCAGACAGCTGCAGCTGATCCAGAACGCTGCTGCCCGCGTCCTCACTAAGACTAAGAAAGTAGAGCACATCACCCCAGTTCTAAAGTCTTTACACTGGCTCCCTGTATCTCATAGAATAGACTTTAAAATTCTTCTGTTAGTCTATAAATCCCTGAGTGGCTTAGCACCTAAATACATCACAGACTTGTTATCGGTGTATCAACCATCCAGACCACTCAGGTCTTCTGGCTCCAGCCTGCTCTGCGTACCTAGAACCAGAACTAAACAAGGAGAAGCAGCATTTAGTTCCTACGCTCCACTTATCTGGAACAAACTTCCAGAAAACTGTAAAAGTGCGGAAAACCTGAGTTCTTTTAAATCAAGATTAAAAACACATTTGTTTAGGATTGCCTTTGACTGCTCTAGTTAAACTGTTCTACTGAAACAGCATTAGTTCAACTTTTTTAGTCCAACTGTTTATTAATGTTCTATTTTGTTTCTACATTTTATTCCTACATGCTTATATTCTGTTTTATTTTCCTATGTTTTAATCATGTAAAGCACTTTGCATTGTCTCTGTACTGAATTGTGCTATATAAATAAATTTGCTTTGCCTTGCCTTGCCTTTTGCCTTGAAGCAGCAGCTACGCCTGTCTCCTCCTGCGCTGCGATGTTTGTGTTGGTTCAGCTGTGGGCTCAACAACTTTTGGTTTGATCAAAGCTGGCATGTCCCACCTTAAACCACAATACTGCAATGTGATTGGCCAAAACCGTTTTTGTGTCGGTCACAAACGGTTAAAGGCTGAGCGGTAAAACATGGACTTTTGTGTGTTTGTAATGTAGAACAGATTACTAGATCAATGTGTGCTTCTGTGCTTTTTGTCTGTCTTGTTGTGTCTCTGCTCTGTCTTCTGTAACCCCAGTCGGTCGAGGCAGATGACCGTTCATACTGAGCCCGGTTCTGCTAGAGGTTTTTTTTATCCCGTTAATGGGTGGTTTTTCTTCCCACTGTCGCTTCATGCTTGCTCAGTATGAGGGATTGCAGCAAAGCCATGTACAATGCAGACGACTCTCCCTGTGGCTCTACGCTTCTCCAGGAGTGAATGCTGCTTGTCGGGACTTTGATGCAATCAACTGGTTTCCTTATATAGGAAATTTTTGACCAATCTGTATAATCTGACCCAATCTGTATAATATGATTGAACTTGATTTTGTAAAGTGCCTTGAGATGACATGTTTCATGATTTGGCGCTATATAAATAAAATTGAATTGAATTGAATTAAACGCAAAAATACCACAAGAATTCTTCCAGGCAGGACTAGTTATGTGGTCCTGATATTATCTTCTCCTAGTGCTTAATAACTTCATAATTACACAGAGGCCCTGGTATCCACTACTATCCATCCATCCATCCATCCATCCATCCTATCCGGGGTCGGGTCGCGGGGGTAGCAGCTTCAGTAGGGAGGCCCAGACGTCCCTCTCCCCAGCCACTTGGGCCAGCTCCTCCAGGGGAATCCCAAGGCGTTCCCAGGCCAGCAGAGAGACATAGTCCCTCCAGCGTGTCCTGGGTCTTCCCCTGGGCCTCCTCCCGGTGGGACGTGCCCGGAACACCTCACCATGGAGGCGTCCAGGAGGCATCCTAACCAGATGCCCGAGCCACCTCAACTGGCTCCTCTGGACCTAGAGGAGCAGCGGCTCTACTCTGAGTCCTCCCCGGATGACTGAGCTCCTCACCCTATCTCTAAGGGAGAGCCCAGACACACTACGGAGAAAACCCATTTCAGACGCTTGTATCTGGGATCTCGTTCTTTCGGTCACGACCCAAAGCTCATGACCATAGATGAGGGTAGGAACGTAGATCGACCGGTAAATCGAGAGCGGCTCTGCCTGCTGAGTCCTGACAATTACAAGGCCTTTGTTGGGCAGTACTATAAAGCTTGCAACTCCACACTACTCTAGACATTTTGAATTGAGAAAGCTTTCTGGATAGGAAGCAAAATGTCTTCAAACTTCGGAAAAAAAGTGCAGTTGTTTTGTTTTTTAACTTTTTTGGAATGACCATGACCTGGATGACTGAGAATCTTCACCAGTATGAAATACAACACAAGAAAAATCCGGTTTTAGCAAAAAGTCTAAATTAAGCTTCAAGACCTTGAGTGTGAAGGTAGCCAAAGTGTATTAGAACATTGAGCTGAGGGGGATATTGTTCTGTTGAAGTAGTTGTTCTCAATTTTATTTTAATTTTTCTTACCTGAGTTAGAGGAAGAAAATTTGGAATAGATACCCATTTTTTGAAGTGCCATTAAGTTTTCCTTCCTTATGCATTTTAGCCATGTAGGTTAATATTACAGTCATTACATCCTCCCAACCAATCACAACGCAGACCCAGGATATAAGCCTCGCCCCCCTCAGAGACTTCAGAGGGCACACATTGCTAAGCAAAACAGGTTGCTAAGCAACCACAGGAGAGGAGCCTGATAGCTAAAGGATCTGCCTCCCATTCTACTTTTAGAGACTCTAGGAACCACAAGCAGACCTGCAGTCTGAGAGCGAAGTGCTCTGTTAGGAACATACAGGGTAATCAGAGCTCTGATATATGTTACGTTAGAAGAAGAATTTTAAATTCTATTCTTGATTTAACAGGAAGCCAGTGAAGGGAAGCTAAAATAGTAGAAATATGATCCCTCTTGTTAATTTTCATCAGAACTCTTGCTGCAGCATTTTGGATCAGCTGAAGACTTTGAACTGCATTTTGTGGACTTCCTGATAGTAAAGAATTACAATAGTCCAGCCTTGAAGTAACAAATGCATGGACTAGTTTTTCAGCATCGCTCCTGGACAGAATATCGTATTATTCATAAACTGCACTGGATTATAAGGTGCATTAAATATTCTTCCCGAGTGTGTAATATCACTCCACCCCTTCACGTCCACAGCTCTCTATTCGTCTCTGTCCGGAGAACAAAGTAGTTGGACTACACTGCCCTGTTCCTAACATAAGGCCAGGATAAACCTAACTTTCATATTGAATTAACTTACTAGGTTTATCGTTGCTAGTGCATACTCTGGGCGTGGGCTGCCTTACATGAATGCACTACTAGTTTAGACATTACAATCAGGCAGTCTTGTCGACAGCTTAGGGCTCCGATCAGCAAGTGACACAGTGTACCGTAATGCTCAGAATATTAAGCAGAGCAGCTTTGTTGCTCACTAACGTTGTATTCTCATTTTAACAGAGTTTTAAGCGCATTGTACCACATAAAATCAGTCACTAAGCACAAGGGTGATCGTATATAAGGTGCAGCATCAATTTTAGGAAACATTTAAGGATTTTAAGTGTGCCTTTTAGTTAGAAAAATATGGTATTTCTAATTTTAAAACCAAGGTTTTTTTACTTTATTACCAGAGGTCAAATTAATGCCACCCAGATAAAGTGATTAATTAAGAAGTTTATTTTTAAGGACTCTGGTCCAAAGATTACTACTTCTGTCTTGTCAGAATTTAAAAGCAGGAACTTTAAAGTCATCCAGGTTTAGTAATACTAAAGTAGTATTTTTAAATCAGGTGATAAAACAGAAACTGCAAATTATCGGCCCTCCAACATTCTGCCCATTATCACTACCAGTATTCTGACTCCCTAAATGTATCCTCTGAAATTCCCAAAATCTAAATGTCTTCTCTCTTTTTCTACAGGATTAACACTGTGGGACCGTGATGTATTGGAAAGAGACAAAAGCGAAAACCCACAACCAAACAGCGACTTTGAGATAGTTGCTTCTGAATCAATTGATGACAAATCTTCAGCCCTGGATGTTGAAACATCTTTAAAAGCAAGTTTCTTAGGCGGACTGGTTAAAGTTGATGGATCAGCCAAATACCTCAACGATCAGATGACATCCAAAAATCAAGCCAGGGTCACACTGAAATACAAAACCACCACAAAGTTCCAAGAACTGTCAATGAATCATCTCGGAGAAGGAAACGTGAAGCATCGGAAAGTTTTTGAGGATAAAATAGCAACACATGTGGTGACCGGCATTCTTTATGGAGCTCAAGCATTTTTTGTCTTTGAGCAAGAAAGATCTGAGAAAGAAAGTCATCAAGACATTCAGGGCAACCTGAAATTGTTGATTGAGAAGATTCCACGCCTATCCATTGACGGTGCAGGTTCCTTAAAACTTGAAGATCAGGACACTGAAAAAATAAATAAATTCTCTTGCAAATTCCACGGAGACTTCCTGCTTGAGAAGACTCCAACAACCTTTCAGGATGCAGTAGAAGTCTACCAAAGCCTGCCCAGGCTGCTGGGAACCAGCGGAGAGAATGCTGTACCAATCAAGGTCTGGTTGCTGCCTCTGACGTACCTAGATTCAGCTGCAGCTAAACTTGTTTGTGAAATAAGCATAGGATTAGTTCAAGAAGTGCAAAGTGTCCTGGAGGAGCTAAGTGAGCTGGATATTAGGTGCAATGACGCAATGAGAAACACCACAACTCAGCAGTTTCCGCAGATTGGTAAAAAACTTAAAAGTTTTAAAAACATGTGCTCTGAGTTCTGGCTTGGATTTCAACAAACATTAGCAAAGAAACTTCCATCAATCCGAGGAGGTGGAGAAGAAGAGTCTGAGCTTGCAGATATCTTGGAGAAGAGGCATTCCTCACCTTTCAACAACAAAAACCTAAACGAGTGGATGGACTGCAAAGAGAGGGAAATATATGTCCTGAAATCTTTCACCAGGATGATGAAAAACACCAAAATTGTTCCGTCTAAAAACAGCCTTCATGAGGATATTCTCAATGCAGAACATGCCTTGTGTTTTGTCTTCACCTCATTGGAAAGTGATGAGCCATTCCTCTCTGCTTTGTCCAAGTACCTCAAAGGAAGAACAAAGACAGAGAATTCAGACGTTTATGATGTTGAGAAGGAACAGTGGTACCTCTCAAACACCCTGGTAGATGAGATGAGAACAAAGGTGAAACTCTTCAGTGATTTTGCAGAGGCCAACAATGACAATAAGAGCACAACATTTCTGACAGTGGGTTTAACGGATGACAATCATGAAGGTTCAACCATCTACCTCTATAAAGACGGACTTTCTGTCAGTAAGAACTTTGAGCCTCCATCCAAGCCTGAAAGTGTGACAGCAGCAGACATAAACCACACCAGTGTGATCCTGAATATCTGCCCTCCTTCATTTGGAGCAGAGAACGTCACCTCCTACTCTGTTGAGTACTGTGTCTGTGGAGAAGATGAGTGGAAGCAAACGATAGAACCAAAGTCTGCTGAAATCACGGTGATCCACCTGGAGCCAAACACTGAGTATCTGTTCAGGTGCAGAGCAGTGGCCTCAGCAGGCGTTGGACCAGCCAATGAAATCAATGATCCCATTAAAACGTTACCCTGCAGTCCTCCTGGGGAATGTCAAGTTGAATCAAACTCATCTGAGATTTTCCTTAGTTGGGAGAAACCTGCTGAGCTCGGATCAGACGTTCAAATACTGAGCTACATTGTTGAATACGCAAGCACAGCCAAAAGTTCAGAGGTAGAAGGTCTCCTTTGGAACCAAACAAGGTCAAGTGGTGAAAAGGCCATAATTTCAGGTCTTCACTCAGAGACACAGTATGCAGTCAGGGTCAGATGTGATTGTGGTGGAGCCGGCAGAAGCAAAGAAAGCAAGATTGTTACAGTTTGTACAACAAAGCTGGAAGTTGGACGACTTGCTGAATATCTGAAAGTCATTAGCAAGAAAACAAACTCAAGTCTCCCAATAGTTTATGAATTCCAACTGAGGGAGGATGAAATGGACATAGATGGCTGCAGAAGGTTTACATTTGGTAAAGAAAGTATAAGACCCCACCGTACCATCATGCTGCTTGGAGCAACCGGATCAGGGAAGTCCACTCTTATCAATGGAATGATCAACTACATGGTTGGTGTAGAGTGGAACGACAGTTTTAGATTTAAATTAATCAATGAAGATTCATCAAGATCCCAAGCTCACAGTCAGACCTCAGAAGTCACTGTGTATAAAATCTACCACCAGGATGGGTTTAAAATCCCTTACTCCCTGACGGTTATAAATACTCCAGGCTTTGGAGACACCAGAGGCATAGACAGAGACAGGGAGATCACACAGCAGCTCCAAAACCTCTTCACTAGCGAGGACGGTGTCAGTGAAATAGATGCTGTGTGTTTTGTAGCTCCGGCTGGTTTACGCCGTCTCACACCATCACAGAAATATGTCTTTGACTCCATTCTCTCCATCTTTGGCAAAGATGTAGCAGAGAACATCAGGATCCTGGTGACTTTTGCAGATGGTCAGAAGCCACCGGTTCTGGCAGGGATCATGGAGTCAGGCGTTCCTTGTCCTAAAGATGAAAAAGGTCTGCCAGTTCACTTCAAATTTAACAACTCTGCTCTGTTTGCGGACAATAAATCTTCTGCAGCGGACAACCTGAGCGGGGACGATGATGAAGAAAACTTTGATAAGATGTTTTGGAACATGGGAACAAAAAGCATGAAAAGGTTTTTTGCTGCTATGAATCAAATCGAAACCAAAAGCTTGGTTCTCACCAAGGAGGTCCTGAGAGAAAGAAAACAGCTGGAGGTTTCAGTTGAGAATCTGCAGATTCAGGTTAGACTTTGTTTAGCCAAAATGGAGGAGGTCAGGGAGACGAGAGCAGAACTTAAGTACAAATGGAAATATGAAGATGTTTTAAAAAGACCAATAGAAGAGCTGAAAGAAAACTATGAAAACTCCACAGAGGAGAAGATGTCTGTTGAGGGACTGATGAGGAAACTAGAGGGTGAATACCATGTCATGGAGAATGAGGTGAACAAGTTGATGGAGAAGTCGGCCAAGTGTCTGAACAGACTGAAGGAGATAGCGCTGAAGCCAAATCCTCTTTCCCTTCCAGACTACATTGAGATGTTCATTGAAGATGAGAAACAGGAGGCCAAACTGGGATGGAAACAACGAGTTGAATCACTGATGCAAATCAAAGAAAAAGCAGAGTTCATGGCTAAAGTGGAGAAAGGAGAAAAACCTCTAATCTGTGAAGCATCAATTGATGTTACGCCTTAAATCAAGAGGTCCTCACAAGGTTGTTTAAATTTTGATGCTGCAATACCACTCTGTAGATTTTCATAATTACAGAATATATATATTATTTCTATACATTTATTCCAGCTGTGCCAGTATAAACTGTCTTTTATCTCCTGGCCTCAGCATTTTAAAACCACCCAGTGAGCAGATCCACATTAACGATAGTCTGTTTCAAGAAGTCAACAGACTTTGCTCAAAATGTGTGTGGCTGAATACTCAGTTCTGCTTTTTGCCCAATAGTCTTGATTAGTTAAAGTTAACAAAATAAAAGAGATAAAAGTCTGTTTTTATTTCCATTGGGATTAGTAGTACGTATTGTTTTTAGTTGTTTTTGTGTTATTTGTGTCTTGGTGTGATCAGCAGTTTGGTTGAGAAAATACTTTCTTTAAATGGGCTTCATTAATAAAACAGGCTTGAATTTGCCTTTATTTAGAAACAACACAAGACGCGGTCTTTGATGGGTTTTATTTTTAATCCCAGATGTCAGGATCAGCTCAGGTTGTGTGTTTTGTGTCCAGTGAAGCAGACAGACAACCTAAACATCACAAACACGTGAACACAGCTTTACAGAGTTGTTCCGGCGGCGCCCCTGGCGGCAGCAGCCGAACACAGCTCCTGTACCAAGAGGCACTAAACAGCACACCAGCAGTGAAGGCTGTTCCCCATCAGGAAGAGGAGGTCCTCTGCCTTGACACCGCCGACGTGTGGAAGACTCTGAGGAGAGTCAACCCGCGGAAGGCCCCAGGCCCCGACAACATACCTGGGCAGGTGCTCAAGGAGTGTGCAGGTCAGCTGGCTGGTGTCCTCACAGACATTTTTAACACCTCGCTGGACCAAGCCATAGTGCCAGCATGCTTCAAGTCTGCCTCCATCATTCCGGTGCCAAAGAAACCTCAAGTCACCTGTTTCGACTACCGGCCTGTTGCACTGACTCCCATCATGATGAAGTGCTTTGAAAGGCTGGTAAAGGAACACATCGTCTCCAGTCTCCCCCCAACACTCGACCCGTTCCAGTTTGCCTACCGACGGAACCGCTCCACTGAGGACGCCATCTCCTCTTCTCTTCACCTGAGCCTGGCACACCTGGAGGAGAAGAACACGCACGTGCGGATGCTGTTCCTGGACTTCAGTTCAGCGTTCAACACCATCATCCCACAACATCTGGTGGCAAAACTGGAGCATCTGGGCTTCAACACACCCCTACGAAACTGGCTGCTAGACTTCCTCACCAACAGACCTCAGTCAGTCCGGGTCGGACAGAACACCTCTGATGTCATCACCCTCAGCACGGGCTCCCCTCAGGGCTGCGTCCTGAGCCCCCTGCTGTTCACCCTGATGACACACGACTGCGTCCCCAGGTTCACCACCAATCACATTGTGAAGTTTGCAGACGACACAACGGTGGTGGGCCTGATCAGAGACGACAACGACCAGGACTACAGAGAGGAGGTGGAGCAGCTGGTGGGCTGGTGCAGAGAGAACAGCCTGATCCTGAACGTGGAGAAGACGAAGGAGATCATCGTCGACTTCAGGAAAAACCGGCCTCACCATGCTCCACTGCTCATCAACAACTCAGCGGTGGAGGTGGTCAGCAGCACCAAGTTCCTGGGGGTGCACATCACTGACAACCTCACCTGGACTGTGAACACCAAGTCACTGGTGAAGAGGGCACAGAAACGACTGTACTTTCTGCGGAGGATGAGGAGAGCCCGCCTGCCCCCGCCCATCCTCACGACCTTCTATAGAAGCACCATAGAGAGTATTCTGACCAGCTGTCTCTCTGTGTGGTGTGGAGGCTGCAGTGCCTCCGACTGGAAGAACGTGAGGAGAGTGGTGAGGACAGCAGAAGGGATCATCGGGGCTCCTCTTCCCTCCATAAAAGACATTTCATCGCAGCGCTGTGTGTCTCGAGCCCGTAACATCATCAGAGATCCCTCACACCCCCACCACAGACTATTCTCCCTGCTGCCCTCTGGAAAGAGGTTTCGCAGCATCCGCTGCAGGTCCACTAGGTTCTGCAAAAGCTTTTTCCCTGCTGCCATCAGACTGTTGAACTGCTGAACTGCTAAAGTATAAAAACGGACTGTGTACCACATTCGATTCGCTGATTTGCACATCTGCACACTTGCACATTGTATTATATCCTGCAAAATTGCTGCTGCACCTTACCGGGAAACGTACTGCAAAACTGTGTACAATGCAACTGTCTACTTTTAAATCATTGCTGCACCTTACTGCGTATTTGTTTACATTTGTTTTACACTGTTTACATTTCAACTGCCTACTGTTCACTGCTGCACTTTATCCGGAAGTCAATTGAAACTTATCCTGGAAGTGACTGCGATTTATCACTGCACTTTATCCTGTACTGTAATTCACCGCAAGGTATCCTGTAGAGTTACTGCAATCTTTCTGAGCTGTGTAAAAACGAAATTTCGTTCTGTATCCACTCTGTGTATACAAAATGACAATAAAGAAAGTCTAAGTCTAAGTCTAAGTCTAAGTCTAAGACATCAGAGTATTTACAGTCCAACGACGTGCCAGTGGGATCCTCTTCCTCCGCTGCTCTTCATCCTCAACAGAAGGAAATATTACAACGAGGACAAAGCTTTGTTTTCTAGGAGCGGCCATCTTTACTGTGAAACCAGGGGAAGGCTTCAGAACATGGCTGCTCTGTGTCTTTAAACCATTCCCTAATGAAGACCACAAATGTAACAGGAGTCCATGAATTGTGTGTTTGACAAGAAAATGGCGGTTCTGTCTGGTTTTCAGATTCCTATCAGAACCGAGATCTCAGAGCAAACATGCAGCTGTTGTTGAGAGAAGGTCTTTTCTGGGTCAATTCTGGGTATTTTACAGCTTTGACAACATAATTATCTCCCTTATCCATCCCAGAGGGATCAGTGACACCATTTATCCGTTTAATCAGCAAAATTACAAAAAACAACCAAAAATCAAACATTAAACTCAGTGGTTGGGTTGTTGGGGAAACTTGCCTGTAACAGGATCCAGAATCAGCTCTTTGTCTTTTCTTGTTATTCAAGAAGCAAAACCATCAAATTAAAAGCAGCAGAATCTACCTGAATTTAAACTTTCACCACAAATTGACAAAGCAGGACTCAGAGCTGAAGGTTTAAACCTGATTCAGCATCTTTCCTTCAAAATAAAACCAGCTGCACAAACATCTGCATCACACTGAGCTCGTTGACTCTTATTGTGGAGGAAAAGTCGGTAACGAGGCTTTAACTCAGGACACTTCCTCAAATCAACTG
The DNA here is from genome assembly GCA_037039145.1 of Fundulus diaphanus. Classification (NCBI taxonomy): domain Eukaryota; kingdom Metazoa; phylum Chordata; class Actinopteri; order Cyprinodontiformes; family Fundulidae; genus Fundulus; species Fundulus diaphanus. The sequence continues at coordinate 6,655,298 of CM073133.1, forward strand.
CAGACTTCTCAGACAGAATTAACCAATAAAACGAGCTTTAATAGCAGCTTTAAACGCTCTTTCTCAGAGGAATCTTGTTAAATCTAAAGCTTCATGTTCTGGATGAAGCTGCTGCTGCCTGAGGAAAAACCCAGATGTTGATGGTGCGGCTCGGCCCAGTTAGTAGTTCTGTTTTATTCTCCTCAGGTGTCAGATTCTCATTATTACCTGAGGAACCCAGCAGCTGCAGACGGACATAAGGAATTAGTTTTTAAATTGGTTTTACTTTAGTTCTGGCCAGAATGTTGAGCAACAAAGACTGCAAAAAGGAAACAAAGTAAGTAAAATCTTCTTGAAATTAGTGAATTTGTCCTTGATTTGAGCGGCTAAATAAGACTATTTGCCAATGGAATGAGTCTTTTTACCCCTAAAATAAGATTTTTAGCTATCCTCCACTAGAAATAAGATGGATTAATTTTTATTATTTTAAGTGCAAAAATTTTATTCCATTGGCAAATAGTCTTATTTAGCTGCTCAAATCAAGAAAAAATTCACTAATTTCAAGAAGATTTTACTTACTTTTAGTTCCATTTTTGCAGTGAAGGTCCAATATAAACAAAACTTCTCTCCAGAACCCTCCAGGAGAAAATAAACACTTATTTTTACAAAACATGGAGCTGAAACCTTAAAGCATGAAAACAGGTTGACCTGAACTCTGCCAGTCCAGAACCCTTCCTCCCAGATCCTGACCCGACTCGTTACAGTCCACCTTCATCTGCAGCTTTTAGACAGAAAACAAGGTTTTGTAACACTGATCCACTTTAAGTGAACTAAACTTAAAAAAATAAAGATATATATTAAAAAAACTAAAGTGACTAACTCAAAAGATGAAGAGAACATTTAAAGTAACAGATTCTTATCAAAAGATGAGCCGGTAGAACCTCCCTGGCTTCGGTGCTGAGGTCTGATCTCCACCTGCAGGAGGGAACGGCACCAGAAGTCCAAGACGAGTCCAAACGTTCCTTTCCTCCTCTTCCTCACCTGAACTCGTCTGCAGAGGAACGTCTGAAGTGAACCCAGAAGCTCCAGCAGCAGTAGAGACGTCTGCAGCGTCCTTCAGGGCTCGCTCTGCTTTCTACCTAAACCATGTGAAAACTAAACTAAAACACGACGACTGAACGGCAGACGGAGGCGGCAGAAGGAACGGGACCGCGGCCGCCGCCATTATCCCACGTTCAGCTGGATTTTATGCTCGAACAGAGCGATGAGCAGCATGATGCAGAAGCCCAGCAGGATGCCGGCGTTCTGCAGCAGGAAGAAGCCGCAGTGGCTGAAGCCGTGGTCCCCGGCGTCGTTGTGCAGCATCTCTGGTACCTGAGGCAGAGAAACACGCAGCGGCTCACAAACCAGACAGGATTCACTCAGTCCAGAGGAATAACAGGTTAGGGACTCATGGTCAGTGTTAGGTGGAGATAAAAGGCCTTCAGAGGACCAGAAGATCCTTCAGAGGACCAGAAGATCCTTCAGAGGACCAGAAGATCCTTCAGAGGACCAGAAGATCCTTCAGGCTGGAGCTGCAGGCCTGTAGACTTTTCTCTGCTTTAACCACAAGCAACAGAAATGTCCTCTAGATAAAGATGTTTGATAACCAGGACTATTTAAAACAAGAAATGTAACAGTTTTTATTAATCAGAATCTTATTATTCAACAAAATAACCTAACTGAGTTGGACATCAATCCTTGTTGAACATAAAGTGCAGCCAACAAACAAATCTATGTGTTAAACAGTCTGACCACTACTTAATACCGTGCTGAGATTTCTAAACGTTTCTGGTAAAAAGTATGATTATATAAACTCTAAAACAATAAAATTAGATCATCTTACTGCTGAAACTCTCTTCCATGTGGAGCAAACCCACATAATATATATATATATATATATATATATATATATATATATATATATATATATATATATATATATATATATATATATATATATATTGCCGACACCTAAAGGACGTCTGATCCATTAATCGTTATGTAGCCAAACACTGCAGACCTCTGTTATTTGTGAATTTTGTTTTTTAAAATGATGATTATATTGCATATGTGATTAATTGTCCAGGCCTAGTCCAAGTCCAGACCTCCAGCTCGAATCTGAAACCACAGAAAAACATTCAGATCCCAAATGTACAGCATTCTAATTCTTCCAGTCTATTAGCAGCTTCCCTTAAGAGGTCGGACACTGAACGTCTGACTGCTAAATTTGACATTACTTAACAATGCTTTAGTGCGGGGAAAAGCCATGTAGATTTGACCGATGCAGTAAAATGCTAACCAACCAATGGGAAGAAGTTGAGCCCTTAAGACACCGCCCCTCCTAATCTGCATAATGAGGCAGAAATGCATACAGAAATGTAAAAAGGACAGGCAGAAATGTAAAAACGACAGGCAGAAATAAATAGCATCACAGAAATATATAGGGTATAAAAATACAAAGGAAGAATAAAACAGACAAAAATATTATAACATGCACATAAATAAATACTTAAAAAAATAAGTAATTAATAAATAAAGTTGAAGATTATAACGCACAATAAATAAATAAGGTAATTATTACAAAGGCGAATAAAAGAATAAGCTAATTAAAAGATATATATACATTTATGTCTCACTGTATAATTTAATTTCTACCTACATTTATTAATTTGGTGGCAATTAATTGTATGCTTATTTATTTATTGAGCATTTATTTATTTCTGTATTTATTTTTAGATATGGAAGACTTGGTCCTCCATATTAATCACCCTAGACGTAAAAAACGGTGGAGGTGGTCAGCAGCACCAAGTTCCTGGGGGTGCACATCACGGACAACCTCACCTGGACTGTGAACACCAAGTCACTGGTGAAGAGGGCACAGAAACGACTGTACTTTCTGCGGAGGATGAGGAGAGCCCGCCTGCCCCCGCCCATCCTCACGACCTTCTATAGAAGCACCATAGAGAGTATTCTGACCAGCTGTCTCTCTGTGTGGTGTGGAGGCTGCAGTGCCTCCGACTGGAAGAACGTGAGGAGAGTGGTGAGGACAGCAGAAGGGATCATCGGGGCTCCTCTTCCCTCCATAAAAGACATTTCATCGCAGCGCTGTGTGTCTCGAGCCCGTAACATCATCAGAGATCCCTCACACCCCCACCACAGACTATTCTCCCTGCTGCCCTCTGGAAAGAGGTTTCGCAGCATCCGCTGCAGGTCCACTAGGTTCTGCAAAAGCTTTTTCCCTGCTGCCATCAGACTGTTGAACTGCTGAACTGCTAAAGTATAAAAACGGACTGTGTACCACATTCGATTCGCTGATTTGCACATCTGCACACTTGCACATTGTATTATATCCTGCAAAATTGCTGCTGCACCTTACCGGGAAACGTACTGCAAAACTGTGTACAATGCAACTGTCTACTTTTAAATCATTGCTGCACCTTACTGCGTATTTGTTTACATTTGTTTTACACTGTTTACATTTCAACTGCCTACTGTTCACTGCTGCACTTTATCCGGAAGTCAATTGAAACTTTTCCTGGAAGTGACTGCGATTTATCACTGCACTTTATCCTGTACTGTAATTCACCGCAAGGTATCCTGTAGAGTTACTGCAATCTTTCTGAGCTGTGTAAAAACGAAATTTCGTTCTGTATCCACTCTGTGTATACAAAATGACAATAAAGAAAGTCTAAGTCTAAGTCTAAGTCTAAGTCTAAGACATCAGAGTATTTACAGTCCAACGACGTGCCAGTGGGATCCTCTTCCTCCGCTGCTCTTCATCCTCAACAGAAGGAAATATTACAACGAGGACAAAGCTTTGTTTTCTAGGAGCGGCCATCTTTACTGTGAAACCAGGGGAAGGCTTCAGAACATGGCTGCTCTGTGTCTTTAAACCATTCCCTAATGAAGACCACAAATGTAACAGGAGTCCATGAATTGTGTGTTTGACAAGAAAATGGCGGTTCTGTCTGGTTTTCAGATTCCTATCAGAACCGAGATCTCAGAGCAAACATGCAGCTGTTGTTGAGAGAAGGTCTTTTCTGGGTCAATTCTGGGTATTTTACAGCTTTGACAACATAATTATCTCCCTTATCCATCCCAGAGGGATCAGTGACACCATTTATCCGTTTAATCAGCAAAATTACAAAAAACAACCAAAAATCAAACATTAAACTCAGTGGTTGGGTTGTTGGGGAAACTTGCCTGTAACAGGATCCAGAATCAGCTCTTTGTCTTTTCTTGTTATTCAAGAAGCAAAACCATCAAATTAAAAGCAGCAGAATCTACCTGAATTTAAACTTTCACCACAAATTGACAAAGCAGGACTCAGAGCTGAAGGTTTAAACCTGATTCAGCATCTTTCCTTCAAAATAAAACCAGCTGCACAAACATCTGCATCACACTGAGCTCGTTGACTCTTATTGTGGAGGAAAAGTCGGTAACGAGGCTTTAACTCAGGACACTTCCTCAAATCAACTGCAGACTTCTCAGACAGAATTAACCAATAAAACGAGCTTTAATAGCAGCTTTAAACTAATACAATTAATTGTATGCTTATTTATTTATTGAGCATTTATTTATTTCTGTATTTATTTTTAGATATGGAAGACTTGGTCCTCCATATTAATCACCCTAGACGTAAAAAACGAGCTCATAATTCTCATGAGCTCAGACTAAAAATCTATTTTTCAGCAGTAGAGAGAGGTATTGGTCACTAGAGGGCAGCCTAAGGTTGATTCATTAACCAGGCAGAGCTGCAGCTTAAACACTGAGCAGAAGCTGACCGAGCAGCTTCTTACAGCCACGACTCCCTCCTGTGGCGGTGAAAGGATGAATTTTGGTAAATTTTTAAGTTTTAAGTGCATCTCAGACAAACAAAACCTGGTGAGGTATTAAGACTCCATGCAGGGGTTTTGGGACACACAGCTCCACAAGAGTCAGAAGACTATCCATAATTGAAAAGGCAGTAAGACTGTAAAATAATAATAATAATAATAATAATACATTTTATTTGTAATGCACTTTACATTTAAGAAAAATCTCAAAGTGCTACAGGTAAAATCATCATAGAAGGGTAAAATCAAAATTTAAAACTAAGCATTGCTTTAAAACACTTATGAATAAAATCAATAGCATAATTGTAAAATGTTAAAAGTCATATGTCCTGCTAAAAAGAAATGGTTTTAATCCTTTTTTAAAAGTCTGAATAGTCTGTGGTTCCCTCAGATGATCAGATAGGGCATTCCAGGTCCGAGGAGCGGCAGAGCAGAAGGCACGGTCACCCATGGTGCTTAGCTTAGTCTTGGGAAGGAGGAGGTGGTTTAAGTGTTTTGAGCGGCGGGATCGTGTTGTAGTGAGAGGGGTGAGCAGTTCCTTCAGGTATAGTGGGGCATTTCCATAGATGCACTGGTGGGTGAGAATTGAGATCTTGTATTCAATCCTTGCAGAAACAGGAAGCCAGTGAAGGGAGTGGAGAATGGGTGTGATGTGGTCATACTTTTGGACTCTCATCAGGATCCTTGCAGCACTGTTCTGAATATATTGTAGTTTCTGCAAACTCTGTTAGGCATCCCGATGAGAAGTGCATTACAGTAGTCCAGCCTGGAGGAAACAAAGGCATGGACCATATTTTCTGCATCAGCCAAGGTGAGTGTAGAATGGAGTTTTGAAATATTTCTTAGATGATAGAAAGAGATTTTGCAGAGTTGTTTGATATGGGGTTCAAAGGTTAGTTGTGGATCAAATCTTACGCCGAGATTGGTGACTGTTGTGGAGAGGGGAATGTCCTGGCCAGAGATGGTTATACCGGTAATGGAGGATGACTGACTGATAATCACACATTATACCAGATTTTTTTCATGTCGATTAAAATTTAAACCTTCCACAAAACATGTCATCTTTAACAGAATGGCATGTAGGGATGGGAATCGAAAACCATTTCCTGTTCAGAACCGGTTCCGTGTGTTCCAATTCCATGGCACAGTTTGGCAGCTCGCTTAACAATTCTCTTATCGATTCTAGGCAGCACCAGAGCCGGGCAGTACGACTTACATCACGTTTTTTACACAAGTTACACACACGGCATTCAGTAAGCAAGTACGACGTGACCAGGCGTAAGTCTAGAAAAGCAAAACAAAAAAAATGGCGTCCCATCGGGTAAAGCGATCGAAAGTCCGGTCAACAAGGAAAAATCAGTGGATCATTAGCTATACCTAAAACTAATACGTTCGTGGTGAACAGCATAAAAAGCATAAATTGTCGTCTCGATCACTGTTTATGGGGGCGGCCATTATGGCCCGACATCACCTCCTGTGACGTAATGTCGCGTTAAGGCACTGCGCTCTACAACAACAATTGTTTCGGATTTCCAGAGGACTTCACCATTGAAATTCACGACAGCCATTGTTGAAGCAACAATGCTTCAACAATGCCAACTTGCCATCTAACTTCTGGCCAGAGAGAAAACACGTCGTCTGTAGCCAACATTTGGAAGAAGAATGTCTTCAAGATGACATGAGAACGAGACTTTTTGGTAGGTTTTTCTTTTTTATAATGTAGAATTTTCCGGGACATCTGTTTACCCGACCAGAGGGGTAGAGTGATACGACACACTTAGAAAGAATGCTCACTGTTGTTAAGCCCACTTATTTTATGCAACTTTGGTTTTCTTTTTTCTAAAGTCACTTGTAAATTTAATGAGTTGCGGGTTGCAGTTTTTTTGGCTTGTTTCTGAAAGTAAAGTCGATTGTTTGGGCTCTAAACTAAGTCACGCTTAAATATCCCTCTGCCTCATTACGCGCTGCAGGTCATCCTGACAGGAGCAGAGAGTAAACTCAGAAAGAGCCGATCTGACCGTATTTTCTGCAGTTTACGGTTGCAATAACTGATGATAACTTCTAAAAGTAGATTAGGCGGTGCAGATCACCATTTTGAGCAGAGATTGGTTCTAAAGATGAGTTTTATACTCATCTTCTAACATTGCAGAACCCAACCTATAAACCGTACTTTAATCTTTCTTTGTTGTCTTTTTATGTCTCTAAAATGTTAAATTAGTATTACTTTAAATATAAATGCTTAATACCATGTCTATTTTTGTTTAAGAGGTTAAAAAGATTTCACCAAATTGGAATCGATAAGGAATCGAATTGTTTCACACAATCGATAAGAGAATCCTAATCGTGAAAATCTTATCAATTCCCAACCCTAATCACAAACCTATGGGAATCTTTATTTCCCAAAGTTTTCCGGGGAAGAGAGGAGATAATGGATATTTCAGCTGCCTCAAAGACCGCGTTTATTTATTTTTATTTTACAATTTTGTAAACAACAGCTGCCGATTAAACTAAATGTTACAACCTTGATATGATTATATGAGTTGTTTTACCAAGAAATCAATTAGAAGCGCCGTGAAAACAGCTGCAATGCGTGCTCCCGACACAGGGGGAACAGATGCTAATGCTGCCTTGTGCCAGCTCAGGTAACATGTATCCACTCATGTTTTCATTCATACATTTTTCCATTGCATGCGTTTTGCTTATCAAGCTTCTATTCTGTCGTCCCCTATTCAGGCAGAACGTATATTCCTATCCGTGCTAATGTTGTTGTCGTTCTTCTGCTTCTTCTGGTATTGGCGGTTGGCAACAAGCTTGTAGTAGCATTACTGCCACCTACCGGTTGGAGTATGGTTTGTGATGGACTGTCTATATGTCTTTGTATGCTACCCATCTATATCATTCATTCATTCATTCATTCATTCATTAATTCATTCATTCATTAACCTTTTCCTTAATTCTTTCAAACTCTCCTCATATATCTTCTCTTTAATTCATACTTATATCATTCTAATATAACTGGTTCTATTGTTCATATATTCTACAGTAATCACTTTTGCCAGTAGTATGCTTTGATTTTTAAAAAGTGTAAAATTAAGTTCTGTAAGCTAAAATCTACACTCCTTTTCTATTTTGCCTTCCATTTCTATTTTCTCCTATCTTCTGATACGCTACATTTCTTCCCGTCTCCGCTTTATCATCGACTTGCAGGTTGTAAGTCGATGGCCAATTCCTTCCTGCAATCAGCGTCTACAATGACATTTGTGTTCAGTTTACCTAGGGGAATCATGCTGCCCAGGCCACTCTTGTCACTTTTGTCATTTCATCGGTCATCTCAATGTTTTTGCCCAATCGATTACTTCAGGTGTTGTGCAATTATACATGTGTATGTTTAATTGTAGGTATCTTCTGATGAATGTCAGATGGGAACTGATGTCAGGATGGTAGTTGAGGGGGATGATTCAAGTACTGGCGATCTTTTAACAGGAAACTCTGCTCATGTAGTATGGGGGGAGTGACAACTTCTCTCCAGGTTCAAACATTCATTGCCAGAACAAGATCAACATCCGGAGAGCATCCGGGGTGCAGTTCTCTGGTTGATACTATTTTCGATTAAGGATCCTCTCTGCAGGCTGTTGAAGCTAAACTAAAACTGCTAAGCAAATTAAGATTAAAAGAAGCTAAGCTAAGAACCTATGTACACACTGACAAAAAATAGGTGATTGTCAACATCAGTTTTATCAGAATTCAGTGCTAAATCTGAGTTAAAGAAATAAATTATTTTCAAAAAACATGGAATGAGCCACCAAAAACCTACGGATGATGCCATCCGTAGGTTTTTGGTGGGTTCTTTATAAATAGTTGGTTTGCAGATTCGTGGCCTTCTCCCTCATTCTTTCCTCTGCGAGATCTACCCTACAGCCATAGCTTGCTGTCTATGGGGCCCGCTTTGAAGAAAGAAGCGCATATCTGCCTACTGTGATTGCATTTCAATGTTGAAGCATAAAGATAACACCTCCTCTCAATCTCTCATGCTATCTATCCAGCAAAGCAGTCACAATAATTTTATACTCTTGTCATGGTTTGGCCCACATGCAGACAGATTCGGACGCAAGAACAATTTTAAGATGTTTATTAAGGGCTCAACAAAGTCTAGCCCACAATATGAGCGACAGGCAGGAATGAGGAAAAGGCATATAAGGGCTGGCAGTTGGATCCTGGCGGAGAGCTCGAGCAGCCCACAGCAGCGGAGGCAGAAAGGAGCAGCTGGAACAACCAGGGTGAGTCCAGATGTACCAGGGAATCCTGGAAGGGGAACCCAGCTTGGTACCACCAAGTTAGTTTGAGGGGAAGATCGCCAGAGCAGAATCTGAGCGGGCAGGGATTCAGGAGACTGGTCTTCAGAGCAGGGAGCCACACGGGTGGGCAGGTACAGGAGACAGGAGACAAAGTCAGATCCAAAAAACAGGGGTTTCAAAAACTCACAGGCACTAAGGTCAGGAGACAGGATCTAGGCCTAGGCATTTCACAACGAGGGTAACACTCTGGCATGTTCCAACTGAGTGAGCACTCCTTTTAAAGGCATACTATGGAACATTTTTCAGTTAAATAATGTGTTCCATACCGTTTTGGATGATTAAATTAGTCATTTCAGGTCGAACAAAGGTTTTCTCGGCCTCCCTGGTGGTCTGTGGGGGAAATACCGTACTTGCAATTGCAGGAGCCCTCGGCCCGCACCCACAGGCTCAGAAGTCTCGTGCAAGACCGCGAGAGTCGGTCTTGCTTTACGGCGAGAACTCCATGTGTTTTTGCCCTGCCATTCACTATATGCACGCGCGAAAGCAACAAAGAACCGCGTGTTAACCTCAAGTAAACATGCAAGCATATCGAGTTTTATTATTATTATTTTATTTATTTATTTATTTTTTGAATGTTGGCGAGACGCTACCGCGGCTGCCGCGGCGAGGCGGCCGCCTCGCCAAGATAGCGCTGCGGGAAGCCTGATGTTCATACTTTCACTGTGTTAGTCATTGTTTGTACTGCCGTTTTTTTGACTTTTCGTTGAGTTTGCCTGTCTGCTAAGCTCAAAACAACCGCGCCTGGCTTGACGGAGAAACAAGAACAGCTGAGCATCTTTATGACAGTGCACTTTTACTTACTCGCTGGAAAATCAACCCCGGTTGCATAGTATACCTTTAAACCAGAGCTTAGCAGCCCTGATGAGCTGCAGGTGCGGGCCACGTCCACCCGTCAACTGCAGCCACCTGTGGAGCAGAGTTAGTGGAACACAGACACACAGAATCCTGACAACTCTCAACTCGTCTTGTTTCTGGCCATTCTAATTCTGCTGCTCGTGTTCTTTCCTATTCCAATTCCAGACTTCTGCCCTTTCTCACAATGTTTAATTTGTTCTTAACATACAAATGTCTTCACTTTCCAAGCTCTTTTATTGCATTGGAGGGTTCTGTTATGGAAATATAATCATGTATATTTAGTAAGTGTAGTTTAAAGTAATATAGATTTTAACTTTAACCCAGTGACCTAAACAGATGAGGATGTATAACAAAGGTTGGATTCACACTTCAGTGGGCATGTGTCAGGCACAGGATGCAGCAAGGAAGTATGACAGTCTTGTGAGCAGATAACTCTGTTAAAAAGTGCATGTCACAAGGTTTTACTATTGTTCTAGTTAATCCCAGGAACCGAGCTAAGAGAAGAGATTAGATTTAACGGTCAAAGGTCAGGAAACAGATGTTCTCAGCAGACTGAATGTCTCATGTAGGTCCAGCCCCGCTTGGACTGTTTGTGATAAAAGGGGGGGAACAACGTGTATGTGTTGAGACAGGCTTCAGATACAGGCAGAGAACTTAAAGTATTCGATGCTGTGATAAATGTGTAAGTGTCTCCCACTTTGGAATTCCAAATTGTAATAAATATATGTTTAACTTTTGTTATTGCCTCTGAATTCACTGCCTTTTTTCTCTCTGTGCCAAATCTCCGACCGGGTGAGACGAGAAGGGGTGAGGGGCCGTTAGCTAAACGGGCTTCACAGGTGTCTCGTTAACTGGTGCCATGACCCGGATTTGGCTGTGAGTAAAAAGAGTCTGTTTGAATATTGGACACGAAGGAGGACCTTGCCATAAGCATCACGGGTCGACCCAAAACAGGTAAGGAGATTTTCTCTCCATTGGCAAACCGTTAGTTGTGTAGGCAAAATTGAGTGATGCTTTTGGTTTTAAGGGAATCTCTTCTCAAAATATCAGAGGCTGAACAGTACAAATAGGTTTAAATAGAATTCATGTTGGAACCGAGAAATGAGAGAATGAGAGTTATCTGTATGTCCACGTCGGAAAACCGTAAAATAAGAGAAATAAAAATATACAGTTATAACTTAAATGTTGAAGCTGTAAAAGAAAAGACAATAAAAAATATAAAATACAAAGATAAAACAAAGTCTCGGAAGTTGGTCGCTCCCTCTCCAGGACTGACGAGTCTGGTGAATTTTAAGACTGAGGTGGAACGTTACCTTGGAGGAAGGAGACACTCCAAAGAAACGTAGCGATAGGACGGCCGAGAATACAAAACCATCTAAAAGTTGAGGCTAAGACAGCAAGACCTTTAAAGTGAGCTGTAAAATAAGATAAGAGATTAAAAAGGGGCCCCAGGAGAACAATAGAATTGCTCTCTTACATCAGAAATAGGGTTTCTGATGTAAGACGATTAGACGCAGAGTTATTAAAAAAGAACGTTTTCGTCGAGTGGAAGGGTATTAAAAGGAGACCCTCTGCGCGCGCAAGGCTGTCTGTCTTAAACGTTGTCTGTCCTGGTCGGTTTAACAACTTTATTTTGGTTTAAATTGGATCCATGGTTTGAATGATTAGAAGCTCCGGTCTGAGTCTGTCTCTGTGTGTGCGCGGCTTTGAAGTCTCTTGTGTGTGTGTGAACGGGTGGTTACGCATGCGTATGTGTGGCTGTGAATAGCTTTGCACGTGTTCTTTTTGCGGTGGAAAAGTACTGAGTCAGGAAGCTGTGTATAGCCGGTTAAAATAGCCCGGACCATGGCAGGAGCTGTTGATCAGGAGTTTCAGGACGATGCATGGGGATCTGCCCCTTGGAAGTCCTTGGGTGAACAAGTAGAGGCGCTGATGGGTTTTGTTGAAACGCATGAAAAGTTAGATAAAAAGACCCAGTCGGCGTGGAGACAGAGAGTGCTTGGAGCCGTTACGGCAGAAGAGAAACGGCTGGAACACAGCGAACCCCTGGGCAAGTATTTGGTGAAACAGTATGCTAAAAGTAAGAAACACCTTAATGATTGTATTCAAAGACAAAAATCTGTTGGTTTGTTGCATTTTGGCAAGCGTGATCAGGAAAAGGCAGATAGAGAAGTTAAATCATGGGAAAAATTGTTGGTAATTTGGCAGGGAATTAAACATTTGTTTGAAACAAAAGAAGAAACAGCACAATCTCCTCCGCCATACAATATAAACACTACTTCTTCCGGATTGTATCCAGTTCTGGATGTTAGAGGCGGAGAATTAGTAATGGAAACGCTCCCGGCATATACTCCAAGGGGCGATGTATGTTTAGATAATACTCAACACCCGCATACGTCATTTAATGCACCACCCATATCCCTCACTCCTTTTAAGTCTTGTGAGCCTTTTCTCGCTCGAGCTGCTCGCGAAAACTCGTCTCAGTCTGTTAACAGGCCTTCTTCCCTGCCTACAGCTTGTCAGATGACGAAAGCAGGCCCTGAGGAGCATGCGTTGCACGGCCAGGAACCTGGAGTAAGACCGCCCTCTAGGGGCTGTTCTTCTGTATCTTCAGAAGACACACAACCAACAACCAAGCAACAGGTTTAAATCATGTTGATCTTAATAAAACAGGAACTAGATCACCAGCAGTATCGACTAATGTCAAGTTTATTAACCCAAGTTCATTGGAGCCTGAGGTTAATGTAAAAATGTCACTAAAAGGGATTTGGCAGGAGGACGACTCCACTGATTTGTTAAATGTGCCACTGTTGGATTTCTCCTTACAGGGAGAAACACATGCTGAAGAAGGCATAGTTGATAATAATGGGTTATATCATTCTACTGAAGAAGCAGAATTTGCCAGGAGTCAGAGAACACCACGCACTTGTGGTGTAGGAAGAAATTTAAAGGATAGCTTTCACAGCATGCATCCAATGACAACTCGTTCTCAAGGTCCCACTAGAGTGCAGATGCCTATATTACAAAATAATGTGGGCACAGAAAACTATGTCCCTTATTCATTTGGAGATGTACAAGCCCTGGTGGACAAATTGCCTAGTATTGCAGCTGGTGGCAGATTGTGGCTTCCCGAACTTGATAATCTAACTAAAGGAACTAAACTGGCTTTGGGTGATTTTAGAGCTGTTCTAGGCCGTTGTGTTCCTGCTTCAACTGCAGATGACATTGAATATGAGGCTCGAACATCCAATATTAGAGATGAAACTTTATTCTCTTCAGTTATCACTTGTTTGGGGAATGCAATAAGAGAACATTTCCCATTATCAACTCTTGCAGCGGTTCCCAAGTTTGACTGGGATCCCTTACAACATCCAAAGGATTTCATTACTCAAGCTGAGGAGAGTTGGATCAAACACACAGGTGTAAATCCAAAAGGGGATAGTTCTAACTTGGGTGAATTATTCAGGGGAGAAGTCCTGAAAGGTGTGCCTCCTTTGGTGTCACAGCTGATGAAACAGAATCCTGAGATGCCTGGTTGTGAGTATGCCCGCTGGGAAAAACATCTTGTACACCATTTGCACGTTGCTCAGGATGTAGAGAAGAAGAAAAAACAAGAGAAAGAGAATATTCATGATCAATTAATCAAATTGCAATTATTAGACGCTAAACGGCAGGCGAAACAACGTAAACAAGAAAAAACTGAACATGTTATGGTTTCAGCAGTTGCATCACCTGAGGCTCCATCCCCGATGGTGACACCTCAGTTTAATCCAATGCAAGGGGGAGGGATCCCCCTCCTGTTTTCTATCCTCCATGTAACTACAGAAGGAACAGTGTCTGCCGTTGACTTTACCACTTCCGGTGAAAGTTGGAAACCAGAAACTGCATCATTCATTCGTATGGTCTCCATCTACACCTGTCAATTTGATGGGAAGAGACTTGTTGGTTAAACTGGGAGCCGCAGTGCTTTGTGGACCTCAAGGTTTGACTGTTACCTTTCCAGACGGTTCTTCCCTAGCATGTGGTCACACTTTCCAGGATGGACAATATCTGGTTCGGCCCATGGGGGAAGAGTTTGCTGACATCTACTGGGGACTTTTAACAGAACCTGCTGAAGCTGGTGTTCTCTTGGTGTTCCAGCTTTGGAAGCCTTGGATTCAAAGCCTAAGTTCCTACCTGACTCCACCTGATCCGCCACACGTCACTCTGTTCTACGACAGAAATCACACAGATTGGTATGAGGAATCATTTGCTGCAGAACTTGAAGGTAACGCATGGACAGTCACATCTAAGAACATATATGTGGCCCCTGAGGGGGTGGCAGCCGCGGTGATGTTAACTCCTGAACAACAGCAATGGTATATGATGTCAGATGAAGCATTTCCTCATATTTCTCTTTCTCTCCATTCTGAGCGACAGGCCAGTGAATTAGGAGGGATGGTTAAGCGTTCCCTCCAGACTACTGATTGGGCACCGACCAGCGTCCCAGGTTTGCTGTTTTCAAATTCCACTAACACTTATCAGATTGTTTGTGATGTCACTGACAAAGTTCTTTTGAAACATGAGCTTTTGACTCGACACCATGGCAGGGAACGTACCGACCATCATAAAGCAGCAGAGATGTTGGATGCTCTCCCATCACAACTCTGGGCAACCAGTTCCACGGATGTGGGATTAGTTTCATGTGCTCCAGTTTCATTTCAGGTTGCGACTGATTCTCCTATTTGGGTGAATCAGTATCCACATAAACCTCAAGCGGAGGAAGGCATTGCTGACACCATCGCAGGTCTTTTGACAGCTGGAGTTTTAGAACCCTCTGTATCAGCCTGGAACACACCCATTCTGCCAGTGGAAAAGAAACAAACTGGTAAATATCGCATGGCACATGATCTTAGAGATGTAAATTCTGTTTTGAAGACACCTACAATCCCTGTACCTAACCCATATGTGGCCATTTCCAGTTTGGAGCCCTCTCAGCAGTGGTACACATGTATCGACTTGGCGAACGCATTTTTCTGTCTTCCTTTGGCTGAAGAATGCAGAGACGTTTTTTCATTCACTTATAAAGGTCGCCAGCTGCGTTACACCAGACTGCCACAGGGATTTGCTCTATCTCCAGGTATCTTTAATCAGGTTTTGAAAGATGTTTTGCAGACATGTCCTCTGCCAAGAAACACCACCCTTATTCAGTACGTGGGCGATCTGCTGTTGGCTTCACCAACTGCTGAGATCTGTCTTCAGGCTACAGAACTGGTTCTGAGACACCTCCATGAACATGGGTTCAAGGTCAGTAAGAATAAACTGCAACTTGCCAGAAAACAGGTTTCTTTCCTGGGCCGTGTCATCTCCGCAGGAACAACCAGCATGTCCTCCAGTCATAAACAGAGCATTTTGTCACATCCTAAACCGCTGCGCGTGAAAGACATGCTGTCTTTTCTGGGATTGACTGGTTACAGCCGTAACTATATTCCCGGCTATGCAGACCTGACGCAGCCTTTGAGGGACCTCGTGAAGGCACAAGGTATGAGAAAACTAAATAATATTTTGATTTGGACTCAGGAAGCGGAAGAAGCATTTGTTCTGCTTAAACAACGACTTGCATCTGCTGCTGAATTGACTCTTCCAGACTACTCTATCCCATTTTTTCTTGATGTTTCTGCAACCAGATTCGCTTTAAATGGCATCTTGTTTCAGAGAAAAACAGGCGAGAGAAAATTATTGATGTATATATCAGTCATGTTGGATAACGTGGAAAAACGTCACCCCCAATGTACACAATATGCAGCAGCAATAGCCAGAATGATTCAAAAGACTGCACATTTAGTCATGAGACACAGTCTAACCATTTTGACAACTCACAGTGTTGTGGCTTATGTGAATTCACAAAGCTTCACTATGACAGCACTCAGACAACACAGGCTGTCCAAAGTTTTGGAAGCACCCAACATCACATATACGCATGAAGGTGTGAACATGGCAGATGGCATGACGGATGGCGAACCCCATCAATGTGAAGAATTGGTTTCCAGGATGGAGAAGGTGAGACCAGATCTAGAGGCTAGTCCTATTGAAGGCCCACAGGTGAGACAGTTGTTCACAGATGGCTGTTGTTTCAGACATGAAAGTAAAGGACTCAGAGCAGCCTATTCTGTTGTTGAGCGAATAGGCTCAGGATTTGTAACAAGGAAGGCAGAAAGGTTACAAGGACCTCAGTCAGCGCAGAGAGCAGAGCTAATAGCAGTGATTGAGGCATTAAAGTTGGCAGAACAACAGGAGGTAAATGTATATACAGATTCAGCTTATGCCACAGGTGCAGTTCATGTGGAGTTATGTCAGTGGTTGAGAGCAGGATTTTTGACAGCGGGGGGTAAATCTATAAAACACGAGATGGAAATGAGAGAGCTGGCCGATGTGTTGATGTTACCGGCCAGAATTGCCGTGATAAAGTGCAAAGGTCATGATAACAGTAATTCAGACATTGCATTAGGGAATCAGGCTGCAGACCAGGCTGCCAAAGCAGCCGCTGGATATGCGCCTCAGATGATGATGGTGACGGTGGAAGATGAGTTGAGAAAAGAGTTGAGCATGAGTAACATTAAACAGTTGCAGAGCAGAGCAGCTCCGGAGGAGAAGAATATGTGGAGGCTCAGAGGAGCCTCAGAGCAGGAAGGTTGCTGGAGAGGGCCAGATGGCAGACTGGTTTTTCCTCCAGGTTTGAAACAGAAGCTTTTTTCTGAGGCACATGGTGTTGGACATGTGGGTGTCAGACAGATGATGGACAACTTGAACCATTGGTGGCATCCATTTATGTCAGATATGGTCAAACATTTTGTAAAAAGTTGTTCACTGTGTGGGCAATTGAACTCGAAGAAGACCTTTGCAGGGCAGATTTCCTTTGATCACAGTTCCTGGCAAGGAAGTGATTCTTGATTATACAGATATGGTGACCCCTGCTGGAGGCTTTAAGTATTTGTTGGTGTGTGTGGACGCTTTTACAGGATGGCCAGAGGCCTGGCCTGCTAGAAGAGAGGACAGCAAAACTGTGATAAAATGTCTCATTAACCATTACATTCCCAGGCACGGGTTCCCTGAAAAGATAAGGACTGACAATGGAACCCTCTTCAAGAACCAGGACCTGCAACGAGTGGAGTCCAGTTTAGGGCTCACACACAGGTTTGGCTCTGTGTATCACCCGCAATCGCAGGGCAAAGTAAAGAGAATAAACCTGAACTTGAAAAATAAGTTGGCTAAAATCTGTGCGCAAACGAAACTATCATGGGTTGATGCCTTGCCTCTCGCTCTGATGTCAATCAGGTCTTCGGTTAATTCAACCACAGGATTTACTCCTTACGAGCTGGAAATGGGAAGAAGCTTTTCTGGGCCCAACGTCGACCACCGGGAACTGCAGGCGACCTGCAGATTCTGACAAGTAAGGACTTACTTGTCAGAATCAACTCCAGCACAGCCTGCAACTTTTCACAGTTGCAGGCTGTGCTGGAGGCGTACACCAAGATATGTGGACATCCCAAGGAAGGAGAAAGAGGAACACCACCTCCGGACGTCGACTGGGTTTGGCTCAAGGTCATCAAAAGAAAGTGGTCAGAGCCGAGGTTCACGGGACCCTTCAAGGTGATCGAGAGAACCTCACATGCGGTGAGGTTGGGAGGAAAAGGTAATACGTGGTTTCATTGGAGCCAGTGTGCACCAGCAGCAGAACCTCAGAGGTCGTTGACGGAGGTTCAGGAGGTTTAAAGGAGCGGATCAGCTGATTGGGCTCAGTCAGCTGTGAATAGAACCAGACTCAGGGTCATAATGAAGCCCTCTGGTTCTTAACACTACAGGCAGTCTACCTGTGTGTTGAAGATCCAGCCTAAAGATTCATCACGTTGTATTGAGTGGCTGTGGGACGCCACCCTTCTTCTACAAACGTCTGAAAGAAAGAAGTTGATGTCATTGTGAAAAAAAAAAAAGGAAAAACGGAACCCTTGTAATCATTTATGTGGTTTTATATGCCTTTTATCTTTCTAGCTTTAAATATAACAAATGTTTTGATCTACTTTTTACAATATTTTTTGATGTTATATTTCTATAATATTTTGACTTGTTTGGGCTGGTACATAGTCATCAGGTTACATTTGCCGGTGAAGGACCTTTGTGGTAAGTTGGTAATAGTTTTAGGATTTGTTTGATCTTACAAGAGGGTTGTTTTTGTTTCATTTTTTGTCATAACCTTCTTTTTTAGGTGTGGGGGCCAGTGTACCCTTGGTCTATAGATTCAATTTTTTTTTTTTTATATATATTTTAGGATATTCCGGTTTTTGTATGAAGTTAAACATGGAGCAGAAATTGGGTACTGGATTGGTTCAGCGGCAGCTGACGTTGGGTTTATGGGTTTTGATTCTTATGTGGTGCATGCTTGTTTTCAGAATTGTTATTCAAGGAGCAGGTGCTGCTGATCCTATCAGGCGTCAGGAGCGGGCCATTCAGGATAAAGATGATTGTCTGACTCAACATCGTGGTATTGAACTGCATTACACTTTAGGAACAAGGGTTGTATTTGAATTCGATTTATGCTCAATGGTAAATTGTGGGAGTGACCCATCAGTCTGGCAGGACTCCGATGTTTATGCTTGTGTGTCACCGAAGGGTATTCCAGAACCTCCTTTTCGTTGGTGTTACTACTGGGCTTATATGAGATGGCATACCGGAAATGAGGCTGTTCCGGTTCGCCATGGTGGGTTTGATAAATTATTACAAGAAGCATTAACCATTACTAGAGGTCCTCATCTGGTGGAATAAGGTTTTAATCCTATTATCCTGACCATTTCTGGGTTGAACATTAATCCTTATTTTTGGGCATACACTGGGGTTTATTCTGCATATAATAGTGGAGTTACTAAGCCCGAACCTTGTAGTATTAGTCCGTCAGGCTTTTATCTTGTCCTTGGAGCAGGTTCAAAGGATGACGGTCCTGTTGGTTTGATTAAACTTTCTCTACATAATGCGACTACTTCTGGTGAACTGATTCGTTCACCAGAAAGGGGGAGAGACTTATCCTCTTCAGGAGGACTTCACGTAGATTATAATAAACTGACCCCTGGTAACATTCTTAAGAGTTCTACAGGGGATAGGAGACGTAATTTGTGGGTTTCTTGGATGGCTCAGACTGCCAGACAATATACGGCTGAGAGCTGTGTAGCATGTGCTGCGGCTAGGCCAATTTTAACAACAGAACCAGCACCTTTGTTTCCTTTTGAGGATCCTACAGGATATAATTGCATTTTAGAGTTGACAAAAGGCCGCTCGGAGGGGTGTGAATACTATCATGATCTTTTCCCTCCTATAAACAATGACACTATCCCTGGGCCATTTACTCCTGGTAATCAAAATAAGCAATATGTGTGTTTTAATTTCACAGGGAGGGGGATAGAAGTTATGTCCAGGGTAGGAGTAATTCCACCTGAATGGTGTCAATGGGTGTTTCCTGTGGAAGATATAGCAACTTGGGCAAGAGCTGGTTTGTATTATTATTGTGGCGGAAAACAGTTGTTTGTCCGGATCCCTTTTTGCTCTGTGGGTGTGTGTGCCATGGTAAGGTTAGCGGCACCACTGTTGTTAATGGGACCGGGTTTAAACCAGGAACACTTGTTACATAGAATTAAGCGTAGTTCTGATTTTGATTTGGCACGTAATTCTCCTACATACATAGATTCGATCGGGGTCCCCAGGGGGGTTCCCGACAGGTATAAGTTGGTAGACCAGGTTGCAGCAGGTTTTGAATCCATATTCCTTTGGATTACTCCTAATAAGAATGTTGATAAAATTAATTACATACATTACAATGTGTTACGTTTGTCTAATCTGACTAGAGATGCGGTCGAGGGGTTAGCTGAACAATTAGTTCCTACCTCTCTTATGGCTGTTCAGAATAGGATGGCACTGGATATGCTTTTGGCGGAAAAAGGGGGTGTTTGCGCCATGTTTGGAGATATGTGTTGTACGTTTATTCCTAATAATACAGCACCGGATGGGTTGGTGACTAAAGCTTTAGAAGGTTTGAGGACTCTGAGTAAAACGATGCATTAACAATCAGGAATAGATAATCCTTTGGATAAATGGCTGACACAGGCTCTGGGTAAATGG
Source organism: Fundulus diaphanus (assembly GCA_037039145.1). Taxonomy (NCBI): domain Eukaryota; kingdom Metazoa; phylum Chordata; class Actinopteri; order Cyprinodontiformes; family Fundulidae; genus Fundulus; species Fundulus diaphanus. The sequence goes on from CM073133.1 coordinate 6,675,507, forward strand.
AAGAACTTAATTATTTCTATGATGCTTTCTCTGTCAGTGTTTTTGGCAATTTTGGTTACGTGCGGCTGCTGCTGTGTTCCCTGTTTGAGAACTCTCGCTGTTCGCTTTATTGTCACTACTCTTGAAAAGGGCACAGTTTCCTCGTCTTCTCTCAATAATCAGATGTTACAGGTGGGGACAGAACCTCCTCTAAAAGATGTAAGATTGGAGTTGGTTCAGTATCATGGAGTGATATAATGAGATTTTTCCGGTATTATCCTGTTTGATTTTCTGTTGTTCTATGCATATATATATTGTTTTGCATGTGTTTGATTTTGTGATACTGCCTTATTAGTTACTGTAGTATGGTTTGGTAATATTTTTACATTTTTATGCTGATTATGAGTTACTCATTTAATTTTTTCTGATTTATTTCACTGTGTTGATTTTGATTTGTTTGACTTGCTAAGGTTAATTTTTGCATGCTTTGTTTCTGATGTTTGCCCCAGTATGTTTACCAAATTCACAGGGGTGTTTTTTCTATGTCTCACATTTTTAGTTTTATGCTTCTATATTCAGTACCTGCATTTTTGTGGACTCTCTTTGTGAGAGTCCAAAGGAGGAATTGTTATGGAAATATAATCACGTATATTTAGTAAGTGTAGTTTAAAGTAATATAGATTTTAACTTTAACCCAGTGACCTAAACAGATGAGGATGTATAACAAAGGTTGGATTCACACTTCAGTGGGCATGTGTCAGGCACAGGATGCAGCAAGGAAGTATGACAGTCTTGTGAGCAGATAACTCTGTGAAAAAGTGCATGTCACAAGGTTTTACTATTGTTCTAGTTAACCCCAGGAACCGAGCTAAGAGAAGAGATTAGATTTAACGGTCAAAGGTCAGGAAACAGATGTTCTCAGCAGACTGAATGTCTCATGTAGGTCCAGCCCCGCTTGGACTGTTTGTGATAAAAGGGGGGAACAACGTGTATGTGTTGAGACAGGCTTCAGATACAGGCAGAGAACTTAAGGTATTCGATGCTGTGATAAACATGTAAGTGTCTCCCACTTTGGAATTCCAAATTGTAATAAATATATGTTTAACTTTTGTTTTTGCCTCTGAATTCACTGCCTTTTTTCTCTCTGTGCCAAATCTCCGACCGGGTGAGACGAGAAGGGGTGAGGGGCCGTTAGCTAAACGGGCTTCACAGGTGTCTCGTTAGTTCCTATGCCAGCACACTGTTTTCAAAAGCATCTAAGAGAACCATTAGAATCATATGGCCTTCCATCTAGTGTCATTCAGCCATTCATTTAGGATGAGAGCTGCACAACAGCAGCTGTTCTTGGAGCCTCGATGGCTTCTCTCCAACTGAGCTGATGGTCATCATCAGCATGCCTCACATATATGTTCTGAGCATCCATTCATCTTAGCTGCTCACCGTTCTCTCAGCTTTAAGATAATCTAACTGCGAATACTGGTGGTGGATTTGAAACTCATTCATAAGTCTCGCCAGACCCCGTATGTTTCACTCTTTTAAATTTGTGTTTTATAATTCATCCTCACATCATTCATCACACTCCTGTAACAACTTTACCAGGAAGAACAAATATTTGCTGAGCAATGGGAAACTTTTCAACAACTGTCATGTTTGTCCTTGTGCAAAACCTTTTGTTATTAACATCCTGGATTTATTGGCACTTTTTAAGGACAGGAAACCTATGTTGTCAACTAAATGTAAAACAATTAAAAAGGATTATGAAAAAAATTACAATGTGCCAATTTATTACGCTACAGAAAATAAAAATACGTTTAATGATAGCTATGGGTTGTATGTATGTGTGAATGAATGACCAAACATGTCTAGTCCAGTGTTTTTAGTTTTACAATACTGTCATCTTTGTCACATTTTGTGGAGGTTGAGAGCCAAAGCAGCAACAAGACCAGACCATGATGGATAAATATAATTTAAAATAATATATCATTTTACAGAGCAAGGAAATCACAGGAACCAACAGGACAATAATGCAGAAGAAATAGGTTTAGAAACCTGAATACCCGCTGTGTTGGGCAACATGTGCTCTGAGCTGCCAACTGCTGACAGTGGCTCCGAGTCATTTCCTTCCTCAGAGTTGCTCTCGGCAGCTATCCGAATCACTTTTAAGCTAAAACTGCTAGTTAGGAATTTTTAGACTAAGATAGGAGCTCTCTGAGAAAACTCAATCTTTGTGAATATGGGAACTGAGCTCATCCAACTCTTTTTTTTTTTTTTAGTTAAAACATAATGTGTAGATAGACTATAATAAATACTAAGATAACATAAGTTATAACATTTAGCTAAATCAGAGTTTTAAAACTATTCTTACTTTTATGTTAGGTATGTGCCACTGTATTTCCTTATTAAAAGCTAAATCCAGGACATTGCTGGTGAAAAAGGGTTAAGATCTTTTTTTGTAGCTCTGCTTTGCTTGTAGGACACATCTCCTCACAGATTGTTTTTTGGGATGCATCAGCCAGTTTTCTTGTGCACACTGTCATGCTCAAGGCATTAATTCACACTGCATGCTTCTCATGTCCTTAAATTACCAGATGTTTTTTCTGGAACATACTCCTTCAGGTTTAGGGTCTCCTAAGTTGAAGGTCATCAACAAGTGATATCAGGTCCTGAGCCGCAATGAGTGAGAGAAGGGTTTACCAACGTTCTGCTCAAACTTATATGACAACAGCATGTTATATTGACAGTGGGCAGCTGGTGCGTAGCAGTGATAAAGACAAATAGTGTATATCCTGATATGGAAGGTTTGCAGATATATGATTGCATTAAAGGTTGCCTAAAAGTGTCGGATCAATATACATTCCTGGCTTTGTAGATAGCATACAAAATGAAAAAAATCCAATAGTAACATGTGCTCGTATTCACAAAGACTCCTAATACTGTAATAACTCAGACGCTGGAGGCCTGATAATTCAGCCAAACAGGAATGGTTGACTACCTGGACCTTCTCTCGACCTAACATATCTGCTTCTGCCCTTGCCAGGATAATTCTGCCTCTTGTAAACGACCCAAAGCCCGGATCCTGGATTCATCTCCTGTCTCTGACCCTGTCTGGAAACCTCTGCTTAGCGTTTGTCTCCTGTTACAGATTCTCTCACCTGGATTCTGGATTCGCCTCTTGCCTCAGCCATACCAGAAACTATAGCCAAGTCAACTAATCTCTTGTGTATGACCTAAACAAGGACATCGGAATACCCTTCTCTCAAGCTGACTTTGTGAAACAAATCAGTCAGTCAGTGATCTGTATCACCCAGACGGATCCTCTAGATGAAAAGGTTAATGGCTTTTATTGTTCTCACATTTCCACTGAATTGTTCTCAGCCACCAACCCTGTCTGCCCCCCCCCACAGTGGTCCCTGAGTTATCTTCCGTCACTTTCAGTTCCACAAACGCCAGTTCCTTGAGTAAACATTTTTGAAATGTGTTGGCTGAATTGTTGGGACTCTTTAGGTCATTACAAATACAAGAGACTGATAACTCAATAATTGAACTAGACTTGCACAAAAAGATGTATTGAAAATGTGAAATAAGGCAGGCTGTACAGAAGATGAGGGCAGATCAGGCCGGAGACAGGCTAAACGAGCAGATGGTGGTTAAGCCGGGCGTACACTGTACGAGTTTTTCCCCTTTTCGGGCCGATTCTTCAGTCGTGCGGGCATTTTTGAATCGGGGTGAATTTCAGCTTGATCGTAGAAGGGGGGAGGAGGGGGGACTGGCTTCTCACGACTACCTCCCGATCAGGAATCGGACGATCGGTGAAAATCAAACATGTTTGAAAATCATTTGGCTGTCGTGAGGTTTTCGTGAGCGCATCCTGCTGTTCAAGCAGAGCTACGAGGGGGCGCCCTCCCCTCCTCTCCGTCCCCACCAGCGGAGGGAGGGGAGCGGGCGTCCCTGAAGCGACCTCCGCCCGGCCCGCTCGCGGGGGCGTTGGGGAGGGCGGCAACACGCTGGCCGCCTGTTTCGGCACTCCTCCGCGGTCCGCCGCCTGTTTCGGCACTCCTCCGCGGTCCGCGCTGGCCGCCTGTTTCGGCACTCCTCCGCTCGCGGGGGGGTGCGGGCTGGGCGACCTGCCGTGCCGAGCGGCTGCCGGTTCGTCTCGTCCCTCCTCTCTCCCCTCCGTTCCCCCGACGCCCGGTGCCTCCTGCGGGCCTCGCCAGAGCTGGGCTCGAACCCCTGCTCTGGGTCCCTGTCACCTACCGTCGCTCGCCTGCCTCTGCCATCACAGCGAGCGGTCCCAGAGGGGGCACGACGTACAGTGAGAGCAGTCCGGTCGCGTCCAAGCGCCGCGCCGCACAGATCGTGAGCGGTGAACTTTTTAAACCCCGCGGTTCCGTCGCACAGTTTGAGATGTATATAAGTACCACGACTGAAAAACTCGTACAGTGTACGCCCGGCTTTAAGCGAGCGGGTGACAGGCAAAACAGACTGAACCTGTTAATAATAAATCTTCTTCAAACTCTAGGGTCACCTGTGGAGTACCACAGGGTTCAGTCCTTGGACCAATTCTATTTACTATATATATGCTTCCGGTTGGCAAAATTATCAGACAGCATGGGATTAATTTCCACTGTTATGCTGATGACACTCAGCTATATTTATTCATAAATCCTGATGAATCCAATCAGTTACTTCGACTGCAGTCATGTCTTGATGACATCAAAAGCTGGATGACTTTAAATTTCCTGCATTTAAATTCTGACAAGACAGAAGTTGTAATCTTTGGGCCAGAGTCCTCAAAAAATAAACTTCTTAATCAATCACTTAATCTGGATGGCATTAACTTGGCCTCTGGTAATAAAGTTAAAAATCTTGGTGTTGTTTTCGACCAAGACATGTCATTTAAATCCCATATTAAACAGGTTTCCAGAGTTTCCTTTTGTCACCTCCGGAATATCGCCAAAATTAGAAACATTCTGTCCAGGGGTGATGCTGAAAAACTAGTCCATGCATTTATTACTTCAAGGCTGGACTATTGTAATTCTTTACTATCAGGAAGTCCACAAAATGCAGTTCGAAGTCTTCAGCCGATCCAAAATGCTGCGGCAAGAGTTCTGATGAAAATCAACAAGAGGGATCATATTTCTCCAATTTTAGCTTCCCTTCATTGGCTTCCTGTTAAATCAAGAATAGAATTTAAAATTCTTCTTCTAACGTATAAAGCCCTTAATAACCAAGCTCCATCATATATCAGAGCTCTGATTACCCCGTATGTTCCTAACAGAGCACTTCGCTCTCAGACTGCAGGTCTGCTGGTGGTTCCTAGAGTCTCTAAAAGTAGAATGGGAGGCAGATCCTTTAGCTATCAGGCTCCTCTCCTGTGGAACCAACTCCCAGTTTTGGTCCGTGAGGCAGACACCCTGTCTACTTTTAAGACTAATCTTAAAACTTTCCTTTTTGACAAAGCTTATAGTTAGAGTGGCTCATGTTACCCTGAGCTATCTCTATAGTTGTGCTGTGATAGGCCTAGGCTGCTGGAGGACATCAGGGTCTAATTTTCTCACTCTACTGATTTCTACTGTTCTTAATTCTACGGTTCTCCAGTTTTGCATTGTATTACATTGAAATGACTGTCGTCATTTCAGCTTTTAACTTTTTGCTCTCTCTCTTTTTCTTCATAGTAGGTACACCTGGTCTGGCGTTCTGTTAACTGTGACATCATCCAGAGAAGACGGCTCACCCGTTACTACCATCTAATGTAGAACAGATTACTAGATCAATGTGTGCTTCTGTGCTTCTTTGTCTCTCTTGTTGTGTCTCTGCTCTGTCTTCTGTAACCCCAGTCGGTCGAGGCAGATGACCGTTCATACTGAGCCCGGTTCTGCCGGAGGTTTTTTTTCCCCGTTAATGGGTGGTTTTTCTTCCCACTGTCGCTTCATGCTTGCTCAGTATGAGGGATTGCAGCAAAGCCATGTACAATGCAGATGACTCTCCCTGTGGCTCTACGGTTCCCCAGGAGTGAATGCTGCTTGTCGGGACTTTGATGCAATCAACTGGTTTCCTTATATAGGACATTTTGACCAATCTGTATAATATGATTGAACTTGATTTTGTAAAGTGCCTTGAGATGACATGTTTCATGATTTGGCGCTATATAAATAAAATTGAATTGAATTGAACCTGGCTAAACAGGATGATGGCAGGCTGATGCTGGCTGAACAGAGAACAGAGGCAGTTTAGATCGAGACCAGAGTTAAAGGCTGATACACTGCATGAAAAGTGTGATTTCCGTCACTATGCGGCACTGTAGATTGTCGTGGAATTTCAGGTTAACGGCTGTTCACGGTAATTTGCAGGCAACACCGAAAACTGCCATGAATTGTCAGACATTGACGTGGCAGTTGCCCCCCCATGACCCCCCTCTTCCTAATTCTAGGGGAGGCTTTAACATGTAAATGAAAATGCTGTGAGCTATACAAACGCAAATCAGTGTTGCAGGGGGAGGTTTCGCCTTTCTTAGCAAGACAGAGCCACATTTCTTCCTTAATGCAGACTTTAGCTGTGGGTGATTGTAGAATGGTATGTGACCACAAGTCTTACAAACCTTTGTGCCATCGCGTCTGAGCTCGTAGGTTTTAGTAAGCATGTATACTGTCATACATTTGGGACAAACCACATACTGTAAGAAGTTGTCACGGAGGACACCAGTCCATTTCTTCAAGGAGAATAAAGTCTTTGGAATATTGCTTGCAAAGGCAGTGAGGGAATAGCGTACCGCGCACGTGACGTCACCGTCTCAAGAGCAGAGACGTCACCGTCTCTTTTAGTAGAGACTGGAGAAACTCCACTGGAATTCAGAAGAATGAAATTAGGTTTAGTATACTGGATGAAAATTAAAAGTAGTATGGATGAAAATGTAACTTCAACAATTTTACAAATTTGTTGGGAATAAAAGGACAGGCCAAGAATGGAGTCTTAAAGGATTATTGGGAAATAAAGGAAATATAAAGGATATTTATAGATTAAGGAAAGCATTATTTATTTATTATTTATTATCTTCAGAATACAAAATTAACAAATAGAATTTAATAGATGTAAAACAGTGTTGCTACACACTCATGAACAGTAGTTGGCGGTATGCACCTTAAAGTTGCTTGCGATCCGCCATGATAGAGAAGAAGAAGAAGAAGAAGAAGAAGAAGAAGAAGAAGAAGAAGAAGAAGAAGAAGAAGAAGAAGAAGAAGAAGAAGAAGAAAAAGAAAAAAAAACATGCTGAGCGCTCCGCTCCTGTGTGTTCATGTCCTCAGGCGCTATGAACCAGAGCAAAGGTAAGATTTAAAGAATATGCTTTCATTCTGCGGTAAAAGGACATAGATACGGATAGATACCGATCATAACTGTACATTTTGTTTTCACAGACTAAGCACGCCTCATAATGAGGCGGTGACCTATTTGCTCGGAGCAATAACTGCAAGTCCAGATTTACACGATGTTGATAAAGACGACATTGTGTGTAAGTGACTTGTTTTACTGTTTTCTCCTTCCTTGTTACTGTGACTTGCGTTTGATTTTTATTCATACCACTCTCATTCACTCGTTTTCCAGCCGCCTGTAAGACCTATTATGAGACGGTACGCAGGAGCTGAAGCTGCCAAGAATTCAGCTCGGAGTCGAGCTAGAAGAAAGAGGGTAAGACTTTATTTGGTGACTATTTTTCAGGTGCATTGATAGATCAGTGTTTACCGCAGGAGTTTGCTCCAGGACGACACGTTTTGCGCGGACCGACTCGCGGAGCGGGGGGTATCCATTTGTTTTTTCCCTGCCATTCACGCACGCGCGAAAGAAACAACAAAAAAACCGCGTGTTAACGTCACGTGTTGGCCGCCTCGCCAAGATAGCGCTGCGGGAAACCCTGTAGATGTGTTGTGTCCATACGCAGTGCATCCCATGATCGCACAGTACTGATTCATTGTTTTTTTTTTTTTTTTTTTTTTTTACAGCTACTGGAATCGAGGCAGAGTGTGCAGGCGGATGAGGAAGTGGAACTCTGGAAGTCCGCCACCGTCGACCTCATGTCTGGCGAAGAAGATGGCGTCGTAGGCGGGGTCTCTGGATGGATTGTACGGCCGCCGTCATTTCGTAGGCTGGATCTCTCTGAACTCTGTGTGAAGCTGCAGTCCCGATTAGAGGCGACGCCGAAGTACAGAGCCACGCACAGTAGGCGTCTGCACAACGGACCTGCCTCGGAGAGAATGCTGCCAGTTACCTACAACCCCGAGGAGGCAAACGGACAGTTCAGGGAGTTGTAGTTTTTGGATACGCATGTGTGGGCAGATCCTCGCGTTGTATATAGTTGTTTGTTTTAATAAAGCTCTTTCTCTGCATAAACATGTTCCTGGCAAATGTTCATTTCCTGTATAAATTCATTCATGTCCTTGATGGTAGCCTAATAATAGTGTAGTAGTGTAGGATAACATGAATATACAGCATATGAATAAATAAATAAAAAAATATAAAAAATATATAAATAAATAAAAATATAAATAAATATATATATGCCAACCAATCACGAGTAAGAACATTCAAGCCTGGCCTGGCCACATGTGGTTTTGCTGCCAATCACGAGTGATTTTACTTGTTTGAAAATAGTGGTTTCAGCCAATACTGAGTAGGTTATTCAAGCCAGACCTGGCCAGCCGTGCGGGTTCGCTGCATTCATATGCTAATTAGGGCCATTAGTACAGCTGATCGCTCTCCACATACGTCATTTTCCGGTTCCGACAATTTGTGGCACTGACAAGCGGCGACAAGCGCGGGTTGCAAATTGTCGTTAACTGCCGAAAATGAGGGAGATCTGCGGTAGTTTACGGGGACGAAAATCTCACTTTTCATGCAGTGATAAGTCTCCAGGGAGGGCAGGCTGAGCAATAAATCCTTTTAGCAAAGTAGGCGATGAACACAGGGACTGGAGTAGGAAACCAGTGAGGGCAGGGTGAGCACATGAACACAAGATAGGCAGGTGAAGCACTGGGGATGATTCATGCAAGACAATCTGACGCTGAGTGGCTGTGAGGAAGAGGTATATGTAGGAGGAGTCCCAGGTGAATTGACTTGATGATAGTGAACCTCAGCAGGTGTAGCAGATTTAGATAAGTGGAGCAAAGTCTGAGGAAGAAACAGCTAGCCAGCCCGAAAAACATAAACATAAGCTGATAACATGACTGCTTCAGGTTTCAGTATCTGGTTCTCTGCTTATAAGCTCATTACAATCACAGTTTATTTCCTTAAGGGGTCGATGTGGAGTAGCAAGGTGTAGCAGTAATTTGTCCTATTGATCTCAGCTTTTGTTTCCAGTACAAAAATGTTGGTCTAATTGGCCTTTTTACTGGCTTCTTGAGGACTTTTGTTATAATTGGTATTAGCCTTATTGGTCTGTAATGAATGTACTTAGTGGTGTGAGTTGTTTTCGCTTTGAAATGAATATTTGGATTCAGCACCACCAGACAGAGAGATGGATTAAATGACCAGAAATCTACTCTGAACAGTGCCTTTAGAAAAAAAAAAAATTAAATATATTTTTTTATTTTCCAATTCAGAAAAGGATCAATCTTTGCTTCTAAGCACAAAGATAAAGTGTAAAGCTGTACTGAATGTAATTTAGGACAACTGTCAATAATGTTTGATTGATAATCTGGCTTCTTTATGAAGCGAGGATAAAAAATGTGAGAGGAAAGAATCCCGCGCCACAGATACAAAAGCAACTGGAACTTCAGAGATTTGTTACTAAGATTAATATCCTCCTCCTGCTGTACCTGCTGAGCCACATGCTTTGTTTTCGTGGAAAAAAAGTTATCCAAAAGCAGAAATTTCAGATTTTATTATTGACTAAATATTAATCACACAAAAATGTCTTAGGGGACACTGTCTGAAAGAAAGCTGCTGCAGGGCAAATTGGTGGCATGTACCGAAGCCTTAGTCCCTGACGCAGCTTACCAAGGTTCGCCTGCGGTCATTTTCTGCATTCTTCCTCCTCTTTCAACTTCCCTTTCCTGTCAGTCTAGTTGTAATTAAAGGGCCATCAGTGCCACCAAGATCTCCAAAATAATTCACGGCAACTATATATTATAAGAAATGTCTGTAATTGTTGTAGGTATTACTAAATTTATAACCCTTTCTATGAAAAAAAAGTTCTGCATTGAATACAATTATAACTTTTCTATAGAACAGTTCCTGCACACTTTCATTTTCTCTTCCTCTCATTAGACCCTTTAGAAAAAATAAAGGTTCTGCTGTTGTTTAGAATTCTTCCTGTTTACATAGACAGAATTGCAGAGACACAAGTATTTCTCAAAATGAAACTAAAATTTTCAGTTCCATACTGGCTCTTGTCCAACTTTATAAGGAAACAAGTAAAATCTGGTCTTTCCCCTAGAAAGTGAAACATTATTCTACTTCCTTTTAGTCAAAGCGCCATTAAGCACCTCCTCTGGCTCTGCAATGGAGAGCTCAGAAGTGTTTTTTGGGGGTATGTTTAATCTTTGTCTCAGTATAGAAAATATCTTGTCAACAGGAATAGAGTGTTAAGAATAGAAGCAATGGTGGATTCACTCTCAGAGGCTGAGTTCTGAGGAGATATTATTGCACCAACATCTAAATGTGGGGATTGGGTAGAAATGTTTAGCTGAGGGAACTGGGTTTAGTTGTATGTCAGCATGTTTGTACATAGTACATCCGTCTGAGATAGTAAACGTCATGACTGGCTCAAGTATGTGAGAAAGACTCATTAATATCGTGATGAAACTTTAATCTGACAGCTGCATGTCTTTCATCAGGTGGTCGGCCTGTTCAATAAGGCATGACTTAAAGACATGAAAATGTTATTTTTCAATTTATACTGTCCTGATTCCCTAAATTAAAGAGGTTTCCAGGGTCTCTTGCTGCAGCTCCAGATTATTGTCAAAATTTGTAATTAGTAAATTAGTAATATTCTGTCCAGGAATGATGTGGAAATTCTAGTAAGTGCTAAGTGGCAGAAGACAATGCACGTATGGATAAAAGTAATTTAAAGGTTAAGGAGGTATGTGTGGATGCAAACACTGCTACCTCCATGAAAGAGCCAGCTGCCCATTTTGTCCTTTAACAGATTCCTAATTGGTCCACACCAGAATCAGCAGGTCAGGCCTTATTGTAAACCAGAAATTGTTATGGACCAAGAAAGGTCCGGTCGTTGTGGCTCAATTAGTGATGCTGAGGATGCTATTGTGGCCCAAATTGTGCTTTTTCACATATTATTAAATTGACAGCTCTTGATTCAGAAAACACAAAACTCTTTACAAAGATCTAATGGGAATTAAAACAAAACCCAAAGTCTGCTTCACAATTTTTTTTAGCTTCATTAACAGGTTTGTCTTTGTATGTTTAAACTGAGCTGATTCTTATCTCAGCACATGTTAAATATGCTATTTTAAGTTTGTGATATTTATCTTTAAGGATATGATTTGGACAAAGCCAGAATTCAAAAGGACAGTTGATTTTTTTGGTTGAAGGCCATACAGTTTAAATTGTAGTCAAGACTATATTCTGTCATGGTTTAAGTTGTATCTGGCTTCTTTCTTGTTATTTTGCAGTTCACTCAGCTCTCCCTCGCTCTGCTATTAGTCACACCTGTCAGGACACTAATTAGTCTTTATTCCCGTCACCTGTCAAGCTCCCTTTATAAACTCACCTTAGTTGTGTTCTCGTCGCCGGTCCATAGCGTTCACTCCCGCTCAGTCTCTGCCAGTATTCTTGTCAGCTCCGTTTTTGTTACCGTCAGCCGTAAGACACCTTTCAACCTGGTTTTTGTTGCAGTCAGCCTTTAGACTTTCCGTCAGCTTTGTTCTCTCCAGTGCTCGTCTCAGATGTTCTGCTCTCCAGTATTCGGCTCAGAAGGTCTGCTCTCAGGTCCACGGCGCCGACGTTCTGGTCTCAAGCCCACGGCGCCGACATTCTGGTCTCAAGCCCACGCCGCCGACGTTCCGGTCTCAAGCCCACGGCGCCGACGTTCTGGTCTCAAGTCCACGGCGCCGACGTTCTGGTCTCAAGCCCACGGCGCCGACATTCTGGTCTCAAGCCCACGCCGCCGACGTTCCGGTCTCAAGCCCACGGCGCCGACGTTCTGGTCTCAAGCCCACGCCGCCGACGTTCCGGTCTCAAGCCCACGGCGCCGACGTTCTGGTCTCAAGTCCACGGCGCCGACGTTCTGGTCTCCGGTCCTCGGCTCTGACGCTCAGGTCCCAAGTCCTCGGCTCTGACGCTCTGGTCTCAAGTCATCGGCTCTGACGCTCCGGCCTCAAGTCTTCGGCTCCAGAGTTCCTCCGGGTCAGTCTCTCCACTCGCCTCCTGCCGGCCAACTTCTGCACCCTACACCTCCGTCTGTTGAAAGACTCTGGTCCCATCATCATCCATCTTCCACACTATTCAATAAGACTCACTCCTAAGAACTTGCTCTGTGTGTGCGTGCTGTGTCCGGGTTCATCCTCGAAAAATATATCATAACATATTCAAATCTAGAATTATTCATTTAAAAAGTGTGCAAATACTGCCATAAAAAATCAACAAATTCATGCTTGGTTCTATAAAGCCACCTCCATTTTTAAACGCATTTGAAATGTTTTCACTTTAAACTTTTTCTTCTTCTGTATTCAGTCCTTCATTCTGAATGTTTGCTGTCAACATTATTGCCAGAATTTCAACATTTACAGTAACAGATTTTACATAATTACTGTTGTCAGTAATGGTTTGGGGTATTGCTGAATTTGTTACCCTTTCTATGAAAACATGTTTCTGTCCTAAAGATTGTATACCAGCATGAGATTTATTCCTGTTTTAAACAGATTTTTTTCCAACCATAATTTTCTCTTCTTAAAATAAGTGAGAGAATCCTTAATTTTTTTTAAAGTTCTTCCTGTTTACATAGATAGTTTTGCAGAGGCACACCTACTTCTACTCAAAATGAAACAAAAATCTCCAGACCTATACAGGCTCTCATTCAACTTTATGGAGAAACATGTAAAACATGTTCTTTCCCCAAGAAGGTGAACAGAACGGTGGCCTGGCCTGCTGGCCCCGCCCGATCCGCTCAGCAATCATAGAGGGTCACTCTTAAACATGAGCGTTGCAATAATTATGTGTCACACTTTCTTCTGAATGCCAATGACATAGAACAGTTGTCTCAAACTCAAAACCTCATCTAAAAGTTACAGGTGACCTGCAACTTTTAGATGTCCCTTGCCCAGCAACCTGAATTAAATGCCTAAACTACCTCTCTAGCATGCAGCCAAGCTCTGCAGAGCTCTGCTAATGAGCTCATATCGGAGTCAGGTATGTTAAAGCAGAGTAGCAGGTCATTTGCTCCAACTAAAAGGCAAACTTTGCTTCCTCCAGGTTTATTCAAAAGTGAGGACCTGCGTGTTCGAAGGCAATGGAGACAAGTCCAGCCAGTATATTGTGGGCCTGTTTTGGGAAAGATGGATAAAAGAATACCTGACAATGTCACAGGATTGGCAGAAGTGGAACAAATTCTGCAGCAATTTTGCCACAGCTGATGTTATTCTTGTCAACAAAGCTGCACCAAGAAGCTCTTGCATCAATGGACACATCACAGAATCCATGGCAGATGCACATGGAGTAGTCCTGTGTGTTTGAGTCAAGACACAAACCAATGAACAAAAGAATCCTATCAAAAAATCTGGCTTGTGGTGGGAGCTGAATGTACACCCATGTACTCACATGTTAAACACCTCAATACGCAATACAAATATTTATGAATGCACACAGACCATATGTACAAAAAAGGACGCAAAACTATAAAACATTCATCTTTTCGATTTATGTTTTTCTATTTTTTAAAGAAGTATAGGAATAAGAAGACTTTTTATGAACTACTGATGAACATGATATATGTTTCTAAATGACTTTGGTTGCTTTATAAGTTGATATTTAATTTATTTAGGAGGTTTATGTCTGTGAATGTTGAAGGATTCTTGCATTGACCACTTATGCAGATATGTGTGTTGTTACACAGGGATTATGGGCCAGAATGCAATGGCCATTTTTGCAAAATTCTTGGAGACTATAAGTTAAATCCAATACTGGTTTTGCTTTAAAACGGTAAGAATATACTTGAGTTAGTTTTTATATTTGGAAAAGCTGTGACTAGTGTAACTTTTACAACCTCTCAATAATTAAGAGGAAGAAGTAAGTTTTTCTTTGTTTGACAAATGTCATGAGGCACAACAATTGAGTAAAAATAAGTGATTTTTGGACACTTTTTAGAAGGTATGGAATCAGATCAAACTAACTTTTCTTTACATTTGAATTGTAAGAAATTTAGATTTGGTCTATATCTTTGAAAGAAATAAACTGCATGTGTTATCAAATAATCAAGTCAAAAGTGCATTCAGGTACAAACCACCTGCTGCCACCAACTTCCTTCTGCTTGGAGAATTTTTGTTTTAGAACAAACAACGCAGTGACAGCTTTAATCTTTCACATAAGATTAATTAATTTTATTGTCATCAATGCAGTAAAAACACACTGACAATGAAATATCCTTTTTTACCAATTGCCAAAACACAATGACAGAAATTAAGAACTTCAAAGTTTTCCAGATGTGCACATATTACTTAAGACTGGGAATGTGACCATTTTCCTTTTACTACCACTAATTATTTATAGTAAATCTGCAAGTTTTTCTTACTTATTTCATTTGCTTTCCCAACAACAGTAAGGAGTAAAACAGTGCCAAGTGTGTTTTTAAATTAGTTATATAAACTTGAAGTAGACCAAAGTAACATGAGTAGAAAAAAATTCAAATCCTCACCCAAGCAAGAAAGTGATACACATAGTCATTAAAAACCCCAAAAATATATTTAAAACATGTTGTGGAAACATCTTTAAAAAGAAGCATTTTAGTCAAAATACTTAACTATGATTTCCAGGGATAAAACACACCGAAATGCAAAAAAATTGTCATTGTCAAAAGCTCGGTATAATCAGTAGATCACTGATAGGCCAGAAGTTTCTCTCCCTTCTCTACTTCAGCTATGATTTCTGCCTTTTCTTTCATTTTCTCCAGAGACTGAAGTCTTTCCTTCCAGCCTGGTTTGGCCTCCTGTTCCTCTCCTTTCATCAGCATGTTGATATATTCTGGAGTGGTAAGGGGTTTTGGGTTCAGGACTATTTCCTTCAGTCTGTTCAGACACTTTGCAGCCTCTGCAATCAGTTTCACCACATCGTACTGTTTAGATTCATAATCAGAAATCAGATTTCTCATCAGCTTCTCCAAAGTCACCTTCTGCCCACAGGCCTTCTCGTATTTTTCTTTTAGCTCCTTCAATGTTATTTTTTCTTGAATTTCTGTATATTCCCATCTGAAGCTCTGGTTAGAATGTACGTTCCAGAAACATTTCCCTGGACACACTTTACAGTATCCGTCCGACTCCATTGCAGCGCATCCTTTTTTATCCTCATCCCTTGGTATGCCACAAGGGAAGTGACAGGTAACATGACACTGCAGACAGTTGGTGATGTACTGCTTAGTGTGAGAAATATCCACTTGTTCAGTTTTTGTCATGCTAATATAAAGCTCAAAGTTTTCATTCTGTCTGATCTCTGCTTCGTGCTCTTGTAGTTTTTCCTTTGTCATTCTTATTTCCTCAACCTTGGCTAAACCGAGTTTAACCTTCTTCTGCAGCTCCTCAGCGATATTTTCCAGCTGTTTTCTTTCTTCCAGGACCTCTTTGGTCATTGTCAGTCTTATGGTTCTGATTTGAGTTAGACTATCAAAGAAACTGGCCATGCTCTTTGTTCCCATCTTCCAAAACTCAAAGGTTTTCTCATTAAGCCCAATCATGCGTCTTACCGTTGAGAATTTGTTGGAAGCAAACAGCACTGAGTTATTAAATTTGAAGTGAACCGGCAGCCCATCATTGCTTTGAGGAAATGGAACACCGGACACTTTGATGGCTTCTAGAACTGGCAGCTGCTGCTCATCTGCATACGTCACCAGAACTCTGATGTTTTCTGCCACATCTTTGCCAAAGATTGACAGGGCTGAATCAAACACGTATCTCTGTGTTGATGTCAGTTCAGTTATAGCAGCCTGAACAACAAAACACACGGCATCAATTTCACCGACACCTTCCTGATTAGTAAAGAGGTCACGCAGCTGCTCTGTGATCTCCTTGTCTCTGTCTATACCTCCATTGCCTCCTAAGCCTGGAGTGTCAACAATAGTCAGAGAGTAATTCACTCTGAAACCCTCCTGGTGGTAAAGTTTGTACAGCGTGATTTCTGAAGACTGACCTTGAACTTGTGACTTTGACTGACCTTCATCCACTAACTTAAACCGAAACGAGTCTTCGCATTTAACGCCTAGAACGTAATTTACCATCGCATTGATGACAGTGGACTTCCCAGCACCTGAGGCTCCAAGGACCATGATGTTTCGGTTACAGTTTGTGGATTTATCTCCAAATGTGAAACTTTTGCAGCCTTTAATGTCAATTTGTTTTGTTTCCAGTGGAATTTTGTAAAGTGGGAAACAACCATTTTGTGATGGCAGAAGAGTGCTTTTTTCTTTAACAACATCAGCCAATCGTTTAGCTTCTGCCTTTGAATCAATCCAAAAGTCTAAGGCTGTTGCAATTAATTGTGTCAGGGGGAAGATGTTGAACCAGTGCAACCAAAGTGTTGCAGTAACAACAACCAACAGAGTCTTTGTTAGAGGGCTTGACAAAATGAAAATCACAGTGACTGTCAGTGTTAAGGCTCCTGATATTTTAGGATTATCTAATGCTGGGATGACTACATCTGAAACTCTCTTTCCTGTATTGAGTAAGTCGTTCAGAGTGATAATGTTCTGCCAGAGTAACAAGAGAATCACAACCACAACAATCAGGACAGTTATTATCAGTGACAAGCACATCTTGGATGTCAGTCTTGATTCTTCTTTGCTGTCAATCTGCCTGCAGTCAAGCCTGAGAAAACAGCAACACAAATTATACTTTTTGCCTAATTAATTATTAGGTAACTTATACAGGTGGATTAAAATCTAATTTCTTTAAAGGTGAGACACCAAGCTGCACATAAAAAATACAACATCCTCCATGATTAAGGACTTCCCTGGTAAATTCATGTTAAAAGATTACAAAAAAATCATTGGCAACTGTAGCCCAGTGGGAGAAGTGGTTTTGCTATCTGAAATACCTTTAACTAGGTATTTGTAAGTAGAAAATCATTTTAATTTTGCAGAAACAAGGGTTTGAAAACATACGTTTTTGTAGAATGAATGTAAATAATGTATTTCTGATGAAGTTAGTCAAATGAGTTACATTTTCAGTATGATTCTATTATATCAAATATCACTGCATGTCTCAGTCCTTTGGTGACACTATGACAGTTGACTGTCTTATGATATCTTGAGTATTGCTCAATAAAGTAAGGAAATAAAAAACGTAATCACATAATATTAATAATAGTAAATGTTATTTAGTAAGGCAAGGCAAGTTTATTTATAAAGCACTTTTCAATAACAAGATTATTCAAAGTGCTGAATTGTGAAATTCCTTTGAGCTATACTTTTAGTTTTCACCAAGGTAATGTTGGTTTTATAGATATTTGGTGTTTACTGCAGCAATACTAATTATTTGTTATTTTTAAAGTGAATCTTCTTAGTTATAGATGAATCACAACAAACCTTGGTTGGGCGTTGGAAACACAACTTGCAGATTCTAATGATCTCAAACTGTTGTTTGCATTTCCAGTCTTGGTCTGATAATTTCCTGAAATACAAGAACAAACCAAAATCTGTTTTAGTTTGCCTGTTCTGCTGTGAGGGTACATTATGTTAAAAATATTCTCAATAAAATACCAGAAACTGTGAAAATAGAAAATGTTGATTGTTGTAATTAAGCAACAGAGAAAACACATAAAGACCCAAACGGTTAAGGCTTTAAATACTGTCTATCAGATGATAAATATCAAATAAATTTTGATTCAAGTGTGCTTAAAATTTAAGACATTTGGGATATTTTATTTTTTGACATACCAATTAGCAGTTCAGAACTGCCAGTCTCAACTGCATATCTATAAATGGAGACCACACATTTAGTAAAAATATGAGTAAAATATGCACAGAAACAGTTCACATGAGATCCCTCTGGGGAAAAAATACTCACTTTGAGTACATTTTACTCAGGCAAATCTCCTGTGCAGTTGTTTACTGTTAACAATACAATTTTGTATGTGTGGATGCATTTTAAGGAAATGTTTGTGTAAGAGACAAATACACTGACAAATGTAACATTATATTGAAGGAAAAAAATAATAGGGAGAATAGCAAATATAACACAAAGCAAGGGAAGAGTATCGGGCAGTTAAACAGGGTTTATGGCAGAACAACAGAGTAACAGAAGAAATCAGCAGTGATATATCAAAACCAAGAAGCTTCTATAGAGGGGGGGAGTGTGGAGAGCAGGTCAGTCAGGTGAGAATGAGAAACAATTGAGGAGAACTAATGCAGAGAGCTGAGGGAGATAGAGACATCAAGAGGATCTAAACACATGGAAGTTATCAAAAAATAATACTATAAAATGTACATAGAACAATGAACTAACAACTTAGTAAAACAAAACAATTAAACAGGATAGTAAAACTAAGTTTAAAGAACAAATGAACACAACACATTAAGAAACTTAAAAATGTCTAACATTGACATATCATGAAACGTACGGCAAATTTAAGTCTTAGGCTAACATGCACAATGATTATGGGAGGAATTTGGATCCTAAATTATATTCAGTCTATGGTGAGAAGGATTGACCCAAAGTATTAATCTGCCATCAGCTGAATAATGCATTTATCAAAAAAAGTTGCAAAGATTAAAATAATGTAGAGCAAACCTTAACCAATATTTCTCCTCACTCTATGGTTCGGGTTCTGCTGGGTACTAAGTTGTGCTAAAGCCCGTCAATAAAAAATAAATAAAAAATTAGTCATATTTGAGATATGATTTTTTTAGGAGAAATAAGATTTGCTAAACAAACCTGTTGACACATTCCCCCAAATCAGGTCTTGTTAAACTCCAGTCCTTACAGACTGATGTCCTGCAACATTTAGATGTGTCTCTGGTTCAACATCACTATAAACAATTGGCTGAATTAACCCCTCAGCAGGTACTCAGGTTCTACAGAGTTCTGCTAATAGCCCAGTTTTGAGTCAAGTGTGCTGACAGAGACACATCTAAAGCCGGCCATGTCCAAAATCATGTTCAAATAAACAAAATTCATAATTTTACAAAAAAAAAACTTACCTATATGTCTTCTTCAGAGAAAATGAGGGAAAGTTTTGTGATCAACAGTTTCCTATGTTTATATAGAAAGATGTGCAGAGACACACCTACTATTACTCAAATTGAAACTGAAATGAAAATCAAAATGAAAATCTGCAGACCTAAACTGGCTCTCTTTCAACTTTATGAAAAAATAGGTAGAAGCTGGGCTTTCCCAGAGGAAGTGAAACATTCATATACTTCCTTTTAGGAAGAGCACACAGTTCAGTTACCTTTTATTATAAAACTTCTGGCTTTGCAGCAAAAAGCTCAGAAAGGTTTGGGGAAATTCTATTGTTTATCTCAGTACAAAAAATATCCTGTCAACAGGGATTAAATCTTAGAAATAAAACATACGATGGATTGCACCAAGATCTAATTGTGAGAATTGGGTAGAGATGTTTGAGTTTGTTCAAAGTGTTTGTTTTCTTGCATAGCATAAATTACAATTTTAACATATAGCAATTCAGTTTATTTTGGTTCAGGTTAAATTATTAGTTCAAGAAAATTAAATTGAGCAGAACAATTTTGCTCTTCTTTTTAAAGGATTAAAAGCTCGTCTCTGACTTCTTTGAAAACACTAGAATGTGGATCAGCAACTTTACCAGGAAGAACAAATGGAAAAACAATGTGCCAATTTAAAATAATATATGAATTTACAGAGCAAGGAAATCACAGGAACCAACAGGACAAAAATGCAGAAGAAATAGGTTCAGAAACCTGAATACCCGCTGTGTTGGGCAACATGTGTTCTGAGCTGCCAACTGGTGACAGTGGCTCCGAGTCATTTCCTTCCTCAGAGCTGATCTGGGCAGCTATCTGAACAGTGGCGGCTGGTGCTAAAAAAACTGAGGGGGGCGCACACAAACAAACAAATGAAAAACAAACAAAACAAATCTTAAAAAATAGCACTATTTGAACATGAATTTTGCCCTCCTTTCCTTCTGCCCAGCAAATTTCTCAATTATATTCTTGTTAAAGTCAGTCATCTCTGCGACTAGTCTTTTCTCCATTGACAACATGGCCAATGCATTCAGCCTGTCCTCAGTCATTGAGTTTCTCAGAAAAGTCTTGATTCTTTTCAGAGTTGAAAAGCTCCTTGCAGCTTCTGCTGTGGTCATGGGTGTGGTGATGAAGATCTTCAAGAGCGTGACAGTTTCTGAAAAGACTTCTTCTAGATTGTTTTCCTGATTTTAATAACATTTGCTGCCATTTTTTAAGGCTGTGTTATGAAATGTGTTACAGCATTTTTGTGGGACAAGATTATACAAAATTCAGTAACCAAATGTTTTATTCCCCATTACCCATAAACTTCAGTACAACTTAAATAATAAAATATCTTGCTGACAAACACTACATCAACATACCTACACAGCATAGACACAACTAAAGGTATTTCTAACTACAACGCACA
Organism: Fundulus diaphanus; assembly: GCA_037039145.1. Lineage (NCBI taxonomy): Eukaryota > Metazoa > Chordata > Actinopteri > Cyprinodontiformes > Fundulidae > Fundulus > Fundulus diaphanus. The sequence continues at coordinate 6,696,266 of CM073133.1, forward strand.
TCTTCCTAATATATTAAAGAACATTACTATAAACCAGTGTAACAGTGATTTTCCACAACAACTCACCTCTGCAGCAATCCTTTCATTTTCTTCTACACTGAGTGTCCGACGCTTCTTCACTGGCTGACTACTACCTACACTGCTTTGTCCAACCATGGAGTGGAGAGATCACTTGCCTGCTACTGAATTTGTAAATTGGAACGATCCGGTCCAAGCTCCTTTATCCTGTTTTTTTTCTTCAAGTAAATGCTTTGTAAAAGCATTTTTTTGTAAAGACAAAACAGAATTTTCTCTTATTTTGAAACTACTCCACTTTGCAAACGTAAACGTGAATCGACCTAACAAACTGCAGCTGCGCTAATGAGTCAAATCAGGGATTGTCCAATCACACAATGTTTTAAAAAAAATTAGCCAGTACTGACACTCTACCAGTAATGACACAACAGAATGGGTGTGTCCGGGACGCAGAGCGCTGCGCCCTTTGGAAAACCTTAAATAACCAATTAAAAGTCAGCCTCAGATCACGTGCTTGCCAAAGTTGATGCGCCTACATACACTCTCATTAGAACAGCGCCCTGCAAATAGGATAGGAAGTGTGCACAATGTGAGCAATTAAATAGAATTATGTATTTACTATTTTAATAAATTCTAACATGTCTATTGGAGACAAAGTATGAATAAATACATTTCTAAGTATTTTGCAGTTCAGAAATCATTTATTATCTAAACGATTTAAAGGGGGCGGCGCCCAAGCGCCCCCTACTGGCCAGCCGCCACTGTATCTGAATCACTGTTAAGCTAAAACTCCTAGTTAGGATTTTTTAGACTAAGATAGGAGCTCTCTGAGAAAACTCTGGGAATCTTTGCAAATAGGGGAACTGAGCTCATCCAACTCTTTTTTTAGTTAAAAAACAATGAGTAGATGTACTATAATAAATACTAAGATAACATAAGTAATAACAGAGACGATAGTAACCACCTTCTGTCACTTTTTAATTGACGGATGATTAATGACCCTAATCATTTCCGGTCTCCCTTGATTTCCGGTCCCCCCTTTGATTTCCGGTTCCCCTCCCCATTTCCGGTCTCCATCGATTTCCGGCCCCTCTTGATTTCCGGCCCCTCTTGATTTCAGGCCCCTCCTTGATTTCCTGCCTTACCCATATTATTATCATTAATATGATTATTAATATAGTTATTAACTTTATTATCGTGATTATTTAAGTTTGTCTAATGATTCCTTTAATACACATCCAACTACTTAATTCAGTTTATCCACATTCAGTTATTTAATTTATCTTACACTCATCCAATTATTTAATTCAGTTTATCCACATTCAGTTATTTAATTTTTATACACACAGCAGCAGCATACCACCCATATTAAATTATTAAATGATGATATTAATTATAATACAATTCACTTTACTTTCGTGATTATTTAATTATAACTATTTATTTCGGTTGTACACATGCAATTAATGTATCTTATACGCACTCAATCTAACGCTCAGCAGCATACCAGCCACACTCTACGTAAGCTTTTCCGAATACCGATCCTACGTGAAAAAACCTCCGTCCCGCACCGTTGTGATTGCGCTGAAATAGAGAATCCTTAATCTTTAATCCTGGTATAAAGATTAATTCAGTTTGGAGGGACAACAAAAAGTGCAGCCGCTCACTCTCTTACTGATCACGACCCAAGTTTCACGAGATCTGTTGAAGACGGGTGGAGTTGTGTCAAACACATGTGCTGCGTTTGCATGCAGGAAGGGGAGACAATATCGATCCGGCATTTGCGCTCATCAAATTCGTGCAGAGCGTTATCTTATCATTTTCACACAACAGCAAAACCGTCCTTTCAACGAGCATGACATCCTTTCATTGTTAGTTAATAAACAAAAACACCGAGCCTCTCTGTTATCTTCATCAATAGAGTGTCTGGTCAGCGCAGATCAGTGGATGGACACTACACTTCCTGGTCAGCTAGGGAGCCGAACAGGAAACCTCCCTCTTATCTCAATAAACCAGTGACCATCGCCGCTCAGTGCGCCACACACCAGGCCATTGTTAGTTAGTCAGCAAAACAGGAAGCGTTTCAACTTATCTCAATAAGACACTGCTCAGCGCAGGTCGGGATATCCTGCCTCGGTAAAACTTAGTATACCGCTGGAAGTCACAATTCTCTCGGTAAACGCATCCTCTCAGTACCAGAAATGTATAAAAATGTTCATTCGGTGCAAGGTAATCATCCCTCTGCATCATGCCAGAAACCTCTTCAGCTTCGGTCCTCACTAACGCTCAGATCCATCCCGAGGGTCAGAACGCAAGCTCCAACCCACAACATGGCACACGCTTCTTTGGTAAGTTCTAATGAATATATTCTAACGATTTTTAAGTTATATGCTGAATATACGGTGGGGGAATCCTCCATATGACGGTACTGATCATGTGATACCGTAGTAATGTCACTTGGGGAATCCCCCCTTACGCTTTCCGGTTGTATTCCAATATATGTTTAATTATTTTTCAGACCTCACAGGTGTGGAGCGAGAAAATGTACTTTTAACACCGTTAAACTACGGTAGGATTTACTTTCATAAAGATAAAGTATCTAAAGTATTTAAAGATACTAATACGTTGTTTTAACAATTTTCTTTTTATTCTTTTAGGGTATTTTGATGAGACGAGCGGTAATCCATATCTACAGCACGGTGTTCACCAGGCTCAGCCGCAAAGAACTCGGCCAGAGAGCAAACTTACACTGAAAAACCGCCCGTCCCGAAGCAAAACCCGCCAGGACTTTGCCTTGCAAAATACGTCTACCTCTAAACAAGAAACAGATAAAGTCATTGATCTGCGTACACCACCGCCGGTTCGCCAACCTCTCTTCCTCCACTCATGTTCACATTCTATGCCATTGACAGTCAAACTGAGCGTTGAAACTTCAGTTCAGACGGTTCCAGACGAGCAGGACACTACATCATACGGTAGGTAGCTTGTGTGACATTCATGTGGCGTGCTACGTTAACGCGCAGTTTCTGCTCTGGTTTTACGTCGGTTCGATTCCCCGATGTCATGCATTTTTTTTCTTTTTTTTTTATGTATTTATTCCTGTTGCAATCATTGTATGCGTGCAATTCGCTCCATTTAAAAGCTCCGTCTTTAACAGAAGCAGCCCTCCTGAGGGAAAACGCTGCAGAAATACAAACTACAATCGCAGACCCAGCATCACAAACTCAACAAGAAAACCCTGGAACCTCTTCAGACGGTGAGTAATACAGCTTTTTTCATTAATTAACGTAATAATTAATTTATTATTTCTTTATTTACAGTCTTAAAGTTTAAACTACTGTTCTGCACGGTTAAAAAATATCTGTGCCTCCTTCCCTCTGTATGTGTGTGTGTGTGTGTGTGCGTATATTCGCGTTCTACCGTCTTAGTGGGGACCATCACAGGTTTTTAACCTTTCCAGTCAGGACATTTTACAAAGTATGGCAGTGTTAACCATTCCTTGTGTGTGTGTGTGTGTGTGTGTGTGTGTGTGTGTGTGTGTGTGTTCGAATCAGGCCTCTCCTCACTTTTCACCCGTATGCTGTTTTTACTAATTTAATTGTATTTACTTATTTATATATATTATTTTTATTTATGTTATTTTTTGCAGCCCCTGATACGATCCGGAGAAGACGGTCCTTAAGAAAGAGGAAAAGACCTAGTCTCATTATACTAAGTTCTACCCTCAAGATAGTCCAGAGTGTAATTCCGAAGCTCGAGACAAAAGTGATTACGATTCGAAGGCTTGCAACGGGTAAATAATTTCTTTGGCCTACAATAAATAATGAAATCAATAAATCCCTATGTCCTTCTTTGTTAAATCTCTGTATTTAAAATTAGTTTATTATATCATAATGAATCATTGTTCTTCCACCTCTTTACACATATGAAATGACCTTTTTCTACAATTAGGCTGCCATGTAATAAAACGAATAAATCCCCTGCATCCTTCTTTTCTTTATTATATCATAATGAATCAATGCATTTCACCTATTTCTATATATGAAAGCAGCCTTTTCTACAATTAGGCAGTCGTATAATAAATTCCCATTCATACTATATTAAATACCTGTATTTACAATTGGTTTATGACATATTAAAACATTATATTTTCATCTCTTTCCACATATGAAACTACCTTTTTCTACAAATAGCTTGTAATATAACAAATGAATCTACAAATAGCTTGTAATATAACAAATGAATGTTTTATTCTTTCCTGATTATAGTTGTTCCGTTCTATTACAGAATCTGCATCGATTATTCAACAAATTCCATACTGCGGCCGCAGAGGAACCTACTACAGTCGGAGAGCTGAGGAGCTTCTGAGAAACTGCATCTTTCTCCTGAAAGAAAACGCCAAGATCTCAACACTACAGTAGAGTTAACCTTTTAAATTGTGACCTCTGTTAAAATGGATAGCCAGCAAATGAGAAATGCTCTGAATGAAATTGTTGACGCTGTGGATGAACTCTGTTGATCCATCCATTCCCTTAGCTCTTAGTAGTAATGATTTTATGGGATTCTTCATAAATAAAATTGATGCCATTAAAATTAAAATAATTGGCATCCTCCCAAACATGATTACCTCATGCCCAGTAAGTAAGGCAGCATTGGAGGAATCTTTAGAACCTGCGCTGTGTCTGAACTGTTTAGAAGCAGTAGAGCTTTCTGAGCTATCTAAAATCTTAGCTTCATCTAAACCTTCTACCTGTATGTTAGACCCAATCCCAACCAAGTTGTTTAAGGAGGTATTCCCTTTGATCAGTGGTCCTATTTTAGACATGATTAATCTATCCTTAGTAAATGGATATGTACCACAGGTTTTTAAAGTAGCTGTTATTAAACCTTTACTTAAGAAACCTTCTCTTGATCAAGATGAGCTAGTAAACTACAGACCTATATCTAATCTTCTTTTCTTATCTAAAATTCTTGAGAAAGTAGTTGCTAATCAACTTTGTGAACATTTACAAAGCAATGACCTACTTGAGGAGTTTCAGTCAGGCTTCAGAGCTCATCATAGCACTGAAACGGCTCTGGTGAAGGTCACTAATGATATTCTCATGGCCTCAGATAATGGACTTGTGTCTGTACTTGTCCTGTTAGATCTCAGTGCTGCATTTGATACAGTTGATCACAATATTCTCCTACAAAGACTTGAACATACTGTAGGGATTAAGGGGAAAGCATTAGGCTGGTTTAAATCTTATCTGTCGGACAGATTCCAGTTTGTTCATGTTAATAATAAATCTTCCTCAAACTCTAGAGTCACCTGTGGAGTACCACAGGGTTCAGTCCTTGGACCAATTCTCTTTACTATATATATGCTTCCGATCGGCAAAATTATCAGACAGCATGGGATTAATTTCCACTGTTATGCTGATGACACTCAGCTATATCTATCCATAAATCCTGATGAATCCAATCAATTACTTCGACTGCAGTCATGTCTTGATGACATCAAAAGCTGGATGACTTTAAATTTCCTGCATCTAAATTCTGACAAGACCGAAGTTGTAATCTTTGGGCCAGAGTCCTCAAAAAATAAACTTCTTAACCAATCACTTAATCTGGATGACATTAACTTGGCCTCTGGTAATAAAGTAAAAAACCTTGGTGTTATTTTTGACCAAGACATGTCATTTAAATCCCATATTAAACAGGTTTCCAGAGTTTCCTTTTTTCACCTCCGGAATATCGCCAAAATTAGAAACATTCTGTCCAGGAGTGATGCTGAAAAACTAGTCCATGCATTTGTTACTTCAAGGCTGGACTATTGTAATTCTTTACTATCAGGAAGTCCACAAAATGCAATTCAAAGTCTTCAGCTGATCCAAAATGCTGCAGCAAGAGTTCTGATGAAAATCAACAAGAGGGATCATATTTCTCCAATTTTAGCTTCCCTTCATTGGCTTCCTGTTAAATCAAGAATAGAATTTAAAATTCTTCTTCTAACGTATAAAGCCCTTAATAATCAAGCTCCATCATATATCAGAGCTCTGATTACTCCGTATGTTCCTAACAGAGCACTTCGCTCTCAGACTGCAGGTCTGCTGGTGGTTCCTAGAGTCTCTAAAAGTAGAATGGGAGGCAGATCCTTTAGCTATCAGGCTCCTCTCCTGTGAAACCAACTCCCAGTTTTGGTCCGTGAAGCAGACACCCTGTCTACTTTTAAGACTAATCTTAAAACCTTCCTTTTTGACAAAGCTTATAACTAGAGTGGCTCATGTTACTCTGAGCTACCTTTATAGTTTTGCTGCTATAGGCTTAGGCTACTGGAGGACATCAGAGCCTATTTTTCTCACTCTACTGATTTCTACTGTTCTCCAGTCTACTGTTCTCCAGATTTGCATTGCATTACATTGAAATGACTGTTGTCATTTCAGCTTTTAACTTTTTGTTCTCTCTCTTTTTTCTTCATAGTAGGTACACCTGGTCTGACGTTCTGTTGACTGTGAAATCATCCAGGGAGGACAGATCACCGACTATTACCATCTAATGTAGAACAAATTACTAGATCAATGTGTGCTTCTGTGCTTTTTTTGTCTCTCTTGTTGTGTCTCTGCTCTGTCTTCTGTAACCCCAGTCGGTCGAGGCAGATGACCGTTCATACTGAGCCCGGTTCTGCCGGAGGTTTTTTTTTCCCGTTAATGGGTGGTTTTTCTTCCCACTGTCGCTTCATGCTTGCTCAGTATGAGGGATTGCAGCAAAGCCATGTACAATGCAGACGACTCTCCCTGTGGCTCTACGGTTCCCCAGGAGTGAATGCTGCTTGTCGGGACTTTGATGCAATCAACTGGTTTCCTTATATAGGACATTTTGACCAATCTGTATAATCTGACCCAATCTGTATAATATGATTGAACTTGATTTTGTAAAGTGCCTTGAGATGACATGTTTCATGATTTGGCGCTATATAACTAAAATTGAATTGAATTGAATTGAACTCCGTAATCTCCCTGTACACCCTGCAACCGAATTTCTCAATCTAACCCCAAATTCCCCCGTCAGAAGTCAGACGGGTCAGGATTGGGATGTTGAACGTTTACTATCTATAGAACGAGCAATCGAACGATTAAACGATTCTTTCTCTCAACCATACTCGCCTGAGAATAATTCCTTAGAGTTTCAACAGCAAGTTACAAATACTTTAAACAAAATCACACAAATGGTTAATGACCTTCAAAATCTTCCTGTTCAGCACGTGCCTGGTTCTTTCAATGTAGCTCCACATTCACCGTCCAGATTAGAACAAGCGATCCATCAATTAAACGTTTCTCTCTCTCAAACATTTAGCCCTAATCCTACAAACGCTCAGTATGAGCAACATGGTGGGGGTCTTGTAGAAAACGGTGAACATAATCCCTCAGGTTCTTTGAATCCTGCTTCGCAAAATCCCTCATCCCACCAGCCTCATCAGCCAAGCCTCATTGCACCCAACCTCCCCACACTCGATCGAGCAAATCAACCCTGCACTAGTCATGGAGAGCGAGCTGTAAACAGCCCTGAACATACCCAACAAACTCAGAGAGAGTGTGAACGTTTCAATGTTACAGAAATAAGACGTCCTTTCAACGTCATTGCCTCGCGAGCCGGCGACGCTCCCAACCCCGCCGAATTTTACACACAAGTGTATCATATTCTCACCGAGCTGGCACAGTCATCTGCTCGTTTGGCCTCTCGTAACGACATTATTCAACTAGAATTAAGCGGAGAAGGATTTTCTCATCACGCGGTCGTTCAAGTAAATGATGAACCTGATTCAATTCTGCCTGCATTTCTGGAATTTTTAGAGGAGCTAACGCAGTCAAACGCGGAATTGCCGGATCCAAACAACTTAGAAATGATCGTTCAGGTTGTAAGAAACCCTCATGGAGGTGTCAAACGTAAAGCGGAAAAATCATTGGACTGTGAACTGATTCGTAAAAAACGTCAACATTTGTATGTCGTCACCAATCGTTCTGATCAGCTTTGTTTTTCAATCAGTCTTGCCCATCTATGTAACCCTGCTTTTACAGACGCACAAGCCGTGCAGCAAGCTGTACTTTGGCAACGCACAGCGGGCCTCACAGAGCAAACCCCCGTCACTTTCAGTGACGTGCAAAAATTTAAAAAGATTGTCAACAGGAAAATTGTCGTTTTTTTTAAAGACGGAAAGGAAGCACTGCTTCGTAAATTCCAGACTGACTTTTCCGATCGTTCAAATCCTCTTTTTCTGCTTCTGTTCAAAAACCATTATTACGGTATTAAGAACCTGGCAGGGTTCACTGGTTCTAAGTACATTTGCAGCTACTGCTTTACCGGTTTCCAAAACATCAACAGGCATAACTGCGAGGGTCGTTGTTCAATCTGTCTCGATCCAAAATGTACTCTGCAGCGGTACAACTCTGTACAATGCGCAGATTGTAACCGAATCTGTCGTAATTCATTCTGCCTCGATAGGCACAAACAGCCCAGATTGAGACCTAACCTCGGAAAGCATGTGAGTAACTGCGAAACGACTAAATTCTGTCCTATGTGTAAAAAGCTATATGATCTAGCAGCAGACGGAGACAGCAAGCCTCACGAGTGTTCGATAAAATGCACGGTCTGTCGTCAGAAAGTCCCTAGCGGTGTTGACGTAACGTTAAACGAGCACCAGTGTTACATTCAACCCACACTGACAGACCCTGAACTCGGAAATAAACTGTTTTTTTACGATTTTGAAACTTTTACAGATCAAACTGGGAGACACATCCCATTCTTCGTCTTCACAAAAACTTTGGCGGGAGATGTTTGGTACTCTTACGGGGTGAACTGCGTCAGGGATTTTCTGCTTCATTTTAGAAAACCTCGTTATAGAGGTTTTACTTTCCTAGCTCACAACAGTCGTGGGTTTGACTCTTACTTGATTCTGAGTGTGATGGTTGAATTGGGCATTAAACCGTACCTCATCACACAGGGGAGCAAAATACTCTGTTTTACCGAGCCTGATTACGCTCTGAAATTCATCGACAGCCTTTCATTCCTTACGATGAAACTCAGCCAAATGCCGAAAGCATTAGGCTTCACCGATCACTCTAAAGGGTTTTTTCCCCACTTGTTCTCCTCTGAGAACACTTTAAGCTACGTGGGTCCGCTTCCTCCCCCCAGCTTCTACGCGGTAGACCGCATGAACCCTGCCGAACAGGATCGGTTTTACACTTGGTACAACGAAGCTTGTAAACACCCTTTTGACTTTCAAAAAGAAGCTCTTTATTATTGTCAAAATGATGTGGAGATTCTTTTCAAAGCTTGTGTGAAATTCAGAGAAGAGTTCTTTAAAGAGACGAACGTGGATCCTTTAAAGTCAATCACAATTGCCTCAGCTTGCATGAATGTCTTTACATCCAATTTTCTACCTCCTAACACTCTCGCGATCCCCTGCCCGGTGGATTACCGACGACAATGTAAAACATTTTCGAACGCGTCTATTCAGTGGTTAGAATGGGTAGCTCAGGAACGAGGCATCGACATCCAGCATGCGTTCAATAAAGGTGAAAAGAAAATCGGCCCTTATTACGTGGATGGATACGCGGAGGTTCAAGGGTTGAAAATCGCGTTTGAGTTCAACGGGTGTTTTTTTCATGGGTGTCCCGCTTGCTTTCCACCCGATCAGACCTGTCCTCTCAGGGGTGTTTGCTTTGAAACATTCCATTCTGCTACCATGGAGAGAGCGAGGTTATTGCAATCGGTTTACGGCGTGCAATTAGAAGTTATATGGGAACACGACTGGATCCTAATGAAGGAGTCCCACCCGGGTCTCAAAAGGTTTCTAAAATGTTTCAATGCACCGGAGCCTCTTTCCCCGCGAGAAGCCTTATACGGCAGCAGGACTTGTGCTCTCAGACTCCGGGACACGGCGGAGGAGGAGGAATCGGTGCATTATGTAGATTTCACCTCATTGTACCCGTACGTGAATGCAAACTGTCCCTATCCTCTCGGCCACCCCAAAATCATTTGCAAAGATTTTGACGATCCGCGTAACTATTTCGGGTTCATCAGGGCAACTGTGTTTCCACCCCGCGGTCTGTTTTTTCCCATTTTGCCGTACAAGACATCTACCGGTAAACTCGTCTTTACTCTCTGCCGTGCTTGTGCTGAATTTAACTACCAGGCAGGCCCATGCAGCCACTCTGACCGAGAGAGAGCGTTGACGGGGGTATGGGTAACCCTCAAATTCAACAAAGCTCTGGAACTCGGTTACACCGTCGCTGAAATCACAGAGGTTTGGCATTTTGAGAACCAGAGCAGTTCAATCTTTAAACCGTATATCCACACTTTTCTCAAGGGTAAGCAGGAGGCTTCAGGTTTCCCCGCTGAAGCTACGGATGAGGAGAGCAGGTTAAAATACGTGGCAGACTACAAACTGAACCAAGGCATCCAGCTGGATGTGGAAAAAATCGAGGTGAATCCTGCTAAAAGGCAAGTGGCTAAACTGTGTTTGAACAGTTTTTGGGGGAAATTTGCGCAGAGAAATGACCTGGCTCAAACTACCATTGTGAAAGAGTCCGATGTGTTTTTTAACTTCCTGTTTTCAGGTAAATACACAGTGAGTTACTTTCACTTTCTGAACGATGACATGTGTATGATTCAATGGAAATACAACAAGCGTTGCATCTCCCCGCCCAATAAGGTGAATAATGTGTTTATCGCGGCGTTCACCACAGCACACGCGCGGTTGAAATTGTTCACCTGTCTCGAACCACTTCAGGAGCACGTTTTGTACATTGACACAGACAGCCTGATCTACGTGGTTAAACCGGGTCAGAGCTCCCTCAAGCTGGGGAACTATTTGGGGGATTTGACGGATGAACTGGCGGGTGATAAAATACAGCAATTTGTTTCAACAGGCCCCAAAAGCTACGCTTACCAGACAAAAAAACAGAAAAAAGTTGTGATGCGATGTAAAGGCATCACTCAAACTCAGGAATGCAGTGAGAGGGTGAATTTTGACAGCGTGAAAGACCTGGTAGAAGGCTATCTGCAGGGGTCTACAGGGGAGGTTTTAGAAGCTCCACAGCATACCATCAGGAGGGATAAAAGAAACTTTCAGCTTCAAAATGCGACATTTCAGAAAAAGTTCCGTGTGGTGTATGACAAGAGAAGGCTTTTTCCTGACGGAACAACTCTCCCTTTTGGTTACTAAAAAGGTTAACCGGGAACAATGTCGCTCTCCGGTGAAACACGAGAGATAGAATTTGACCCTAGATTCAAAACCCCTTTTTCTTTTTTTTTTTTTCTTTTTTTTTCTTTTTTTCTTTTTTCCCAGTGTCCTGTCTAGCAATGTGGCAATAAAAATTGATATCTTAATGCCAAATAGAGCTCGACAGATTTTACTTTCACAAGTGGAGCAAACAGCTTTCGCCATAATGCTCCGCTTGATTTGTGCGTGTAAATAGCTTTATTGTGATTCCTGCAGGGAGAATTTCAAATTATATGGACACTACAATGGGAAAGTAGGAGAGTAAAGGAAGAACAAGAAGAGAAAAAAAAGAGAAAGAAAAGGGTGAAAGAAAGAAGAGATAGAAGGAAGAGAATGATAAAACGTCCTCTGTCTGCTCCATCACCTGGAAAGAGACACAAAAACAACAGCACAACCAACAGACATAAAGCAACAGATACAATCGTGTAACACCTTGATACCATTGCTAAATCATATGTATTATTATTTAAGCTGACATGTGTAATGTGATACCTAAAAAAGAAAGTAAAAGAAAGTAAATAAATAAATTATAGCCTTTCTGTATATAAGTGAACATTTAATACCTGGGACCCAGCACCTGTGGGAGTTTGTGAAAGTGCACTAGTTTAAGTGAAAATTATACAGAAGGAAATATATTGATAGTGATTGTGGAGAACCGAAGACCCACCTTCCCTAAGCACAGAGGCAGGAGTCAGGGGACCCGTAACCCCGGACTCCCAAAGGGGCCACCAAAGCAGTGCGCCCGAGAGGGGCCTTCACAGGAAATCTGCAACCCCCCCCCGAGGAAAGAGGAGAGACGACCCCGAGGAAATCCCCCAGCCACCGCAATGCCGACGCCCCCAAGAGCCGCGGGGACGAGCCCGTGGGCTCCGCCGGCAGCCGGCCGCGCTGAAGTGGTCCCGGCCATGGGCCCTGGGGGCCAGAGGCCCCAGGGGCGCCCCGCCCCCGCGGCAGGGGCCCCGGCCGCCCCCCGGGGGGCCAGGCCCCGCGAAGCCACCGCCGGGAATGGGCCGGCACCCACCCGGGAACCCGCCCCAAACCCTAGGACCGTCAACGCGCCAGAGGGCCAAGGCGCCCGCCAACGCAGCGGAGGAGGGCAGGACGTGGGGGGATGGGCTCCGCACCTATCGGAGACTTGAGATGATCTTGGGAGAGGGAGCGGACCGGACCCGAACCTGGAAAAAAAAAAAAAAAAAACTCATTCACACCATCCCTCCCTTGTGCCCCACTCGCCACACACAGACACACAAAAAAAAAAAAAAAAAAAAAAAAGGACGCTGTACACTGTACACAAAAATCCCAAGTGGGGGGGGGTCACCACAATTCAACAATACCACTGCCTGTGCCCGACCCCCGGCCCCGCCCCCGGACCAGACGCCCCCCGGAGCAGGCCCCCCAAAGAGGGGGGGCCGACATGACCCGTACGGGCCATCCGACCAGAGCCCCCCCTCACCCACTATATACCTAATAAACCCCCTCCCACCCCGACCTTACCCTAGCCACCCCTGCCCCCCATCCCTTCCTGGGGAGAGCAGAGGCGTCAGCCCCAGATCCGGTAATCCGCTGGCTAGCCGCAGCAGCCCCCCGCCAAGACCCCGGACACAGTGGCCCGCACCTCCTCCAGGCCCCAGACTCCGTGCCGCGATCGGAGATCGGGGGTGTGCAAAAGACCCCCGATCCTCCCTACGCCCGCTCAGATGTTGTGTTGTTGCATGTTGATCTCAGGTGTGTTTAAAACTGGGAGCACCGAAGGGGGTGCACGGCACAGCCCACCCCCCCTCCGGAAGAAAGCTGGTGCCAGCGCCCCCCCTCCAAGCAACTACCCAGAATCCTCAATGTCTAAATGCGAGAGGGGGTGAAGGGAGCCGCCCGGGGCGAGGCTCACACAACATAAGCCCCCCCCCAGACGTCTTCCCCCCACCCCCCCATATCATGGCCTACATGAATGTGTGTTGTGAAAATGTTTGGAGTGAAAGTGTCTAAGATGCATGATAAAATTGGGGAGAGGGACGTCACCAAAAGGTGGCAACTTCCAGTAACGCCCTCTCCCCAAGGACCTACATGTGTGGCGGCGTGATGGAGCAGGCAGAGGGAGGAGTCCGGGGATGGGGAGCAAAGGACTGGGGAGCCAACCCAGGGAGCCAGCTCCCCTACTGACTCCAATAGGCACCCCCGCTCCCCGAAAGCCCCACCCGGAGAAAGGGGCCCCTCCAGCGGCACCACCATAGCCCGGGGGCCGGGGAGAGGCCGCAGGGCTATGGTGCCGGGAGTGGGGGTGCCTATTGGAGTCAGTAGGGGAGCTGGCTCCCTGGGAAAACCCCTTTTTCATGTCTGATAGTGGGTCCGAGTGGTTGTGGAAAATCTTTTTTTGTTAAAAGTGTTTTGCAAAATTGTAATCATGTTATGGATGTTGTACCTGTAAATATTGTATGGATTTACACATCTCTTCAGCCCATGTACGCCGAATTGCAGAGAACCAATAAAAGGATTAAGTTCATCGAAGGACTACCTCATTCTTTTGATGATGAAAATCTGTTTCCTCCTGATCAGAATCATTTGGTTATATTGGACGATGTAATTTTCCAGGCTTCGGACCATCCAGAAGTGGTCAAGATTTTTACGCAATACAGACATCACAGAAATATGAGCGTGATGATGTTGACTCAGAATGTGTTTCATCAAGGCAAGTACAGCCGCACCATCAGTTTAAACACTAATTATATGGTATTGTTTAAGAACCCCAGAGATAAACTGCAACTGAATATATTAGCCCGTCAGATATTCCCGTCAGAGAAAACGTTCTTTATGGAGAGTTTTCAAGACGCCACCAGAGAACCTCACGGGTATTTAATCGTGGATCTGACTCCCACCTGCCCAGATCGTTTCAGACTGAGAACGGGAATGCTCCCTGGTCAGTGGCCTGCTGTGTATCTACCCAAGTAAATTAATTTACCATGTCGGCGCGCATAAAACGGAACGCACCTCTTTTCAGAGCTCTGTATTATGCTACCGCGCAGAAACGGAAAGACATTCTCGCTCACTGCTCGCCGGATTTTCTTAAAGCCTTGTGTGAAATAGCTCTGAATATCTTAAAAGGTAACGTTAAAGTATCCCCCGCTCAACATAAAAAACTACAAAAGCAGAAAAAGATTATCAGACTGCTCGCGGATAAAAGAACGGGTTTAAAACGCAAGCAGCTGGCTCTGAAAAATCAAACCGGCGGGTTTATTTTACCCCTGCTAAGCGTTGTGGCCCCTTTAATAGGAGAGGTGGTTGGGGGTCTCATCAGGAGATGAGAAAATGTCTCTTAGGACGGCGCAAAAGATGTATCTCGTCTCTCCGCATCAGTTCAAACGTTTCACTCCGTCAGAGCCTTCTATCAGACAGACGGCTGAAGAGGATTTGGATTCTAAAATGAGGGAAATACTGAATGAACAGGGACTGAGTTCCTATGAAAAAATTAAAAGGTACAAAGCTCTGCTGCAGAGATATCTGACTCTAATGAAACAAGGTCAGCTGGAGGAACCCCGAGTGACTTTAACTTTGCTGCGTAACCCTACCCCGGACAATAATGACGGTGAGGCGGACTCTGGCTCTGATTCTACTGCTTCTACACCCTCTCCTGCTGAATTGGATGAAACCGCTAATCAAGTTCTAAAAGCTCTACCAAACAGAGATCGCAAAAACGCTGAATACATACTGAAAAGGTTAACGCAAGTTGGCCCGAGTTGGACGTCCAAAGGCGAATTTGTTTATCGGGATCGTGTGATGTGAGGCTCGCATCTGATCGATTTGCTGAAAAATCTTCTGGTCCCGTTCAAGAGGAAAACACAGAGCCAGGAACCTGTAGGTTGGACCCCGTTCATGGCTGCCTTGAAGGAGCTAAACATCCCTGTGTCATCAGTCAGTAACCCGCAAGCCCGCGACCAATACAGAGGCATGACAGAAACAGGTGTATCGGAGAAGAACAAAGATAAACCCGACGTGAAACGAAAAGGAAAAATCGTGCTGTCTCCTAAATTCCCCGGAATAGACTTTATGGACCCCACCCCTGGGAAAGGACCTGCTCGAAGCAAGAGAGTCAAGAAAACCCCTGCATGGTTGACATTTTCACCCTAAAAGTCTGTATGAAATAAAAAAATTGGAGAAATGAATTTGTAATAAAGAAAACTTTAATGTTTCAAATTATTCATGCGTACAGTTTTTTTATTTTAGACAAGTTACAGTTTGTAACAATCTTTAAACATTTGTAAAGAACACGTTCCATGATTAAATGAGCACGAGGCCCTATTTTTTACACAACGCTGATATTTTTTCACAAAATCAAATACCATGACATCATTTGAGTGCGTTTGAGTAATGGAAGCTGATCACAAGCCCAAACGCCACAAAATAGGTCCCCCAACAGGTGATGCATCAGACTCTCGATCTCGTGGTTATTCATGTTTTAATAAAAATCCACCAGGACCTGCCTTTTTGAGTCGATTTCCAAAATTGAGTCGTAACACGCGTACACGATCAGGGTGGTCGTGTGAGGCAGCGGAACTCTGAATCTCATTTCCAGTCTCAAATTACCGTTGCACACCGGTGAAAGAGCGTCTGCGTCCTCGCTCGGATTGAGATTAAAGACAAACAGGGAATAACCCTCGTTAAATTCCTCACGAGCGATGCTTAAAGGAAGGTCTTTTAAATGACGACCTGTAGAAGTGAACATGTTGTAATATTCCCTGACTGAAATACCGTTGTTGAATTGGGGTTGAAACACTTTGGCAGGGACCTGTCTGCAGTCTTTGCAGAGCGCTAAATATTCCACATCCATATGCTTAAAGTTGAAAGGCGACATGCTTCTCCTTCCTGTGAATGCCTCGTGGTTGACCATACCTAAAACGACATATTTCGGCATGGTTCCCAAAAAGAGATTCTCCTGGGTACATATCCTTGAATTTTCAGGGATAGAGTACGTTTTCACATTCACACGCGAAAGAGGATACAGGGCGTTTCCTCTCATTAATGCTGAGACATGCCCGAGTCGGATAGCCGGGGAGACTGAAACTTTTTTCATAAATAGCGAAGCCCCCAGAATTTTCAGTCGGAAGGTTGAATCATGCGGTCCCATGAGAGAGAAGGCGTCGCTGGCTCTGGTTAGTTTAACCCTCATGTCGACGGAATTCAAGAGGAGTCTTTCGCAGAAGAAAATATCTGCGTGAAGCGGCCCCATCAGGTGTAACTCTCTGGAATTAGCGGTGAAAGCGGTTCTCTTGTTCATCCCCGAATTTGGACCTTTGACCATAACAATCGAGTCAATAGCTCCCGCCGTATCTTTGTAAAAGAGGCCCGCGCTAAATTGGCTCTTTAACGTGTGTTCTGAGTAGTTGAGCAAAGTTTCAATCATTGCTCTGTACGGGTGAGTAGCGCTACTCTGGGAAATTAACCTATCCCCCAGAATAACGTCGCATTGACTAAACATTGTATTCAACGGGTAATTTATCAGCCCGACGGCGGCGTCGTTAGCCAGGTCGCTTCCATCTGCGTTGGTGATCTTTAGACGGACGTGTAGCAAAGTATCGTTCAAATCCAAGTATTTCTCTCCATCTCCGGGGATAAAGAACTCGATAGGCCCGGTGTCTGTAATCGCTGACACGGGTAATATTTCGGTGTACAGCTTATCTTCGATAGATAGTTGTGTCATGGGGGCGGAGAATAACTCGAGTTCCGCCAGCGTACATTCTGATGATTTCCGGTGTAAAAGAGCCATGTTTGATCGTTATTGAAGAATAATAATTCAGCTAAATATATCCTTGCTCGCAACGGACTTCCTCCCTCTTGCTTTGCTCCTACCGACTGATTTCTTCTTTTTGCGCGGCACAACTATTTGTGAACGCCCAACACGTTGCCCCGGTGGTCTCTTTCTAGCTCTTCTTGACAAAACCACAACCCCCGAGCCCTCTTGGTTATTCACACCCTCGTGCGAGCCGCTTATTTTCGTCATAGCTTTACCTATGACGTCCGAGGCGATGTTTGTGGCAGCCTTTTTCAGATGCGGTTTAGCAATAGCGAAGCCGGATTTAAATAGGGGAGATACGAAACGAAATAATTTTGAAAATATGGATCCTATCCCCCGGCCGTACATAACAGGGGCGCCATAGAAACCGGGTAATTCTCCCCCTACCTGGTTCTGGTAGTAAGAAATAAAACGGTGCGGATCCTCTCTCAAGAAAACCATCTTGTCTTGATTGTCGTCGCTTCTTCCTCACGTTTTTTTTTTTAGAACGCTGCAACGTTGTCGTTGTGACTGGTTGCACAGCTATGAATGATTCTGGCCACAATCGTGTGTTTTTATAAGCACGAGCCGTTTCACCTGAACGCTCTGCGTGAAGCAACGGGTCTGAAATGTAGTTTCATGATGCACTTTCCGTATGTAAATTTCACCGGGGTGTTTTGATGCGTTTTAATTTCAACTTGTATATTTTCAATATGTTTCTTGGCAACGGGGAGATAGTAGGGGTTATGAAAGGTTTGTGTGATAATATCTCCAAACACACTATCTGCGGCGTAACAACGTCGCTGTAAAAATAGAGGTGGTAGAAACCTCCCTTATAATCCACAGGATGAGGGGCGTGCCAGTGGTCGAATTTGATCCATTCTCCGGGTTCCGTGCCGAGCATGTAGGCCAGTGGAGCGTAAAAACGTAGATGGTACTGAGCGCCGGCCTGGTAGGTGAGTATGTTTGCGAGTTTGTTAACCTTGAAATAAATATCTGAATCTATCTTTCTCAGATGAGCTTCAATCTCTTTGATAAGCTGATTCATATTACTGTAATATCCGTTTCCAATCTGTATGCGATGGACTTGTTCCTCGCTCGCTTTCCGCCATTCGAAATAAGCATTTTCTGAGGGGACATTATGCCATGTGTGTGGATAAGAAACCTCCGTCAATGCCACTTGCCATTCTCCTTGTAAATTGATATGCTCTGCTAAATCCACGCGGAAACTCGATATGTTATTATCCTTAAAGACGTCGAGGCTGGCGTTGGAGGGTAGCGTCAGGTAAAATCCTTCGTCCTGAGTTAAGTGGTCCATGTTGCACTGTCAACCGTCAGAGAGCAACGTCTTCTTTTATACGTCTCGCAGGTCGTCGGCTCTCACCCAGCTGTTGAATTTCTCCGGCCAATTTTTCCAACGTACTAAGACCGGTTTGACCCCCCTCACCGTGCGTTTGTCTAATATCTCACCCACTTGATACATTTTGTTTTTTGACATTTTCACCTTTTGAAGCTCTTCTGCGTAAAAACAGCCTTGGACGGGCTCCCCATCTAGATCTTTCAGTTTGAAGACGGGTGGAGATCGTTGTATCACTTCTGTAACTGTAAAGATTTCGTCCGTGAAACTCTGTTCATATTTCTTGTCAAACACTCCACGCACCTTGGAGATTCTGACATGGTCGCCTGGTTTAAATGCCGTCTTGACTTTTGTACTGTGTTCGGAATTGGTCCCGTACAGATTCTGAAACACTTGAAAAGCGTTACTAGCGGTGACTTGGATAGGCGCCATTTTAATACTTGAATGATAGCCGTGGTTGTAGCTTTTGACCAGATCCTGAAGCACGTTTAGATATCGGAGAGTGTTGTTTGCGGTGAAATATCTCCACATTCTTGATTTTAACGTACGGTTAAACCTCTCAACCACCGACACTTTTATTTCACTAGCCGTGGAAAAATGTTTAATACCGTTTTTATCCATCAGCGCTTTGAAAGATTTGTTGAAAAATTCTTTTCCGTCGTCAGTTTGCAGTTTCTTTGGAATCTGACTCTCTTTTAAAACTGATTCAAAAGCTTTTACGACGTCAGAGGCTGTTTTCCTTTTTAAAGCCCTGGCATAGGCTCTTTTGGAAAATACATCGATAACGGTTAATAAATAATTGTAACCATCGTTTTCTTCGGACAAGCTCTGCATATCACAAAGATTGGCTTGGAACTGTTTCAGAGGCCCGGTGACAAACACTCTATTTCTAGGAAATCTAATTCTTGCGGGTTTATGCAAAGAATAAGCATCTTGTTCCGATAAAAAGTCTCAGACCTTTTCAACCGGTACCTTCTCACCCGTTTCACTTTCCAAAGCTCTCTGTAGTCTATCTACCCCGCCGAAAGAGCCGGGGTGCGAAGGCGTGTAATATACCCGCTTCATTAACTTTTCTTCAGCCATACCTTTACACACACACGTAGTGATGCTAAATGAAGGACAGGAGAAATGTGGTTGGGTTTTTATATATTTTATTATTAATATGCTTTTATTATATCACAAACTAATTGTAGAGAAAGTTAATTTCAGATTTAGAGAAAGAGAGAGATTAATTTTAATACGATGTCACAAACTCAATGTAAATAAAACAAAAAAACAAAAAAAAACAGTCATTTTATATATCACAAACTAATTATAGAAAACAATCATTTCATATTTAGAGAAAGAGGTTCATTTTAATACGATGTCACAAACTAATTGGAGAAAATACTACATTAATATGTCACAAACTCAATGTAAACAAAAAAAAACACTCATTTTATATATCACAAACTAATTGTAGAAAACACTACTTTAATATATATTTAGAGACAGATATGAGAAAACATGCATGCACTGGTTTCAACACCCCTGCCAGTACCGCGTGATGGTTTCAAGTTGATCTTTTAATTCACAGTTTTCTTGAACCAGCTGATTATACACCTCGTTGATGGGGTCATGCACCCGCTTGGATAGCGTCAATTCGTACAGATAGGCCTGTGCGACGGCGTTGACTGTGTCGTTGTCTTGATGGATGTTGCGAGCGGCCAAAAACTGTTGAACGGCATCGATGAAGCGTGCGTTACAAAGCACTGGCATTACACGATAGTAATTACTTTCAAAGAACCCATCCTCAAGCTGCTCCAAACATTCATGGTCTCTCTGACTAGGATGGTCATAAATGCAGCCGTAACATTTATCACGCATGTACTTTTCGATGGCGGCGCTCAAAAGATGGTGCACCACAGTTTTCACCGCTTTGATGAAGCCAAAGCGGATCCATCCGTCGTATTCATCGGAGCCCTTGTCACCGTCGGGTTGCCCGGAGGGAATTTGCATGTCCTCGGGTTGCGATGGGTCTGGGGAGGCTGGATCTCCTTGACCGGAGGGAAGTTGTGAGTCGTGGAGCTGTGAATCTTCCTCCTGGGTCTCTGACAGAGAGGGCATGGCCGGAAGCCTGGCTGGAAGTCCGGAATTCTTATTCGAAAAAAATAAGAACTCGGGCCGTAGTTTCACACCTCCGGGGGGCCTGGACCAGTAGACGGTATGCCTCTGCAGCCCCGTCAGAAGACTCTCGCTTTCTATGTCGCTTTCGGAAGAAGAGGATTCAGGGGTTGGCGAGGGTGAAGGCGGGTGGTACGGTCCCGGGAAGAATTTGTCGCTGTCCGGAGAGCCATGCTGCGGTGATGTTGAAGCGCATGAAGCGGTTGAAGCGGTTGAAGTAGTAGTTCTTTCAACCACGTAGTTGCTCATGGTCTCAAATGCTAAAAGTCTGGTGAGTGAGGTTGTACGGAGTCCCGATCAGAATATATACTGAGAAGGGGTGTGGTTAACGTTGAAGGGGGTGGTATCAGCTGTTGTGAGGGGGCAGGCCCCCCCAAAACGTTTCTCCAGTTGCGACAGTCGCGAAACAGCGTTGACATCCGGTCTGCTATTGCAGTCATCTTGTCACGCCATGCGTCGAAGGGAATGGTTAACAAGGGTCTGAACACGCCGCAGTCTGCATTATAATAGTCGAGCACAAAAATAACCGGGGTTGTTTTATCTTGAGCCTGTCTCAGAGTTGCGCGGAAAAACCATCGGCCGGTAACCGCCGTCTTTGATTGCCATGTGGCTGAGAAGATCCTATTTGTCGAATCAGTGTCAGTCTCGTTCAAGCGGGTCAACGCCCGCATGCAGCGTTTAGTGGCGGGTGAATCCATGATTCCATCCTCGGTTTCCTGATGAGCACGCTTGCGGCGTATAGCAGCGGGTGAATCCTTGGTTTCGTACTCGGTTTCTTGATGAGTCCGCTTGCAGCGTTTAGTGGCGGGTGAATCCATGATTCCATCCTCGGTATCCTGATGAGCCCGCCTGCGGCGTTTAGCAGCAGGTGAATCCTTGATTGCGTCGTGGGTTTCTTGATTGACAACGGGGTATGTCACGTACGAGTCTTTGGGACCTGCGTCATACGTATCTTCAGGGTTTAGTTTGCGGAGCAGGACGAGTCTCAGAACAGCCCAATCGTTTGACGTTAGCGTGCACAAGGAGTGGATAGGTTGCAGCTCGTCGGCTCCCTCATCCAGTTGATACAGGCACATTTCGCCGGTTTCGTACTTGAAGAGATATCCCCATTTACCGCGAGCTCCATAGGGTTCCAAAGACCATTCTTCTTGCAGAGGTAGGGTCGGAGGCATCTGAGTTCTGCATAGAGACAGCGTAGCCTTACGAGGGGTCTGCTGAGCTTGCCAAACACCGTCCTCATAGTTGTAGGTCGTGACGGGTGTTTCGGAAATGATAGATTCAAGCTTGCTTGTTTCGAACGCCATGTTGAAAAGGATTCAATCACTATCCAGGCTTGAGAAAAGGGCCTTATATTATGAGTGCGGCGACCGGGGGCGGGGTGAAGTATGGGTGGGTGTGGATTCCAGGAGTGGGGGGAGGGGACCGGAAATGGGGGGAGGGGTGTGGATTCAAGGATTTGGGGAGGGGCCGGAAATCAAGAGGGGCCGGAAATCAAGAGGGGCCGGAAATCGATGGAGACCGGAAATGGGGAGGGGGACCGGAAATCAAAGGGGGGACCGGAAATCAAGGGAGACCGGAAATGATTAGGGTCATTAATCATCCGTCAATTAAAAAGTGACAGAAGGTGGTTACTATCGTCTCTAATAACATTTTGCCTAGAATACCAAAAACATTAGCTAAATCAGAGTTTTAAAACCATTCTTACTTTTATGTTAGGTATGTGCCAATTTATTTCCTTATTAAAAGCTAAATCCAGGACATTGCTGGTGAAATAGTGTTTTATAATCGGTTAAGATGTTTTCTTGTAGCTCTCTTCACATATTGTCCACCTCGTTGGACTTTTAACCGACGAGGTTTATCCGGCAGGCTGTGAGAACCCCAATGTAACTGCAATTAGAGTTTAAATCCTTATTCCTTATCACCATCCAATGATATTGTCTCTGTATTAATATCAGATGTTAACTCCAAAGGAGGTTAGCTCTGAATTCTGAATAACCAGGCAACTGTAAATTATATTGAACACAAAACAATTTCTATTCTGCAGTTGTTGTTTTTATTGAACCAAAAGCAATTCCCTGTAATTCCCTGTAATTCTCTGATTCAACGACTTTGGAAATCTTACTCACTACTAAACTACTAAAAGTGTCGGCTTAATATACATTCCTGGCTTTGTAGATAGCATACAAAATGAAAAGATCCCATAACAAATTGTGCTCGTATTCACAAAGACTCCTAATATTGTAAGAACTCAGAAACTGGAGGCCTGATAATTCAGCCAAACAGGAATGGTTCAAAAGATTTATTGAAATACTAGTGTAGCTGGAAAGGAAACTGACTGGAGCAGTTTCTGAAACCACTGCAAGGAGGAGAGAAAGATAGTGGCCAAGATCAACTCAGTGGAATGTAAAGTGCAGTTAAAAAAAACTACTAAACCTTTCAGAAGCTGGGAGTTCACACTGAATAATTCACAATTCAGCATTTAGCACTCAAGACCTGTCTTTTTTATCTACAATTAAGGATTCAACTAATTATTGCCTGTTTTAGGGTCATATGCACACATTATTTTAAGTTTTACAGTAGACTAGGTATCAACACTGGAGTCCCCTTGGTCTCCAGTGTTGATGAAATACAGAGCCAAGTTTATATTAACCAAGTTTATAATAATAAAAATAATAACTTAAATTTATATAGCGCCTTTCAGGATACCCAAGGTCCCTTTACAAGAGTGGGAGTAGGGGGGTAGGGACAGGGTGGGGGTTTAGGGAGGGTAGGCAAGAGAGAAAAGGTGTGTTTTGAGGTGATTTTGGAACTGTGTCAGGGAAGTGGCGGAACGGATAAGAGGGGGCAGGGTGTTCCAAAGAGTAGGGGCAATTGCACAGAAAGCCCTGTCACCAAAGGTCTTGAGTCTGGTGTGGGGAATGGAGAGTAAGTCCTTGCTGGTGGAGCGCAGGGACCGTGACTGGGTGAACAGGTGGAGGAGGTCAGTGCTTGGGTGCCAGTGAGTGAAGCGATTTGTAAGTGAGGAGGAAGATGTTGTAGCTGATGTGTTGTTTGATTGGCAGCCAGTGGAGTTTCTTGAGGATGGGGGTGATGTGCTGCCAAGACTTGGTGTGGGTTAACACCCTGGCAGCTGAGTTCTGGACATAGTGCAATCTGTCTAGGGCTTTGTTGGGCAACCCAGAGAGGACACCATTGCAGTAGTCCAGACGGGAGGTGACAAATGCATGAATGAGAGTTTCGGTGACTGAGTCGGTAAGTGACGGCCGGAGTCTTGAAATGTTACGGAGGTGAAAGAAGGCAGATTTGGTGATGCTCTGGATGTGGAAACTAAATGAGAGTGTGGAGTCCAAATGGCAGGTACTCAGGTACGCACTTTGGGCGATGGAGTGGTGGGACAGCCGTCGATGACCAGGGTGAGGTCTCCAACCTTCCTGAGCAGTGGTGATGGGGCCACCACCATGAGCTCTGTCTTGTTGGTGTTGAGTTTCAGAAGGTTGTTGGTCATCCATGTTTTGATATCATGCAGACAGTTGTTGAGTTGTATTTGTGGGAGTTGTGAGGAGGGCTTGGTGCTGACCTACAGTTGGCTGTCATCTGCGTAACAGTGGAAACTGAGTCCATAGTTGTGGATGACCTGACTGAGGGGGAGCAAGTAGATAGTAAAGAGGAGGGGACCAATGACAGATCCCTGAGGAACGCCATGGTTAACTGTTGCAGTCTTGTCATGAAGAGGTAGCTCTCCTGTGTTAAATACTGTGATACACTACTGACATTTACTATATTGACCCATTGATTGATATTTTAAAAACTGCACAGGTTCTCAGGAAAGTCAATGTAACTAGAGTTTCCCAAGAATGAATGCTAATTGTGGAGGTTCTGAAAGTAAAATCTATGACTTTTCATTTAGTCAGAAAAGTCAGAAAACTACCAGTATTCTGACTCCCTAAATGTCCTCTGAAATTCCCAAAATTGAAATGTCTTCTTTCTTTTTCTACAGGATTAACACTGTGGGACTGTGATGAGTTGGAAAAAGACAAAAGAGAAAACCCAAAACCAAACAGCGAGTTTGAGACAGTTGCTTCTGAATCAATTGACGACAAATCTTCAGCCCTGGATATTGAAGCATCTTTAAAAGCAAGTTTCTTATGTGGATTGGTTAAAGTTGAAGGATCAGCCAAATACCTCAATGACATCCAAAAATCAAACCAGAGTCACACTGAAATACAAAACCACCACAAAGTTCCAAGAGCTGTCAATGAATCATCTGGGAAGAGGAAACTTGAAGCATCCATATGTTTTTGAGAATAAAATAGCAACACATGTGGTGACCGGCATTTTTTTTTTCCCAGTGTCCTGTCTAGCAATGTGGCAATAGGAATTGATGTCTCAATGCCAGATAGAGCTCGACAGATTTTGCTTTTACAAGTGGAGCGAACAGCTTTCGCCATAGTGCTCCACTTGATTTATGCTTGTAAATGGCTTTATTGTGATTCCTGCAAGGAGAATTTCAAATTATATGGACATGACAATGGGAGAGTAAAGGAAGAACAAGAAGTGAAAGAGAAAGAAAAGAGAAAAAAAAGTAGAGGTGAAAGAAAGAGGAGATAAAAGGGAGAGAATGATAAAACCTTCTCCGTCTGCTCCGTCACCTGGAAAGAGAGATGCAAAAAGAACAGCACAACCAACAGACATAAAGCAACAGATACAATCGAATAACACCTAGATGCCATTGCTAAATCATATATATTATTATGTAAGCTGACATGTGTAATGTGATACTTGAAAAAAGAAAGTGAAAGAACATTAATAAATAAATAAATAAATTATAAGATTACTGTATATAAGTGAACACTTAATACCTGGGACCCAGCACCTGTGAGAGTTTGTGAGAGTACACTAGTTTAGGTGAAAATTTTCCGAAAGGAAATAGCTTGATAGTGGTTGTGGAGAACCAAAGGCCCGCCTTCCCCGAGCACAGAGGCAGGAGTCAGGGGACCCATAACCCCTGACTCCCAAAGGGGCCCCTAAAGCAGGTCGCCCAGGAGGGGCCGATACAGGATATCCGCAACCCCCCCCCCCAAGGAAGGAGCAGAGACGACCCCGAGGAAATCCCCCAGCCACCGCAATGCCGACGCCCCCAAGAGCCGCGGGGACGAGCCCGTGGGCTCCGCCGGCAGCCAGCCCCGCTGGAGTGGTCCCGGCCATGGGCCCTGGGGGCCAGAGGCCCCAGGGGCGCCCCGTCCCCGCGACGGCCAACGAAGTGGAGGAGGGCAGGACGTGGGGGGATGGGCCCCGCACCTAGCGGAGACTTGAGATGTTTTGGGAGAGGGAGCGGACCACACCCATACCTGGGAAAAAAAAATTAAAAAAATAATGGAAAACTCATTCACACCATCCCTCCCTTGTGCCCCACTCACCACACACAGATTAAAAAAAAAAGAAAAAAAAAGACGCTGTACACACATTCCCACATAAAACTCGCATCCAACACTGACCAAAGGGGGGGGTCACCCCAAATCGACTATACGACTGCTTGTGCCCGACCCCCGGCCCCGGACCAGTCGCCCCCCGGACCGGGCCCCCCAAAGAGGGCGGGCCAACACGACCCGCACGAGCCACCCAGCCAGAGCCCTCCTCACCCCCTAAATACCTAATAAACCCCCTCCCTCCCCCACCTTACCCTTGTCATCCCTGCCCCCCGCCCCTCCTGGGGGGAGCGGAGGCATCAGCCCCAGACCTGGCAAGCCGCTGACTACGCACCGCAGCCCCCCGCCAAGACCCCGGACACAGTGGCCCGCATCTCCTCCAGGCCCCAGACTCCTTGCCGCCATCGGAGAACGGGGGTGTGCAGAAGACCCCGATCCTCCCTACGCCCGCTCAGATGTTGTGTTGTTGCATTTTGTTCCTCAAGTGCGTTTAAAAACTGGGAGCGCCGAAGGGGATGCACGGCACAGCCCACCCCCCTTCCGGAAGGAAGCTGTTGCCAGCGCACCCCCTCCGGGCGACTGCCCAGAACCCTCAATGTCTAAGTGGGAGAGGAGGTGAAGGGAGCCGTCCGAGGTGAGGCTCACACAACATAAGCCCCCCCCCCAGACGTCTTCACCCCACCCACCCCCCTACCATGGCCTACATGAGTGTGCGATGTGAAAATGTTTGAAGTGAAGGTGTCTAAGATGCATGATAAAATTGGGGAGAGGGGCGTCACCAGAAAGTGGCAACCTCCAGTAACGCCCCCTCCCCCAGGACCTACATGTGTGGAGGTGTGATGGAGCAGGCAGAGGGAGGAGTCCGGGGATGGGGAGCAAATGACTGGGAATTGACCGGCATTCTTTATGGAGCTCAAGCATTTTTTATCTTTGAGCAAGAAAACTCTGAGACAGAAAGTCATCAAGACATTCAGGGCAACTTCAAAGTGATGATTGAGAAGATTCCCTGCCTATCCATTGGCGGTGGAGGTTCCTTAAAACTGGAAGATAAGGACACTGAAAAAATGAAGAAATTCTCTTGCAAATTCCACGGAGACTTCGAGCTTGAGAAGACTCCAACAACCTTTCAGGATGCAGTAGAAGTCTACCAAAGCCTGCCCAGGCTGCTGGGAACCAGCGGAGAGAATGCTGTACCAATCAAGGTCTGGTTGCTGCCTCTGACAAACCTAGATTCAGCTGCAGCTAAACTTGCTCGTGAAGTTAGAGTAGAATTAGTTCAAGAACTCCAAAATGCCCTTGAGGAGCTACGTGAGCTGGATATTAGGTGCAATGACGCAATGAGAAACATCACAACTCAGCAGTTTCCGCAGATTGATAAAAAACTTAAAAGTTTTAAAAACATGTGCTCTGATTTCAACAAACATTAGCAAAGAAACTTCCATCAATCCGAGGAGGTGGAGAAGAAGAGTCTGAGCTTGCAGATGTCTTGAAGAAGAGGCATTCCTCACCTTTCAACAGCAAAAAGCTAAACGAGTGGGAAATACATGTCCTGAAATCTTTCACCAGGATGATGAAAAACACCAAAATCGTCTCTTCTCAAAACAGCCTTAATGATGATATCCTCAGTGCAGAACATGCCTTATGTTTTGTCTTCACCTCACTGGAACGTGATGAGACATTCCTCTCTGCTTTGTCCAACTACCTCAAAGGAAGAACTGAGACTGATGATGCACACATTTATGATGTTGAGAAGGAACAGTGGTACCTGTCAAGCTCTCTGGTAGATGAGATGAGAACAAAGGTGAAAATCTTCAGTGATTTTTCAGAGGCCAACAATGACAACAAGAGCACAACATTTCTGACAGTGGGTTTAACGGATGACAATCATGAAGGTTCAACCATCTACCTCTATAAAGACGGACTTTCTGTCAGTAAGAACTTTGAGCCTCCATCTAAGCCTGAAAGTGTGACAGCAGCTGACATAAACCACACCAGTGTGATCCTGAACATTTCCCCTCCATCATTTGGAGCAGAGAACGTCACCTCCTACTCCGTTGAGTACTGTGTCTGTGGAGAAGATGAGTGGAAGCAAACGATAGAACCAAAGTCTGCTGAAATCACGGTGATCCACCTGAAGCCAAACACTGAATATCTGTTCAGGTGCAGAGCAGTGGCCTCAGCAGGCGTTGGACCAGCCAATGAAATCAATGATCCCATTAAAACCTTACCCTGCAGTCCTCCTGGGGAATGTCAAGTTGAACCAAACTCATCTGAGATCTCCCTTAGTTGGGAGAAACCTGCTGAGCTCGGACCAGATGTTCAGATACTGAGCTACATTGTTGAATACGCAAGCACCGCCAACAGTTCAGAGGTAAAAGGTCTCCTTTGGAACCAAACAAGGTCAAGAGGTGAAAAGGCCATAATTTCAGGTCTTCACTCAGAGACACAGTATGCAGTCAGGGTCAGATGTGACTGTGGTGGAGCCGGCAGAAGCAAGGAAAGCAAGATTGTTACAGTTTGTACAACAAAGCGGGAATTTGGACGACTTGCTGAAGATCCGAAAGTCATTAGCAAAAAAACAAACTCAAGTCTCCCATCAGTTTATGAATTCCAACTGAGGGAAGATGACATGGACATAGATGGCTGCAGAAGGTTTATGTTAGGTCAAGAAAATTCTAGGCCCAACCGTACCATCATGCTGCTTGGAGCAACCGGATCAGGGAAGTCCACTCTTATCAATGCAATGATCAACTACATGGTTGGTGTAGAGTGGAACGACAGTTTCAGATTTAAATTAATTAATGAAGATTCATCAAGATCCCAAGATCACAGTCAGACCTCAGAAGTCACCGTGTATGAAATTTACCACCAGGATGGGTTTAAAATCCCTTACTCCCTGACAGTTATAAATATTCCAGGCTTTGGAGACACCAGAGGCATAGACAGAGACAGGGAGATCACACAGCAGCTCCGAAACCTCTTCACTAGCAAGGACGGGGTCAGTGAAATAGATGCTGTGTGCTTTGTAGCTCAGGCTGCTTTAGCCCGTCTCACACCATCACAGAAATATGTCTTTGACTCCATTCTCTCCATCTTTGGCAAAAATGTAGCAGAGAACATCAGGATCCTGGTGACGTTTGCAGATGGTCAAAAGCCACCGGTTCTGGAAGGGATCATAGAGTCAGGCGTTCCTTGTCCTAAAGATGCAAAAGGTCTGCCGGTCCACTTCAAATTTAACAACTCGGCTCTGTTTGCGAACAATAGATCCTCTGCAGCGGACAACCTGAGCGGGGACAATGATGAAGAAAGCTTTGATGAATTGTTTTGGAACATGGGAACAAAAAGCATGAAAAGGTTTTTTGATGCTCTGAATCAAATCGAAACCAAAAGCTTGGTTCTCACCAAGGAGGTCCTGAGAGAAAGAAAACAGCTGGAGGTTTCAGTACAGAATCTGCAGATTCAGGTTAGACTTGGTTTAGCCAAAATGGAGGAGGTCAGGGAGACGAGAGCAGAACTTAAGTACAAATGGAAATATGAAGATGTTTTAAAAAGACCAATAGAAGAGCTGAAAGAAAACTATGAAAACTCCACAGAGGAGAAGATGTCTGTTGAGGGACTGATGAGGAAACTAGAGGGTGAATACGATGTCATGGAGAATGAGGTGAACAAGTTGATGGAGAAGTCGGCCAAGTGTCTGAACAGACTGAAGGAGATAGCGCTGAAGCCAAATCCTCTCTCCCTTCCAGACTACATTGAGATGTTCATTGAAGGAGAGAAACAGGAGGCCAGACTGGGATGGAAACAACGAGTTGAATCACTGATGCAAATGAAAGAAAAAGCAGAGTTCATGGCTAAAGTGGAGAAAGGAGAAAAACCTCTAATCCGTGAAGCATCAATTGATGTTACGCCTTAAATCAAGAGGTCCTCACAAGGTTGCTTAAATTTTGATGCTTCAATACCACTCTGTAGATTTTCATAATTACAGAATATATATATTATTTATATACATTTATTCCACCTGTGCCAGTATAAACTGTCTTTTATTTCCTGGCCTCAGCATTTTAAAACCACCCAGTGAGCAGATCCACATTAACGATAGTCTGTTTCAACAAGTCAACAGACTTTGCTCAAAATGTGTGTGGCTGAACACTCAGTTCTGCTTTTTGCACAATAGTGTTGATTAGTTAAAGTTAACAAAATAAGAGATAAAAGTCTGTTTTTATTTCCATTGGGATTAGTAGTACATATTGTTTTTAGTTGTTTTTGTGTTATTTGTGTCTTGGTGTGATCCGTTTTACCACAGTACAGCAGTTTGGTTGAGAAAATACTTTCCTTAAATGGGCGTCATTAATAAAACAGGCTTGAATTTGCCTTTATTTAGAAACAAAACATGAGACGCCGTCTTCAATGGGTTTTATTTTTAATCCCAGATGTCAGGATCAGCTCAGGTTGTGTGTTTTGTGTCCAGTGAAGCAGACAGACGTCGACCTAAACATCACAAACACGTGAACACAGCTTTACATCAGAGTATTTACAGTCCAACGACGTACACGTTGGGTCCACAGAGGCGTTCAGGAGCGACCTGTGAGGAAATCTGACCCAGACATCAGAGCAACGCGGCCGAATCAGCAGGATCCTCTTCCTCCGCTGCTCTTCGTCCTCAACAGAAGGAAATATTACAACAACGAGGACAAAGCTTTGTTTTCTAGGAGCGGCCATCTTCACTGTGAAACCAGGGAAAGGCTTCAGAACATGGCTGCTCTGCATCTTTAAACCATTCCCTAATGAAGACCACAAATGTAACAGGAGTCCATGAATTGTGTGTTTGACAAGAAAACGTTGGTTCTGTCTGGTTTTCAGAGTCCTAGAACCGAGATCTGAGAGCAAATATGCAGCTGTTGGTGAGAAAAACTCATTTCTGGGTCAATTCTGGATATTTTACAGCTTTGACAACATAATTCTTTCCCCCATCCATCCCAGAGGGATCAGTGAAACCATTTGTCCGTTTAATCAGCAAAATTACAGACAAACAAGCAAAAATCAAACATAAAACTCAGTGGTTGGGTTGTTGGGGAAACTTGCCTGTAACAGGATCCAGACTCTGTTCTCGTCTTTTCTTGTTATTCAAGAAGCAAAACCATCAAATTAACAGCAGCAGAATCGACCTGGATTTAAACTTTCACCACTAATTCACAAAGCAGGACTCAGAGCTGAAGGTTTAAACCCGACTCAGCATCTTTCCTTCAAAATAAAACCAGCTGCACAAACATCTGCATCACACTGAGCTGGTTGACTCTAAACGTGGAGGAAACGTTGGTAACAAGGCTTTAACTCAGGACACTTCCTCACATCAACTTTTCAGACAGAATTAACCAATAAAACGAGCTTTAATAGCAGCTTTTAATGCTCTTTCTTAGAGGAATCGTGTTAAATCTAAAGCTTCATGTTCTGGATGAAGCTCCTGCTGCCTGAGGAAAACCCAGATGTTGATGGTGCGGCTCGGTCCAGTTAATGGTTCTGTTTAATTCTCCTCAGGTGTCAGATTCTCATTATTATCTGAGGAACCCAGCAGCAGCAGACGGACATAAGGAATTAGTTTTTAATTGGTTTTACTTTTGTTCTGGCCAGAATGTTGAGCAATAAAAGTCCAATATAAACAAAACCTTTGCTCCAGAACCTTCTGGGGGAAAATAAATGCTTATTTTTACAGAACATGGAGCTGAAACCTTAAAGCATGAAAACAGGTTGACCTGAACTCTGCCGGTCCAGAACCCTTCCTCCTAAATCCTGACCCGACTCGTTACAGTCCACCTTCATCCGCAGATTTTAGACAGAAAACAAGGTTAAAAAATACTGTTCCCGGAACGGTTAATTTCGTTCCTGTCAGCTGTTTGGAATGAGCGTTTTACTTAACGATGGATCGTAATCAGTGACGGACTGGGATTAAAAAACAGCCCTGGCATTTTCACCAACCAGCGGCCCACATGGGGACGCGCACGCACGCGCATGCACGTGCCCGCAACACACAGATCTAACTTTACATGCACGGAACACGCAGGTTTGTAGCCCAATTGGTGTTGAACTCTAAATTTAATATGCATGAAAACTAAACCAAGAGGCATTTCAGTGTTTCCCGCAGGAATTTGCTTAGGCGAAGCTGTGCGTTGGGGGGGGAGACGACGACAAGTTTTGCGCGGACTGAGGGGGGGGGGCGTATCCATGTGTTTTTTCCCTGCCATTCAGTATATGCACGCGCGAAAGCAGCAACAAAAAACCGCGTGTTAACGTCAAATAAACATTCAAACATATCGAGTTCGTTTGTTAGTTTTTTTATTTTTTGTAATGTTGGCGAGGCGGTAGCGTGAGTTTGGCGAGGCGGCCGCCTCGCCAAGACAGTGCTGCGGGAAACCCTGCATTTGGCTTATTAGTGGGCCGAGAGATAATGTAGGCCTACAATGAACAGGGTGAAAGGGGCCGCGCACACCCGACGATCATGCCGAATGCCAGTTCGTCCAGTCCGTCACTGATCGTAATTTACCTCTTATTTAAGATGTGTAGCTCTAGTGGAGACACCGCTCTCGCTCCATTCAGTCAGCGAATGTGTGATGTGATGTCACACAGGAAGTGAACCTCAGCCGTCATGGTAACGTGCGCAGGAAAATAATTACTTTTTTTTTTTTTAGTTAATTAGGCAACAAAAATTTTGAGGAACAAAATAAAACCGGTATTAACCGGTTACCATTATTTTTAAATAAGTGTTCCAGTTCCAGAACATAAAAAATAATAACGTTTCCCATTTCGTTTCTGTTCCCTGTAAAATACAAAAAGTTCCCGGTTTTCGTTTTCGTTCCTTGAACCGGTTCAAAGCCCTGCTTTTAACTGAGTTGGACATCAATCCTCGTTGAACATAAAGTGCAGCCAACTAACAAATCTATGTGTTAAACAGTCTGACTGCTACTTAATGCTGTGGTGAGATTCCTGAACGTTTCTGGTACAAAGTATGTTTATATAAAGTCTAAAACAATAAAATTAGATAATCTTACTTTCTACCAAATGGAGCAAACCCACTTTAAACATATTAATGACACCTGAAGGACGTCGGATCCATTAATCGCTACGTAGCCAAACACTGCAGACCTCTGTTATTTGGAAATAGCTTTTTTTTAAATTATGATTATGTTAGGAGTTAGACAGAACGGACCCACACGCAACCACTCTGAAATAGGTTTTTAATTAGGGCAGGAAAAGGATTTAAACACAACGGGGAGTGCGGTAATCCGGAATAGGTAGCGCTGGAACGTGGACGGAGACGCGGGGCGGAAGGATGAACCCAGGTGACCAGGGAACGACTGACTAGAGAGACCCAGAGGAGGAAGGCACCGACCGGCGAACACCCAGCCACGGAGTTGAAGATGAGCCGCAGTGGCAGCGTCCGGGAGGGGAGGATCGGTCGCGGACCCAGCTGGCTGAAGGTCAGCAAGGTGAGCAACTCTGAAAAGAAAGGCAAACACAGAGAATGGGTTAGCACAAGGGGAAAAAACACCAGGGAAGTATTTTGCTTAATCGCGTGGAGTCTTAGGAGATTCAGCGGCACCAGGACGAATGCAGCAGACGATCCAGTGATGAGTGTTGAGAAAGGCCGGGTTTTTATCTTGAGCTTGATGAAGATGAAGACCAGGTGTGCCGGTGGCAGAGGGTGGTGGTAGGAGGAGCGATGGTTCCAGAACGCATGGAGAGAAAGAGCCGTAGGAAGGGGAGAGACACGAGGGGAACACAAGACCAAAACAGAAAACATTAGAACGAACTGAAGGAAAGCAGAACACTCACCCCCGCTGAGCTGCCACCATAATAGGACCCTCCCCTCAACGGACGCCACCAGGCGGCCCACCGGGCTTGTTGGGGTGGGTTTTGTGGAAGTCCCGAATGAGGGTTTTGTCCAGGATCTGGGAGGCGGGAATCCAAGAACGTTCTTCTGGCCCGTAGCCGGCCCAGTCCACCAAATAACGGTAACCCCGACCCCGGGGACGGACATCCAGGAGACGACGGACGGTGTAGGCTGGGTGTCCGTCAATCAGGCGTGGTGGGGGCGGAGTTGGTTCAGGGACAGAGTGGGGGCTGGACAGCACGGGCTTCACCAGGGAAACATGGAACACTGGGTGGATGCGGAAGTGGGGTGGTAGCTTTAGTTTGACAGCAGTGGGATTAATGATCCCCTCTATAGGGTAAGGCCCGATGAAACGGGGGGAGAGCTTCTTGGAGGTGGTCTGGAGAGGCAGGTCCCTAGCCGATAGCCAGACCATCTGGCCCGGGCGGTAGTCAGGGGCCGGAGTACGGTGACGGTCGGCCAGACGGCGATTGCGTTCGGACGTACGCTGCAACGCGGCCCGGGCTTCCCTCCATATCCGGCGGAAGCGACGCAGATGTGCTTGCACCAAGGGCACCACAACTTCCTTCTCCAGCGAAGGGAACAGAGGAGGCTGAAACCCCATGGCGCAGGTGAATGGAGACAGCCCAGTAGCTGAGGAGATCTGGGAGTTGTGGGCATATTCAATCCACGGGAGAAAAGTAGACCAAGAGGTGGGGTTTTTAGCGGTCACACACCTCAACGCTGCCACAAGGTCTTGATTGAGTCTCTCTGCCTGCCCGTTGCTTTGTGGATGGTGGCCAGACGACAGGCTGACAGAAACACCAAGGGCTCGGCAAAACTCCCTCCAGACCTGAGATGTAAATACGTATGTATGTCCAAGGGAATTCCGTGTAAACCAAAAACGTGGTTCACCAGCAGCTGTGCTGTTTCTAGTGAGGAGGGCAACTTGGGCAGGGGAACAAAATGGGCACATTTGGAAAAACGGTCCACGATGGTGAAGATGACTGTATGACCGTTGGAGGAGGGGAGTCCGGTGACGAAATCTATGGCGATGTGGGACCAGGGACGACCAGGGACAGGTAGTGGGTTGAGTAGGCCAGCAGGTGGTTGGTGGGATGACTTTGCTCTTGCACAGGTCTGGCAGGCCGCCACGAAGCTGCGACACTCCTTCTCCATTGACGGCCACCAGAAACGTTGGCGCAGCAGGAACAGCGTACGTGCCATACCAGGGTGACAGGCAAATTTGCTGGCACGAGCCCACTGCAAGACTCGGGAACGGGCACTGGAGGGGACATACAGGCGGTTTTGGGGACCGTTGCCGGGGTCCGATTCAGTGGACTGAGCACGGCGCACCAGGGACTCCACCTCCCAGACGACTGAGGCGATGAGGCAAGTGGGGGGTAGGATGGGATCCGTGGAGTCCAAGGGGAGGTCTGGGGAGTGGATGCGGGACAGGGCGTCAGGTTTTATATTCTTCGATCCTGGGCAATAGGTGAGGGCAAAATTAAATCTAGAAAAGAACAGGGCCCAGCGAGCTTGGCGGGGATTGAGTCTCTTGGCCGTTTGGATGTAGGATAGATTTTTATGGTCAGTCCAAATAACAAAGGGCTGCTCAGCGCCCTCCAGCCAGTGCCTCCACTCCTCCAAAGCCAGCTTAACCGCCAGCAGCTCCCGGTCTCCTATGCTATAATTTCTCTCGGCAGGGGAGAGGCGGCGAGATAAATACGCGCAGGGATGCGTCTTGTTATCTACTGGGGAACGTTGGGATAGAGTAGCTCCGACCCCGCAGTCCGAGGCGTCAACCTCGACTATAAATTGGAGAGAGGGGTCGGGTGTAACGAGCACGGGTGCGGAGGTAAACATTTTCTTCAGGGTCTCGAATGCGGTGGCTGCTTCGGGAGATCAAACAAACGGAACTGACGCAGAGGTTAAACGGGTGAGAGGAGCCGCCACCGTGCTATAATTACGTATGAACCGCCTATAGAAGTTGGAGAACCCAAGGAATCTCTGAAGTTGTTTAACCGAGGTGGGAGCGGGCCATTCCGCGACTGCGCGGATCTTGTCCGGGTCTGCTCGGAGATGGCCCTTCTCGATAACAAACCCGAGGAACGGCAGAGTCGGAGCGTGAAATTTGCATTTTTCCGCTTTGACATACAGGCGATTTTCAAGGAGACGCTGGAGGACGAGACGAACATGTTCACGTTGCTGGGCGGCATTCTCGGAGAAAATAAGGATGTCATCCAGGTAAACAAAAACAAAGCGGTGTAGAAAATCGCGAAGGACATCATTAACTAAACACTGGAACACCGCTGGTGGGTTGGTCAGCCCAAAGGGCATGACCAAGTATTCATAATGGCCCAGCGGTGTATTGAATGCTGTTTTCCACTCATCACCTTGACGGATACGCATGAGATGGTAAGCGTTCCGCAGGTCTAATTTGGTGAATATAGTGGATTTCGCAAGGGCGTCAAAAACAGAATCAAGGAGAGGGAGTGGATATTTGTTTTTTATCGTAATGGCGTTTAAACCACGATAATCTATGCACGGGCGGAGGGATTTGTCCTTTTTGGGCACAAAGAAAAACCCAGCGGAGAGAGGGGAAGATGAGGGGCGGATTATACCGGCAGCTAGGGAATCATGAATGTACTGTTCCATCGATTCTCGTTCGGGGCGAGACAGATTATACAACCTTCCCGAGGGGTAAGACGCACCCGGGAGGATATCGATCGCGCAGTCATATGGGCGGTGGGGGGGCAGAGAAAGTGCCAGGTCCTTGCTAAAGACCTGCGATAAGTCATGATACTCCAGCGGCACACCGGTAAGATCCACAGGGGGCGGTGCAGGGGGAACTGAGATTCCGGGGGAGCGAGCGGAGAGTAAACAAGACGCGTGACAAACGGTGCTCCAGTTACGGACCACGCCGCTACTCCAGTCAATGTTTGGGTTGTGCTTAATTAACCACGGGAGTCCCAGGACCAAGGGAGCGTTTGGAGAGGAGATTAGGTGGAGCGAGGTTGTTTCACGGTGGTTTCCTGAGGTGACTAATGTTATGGCAGGGGTGCGGTGAGTGATCTCGTAGGAGGGATTCCCACTTAGGCCAGAAGCGCGGAGAGGGACGTCTAGGCGAACAAAAGGAATAGCGAGCTGACGGGCGACCTCTTTATCGAGGAAGCTCTCATCTGCGCCTGAATCTATTAGTGCGCCCAGCGGTTGGTCAATCCCTTCCCAAGAGATAGTTGCGTTTAATAATTTTCGGGGGGCCAGGGGAGAAAAACGGCTCGCTCGAATCCCCACTGCCGCGGGCGAGCCTACTCTTTTGGGCGCTGCGGACAGGAGCGTAAATAATGACCGGGAAGGCCGCAGTATATACAGACACCCTCCAGGAAGCGACGCTCACGTTCGCGTGCTTACAGTTTAGCCCGACCTAACTGCATGGGCTCCTCAGGGGCGAGGCCGGAGCTCGGCACGGATCTTAACCCAGAACTTCGAGGAGGTGAGTGGCCGCGGGTAGGGTTTAACGCTACAGGCCGAGGAGAAGGGAGACCAGAGGAATGAGCTGCTGGGCGAGCAGAGGAAAAAGTGCGCATTGCGCCTTCTCTGCCTCGCTCGCGCAAACGATTGTCTATTAGTGTAGCTTTCTTAACCAGCTCATTAAACTCGGTAGGTACACCCTGAGCGGCTAGGTGATCTTTAACATCGTTACTTAAACCACAGAGAAATAGGTCCCGGAGGGACTTAGTGTTCCACCCGGAACGAGCGGCGAGAATGCGGAAGTCCACCGAATACTCCGCTACGCTGCGGCCGCCCTGGCGCAGCGCAACGAGGCGCGTCGGTGTTTCACTCTCTCTCACAGGGCAATCGAACACCTGCCGAAGCTCGGTGGCGAACGCCGAGTAAGAGGAGCAGGCCGGCGAGGCGACCCCGCTGATAGCCGCGTACCAGGCCAGCGCGTCGCCGCAGAGCAATCCGGCGACGTAACACACCTTGGCCTCGTCGGTTTGAAACGTGACAGGCTGCCTCTTAAACACCAGCTCGCACTGGACTAGAAAACCTTCGACCGTCCCCATATCCCCAGCGAATATATCTGGCATTGCTACGGGCGTTTCGGGGAAGGCTACGGGAGGAACCGCGGGTGGAGTTGCGAGGAGTTGGGGACCTGGAGCGGGCGCGCGGAGGCAGGACACCTCGGCGGCCAGATCGCGCAGGGAATCAGTCATGGACTGGATGAGATCTGCCTGCTGTTGGAGGCGCGCGCCCTGGGACGCGACAGCGCAAGCGATCTCATGCGCAGAGGGGAGAGTTGCGGGTGGGGGTCAGAGTGTGCTGAATCCATATTGACTGGATCGTTCTGTTAGGAGTTAGACAGAACGGACCCACACGCAACCACTCTGAAATAGGTTCTTTTTAATTAGGGCAGGAAAAGGATTTAAACACAACGGGGAATGCGGTAATCCGGAATAGGTAGCGCTGGAACGTGGACGGAGACGCGGGGCGGAAGGATTAACCCAGGTGACCAGGGAACGACTGACTAGAGAGACCCAGAGGAGGAAGGCACCGACCGGCGAACACGCAGCCATGGAGTGGAAGATGAGCCGCAGTGGCAGCATCCGGGAGGGGAGGATCGGTCGCGGACCCAGCTGGCTGAAGGTCAGCAAGGTGAGCAACTCTGAAAAGAAAGGCAAACACAGAGAATGGGTTAGCACAAGAGGAAAAAACACCAGGGAAGTATTTTGCTTAATCGCGTGGAGTCTTAGGAGATTCAGCGGCACCAGGACGAATGCAGCAGACGATCCAGTGATGAGTGTTGAGAAAGGCCGGGTTTTTATCTTGAGCTTGATGAAGATGAAGACCAGGTGTGCCGGTGGCAGAGGGTGGTGGTAGGAGGAGCGATGGTTCCAGAACGCATGGAGAGAGAGAGCCGTAGGAAGGGGAGAGACACGAGGGGAACACAAGACCAAAACAGAAAACATTAGAACGAACTGAAGGAAAGCAGAACACTCACCCCTGCTGAGCTGCCACCGTAACATGATTATATTGCATATGCGATTATGCAATATAATCACATATGCAATAAAATAAAAGCCTAGTCCAAGTCCAGACCTCCAGAGCTGCTATCCTGCAACCTTTAGATGCTTCTCTGCTCCAGCTCACCTGCCTCAGCGGGTCTCCAGCTGCTGTGTTGGAGCAGCGGTGCAGCTGAAGGTGTCACGATCGGAGCAGAAGGACCCAGAATTCAACCAGACAGAAGGTGCTTTTGCTTTGTTTATTGGAACAGAAAAGACAGCTGCACGCTGTGGGACTATCCTCCGTGTCCTTGGTCGGGAGGTCTCTTTGTATGCGGGAGACGGTAGGAAACAAAAGAGGGCCGGCGACCGTTGGTAAACGG
Organism: Fundulus diaphanus; assembly: GCA_037039145.1. NCBI lineage: Eukaryota > Metazoa > Chordata > Actinopteri > Cyprinodontiformes > Fundulidae > Fundulus > Fundulus diaphanus. Next base: position 6,735,504 of record CM073133.1, read on the forward strand.
GCCCGCTGATGATGGCCCTTCAGGTTGGGGGGAAATCCCTTGTCGGACTTGGCAACCACTGATTGCTCGGGGAACCAGCCGATGTTTGGATCCGTTAGGGACCGCAGGCAGAGGGTTCTGAGGGGATGTCCAGGTTTCGTGTTACGAGGTCCAGTCCAGGGTCAGAGCCAGGTCAGAGGTCCGGGGAAGATCCCAGGGGAAATCCAAGGCGAGGTCGAGGTCCAGTTCCAGGTCGGTACACAGGTAGGCTAGACAAACAAGCAGGGGTCAGGCAGGCTCGGAAATCAGGGAAACAGATCGGGTCAGGAAACAGGCAGTCAGGTTCTCAGAAAAATACGCTGGACTAATCTAACCAAGTGGCTCGAAATAATCTGGCACTCGTCTCTGGTTTGGAGGGTAATTATATAGTGACAGGAGCAGGTGGATAAGATGAGTGGTGATGAGAATAAGGCGGAGCTATCCAGGTGTGTTGGGTGATGAATCAAACCAGCGTGAGCGCCACGATCATGACAGAAGGTTGCAGGACTGGAGACGGAGGCCCCTGATTGGACGCAGCCTGGGTCTCATTTATGACATTAGTGTGGCAGATCATGTTTCTAACAGGTTCTAAAGGTAAAGGATGTGGGGGAAATAAGGCTACACGGCAAAGGAAACCCTGATAACATTCAGAAATATTACGATGATTTATCTGTTTTTTTTCCCTCCCCGTCTCATCTGTGCCTCCATCAGTTTGTGACCTGTAGCATTCTGGGTAAAACCAATGATGTCCCAACGGTCTGAATGTTAAATTATCATGAAAAAGGCGGGTTCATAACACGCCAGCCAATGATAACCGCTCTCTAAGCAGTGAATACTGGACACACTGAGGTAGTGCAGCCTCAGCTCAGCAGCTTGTAGCAGCAGCTTTAACAGGAACTCCCTAACGAGGTTTCCTGGATAAACGGATCAGCTTCCTGCGTCGTTCTGAGAAAATAAAACTCCATCCAGTTCGAACCGAGCTTCAGCTGTCAGACTGACGCCTTGGCCTCATCTGTCCAGATGACATCAGTCCAGCTGTTCTTGGGATTCTTCCTGAAGCATCGCGTAGCTTCCTCTGTTAGCCTCTTCAAACTGGCCGTGCTTGTTAAGCCTGTAACCGGCCTACCAAGCACCTTGACCTTTAACCTGCTAACCGAGGCTCCTAGAACCCGAAGCGGAGCTCCTGGGTTTGTTATTTATCTGGATCATCGCCGCTCTGACCTTTGACCTCTGCTGAGACGTTTGGTCCCGAGGGGCAAACCAATCTGTCCAAAATGTTTCCACTCCAGAATAACGACTACGTTCAGATGGCTTGGAAACGAGCTTTAAAACCTGAATCCTCCTCTCAGGTCACTGCAGATGCCGTTCCATCCTGGTTTTGTGTCAGCACACATCTGCATGCTCCAGAACATAAAAGCACTAAAACTCCCGTCTTCATAGAGGTGCGGCTCATGCTGTTCTCGATCAGTTTGCACTGCAAAAAAGGAACTAAAAGTTGTCATGGTTTAGTTTTGGTTTGGCTTCTGTTTTCCATTAGTTGTCACTTTTCTTCCTCGTTTGGGTTTTTAGTTATGTTTTTGACTTTATTGTTAGTTTTCAGTTTCATCGTCCCTTCTCACTCAGCCTTCTCTTCACTCCCTCTGCAGTCAGTCGCACCTGTTAGCCATTTTCTAATCAATCAGTCAGACTCTTTCCACCTGTTAGTTCCCCTATTTAAACCTCCCTTTGTGCTCATTTCTTCGCTGGTCCGTTGTCGTTCAACACCTACTCCATGCCTGTCTGTTTTTGTCTCCTGCATAACTGGTACCCTGCCACCTCTGCTTCTCCTCAAGGTTAGTCCTGCTAGCCGTCTCTGTGAAGCTGTGGACTCTGCTAGTCGTCTCTGAGAAGCTGTGTACTCTGCTACCCGTCTCTGAGAAGCTGTGTACTCTGCTACCCGTCTCTGAGAAGCTGTGTACTCTGCTACCCGTCTCTGAAAAGCTGTGTACTCTGCTACCCGTCTCTGAGAAGCTGTGTACTCTGCTACCCGTCTCTGAGAAGCTGTGTACTCTCTCACCTGCCAGTCAGCTCCTGCATCCTTCATCTCCGCCTGGTAACAAACTCTGGTTCCACTTGCCATCATCATCCACTTCTTTCAATAAACTCTCTTAAACTCAGCTCTATGTGTGCATGCTGTATCCGGGTTGAGCTACGACAAAATCCTGACAAAAGTAACTGAGTGTATTTGTCCTTGATTTGAGCAGGTAAATAAGATTATCTGCCAGTGGAATTAGTATTTTGACCCTAAAATAAGATAATTAGAAATACTGCACTTGAAATTAGATGATGGAGACGAGTTGTTTCTATTTTAATTGCAAAAATCTTATTCTATTGGCAGCTGGTTTAAACTTGCCTTTTAGTTCCATTTTAGCAGTGCACCTGGCTGCTACACCTGTGCATATAGGGGACTCTTTCTCATGAGCAGAATCTCTATTAATCACCTTAGAAGTAAAATATGAGCTCAGACTAAAAATCTATGTTTCAGCAGCAGAGAGGTAATCACCACTAGAGGGCAGCCTAAGGTTGATTCATTAACCAGGTGGAGCTGCAGCTGAAACACTGACCAGAAGCTGAGCGAGCAGCTTCTTACAGCCACGACCCCCTCCTGTGGTGATGAAGAGATGGGGTCCGACTCCCGTGACCCCTCTGCCGCGTCGCTGAAGAGATGATTTTTGGTAAATTTTTAAGTGCATCTCAAAGTGTCGTCATCAACATATAATGAAAACTACAAAATTGGATTTACTTTAATCACAAAAACAAAAAACCTGGTGAGGTATTAAGACTCCATGCAGGGGTTTTGGGACACACAGCTCCTCAAGAGTCAGAAGACAATCTGTAATTGAAATGGCAAAAGTAAAATGACACATAACAGATTTTTTTTCATGTCTACTCCCAAATCTAAACCTTTCCCAAAACATGTCGCTTTTTTTTTTTTTTTTTTTTGTGGTAACCCCCGCAAGTGGGGGGGTCACCACAATCCAACTGTACGACTGCCTGTGCCTGACCCCCGGCCCCGGACCAGGCCCCCCAAAGAGGGGGGGCCAACACGACCCGTACGGGTCCCCCCACCCCCCCCCAATACCATGGCCTACGTGAATGTGCGTTGTGAAAATGTTTGGAGTGAAAGTGTCTAAAATGCATGATAAAATTGGGGAGAGGGACGTCATCAGAAAGTGGCAACCTCCAGTAACGCCCCCCTCCCCAAGGACCTACATGTGTGGCGGCGTGATGGAGCAGGCAGAGGGAGGAGTCCGGGGATGGGGAGCAAAGGACTGGGGAGCCATCCCAGGGAGCCAGCTCCCCTACTGACTCCAATAGGCACCCCCGCTCCCCGAAAGCCCCACCCGGAGAAGGGGGCCCCGCCAGCGGCACCACCATAGCCCGGGGGCCAGGGAGAGGCCGCAGGGCCCGCGAGCCAACCACCCACCAGGACCAACACCTCCACCCCCCCAGCCCGCCCACCAAGCCTACTGGCTTTACCCCCCCCCCCCAAAAAAAAAAAATCATGTCGCTCAGCCTGTGCTTGCAGAGATGTAAGGTCAATCAGAGTTCAGTTTATGAGTGTGTGCTCAGGGTCGGAAATTATTCTTAGAAGTTTTTATTACCTCCTGTATGTGTTAAACTGTATGGGATCATGGGGAATGTTGGCCTAATGGTTAGAGCAGTGCGCTTGCACTCAGAGAATGATGCAAGTACCCGGTTCGATCCCCAGCGCCTGCACTCTGGGTCCCTGAGCAAGACCCTTAACCCCAGATTGCTCCCCGGGCGCCGTACATGGCAGCCCACTGCTCCCCAAGGGTGATGGGTTAAAAGCAGAGAACACATTTCTTTGTAATGTATGTTTCAATGACAATAAAGATGATATTACTATTTAGCGTAGGTGGGGAGAGCTGGGTCCTCCTCGGGCTTTAGGAGGGGTTAAAGGTCAAGGAGCCAAGATGGAGCTGTTATTTGTCACATGAGGCTCTTGGTTTGTTCATCACAGAGGCTCCTCCTGTTTGTGTATATCTGTTTACATTGGGGTACAGGGTTTGTCTTACTGGGTGTGCATTTTGGGAAGAATGCACCTTGATTGCTGTTTACCTTCAATAAAGACCAGTCTCTGTATTGAAAGAGTATCTTGCTTATTGATAGTCATTTTCCATAACAACATTAACCCCAAACAAGTGAACCACTTCATTTGCATATTTTTTAGAGGGTTTTTTCAACACTGTTTGAGCCACCGCACATTTTGTCACTTAAATAATGGCACCTTTACTTTAACTTAAAATTTAAATGTGATATAAAGTTAATATAAAGTGAGAGTGGCACAAATTATACACTTACAAGAAAATTTGTGTCAACTCATTTTTTAAAAGGATTGTTGGAGGAAAATGCTAGCAAAAATAGAAATGTACATATCAGTTGTTTCGTCAACTCACACAATCCCATTGTTAAATGCATATGTTGAATATAGCCAATTATTGCTTTAGTTGGTTAAAGTTAAACATAATTAGTAATAGTTTAGATATTCTAAACTCATATTCTCTATGTGCTTTCATTGAAGTTTTCTAATTTCATTTGCAAGAAATACACACTTTGAAGCTTCATATTTCCTGCTATGCCATGGCATTATGTGTGGTCCATTGAGGAAGGATTATTTTATGGTTGTGCTCACTCTTAACTCAGGGTTGATTGGACGCTTAGTTTAGCTTCCTGATTGACAAAACCTGTACTGAAATCCAAAACACAGAGTATGATAGAGTGAGGTAGAACTACTCAGGGTTGGTGCATTTTACTCAGGGTAGATCAGCCATTCTTTCTGAAACGGGGCCCAGAAGAAGATCAATACATAAGTTGTTTAAAGGGGTCATATGAAGTCAAGTTCACTTTTTCAGCCCTTTAACACCTTTTGTTGTGTGCTTTGAGTTTCTAGGAGTGCAGAAAATGTGAATGTAGTCCTTCAAGGAGCTGCACCTTTATGTTCTTTTGGGGTCATACTTTTCAAGCTGAACTATTATGTCTCGTTATTTGCTGCAGAACTACTAAAGAAGGTCATATTATTCAATTCAATTCAATTCAATTTTATTTATATAGCGCCAATTCATGAAACATGTCATCTCAAGGCACTTTACAAGTTAGGTTCAATCATATTCAAGCTTACCAGTCTCAAGAATCCCCCATCTTTATTTCTTGGAGCGACTTTGTAGTCCAAGCTGAAGGACGTCAAAACTACAAGTGGATAAGTCATTGGCCGTTTCTCAATTCACGAGAACGCGAGTACGGACTCGCGTTCTCGTCAAGTCCGGTCTTGGCGAGAACACAGGAAGATCGGACTTGACAAGAACGCGAGCATGCAGCACGTATGGTGTTTTGGAACAGAAGCGTACTTGTGACGTCATGAGACGCACAGTTCTTTAGCATTTCTTTAACATTCAAAACTATTTATATACTACACCACAATAAATCTTATTGAAAAATTTTTTAAAACAACATTTTTGATTTCTAAAAAGCCTAAAAATTATCTTGCCGCGGTGCACTCTGGGCAAGCGGTCAGTCTGAAGAACGCACAAGTCTGCTCTGATGCGTGCTCGATAAAGAGGGCGGGGCGAGAACAACATCCGGGGAATTCGGCGCGTTCTCGGTTTGGCGTTCTCGGCAATCGGAACAGTGCTCGGGCTGAGGCTGATGACATGTCACGAGCACACGAGAACGCTCAAGAACGCATATTGAGAAACGGCCATTGGTTGTTCTTTACACCATTACCCAGCATGCTCCAAAAATGGCCAAACGGGAGACATGTTACGCTCTGTGACCTGGAGGGTGCAGAGTGTGAAGTGCTTCCTTTAGATTTAAAGAGACTATACCAAAACGAGTTGCTCTCAGATGCATCTCAGAACAGGGTTAAAAAGGGGAACATGAGGATAAATTAATGTGGAATTAAATTGTATTTATATAGCGCTGATTCACAACACGTCATCTCAGGGCACTTTACAAAGTCAATTCAATCAAATCCTCCTGATTGGTCAGAAAGTTTCCTCTCTAAGGAAACCCAGAAGGTTGCATCAAGTCTCTCCAAGCAGCATTCACTCCTCCTGAAAGAGCGTAGAGCCACAGTGGACAGTCGTCTGCATTATTGATGGCTTTGCAGCAATCCCTCATACTGAGCATGCATGAAGCGACAGTGGAGAGGAAAACTCCCCTTTAACAGGGAGGAAAACCTCCAGCAGAACCAGAACCAGGCTCAGTGTGAACGCTCATCTGCCTCGACCCACTGGGGGTTAGAGAAGACAGAGCAGAGACACAGAAAGCACAGAAGCAGGAGCACTTTCTATGTTAAAAGGGTAATCTCAGATGATCTGCCTCTCTGGATGGTGTCACCGTTAAACAGAACGCCAGACCAATTCTAATTCGTTACTCAGGATGGAAGTAGTATTCCCTATAAACAATCAGTACTTTCAATCAACAAAGTCTTAGTCAAGTTTTTCTCCTTTCGAACCTAGAGGTACGGTCCAGAACTACTTTTGTTCAGAGTGCAGCCCGTGTTTACTTCCTGGTTCCTGAGCCAATCATGAGAGTACCCATGGTTCCCAAAACAGAACCCATTTGGTATTTTATTCCGGCAAAACAACAGCAGGCTGCAAACACAGAAGCCAGTAAGAGAAGCGGGCCACTGTCAAGATTTGTTCTTGATGAACCCGAACACTGCCACACACAGAGCTTAGTTTGAGAGTCTTTAGACTTTGCTGTTAGAGAAGGCTAGAGACCCTTTTTCACATATAGTCCTACTTTCAACAACAAATTGGGCTGATCTTTTCAAGATGACACCTGACAGACTAAGGGCTATTTGAATAAATATTAAATAACTGAAAAGCATTTAATTGTGCACCCCTGATGATTCCATCTGTCTCATAGGACCAAAGAATTTATTCTAAACTTGAAAACTGATTGTAAAAAGTACTTTTTTACTTTTGCTCATGTTGTGAATTAAAATGTGCAATGTGAATAATCCAACGTCAACTGAGATGAGTTGAATCTGGTTTTCTTTTTCATTGTAAGAAGACAAATATAAAGAAATGAGACTAGAAGTGCATCAAGAGTAAACAGCATTTTTCTCATTAGAGTCATAATAAGCAGTATCTTCCTCACTCCATCTGGTGAAATAAAGGTGAGCTTTATCACATCAACAGCAGGATTGTGTAGAGCTCACTGTGTGATAAGGAGGTAATTCAGCCTCTGCTGGACCAGAGACACGTCTAAAGGTTACAGGACACAAACCCCAAGGCTGGATTCTGACCCCCATGTTTAAAACATCCTGCTTTACTGCTGATACTGAAGCAACACAATTGTTCTACTGACACCTATACATTTTCAGTTTGCCTTTAACTTGGACTATTAAATACTGTATGTTAATTTGTTTTTCTTTATCAACACTTTGACTTGAAACTTGTTGAAACCTGAAATATAACTTAATTGCCAAATTATGAATTGAAATTCATTTAAAAAACTTCTGTTTTTACTACTGTTTTGAAAGAGAGTGAAAGAAGTATTCCTAACTGGATTATGAATTAATTATGTATAGGTTGATTATTTTCCTCCAACAGGCCTGTATCATGGTTTGTAAGAGGATAAAGCTCTTATTGCTGTAATCATCTGCCCCATTTTTTCAGTTTCATGCTTCTTTTCAAAAACTAAACTGCTGCAACTATTCTGATTGTCAAATGTCTGTTTTATGGGATAAACGTCATTGATTGTATGCTGCCATCCTGTGGGCACAGTAAGATTGTCATGGTTTTAAGGTGTCTGGCCCATGTCAAGTTCTTTTTTAATCTGTGCAGCTTCCCCACTTGAAAAGAGATGGATAAATCAATGCAGACTTTTATCAACAGGGTTTTTACTCAAAGGACCACGCAGTTTTCCTTTTATCCATTTATTTGGTGAATGTCAGGACATGCGCACAATTGGTCCAAAAGCAGGTAAAAACCTTTAAATAAACCCAAAAGAAAAAAAACATTAATCCGTATGTTAATTTAAATAAATTACACTACAACTACAAAGAAAACAACTATAACAATACAAAGCAAACCCCTGTGAATCAAACCCACAAAGCAAAGTTAAAAAAACTACTAAACTTAAAGTTCGTTAACTTCAAAATACATTTCAAATAAATATTTACAATTACATATATTTAAACATCTACCTTTCAATATTAGTCATTTTTATTTTATAAATAGCTTCCAGTTGTTAATCTTTTTAATATGATGCAAAGTTAAATAGTTAAACACCCAAATCCACTATTCAAAACACAATCAGTTCAATCAATGCCAAACTTCTCCACCACAATCCACCTTTTCAGTTCAGGTGTTGCTGTTAATAGGCTGGCAAAGCTGGAGGCCCTGCTGGAGGAACATGGGTAACCTTGCCGTGTGATCTCATAAACATTACAGCTTGTCTTAATTGACCAAATTGACCAGGACCTCTGATAACAAGAGTCCCCCAAACGTCTGTCCTTTGTCTGGCTGGCTTACTTCTGCTCTCTTCCTTCTTGTCCGGCCCTCTTTTAAGTCCATGTGAAACACAGTGCATGTCCCCCCCCCCCCTTCCTCTCTCATTTGACTTCACAGCCCACATGCAGACACAGTCGGATACAGAAACAGTTTTTAAGATGTTTATTAAAGGCTCTATTTGGACTATGCACACAACGTGAGCAACAGGCAAGGGCGGAGGGAATGCACACAGCGTGAACGGCAAGCGAGGTCGGAACGTCAGGTCGGAGATTTCTGCGGGGAAAAAAAGGAAACAAGATTTAACTCTATTCGAACCAGGGGAAGGTCTCAAGATGCTGCTATGCTTACCGCTTAGTGGAGAGGACCTATCCGGGGAGGATGAGTGGGAAAGGAGTTCTGTGACCGTAAGCTCTCTGATGGTGCTGAGTGACGGGGGGGCTGGCAGATGTTACACTGGCGGGGAGCTCGAGCAGCACCACAGCGGTGGTAGACAGAATCTGGAAGAACCAGCGTGTATCCAGAAGTACCAAGGTGAATCCAGGAAGGGGAACCTCGTGCCCAGCTTGGTAACACCAAGGGAGTTTGAGGGGGAGATCACCAGAGCAAAATCTGAGCAGGCAGGGATTTATAGTGATGTTACGTGATGTGCCGAGGCTTCGAGGCGTGTGTCGAGTAATGGAGGGGGCGTTTCCGTAATGCGCGTATCGAAGCTTGCTTCATTTAGGGGAGGAGCCGAAAACGATGACGTCCAAAGCCTTGCTGCCCGGCTGTACCACGTGACTGCTTCGGGAAGTGGCTCAGATTTCGGTGCGGGGTTTGACAGCTTTAGAAACCCCACAGGCTCCATTCAAAATGTGGGTTGTTGTAGGCGAGTTGCCTAAAAAAGGCCAGCACAAGGATGGAAGGGTGTTTTTTCCTGAGGTATCAGCAGAGCTCAGGATAGATGAGCAATTTAGTAAGCAGGCCTATCAAGAGCATCAACTGTCAGTGTCCCCCTTAAATTGTCTAGGTATAGGTTTAGTTACCAGTTTTGTGTTGGATTACATGCACCTTGTGTGCTTGGGGGCAATGCGTAGGCTCATATTTCTTTGGTTGAAGGGACCGCTAAAATGCAGGCAATCTGTGAAGTCTTTTGTTGTCATGTCAGCTAATCTGGTTTCTCTTAGGCAATATTTACCGAGCAATTTCGCAAGGAAACCACGATCCTTGTTTGAATTTAGCACATGGAAAGCTACAGAGCTTCGTCAATTTTTGCTGTACACTGGGCCTATTGTCCTCAATAATATACCTAGTAGAATGTACAGAAACTTTTTTTACTTCTATTTGTGTCTATGAGAATTCTTCTTTGTCCTGGCTTATGTTCTACTGACAATTGTGACTATGCAGAGGAGCTTTTGAAACTCTTTGTAACAGATTTTGCTTCAATTTATGGCCCTGAATTTGTCAGCTATAACATCCAAATAATTGATCCACCTAGCTCAGGATGCACAAAATTTTGGCCCCTTGGATGGTGTTTCAGCTTTTCCCTTTGAGACATTTTTAGGTAAACTGAAAAAACTTGTCCGTCGACCACAAAACCCAGTCCACCAACTCGTCAGGCGCATCCATGAGAAGCAGAAAGTGGCAAGCAAAAAGTCCACACCAGTGTTTACCCCACTGAAACGGCTACACTTTTCTGGACCAATGATTAATTCAGTTGGTACTTGTGACCAGTATAGATTAGTGATGGGTCGATGAGGCGTCATGAAGCGTTTCGACACATTGCCAAACTGTATTGATACTGTGCCGATACTGTGTCACTGAATACTGACACCTGCTGGACCTTAAAAATCCCTACTGTCAACCTGGTTGACAGAGTTAACTGACACTGATTTAATGACCAAGTATACACAATAAAATTTAAATCATTGTATGTTCAATTCAATTCAATTTTATTTATATAGCGCCAATTCATGAAACATGTCATCTCGAGGCACTTTACAAAGTCAAATTCAATCATATTATACAGATTGGGTCAGATTATACAGCTTGGTCAAAAATGTTCCTATATAAGGAAACCAGTTGATTGCATCAAAGTCCCGACAAGCAGCATTCACTCCTGGAGAAGCGTAGAGCTACAGGGAGAGTCGTCTGCATTGTCCATGGCTTTGCAGCAATCCCTCATACTGAGCATACATGAAGCGACAGTGGGAAGAAAAACTCCCCGTTAACGGGAAGGAAAACCTCCAGCAGAACCGGGCTCAGTATGAACGGTCATCTGCCTCGACCGACTGGGGGTTACAGAAGACAGAGCAGAGACACAACAAGAGAGACAAAAAGCACAGAAGCACACATTGATCCAGTAATCTATTCTACATTAGATGGTAATAGACCAGTTCACGCGTGACGTCCGCGCTACATCCGGGTCCCGCGGGTAGGCAAAAGCAGAACTGTTCCCGTCTACTATCATTACAAAACGGGTGATTTAGAGTGTACTTTTAGTTTTTTGGAATCTAAACAATGTCTACGACTTGTTGTGCTCCCGGTTGCACAGAGAGGCATTCCAAATCGTCGGATGTACGTTTCTGTCGTTTCCCGAACGACGAGGAAAGAAGAAAGAAATGGATAATTTCAATGAAAAGGATGCAGGCAGACAATCTCAGTGGACTGGGGGAGCCATCATACTACAACAGAATGTGCAGTCTACATTTCATCTCCGGTAAATACAACTTAATTTTGCACTGGTCATTGTTCTACTTAAATAGCGGCGGAGGGGAGGTGGCGATCACTAGACGGGGCCAGGAGAAGCAGAGTCGATGCGCTGCAGCAGCAGCACGCCGCATCATTTTAGTTTTCTTCGTGCAATCAGTGTGCAATAATGTGCTCCAGACAGCGGCTGCATTACACCCCTGTTCACGCTGCAACGTCGCCGACACCCCCACCAATTTTAATAAGACAAAAACACCAAAATAATCCGTAGTGAATAATGTTTTTTAACCTACCGGGTGGGTCTTCTTCTCTGCTGAGGCGCTGTGTGTCAGACTCCGCTTTATGTTACACAAACATGTCTGAACATCCATCCATCCATTTTCTGACCCGCTTAATCCCTCATGGGGTCGCGGGGGCTGCTGTCTATGTCCCGATATGAAATAATTGTAGCCGTCCAGTGGTTTCATGCGTCCATGCTCTCTCGTCTGTACTGGCCTGCGTGTTTATAAGGCAGCTGTATACGGAACACTTGGCCAGCATTTCACAGACTCGCTCCGTCCCTTCAGGCTTTTGCTGTGTGGATCTGGCAACCTGATACCATCAACATTCAACTTACTCTTAAAACGATCTTGTGATACGTTATCTAAAGAAGAAAAATACGTGGAGAACTCGTCCGTTTCTCTGTTTGCGTCCGCCATTGTGTTCGCCTTTTGCCTACCAGTCCGGCGCGCATGCGCGAAAAACCCGGATCAAAACAATAACAATGAACTGGTCTATTGCGGGTGATCTGTCTTCTTTGGATGATGTCACATTTAACAGAACGCCAGACCAGATGTACCTACTATGAAGATAAAAGAGAGAGAACAGAAAGTTAAAGCAGAAATGACAACACATAATGCATAATTGAAGAACAGTAGAAATCAGTAGAGTGAGAAAATTAGATCCTGATATCCTCCAGTAGCCTAAGCCTATAGCAGCAAAACTATAAAGGTAGCTCAGAGTAACATGAGCCACTCTAGTTATAAGCTTTGTCAAAAAGGAAGGTTTTAAGATTAGTCTTAAAAGTAGACAGGGTGTCTGCCTCACGGACCAAAACTGGGAGTTGGTTCCACAGGAGAGGAGCCTGATAGCTAAAGGATCTGCCTCCCATTCTACTTTTAGAGACTCTAGGAACCACCAGCAGACCTGCAGTCTGAGAGCGAAGTGCTCTGTTAGGAACATACGGGGTAATCAGAGCTCTGATATATGATGGAGCTTGATTATTAAGGGCTTTATACGTTAGAAGAAGAATTTTTTTTTGAAGGATGATGAGCGGCTGAGATCTCGCAAAAGCTGTGCGTAAGTAAAATGGAGGCGTTCATGTAATTCAAATCAAACAAGCTAAGGTAAGAACGAACCAATAACTGAAAATAATACAAAGTAAAAGCCCAAACATTTACAACTGTCTTATTTTTTACGAGGGAATAAACTGGACGAAGAGACCGTGATGAGCCTGGAGTGCTACCTGGACGAGTGTTTTGATAGCATCGTGATGGGGAAGGCCCAGAAGCCTACGGCTGCTAGCACACCGTCACTTAAGCGCATTCGTTCTAATTCTACCAGCGCGTCATCTTCATCTTCTACTCTGTCTCCCGACAGGAACTTCAGTGACATCTTGGAATCCATCGACAAGAAGCTTACCAGCCTTGACGCGCGTCTCGCCTTGGTAGAGGTTCTACATAAGGAGTTTCAGTCTCTGAGAGAATCGGTGGAGTTTAGCCAAGCCCAGCTAACAGCTATGGCCGCAGAGAATGACGCGCTGAGGGGGAAGTTTACGGAGCTGACCGAAGGGATTACCCAGCTTTCCGGCAAAAATAAGAAAATGAAGGAATCCATTCTGGACATACAGTCGCGAAGTATGAGAGATAATCTCGTCTTTGCAGGCATCCAGGAGCAGCAGGGAGAGATAGCAGAAGAAACGCTCCGGAACTTTCTCCAGCAGAAGCTAAAAATCCCGGCGGATCAGGTAAAAAACATCACTTTTCATCGACTCCACCGGCTCGGAGGAAAGAAACCCGACAAAACCCGTCCTCGCCCGATCATAGCTAAATTTGAGCATTATAAACAAAAAGAATTTGTTAGAAGTTGCGGCAGGGAACTGAGAGGGACAGACTTTAGTGTTAATGATCAGTTTCCTAAGGAAATCCTAGATCGCAGGCGAGTACTGTTCCCAATCAGGAAAAAATATATGATGGACGGCGTTAAAGCCACCATATCGGTTGACAGACTTTATATTAATGGACAGTTGTTCAGGGATCAGAAGATCACCCCTTGGCTTTATTAGTTACACCACAGGTGGACTTAAAGCATGTTTCAATGACTTAAAAATAAATAAATAAAATAAATAAATAAAAAAGGCACACAGATCGGTACACGGTGATAAATGAAATACACGCACAGCTCAAGAGCACGTTGGTATGGTTGTTGTTCACGGTTGGGTACACAAGGCACGGGCTATGGTTTATCCTTTTTCACACTCTCTTACTCTTTGCACTTTTTTATTTTTTTGTGTATTACTATCTTATTTGTCTGCTTCTTTCCTGATCATCAGTCAATCACAAGCACATCATATGATGCTACCTGGGTCTATGTATGACTATTTTCTCAAGGGCATGCACCTTCTAACTTCTCACTCACATCTATGGCGAATGTAAAGTTTGTGACATGGAATGTGCATGGGGCTGGCACCAGAGAGAAAAAAATGAAGATCATTAACCAGTTTACTAGATTAAAGGCAGATGTTGTCTTATTGCAAGAAACCCACAAATCAGCTACAAATGCAAGTGAGCTTAATTCACCTGAGTTCCCTGATGTGTTTGCGGCCTGCTATAACTCTAGACAGAGAGGTGTAGCAATCTTAATCCACAAAAACGTTAGTTTTAAAATATTAGATAAAACTATAGATCCTGAAGGTAGATACATAATAATTAAAATAGCTATCCATAACCAGAAGCTATGTATTGTCAGTATATATGGTACAAATGTTGATGACCCCTCTTTTTTCCACCAATTCTTCCTTGCACTTTCAAAACACGGGGATTGTTCACTAATTATAGGAGGTGACTTCAACTTTGGTTTAAATAACTGTAATGAACGATAACGTAGGACCCAAGATTCGACACAGCACAGGTCAGTGGTTGGTAACCGGCTTTATTTTGAATGTGCATGCGCTGCACGTGGAGCGCGTGGGTAGCTCTCGAGCCGGTAACCCCCTGAGACGGAGACAACAGGTTAGTGATCAGTCAGGGGGGAAAAAGGGAAAAGAGGTAATCTGAAACACTAACCTGTTAGAGGGTTTGTGAGCTCGGGGACCGGCTCGGCAGGAAGGGGTTTGCAGGGGTTGGAGCCGTTGAGCGGCTGGCGGTCCACTGGGGTCTTTGACCGGTGATGGTCTGGGGGGCAAAGTCCAGTGAGCCAAATCCAGGCAGAGGTACAAGAGGGGAAATCCAGAAGGCAGGTCCAGGTCCAATCCAAGGTCCAAAAAACTAGCAGATACACAGACGTCAGGGGTTAGGCAGACTCGAAAAACTCACGGACAGACAGGTCAGGTTCACAGGCAAGAAATCCAAGGCGAAGGCAGATGCAGAAATCCAGGGACGGGCCGGGTCAGGTTTCCAGACGTGGGCAGACAGAATCAGTTAAGGGGTTAGGCACTCTCGGTGGTCAAGGCAGAACAGGTCAGGTACGAGTTAGCAGACAGAACAGGGAAAACGCTGGAAGGTACTCGATAGCAGGCTATGAGACGATCTGGCACTGGAAGCTGATTTGGACAGGGCTTATATGGAGAGGAAAACAGCTGAAGCCAGTAAAGGATAATTGCAAGCAGGGCAGAGAGGAGCAGGTGTGCAGAGTGTAGAAAAATCAGCGCCAGTGCCAAGAACATCACAATAACGATATAGACAGGTTGAATAAAACAGGGGCTCAGCGTAGTTGGCAGTCAGTAAGTGTAGTCAAACAATACATGAGTGATTTTGGTCTTTGCGATGCATGGCGTTCTCTTCATCCTAATAGTAAAGAATACACTTTTTTCTCAAATGTTCACCATTCGTACTCTCGTCTGGACTACTTTCTAATAAGCAGCTCACTGCTCTCGGTTGTTTCAGAGACAGTAATTCATCCTATTGCTATCAGTGATCACGCTCCTGTTACTCTCACCTTAATTAATAAAAAAATAACCCCACAAAACAAAAGCTGGAGATTTAATACATCACTGCTTAAAGATGAAGATTTTATAAAATTCATCAAAGAACAGTGGGCTTCATACTTGGAATACAATGATCAACCAGGTACATCGGCATCGATATTGTGGGAAGCTGGAAAAGCAGTGATGAGAGGTAAAATAATTTCTTTCTCATCTCATAAAAAGAAAAAAGAAAACAAAAAGATTCAGGAATTAGAAGAAAAACTTAAGTTACTAGAATCCTCTCAAGAAGAAGGAAAGTTAGGTAAAATCCGTGAAGTAAAATTAGAACTAAACCACTATATTGAAAAGCAAAATAGATTTCTAATACAAAGACTTCGAATAAAAAATTTTGAACATGGCAATAAGTCAGGAAGCTTCCTAGCTAATCAGCTTAAAATAAATAAGGAGAAAACTACTATATTTGCAGTTACAGATTCAACTGGTAATACAGTAAGTGAACCGGAGTGTATAAATAATACCTTCCGCGATTTCTACAAATCTTTATACACACCACAGATAAATCCATCAGAGAAGGATATTAAGCAATTTCTGGATAAAATTACACTTCCTAAATTATCAGATAACCAAAGAATCACACTGGATTCCCCGCTGACAACAGCTGAAACCCAGGAAGCTCTTAAAAGCATGCCTAATAAAAAGGCTCCAGGTCCAGATGGATTCCCCACTGAGTTTTATAAAGAGTTCTGGAATATTCTAGCCCCAACGTTCCACAGAATGTTGCAGGAAATACAGGAAAAAGGCAGATTTCCAGCTAATATGAATTCTGCCACCATCAGCCTTCTGCTCAAGCCAGACAAAGATCCTGTGTTGCCCACTAGTTATCGTCCCATATCCTTAATTAATGTGGATATTAAGATAATCTGTAAAGCTTTTGCAAAAAGATTAGACAAAGTAACTCCTCTCATAATACATCCAGATCAAACTGGTTTCATCAGAGGAAGGCAGTCATCCACAAATACACGCAGATTACTTAATTTAATTGATTATTCCTACAGTAAAAACATTTAAACCAATATATTGTCTTTAGACGCAGAAAAAGCATTTGATAGAGTAAACTGGAAATTTTTATTCGTTACTCTTCATAAATTCGGTTTTGGCGAATTATTCATAAATTGGTTAAAAATTTTATACAATTCTCCAACAGCCTGTGTCAGGACAAATAATCAAATATCTTCCAGTTTTTGTCTACAGAGGGGCACCAGGCAAGGATGCCCTCTTTCTCCATCACTTTTTGCCATCTTTATAGAACCTCTAGCAGCAACAATCAGACAAACAAAAGCTGTAAAAGGTATAAAATGCATGAAAATAGAGCATAAGATTAGTCTGTACGCGGATGATGTATTACTTTATCTCCAGCATTCAAATAATTCTCTTTTACAAGTAATTAGAATACTAGAATCTTTCTCTAAAGTATCAGATTACTCTTTAAACTGGTCTAAATCTACGGTACTGTCAATTAATTGCTCTCTCGAAAACTCCCTAAATTTACAAATGCAATCAGGAAATATTAAATATTTAGGTATTACTGTGTCGTCTAAATTAACGGATTTACTTAAACTTAACCACGCCCCACTTTTAAACAGGATAGAAGAGGACCTTGAAAGATGGAAATCGCTTCCAATCACACTTATGGGTAGGGTAGCTTCAATAAAAATGATGGTCCTACCTAGAATTAATTATTTATTTTCAATGATCCCCAATAAACCATCATCTGACTGGTTTAAATCTCTAGACTCTGCCATTTCTAAATTTCTTTGGAAAGATAAACCCCCACGTATTAGCTTAAAGACAATACAGAAGACTAAAGACAGGGGGGGATTAGATTTGCCTAACTTCAATAACTATTACTTAGCAAATAGGCTACAATACATCTCTAAATGGATAAAAAATAGTCTTTTAGATGAGCCTTGGTTAGATATACAGTAGAACAGGAAATGTGCAATAATATCATGATTTCAGATTTGCCGTTTATTAGCTCAAATATAAAACGGCATACATGCTTCAAAAATATCAACATTAGTTTTACTCTGACAGCATGGTGGGAGTTCCTTAAAATGACAAAGTCATCCCTTATCCCATGCAGTCATACACCTATCTGGAACAACCCTGATATCCTACAAAATAATAAAATGATAAACTTTACATACTGGAAGAATAAAGGTATTAAATATCTGGAACATCTACTTGACGGAACCGAGTTCATCAATTTTGCTAAACTAAATATGCAATATGGCATTAGTAAAAATAAATTCTTGGAATATGAACAACTTAAATCTTTAATTAGAAATAAATATAAGCATATTAATGGTGGTTTACAAATCCCAACTAATATATTAGAGTTCCTAGATTTAACCCCCCCCCCCCCAAACTACTGTCTAAATCATACAGGACACTGACTAAAATAGATGATTCGATATCTCTTCCTATAATGAAGTGGGAAAATGATTTATCAGGCACCTTTGAACAAAATTTCTGGGCTCAGACATGTCTAAGAACTTTCAAATTGACTAGAAACACCAACTTACAACTAATACAATACAAAATCCTTCACAGAGTACACTACACAGGACAAAGATTATTCAAGATGGGGTTGGCACAATCTAATATCTGTCCACACTGCATAGGAAATCATCCTGATAATTATTTTCATGCGTTATAGTTATGCACACCAGTCCAGAGGTTCTGGACACAGATATGTAAGGACTTATCAAAGTGCTTGAGCTATAAAATTACACCTTCCCCATCAGTTTGCTTGCTCGGTAATTTTGAGGAAAGTCCTCTGAAAAAAGAAATAGTTTACATGGTTTTCACTGCATTATGTATCGCAAAGAAAACTATCCTCATGGATTGGAAAAGTAAAGAAAATCTCAGTATCAATCAGTATAGAGATCTTTTGTTGGATCATATTAATCTAGAGACAGCATCTGCTTCCACATCTGATTGGTCTCTTTGGGCTCCTCTGATCAACACCATCACTTAGTGGAATAGGGGGCGGTGGGTTGCTTCCTGCAAGGCGCAGTGGCTGGATGGAGGGGTTCCTGGGGCTCTGGGGGCACTTGGAGTGGGGCGCCTGGTGGATCCGACTCCGGGGTCTGTTGCCCCCATCTGGGAGGAGCTTGGGAGGCCTACGGGTGGCCTACAGCGCTCTTGGGGAGCTGCGTGGTGACGGACGTGGGTTACTGACCTGGTAGCTGTGCTGCCGCTGGGTGGGGCCGGGGTGGGTCTGGAGTTCTGGGGTCCCTGGGGCGCGCCGCCCTTGGGCGGGGGCCCCTGCGGGGCCCCGGGGGTTCCGGTTCCGGGGGGTGTGCCGCTTTTGGTGTGGGCCGGCGCGCGCCCGGGTGTCCGCCCCTGCACGGGGCCTCTGGTGCGCTGGGGGGCCTCGGGGCCTGTTGAGCTGGTAGGGGGGCATGGTCATTAACATCTCAGGGCAGATGCTCTTCTCCTTCTTTGGATAGGCACTCTGCTAGTGGGGGGAGGGGGAAGGAGGGGGAGTAGGGACCTACACAGCCTGGATGTCTACTGTCGAATGTATGGTGAGTTGTTTGAACGTTAGTGTTGGGGAGGGATTAAATCTACGGGTGTGGGGGGGAGGACGTTCTGGTGGGCTTGTGTCCGGCCCCCTGTCCCGGTCCTGGTCCGTGTCGTCTTCCGCTGCGGGTTTCGCTTGGGGGGTGGGGTTTGGGATGGCTCGTGCGGGCTGGCTGGCCAGGGTCCCCCCCTCTTATTTATTTATTATTATTATTATTATTATTATTTATTTATCTTTTTTTTATTTTTTTATTTTTTTTTGGGGGGGGGGGGGTATAGCCAGTAGGCTTGGTGGGTGGGCTGGGGGGGTTGAGGTGTTGGTCCTGGTAGGTGGTTGGCTGGCGGGCCTTGCGGCCTCTCCCTGGCCCCCGGGCTACGGTGGTGCCGCTGGCGAGGCCCCCTTCTCTGGGTGGGGCTTTCGGGGAGCGGGGGTGCCTATTGGAGTCAGTAGGGGAGCTGGCTCCCTGGGATGGCTTCCCAGTCCTTTACTCCCCATCCCTGGACTCCTCCCTCTGCCTGCTCCATCACTCCGCCACACATGTAGGTCCTGGTAGAGAGGGCGTTACTGGAGGTTGCCACTTTCTGGTGATGCCCCTCTCCCCAATTTTATCATGCATCTTAGACACTTTCACTCCAAACATTTTCACAACGCACACTCATGTAGGCCATGGTATGGGGGGTGGGGGGAAGACGTCTGGGGGGGGGGGGGCTTATGTTGTCTGAGCCTCACCTCGGACGGCTCCCTTCACCTCCTCTCCCACTTAGACATTGAGGGCTCTGGGCAGTTGCCCGGAGGGGGTGCGCTGGCACCAGCTTCCTTCCGGAGGGGGGGTGGGCTGTGCCGTGCATCCCCTTCGGCGCTCCCAGTTTTTAAACGCACTTGAGAACAACATACAACAACACAACATCTGAGCGGGCGTAGGGAGGATCGGGGTCTTCTGCACACCCCCGTTCTCCGATGGCGGCAAGGAGTCTGGGGCCTGGAGGAGGTGCGGGCCACTGTGTCCGGGGTCTTGGCGGGGGGCTGCAATGGGTGGTCAGCGGCTTGCCAGGTCTGGGGCTGACGCCTCCGCTCCCCCCAGGAGGGGCGGGGGGCAGGGGTGGCTAGGGTAAGGTGGGGGAGGGAAGGGGTTTATTAGGTATTTAGGGGGTGAGGGGGGCTCTGGCTGGGTGGCTCGTACGGGTCGTGTTGGCCCGCCCTCTTTGGGGGGCCCGGTCCGGGGGGCGTCTGGTCCGGGGGCGGGGCCGGGGGTCGGGCACAAGCAGTCGTATAGTCGATTTGTGGTGACCCCCCCCCCCCTCTGGTCAGTGTTGGATGCGAGTGTTATGTGGGAATGTGTGTACATTTTTTTTTTTTTTTAAATCTGTGTGTGGTGAGTGGGGCACAAGGGAGGGATGGTGTGAATGAGTTTTCCTTTTTTTTCAGGTATGGGTGTGGTCCGCTCCCTCTCCCAAGAACATCTCAAGTCTCCGATAGGTGCGGAGCCCATCCCCCCACGTCCTGCCCTCCTCCGCTGCGTTCGCAGGCGCCTTGGCCCTCTGGCGCATTGGTGGGCTTCGGGTTTGGGGCGGGTTCCCGGGCGTACGCCGGCCCACTCCCGGCGGCTTCTTCACGGGGCCTGGCCCCCAGGGCCCATGGCCGGGACCACTTCAGCGGGGCTAGCTGCCGGCGGAGCCCACGGGCTCGTCCCCGCGCCTCTTGGGGTCGTCGGCATTGCGGTGGCTGGGGGATTTCCTCGGGGTCGTCTCTACTCTTTCCTTGGGGGGGGGGGGGTTGCAGATATCCTGTGTCGGCCCCTCCTGGGCGCCCTGCTTTAGGGGCCCCTTTGGGAGTCCGGGATTCTGGGTCCCCTGACTCCTGCCTCTGTGCTCGGGGAAGGCGGGCCTTTGGTTCTCCACAACCACTATCGAGCTATTTGCTTCTGTATAATTTTCACCTAAACTAGTGCACTCTCACAAACTCCCACAGGTGCTGGGTCCCTGGTATTAAATGTTCACTTATATACAGAAATCTTATAATTTATTTATTTATTTATTTATGTTCTTTCACTTTCTTTTTTCAAGTATCACATTACACATGTCAGCTTACATAATAATATATATGATTTAGCAATGGCATCTAGGTGTTATTCGATTGTATCTGTTGCTTTATGTCTGTTGGTTGTGCTGTTCTTTTTGCATCTCTCTTTCCAGGTGACGGAGCAGACGGAGAACGTTTTATCATTCTCTCCATTTTATCTCTTCTTTCTTTCACCTCTACTCTTTTTCTTTTCTTTCTCTTTCACTTCTTGTTCTTCCTTTACTCTCCCATTGTAATGTCCATATAATTTGAAATTCTCCCTGCAGGAATCACAATAAAGCTATTTACAAGCATAAATCAAGTGGAGCACTATGGCGAAAGCTGTTCGCTCCACTTGTGAAAGCAAAATCTGTCGAGCTCAATCTGGCATTGAGACATCAATTCCTATTGCCACATTGCTAGACTGGACACTGGGAAAAAAAAAAAAAGAAGAAGAATTTTAAATTCTATTCTTGATTTTACAGGAAGCCAATGAAGGGAAGCTAAAATTGGAGAAATATGATCCCGCTTGTTGATTTTCATCAGAACTCTTGCTGCAGCATTTTGGATCAGCTGAAGACTTTGAACTGCATTTTGTGGACTTCCTGATAGTAAAGAATTACAATAGTCCAGCCTTGAAGTAACAAATGCATGGACTAGTTTTTCAGCATCACTCCTGGACAGAATGTTTCTAATTTTGGCGATATTCCTGAGGTGAAAAAAGGAAACTCTGGAAACCTGTTTAATATGGGATTTAAATGACATGTCTTGGTCAATGTTGCATTGTATTGTTTTATATTTTCATTTGAATTAAACATATATTTGATTTTTTTAGATACAGTCAATAAATAATGTGAACGAGGATGCTTTGGACTGGCTTTTTAATTTTTTTATTTTTACAAATTTTTTGCTGCCATGTCCTTTCAATGCCCCCCCTCCCACACACACACACACACACTG
This sequence comes from Fundulus diaphanus, assembly GCA_037039145.1. Classification (NCBI taxonomy): domain Eukaryota; kingdom Metazoa; phylum Chordata; class Actinopteri; order Cyprinodontiformes; family Fundulidae; genus Fundulus; species Fundulus diaphanus. Next base: position 6,757,525 of record CM073133.1, read on the forward strand.
TTGATCGGGCGCTGTGTTTAGTTACCTGACTGATATCATCTGTTCTGAAATCTGAAATGCTGAGTATGACACAGTGAGGAAGAACTACTCAGAGTAGCAGCTTTCTACTAAGGGTAGATCAGCCGTTTTTTCTGAAACGAGGCTCAGAACAAAGACGCACAGCGCAACCCGCCCAACCATAAAGGCGTCTGCCCAACCCATCCATCAGTGGTGCGCTCCGATCAGCACCTGGCGCTCACAGAGCGAGACTGTGGTACACCATCACACCAGAGTTGCAAAATGGTTAAAAATTAACCATTATTAACCGTTATTTTGTTTACAGTTCAGCTTGGATTTTATTTACTGCGCAGCATAGCTTTGCTGTGCGCGAATGCACACGCGTGCAGCTTAGAGGGTTTGGCGCGTCAGTCAGTTCGAAAAAGTTCCTGTATCGGTCACGTGACTTTCCCGTGTCGATATGCGCATCGACACGGGTTTTGCTCTATGAGCTCGACACATGCGCCGACGCATCGGTGTAGCCAGACCCATCACTAGTATAGATCTTACAGTGATGGACAGACGCTCATCTCCTCTTCTCGTGGCAATAACTGTTTTTCTGTTGGGGGAAATGTTATTGTGCAAAACATATTTGTCACAATCCGGAATCGTCAAAGTACTGTGTAATTCCTTTGAAAACGCCCAACCGTTTTTCACCTATCCAATGGACTCCTCACTTATTGGAATTCTTTTTGTCTTCAATTTATCTGAACACTTGCAGCTACTGCCTGTGGAGGACTTAAAAACAAAAATGGTTCTGTTACCACACAAGAGTGGATATGTGGCATTGCCACTCCTGCACTAGTGTGCTACCTATTTGTTTTTTTTTGTTTGTTTTATTTGTTGCTATGCATGTATGAATTTCTATTGATGTGTATTTTTTTTTTCCTTAAGCATGTTGCCTTTTGCAATTGTTGATTTTGAAAATGGTGGAGGATTGGCAGTGATTCCGACCAAATGGTTTATCGGGCCTGAGGAGGATGAATGCTACTGGCCACCAGCAAGAGTTAACATTGCAAAGGCGGTCATAGAGCAACAGGACCCACACTCTGACTGGGCAACCTACAAGTTGACTGTCAAGAGAAAAGCAGGTAGTGTAACCATCTGTCTTAATGTATGATATGATGCGACATGATGAGCTCATCATTGATTTGGTTAGAATTTGTTCTCTGAAATGAAAGTAATTGTAACTCTTTCTTTTGTATCTCTCTGACAGCAACATACGAGATAGCCCGTATAAAATTGGTTGAGTTTGAGCAGAACACATATGTCCCGACTGTGTCTGATTCTGCGGAGAACATGGGAAGGGGGAAGCGCAAAAAGAGGTAAGGCTGTTTGGATTATGCATGTATGTTAGTGTCGTCTCCCAGCACCACACACACTGACAGTCTATGGAAACACTGATGTCTACATTGTATGATTATATGCACAACTGTGTCACCTGTTGTACAAAATATATTGTTTTAGTATTCTGTACCAAACTACTTTTAAAACACTTCAATTCACTTAACTGTAACAAATGAATTATCTGATTGTGCTGCTATATTTTACAGGTCTAGGAGAGTGATTCTGTCCAGCGAGGAAGAAGATGATAATGACCCTACACCTCCTCTGCCTCCAGCCACCCTGAGTTCCGCCCTGACACCTCTACTGCCTCCAATCCTGACACACAGTGATGCGAGAGAAACTGATTAGAATGTGTACTTTCAATCGGCCCGTTTAATTGTCTGACTGAAGTGTCTGTGCTGACATCTCCTTTGCCTCTATCTGGTCTACAATGACACTTTTTCGCTTGTGCTCCTCCTTAGGTCAGCCATGTCACCACCCGAAACCCCGCAAATGCAAATAAGGGACAACATCCTTGTTCACATCCTGACAGTCCTCGAGGAACTCAAAGAAGACAATCGAGTCACTAGAAGGATGCTACAAACAATGGCACAGCGTGGCAGCAGTGGCGACACCCTTTCTTTCATCACAGATGGTTTCCCCCTAAAGACAGTTTGGGAGGTCGAAGTAAAGGAGGAAAAACTGTCTGACCCAAGCTTCATGTCTGAACTGGTATGTATGTAAAGTCTAGGCTAGTGAAATTTCCTTCAGTTTTATTGGGGGGCTGGCAGTAGATGTGATCTGAGCTGCAACAAATCATCAATAAATTGAACAGTAATCAATAATTCAATTAATTGGCAACTATAGTTTTCTTAAAGCAAAAAAAGTCCTAATTCTATGATTTCGGCTTCATAAATAAGAGTATCTCGGTCTTCTTTGTTCATTCATGGCCATAAACCGAGTATCTCTTTGTTTTGTGGACAGAACAAGAGATTTGAGAAGCACCAACATATTTCAAAATGTTTTAACACTTTACTTTATAGCAACCAATCGATTAATTGTTGAAATAATCAACAATTATACATTAATCCATATCGATTAGATTAATCAACAATGAAAATAATCTAGATCCAGAGTTTGTCTTTTTGTCAGGTTTACTCCAGTGGTTATAAAATGATTTAGCTGGGGGTGCGCTCGTGGCGTAGCAGGTAGCGCGACCCATGTTTGGAGGCCTTTGGTCTGACCCGCGGTCCTTTGCCGCATGTCTCTCCCCTTCCTCCGCCCCTTTCCTGTCAGTCTACTGTCAATAAAAGCGAGCCATTAAAAGCTGCAAAAAAATAAATGATTTAACTTTGTACTGACTTTGTTCCCCCTTAGGTCACAGCAGTGGCAGACATTGGAGGGAGCACTGTGGATGAGGCCACAAGACGCATGATGGTCTTCATCATGGACCATGACCTGTCAAGACAGTATAACTTTGTGGGCCGGAATGGAAAGCGGGAATTCAGGACTTTAAAGCTGTTTGAAGTCATATTTGGTAAGTGCATGATGGATAATAATAACTGTAATATAGTAACTTTTGTCGAGAGAAATTTATACTCATTTATTGTGACCATAGTGACATAACATATTTCCTGCAGGAGCTTTAAAGAAGAACACCTTAACCAGCCAGATCACCAGGATGTGGAGAGGGCAGTTTCGAAATGGCTGATCGGATCAAGGGACAGGGAGGCAATAGACAGGCCAGACAGGTCCGACAGGTCCCTCCTTCTCCCACTAGATCCACTTCTTGCTCAGCGGAAGAAAATTTGTTATGGGACCTTTTTTTTTTTTTTTCCTGTTCCATTTTTTTTTCTTGATGTATAACACTTTCATAACTGGTTATAATGGTTATTATAATGTGTCATATTGTGTGTGCGTGTGTATTATGCATCTGATTTAATCTGTAAAATACTATTATTGCTTTTCACTTAATAAAAAAAGCTTGATTAATGGCATGGCATTTTTATTTTATATAGTAGAAAGAGGCAACTCACAGTTGACTGCATCAAAGTCTTGACAAGCAGCATTCACAAAAAATAACACATAATACAATAATAAAACAAAGTAAGAACCCACTCCAAAATTAAATAGCCTGTAATAATAAAGGCTAGCCTGGGTACAGTGTAGGACATAAGGACCCATAATCAGCCCAGGGTCCAGTGTGGGTCCCATGTGGGACCCACACTGGACCCTGAGCACTTTCACTGTCCTCTGCCTGATTAAGCCCATGCCATTTTTCTAGAGTCACGGAAAAACATTATTACACAACATGCCATATCACATGACACTACTATTTTGGGAATAATTATACACAGAAGACATTTAAACAATATTTTATTATACACATATGCGTATACATAATTTATGTAGACAAATGATTTCGTCCTACACCTTTTGTGAAGTCATTCCCAAGAGCCATAATAGACAAAAAATCAATGCATCACATGTGTTAAGATGCAGCTGGCTGTGATTATACACCTGGCCAGTAGGTGGTTTCGTGTGCACATGAAGCTCCAAGAAATGAACCCTTTCTTGAACCAGTTGCTCCAATTTTTTGCAGATTTAATAATTATTGTGTTACTGACTTTATATTTCCTGTTCTTAGGTGGAGCTATGGACATTATAAGCCATACTTATCTATCGCCTGATAGAGACCATTTTTAGCGAGCCTACATAGGTCTCAAAGTTCTCAGTCATGTTTAGCCAAAGGTTTTCTTTAAATCTTTGTCAGATATTTATTACAGACAAATGGATGGATTTAAAACAAAATCATATTTTGCCTCTTGAGGCAAACATGTCTGGATATACTTCATAATTTTCATGCTTAACCAGTTATGGAAAACTTACTAAATTAATTTCCAGACTTTCCCAGACTCCCCATGAACCCTGATTTTCTTGCATTAGTGGCTCTTATGTCAGTGTTTTAAATCTAGAAGGAGAAGAAAACGAAAACAAACAGTAAAATTAAATACGTTCGCCTGAATAGAGGACGAACATGGGTGAATACATATTACCTGAGGTAGCTCCGAACGCATTAGCGAGTGAATGAGAGAGTAGATCCGGCTGAAAAGTTGCGGCCGGGACAAGCGGCAAGGTGGTGCCGCAAAGCCGATGAAAACCAGAGGAGATCCCGGATGAGACGGCGGATCCGCGAACCAAGAGCCAACCCCACCGGATCAGTTTGAGAAAGACCCCGGCGCGCTATGAAGCGAAGCTGACCGGAACTTAGGCAGAGTTGGGACGCGTCTGCGTCGCTTGCGAGTTCATTGCGCCAGGAATCGGAGCTGACGAAAACAGCGGTCGGAAAGGAAGATGTGCTGCCAGACGGTATTCCGTTCGAGCACAGCTGGAAAGGTCCGTGTACCTTCAGGCAATTCGATTTTTTTTCGGAAAACCAAAACGGAAAACGGAAACTACTTCCGTTTTCTCGTTTTTCCATTTAAAATAAAAAACGGAAAAATGGAAAACAAAGCCGTTTTTCCGTTTTTCTCAACACAATTTAAAAACGAAAAACCAGAAAAGCTAAATGAAAAAAACGGCCCGTTTTTCGATTTCGCCAATTCTTTTTTTCCATTTTCTTTTTAGGATTGAAAGACGAAGACGCTTTCACGGATGGCCCGGAAGTGCCGGAAAATATTTCAAAATAAAAGCCTAGATGTACACGTAACATAATGCAAGTCTGAAGAAAAATAATGAAGCGGAGAGATTTCTTTTGAATAAAAAGAGGATCTTTTTACGTTGCAACATGATAGTTTATCGTAAAGACGTGAGCTTTATTACGTTATTGTGTGTTTTATTGTTGGGGGGGGGGTGTCTGGGCAGGATGAAGGTTGAGATGAAAACCTGTTGCTATTAAATGTGACAACAAAGATTATGAAATAAAAATCTAAAATAGCATGAGTAGCATATGGGGAAAACTCAGCAGAAGGATTATGCGTAATGACGTACCCAGTGCATGCTTTAAGTGCCGCGGCACTTCGATGAAGCAGCGGCGCCCGCCTGTTTCTGAGTGACGTGACGTTCAGAACCGATAATAATTAATATGACAAGCTGCCACTTCAACCCCCCCCCCCCCCCCCCCCTCCGTCAAATCAAGACTGTTAATATCAGAGAATGTCTTTTCTCATTCACCCCAGCCTGTATCTTCTCCATAGTGAAGGTACACGTGCAACTTACAGATGAATTTATTTTTAATCAGCTGAATGTTTAAAATTACATCCCTGTCAGTAGTATAACGTCACCTTGTGGGAATTTGGTATAAAAGGTTGTTTAAGTAAATAGTGTAACACTTCAATAAAATATTAACCACTTGGTCTCACAGAAATATGTGAAATAACCACAAATCTGCATTTCAAGCCAAAATGAATATGGAAAATTCTTAGTACCTTAAGGGAAATTTAAATATATAAAAAAAATCTATTGAAAATAGAGTAGAAGAAAGTGAGCTGCTGTCAGGAAGGATCTTCTGGAGCTATCATCTTAAAGAACATGAAGAAGTCCCTTGCTCTGTTGATTCTTCACTGTGTTTTGGAGAGGAGTGAAGTTATTCATCATCTTCGGCAGGTCCGTGTATCTTTTGGTCATTGGATTTTCGTTTCAGAAACACGAATTAAAAAAAACAAAACGAATGGCGATTTGATTTTTGTTTTAAAATGAAAAAAAAGGAAAACGAAATACAAAGCGTTTCTCTTTTTCATTGTCAATAAGGGAAAAGTGAAATTAGAAAATTGATTTGAGTTTCATTTTCCATTTCGGGTAACAAAAAACAAAAATGGTTTAAAACATAAACGAAAAAAAGGCTCGTTTGTTCGTATTCCGAGACCGGAAGTGGTCACTTATGCGTTGCAAAAGCACCACATTTTTCAGAATAATATGTCTTAAGAACCTCACGTAGATTTGATTTTAGACACGACTAAACAAGGCTTGTCATCCATACAAATCTCAATGCAGATATCCCAGGTGAGAGGGGGAGTAAGACGATATTCTCTAAGAAAAGTGAGGTGATTTTCCAATGAACATGGCTGAGTTTACTTTGGTCTAGCCGGCCGCCACTGGGGACATGCTGCTACTGCTACTTTCCAAAATAAAAGCAATGTGATTGACGTTTATCAACCTATTCTATTCTTTGTTTTGTTACACATATGCACGTCATTTGAAATAATTTCTTACAGCTTTATGTTATATTTCTTTATTATTCAGCCCTGCTGGTGAATATATAAATATATATTTTGGTCATAGTCACTTTTTAGCCTGAATAATTACAAAAAAAAATAGCAAACAGCCTTAAACAGACTTGCTGCTGCGATGATTCGTATAACTGAGAATATGCACAGGGATATTAAAACAATTGGTTTTCCCAAGTGACCACTTTGACTTACAGACGACAGAATAAGATCTTGAGATGTTACTCATCAAAATCCATAAACATGATGTGGAATTTCTAAATTAAAGCCCTCCAAAATCTCTACATTGTCAATTTCACCTAAGTTGCTGACAATGTGGCTACTAAACGATACATTTTTAGGGGATACGGTCACTTCAGCTTGACAGTAGAACACCTTCAAATGTTGCTCAACAAATTTCATCAACATCTGATGTGGAATTTCAAAGTAAAAGCCCTTCAAAATCTCTCTATATATTCACTTTGACCTAAGTTGCTGATAATGTGTCTACTAACCCTTATGTTTTAAGGGAACGTTTTTGATTCAGCATGACAGTAGAACACCTCCAGAGGCTGCTCAACAAAGCTCATTAAGATTTGATGTTGAATTTCAAAAGACTGTTCCTACATAAGTATATACACTATATTGCAAAAGTATTCGCTCTGCCATCCAAATTTTTGGAATCGGGTGTTCCAATCATTTCAGTGGTCACAGGTGTATAAAACCTATGCATGCAGACTGTTTTCATGAACATTTGTGAAAGAATGGGTTGCTCTCAGGAGCTCAGTGAATCCCAGCGTGAAGCTATAATAGGATGCGACCTGTGCAACAAATCCAGTTGTCAACTTTCCTCGCTCCTAAATATTCTTGAGTCAACTGCTGTATCATAAGAAAATGGAAGTGTTTGGGAAGGACAGCCACGAAGTGTTAGGCCACGTAAACTGTCAGAGTGGCGTCAGTGGATGCTGAAACACATAGAGCGTAGAGGTTGCCAACTTTTTGCAAAGTCAATCACTATACGCCTCCAAACTTCATATGACCTTCAGATCAGCTCAAGAACAGAACAGAGAGCTTCATGGAATGGGTTTCCATGGCCAAGCAGCTACATCCAAGCCTTACATCACCAAGTTCAACGCAAAGCGTTGAGACACGTTGTTTGGAGGGACAAATCACGCCTCTCCATCTGGAAATCTGATGGACGAGTGTGGGTTTGGTGGTTGACAGGAAAACGGTGCTTATCTGACTTCATTGTGCCACGTGTAAAGTTTGGCAGAGTGGGGATTATGGTGTGGGGTTGTTTTTCAGGAGCTGAGCTCTGAATGTTTCCACAGACTAAGACATCTTGGAAAATTCCATGTTCTCAACTTTGTGGGAACAGTTTGGAGCTGGCCTCCTCCAACATGAGAAAAAAAAAAAAAAGAATAAAAATACAGACAAAATCGAAGTAGGCAGATGATGTCATATGCACATTCACTGTGATATATATATATATATATATATATCACAGTGAATGTACATGAGGACATGGATGGAAAAGTTTGGTGTATAAAAAACACACACATATATATATACTGTTGTTAAACTTTACGGTTGTTTCAAGTTTTTGATCCAATTTCACATTTTGAAAAGTAACAAATCTGTTATCAAAAGAAAAGTATTTATTGAACCTGAATGTTAAGGTGTGTTTTCAATTGGTTGCATTCTTCTTCAACAATAGCTGCATGCTACCCTTTCAGAATATTAACAGTGACAACATTAGATGTGGATGATATTTGTTGAGCAACATCTGGAGGTGTTCTACTGTAATGTTGAAGTGACAGTATAAACTGAAAACGTACGGTTCAATATTGACAGCAACTTAGGTCAAACTGACTTAACATAGAGATTTTGGAGGGCTTTTATTTTGAAATTAGACATCATGTAGATGGATTTCAATGAGTAACATCTCGAGATCTTAATCTGTCATCTGTAAGTGAAAGTAGTTACTTTGGCCAACAAATTTATTTAGTGTCCCTATGCAAATTCTTATTTATCCAGATAATTGTAACAGCAAGCATGTTTAAGCTTATATGCTGTTGTTTTAGTAGTTATTTAGGCCAAACAGTGACCAGAATATATATTTCCATATTCACTAGCAGACCTCAATAATAAAAAATATTACATAAAACGAAAGAAATTATATAAACTAACTGTAGTCGACATGTGTAAAAAAATTATGACAAAATAGGCTGAGGCACGTCAAACTTATTGCTTTTATTTTGGAAAGTAGTCTCAGGAAGTAGTAACCGCATCCGGTCTCCGGAATATGAACAAACGAGTCGTTTTTCCGTTTCTGTTTAAAAGCATTTTTGTATTTTATTACCCGTAATAGAGAATTAAATTCAAATAATTTTTCTAATTTTACTTTCCCTTTTTGACAATGAAAAAGATAAACGTTTTGTATTTCGATTTTCTTTTTTGTATTTTAAAACAAAAATCAAACGGCCATTTGTTTTTGTTTTTTTACTTCCTGGTTATGAAACGAAAATCCAATGACCAAAAGATACACGGACCTCGGCAGCATGCAGCATTCTTTTCTGGACAATCAGCTCAGCGGTTCCGGTAGAGGATCCTCAGCGGTCCGTGTATCTTTTGGTCATTGGATTTTCGTTTCATAACCAGGAAGTAAAAAAACAAAAACAAATGGCCGTTTGATTTTTGTTTTAAAATACAAAAAAGAAAATCCAAATACAAAACGTTTATCTTTTTCATTGTCAAAAAGGGAAAGTAAAATTAGAAAAATTATTTGAATTTAATTCTCTATTACGGGTAATAAAATACAAAAATGCTTTTAAACAGAAACGGAAAAACGACTCGTTTGTTCATATTCCGGAGACCGGATGCGGTTACTACTTCCTGAGACTACTTTCCAAAATAAAAGCAATAAGTTTGACGTGCCTCAGCCTATTTTGTCATAATTTTTTTTACACATTGCGACTACAGTTAGTTTATATAATTTCTTTCGTTTTATGTAATATTTTTTATTATTGAGGTCTGCTAGTGAATATGGAAATATATATTCTGGTCACTGTTTGGCCTAAATAACTACTAAAACAACAGCATATAAGCTTAAACCTGCTTGCTGTTACAATTATCTGGATAAATAAGAATTTGCATAGGAACACTAAATAAATTTGTTGGCCAAAGTAACTACTTTCACTTACAGATGACAGATTAAGATCTCGAGATGTTACTCATTGAAATCCATCTACATGATGTGGAATTTCAAAATAAAAGCCCTCCAAAATCTCTATGTTAAGTCAGTTTGACCTAAGTTGCTGTCAATATTGAACCGTACGTTTTGAGTTTATACTGTCACTTCAACATTACAGTAGAACACCTCCAGATGTTGCTCAACAAATATCATCCACATCTAATGTTGTCACTGTTAATATTCTGAAAGGGTAGCATGCAGCTATTGTTGAAGAAGAATGCAACCAATTGAAAACACACCTTAACATTCAGGTTCAATAAATACTTTTCTTTTGATAACAGATTTGTTACTTTTCAAAATGTGAAATTGGATCAAAAACTTGAAACAACCGTAAAGTTTAACAACAGTATATATATATATGTGTGTGTTTTTTATACACCAAACTTTTCCATCCATGTCCTCATGTACATTCAATGTGATATATATATATATATATATATATATATATATATATATATATATATATATATATATATATATATCACAGTGAATGTGCATATGACATCATCTGCCTACTTCGATTTTGTCTGTATTTTTATTCTTATTTTTTTTTTTTCTCATGTTGGAGGAGGCCAGCTCCAAACTGTTCCCACAAAGTTGAGAACATGGAATTTTCCAAGATGTCTTAGTCTGTGGAAACATTCAGAGCTCAGCTCCTGAAAAACAACCCCACACCATAATCCCCACTCTGCCAAACTTTACACGTGGCACAATGAAGTCAGATAAGCACCGTTTTCCTGTCAACCACCAAACCCACACTCGTCCATCAGATTTCCAGATGGAGAGGCGTGATTTGTCCCTCCAAACAACGTGTCTCAACGCTTTGCGTTGAACTTGGTGATGTAAGGCTTGGATGTAGCTGCTTGGCCATGGAAACCCATTCCATGAAGCTCTCTGTTCTGTTCTTGAGCTGATCTGAAGGTCATATGAAGTTTGGAGGCGTATAGTGATTGACTTTGCAAAAAGTTGGCAACCTCTACGCTCTATGTGTTTCAGCATCCACTGACGCCACTCTGACAGTTTACGTGGCCTAACACTTCGTGGCTGTCCTTCCCAAACACTTCCATTTTCTTATGATACAGCAGTTGACTCAAGAATATTTAGGAGCGAGGAAAGTTGACAACTGGATTTGTTGCACAGATCGCATCCTATCACAGCTTCACGCTGGGATTCACTGAGCTCCTGAGAGCAACCCATTCTTTCACAAATGTTCATGAAAACAGTCTGCATGCATAGGTTTTATACATCTGTGACCACTGAAATGATTGGAACACCCGATTCCAAAAATTTGGATGGCGGAGCGAATACTTTTGCAATATAGTGTATATACTTATGTAGGAACAGTCTTTTGAAATTCAACATCAAATCTTAATGAGCTTTGTTGAGCAGCCTCTGGAGGTGTTCTACTGTCATGCTGAATCAAAAACGTTCCCTTAAAACATAAGGGTTAGTAGACACATTATCAGCAACTTAGGTCAAAGTGAATATATAGAGAGATTTTGAAGGGCTTTTACTTTGAAATTCCACATCAGATGTTGATGAAATTTGTTGAGCAACATTTGAAGGTGTTCTACTGTCAAGCTGAAGTGACCGTATCCTCTAAAAATGTATCGTTTAGTAGCCACATTGTCAGCAACTTAGGTGAAATTGACAATGTAGAGATTTTGGAGGGCTTTAATTTAGAAATTCCACATCATGTTTATGGATTTTGATGAGTAAAATCTCAAGATCTTATTCTGTCGTCTGTAAGTCAAAGTGGTCACTTGGGAAAACCAATTGTTTTAATATCCCTGTGCATATTCTCAGTTATACGAATCATCGCAGCAGCAAGTCTGTTTAAGGCTGTTTGCTATTTTTTTTTGTAATTATTCAGGCTAAAAAGTGACTATGACCAAAATATATATTTATATATTCACCAGCAGGGCTGAATAATAAAGAAATATAACATAAAGCTGTAAGAAATTATTTCAAATGACGTGCATATGTGTAACAAAACAAAGAATAGAATAGGTTGATAAACGTCAATCACATTGGTTTTATTTTGGAAAGTAGCAGTAGCAGCATGTCCCCAGTGGCGGCTGGCTAGACCAAAGTAAACTCAGCCATGTTCATTGGAAAATCACCTCACTTTTCTTAGAGAATATCGTCTTACTCCCCCTCTCACCTGGGATATCTGCATTGAGATTTGTATGGATGACAAGCCTTGTTTAGTCGTGTCTAAAATCAAATCTACGTGAGGTTCTTAAGACATATTATTCTGAAAAATGTGGTGCTTTTGCAACGCATAAGTGACCACTTCCGGTCTCGGAATACGAACAAACGAGCCTTTTTTTCGTTTATGTTTTAAACCATTTTTGTTTTTTGTTACCCGAAATGGAAAATGAAACTCAAATCAATTTTCTAATTTCACTTTTCCCTTATTGACAATGAAAAAGAGAAACGCTTTGTATTTCGTTTTCCTTTTTTTTCATTTTAAAACAAAAATCAAATCGCCATTCGTTTTGTTTTTTTTAATTCGTGTTTCTGAAACGAAAATCCAATGACCAAAAGATACACGGACCCTCAGCACAGGACCAGCTTTCTGGATCGGTTTCAGGGGCGTGGCCAGGTGGTGGCCAGGGGTGGGGTCCGTGTACGGTCAGTGTATCTTTTGGTCATTGGATTTTCGTTTCAGAAGCAGGAATTGAAAAAACAAAAACAAATGGCCATTTGATTTTTGTTTTAAAATACAAAAAAGAAAATCGAAATACAAAGCGTTTGTCTTTTTCATTGTCCATAAGCGAAAAGTGAAATTTGAAAAATTATTTGAAATTAATTTTCCATTTCGGGTAAGAAAAAACAAAAATGGTTTAAAACGTAAACGAAAAAGAGGCTCGTTTGTTCATATTCCGAGACCGGAAGTGGTCACTTCTGCGTTGCAAAAGCACCACATTTTTCAGAATAAAATGTCTTAAGAACCTTACGCAGATTTGATTTTAGACACGACAAAACAAGGCTTGTCATCCATACAAATCTCAGCGCAGATATCCCAGGTGAGAGGGGGAGTAAGACGATATTTTCTAAGAAAAGTGAGGCGATTTTCCAATGAACATAAATGAGTTTACTGCGGTCAAGCCAGCCGCCACTGTGGACATGGCAGTCATGCCAGCCCTCCCTTGATTTTGAAGGTCATGGGAACACCATGCATTACGGTAGCAATGCCTGAGACTACTTTCCAAAATAAAAGCAATGTGTTTGACGTGTATCAACCTATTCTATTCTTTGTTTTGTTACACATGTGGACTTCAGTTAGTTGAAATAATTTCTCACAGCTTTATGTAATACTTCTTTATTATTCAAGCCTGCTGGTGAATATGGAAATATATATTTTGGTCATAGTCACTGTTTAGCCTGAATAATTACTAAAAAAAATAGCCAACAGCCTTAAACAGGCTTGCTGTTGCAATGACTCAGATAAGTGAGAATTTGCACAGGGATATTAAAACAATTGGTTTTTCTAAGTGACTACTTTCACTTACAGATGACAGATTAGGATCTTGACATGTTACGCATCAAAATCCATATACATGATGTGGAATTTCTAAATTAAATCCTCCAAAATCTCTACATTAAGTTAATTTCACATAAGTTTCTGGCAATGTTGCTACTAAACGGTACATTTTCAGGGGATACTGTCACTTCAGCCTGACAGTAGAACACCTCCAGATGTTGCGCAACAAATTTCATCCACATCTGATGTGGAATTTCAAAGTGAAAGCCCTTCAAAATCTCGCTATATATTCACTTTTACCTAAGTTACTGATAATGTTGCTACTAACCCTTACGTTTTAAGTGAAAATTTTTGATTCAGAGTGACAGTAGAACATCTCCAGATGCTGCTCAACAAAGCTCATTAAGATTTGATATGATGTTCCAAAATAACTATATACACTATATTGCAAAAGTATTCGCTCCGCCATCCAAATTATTAGAATCAGGTGTTCCAATCACTTCCATGGTCACAGGTGTATAAAAACTACGCATGCAGACTGTTTTCACAAACATTTGTGAAAGAATGGGTTGCTCTCAGGAGCTCAGTGAATTCCAGCATGAAGCTGTGATAGGATGCCAGCTGGCAAAAAATCCAGTTGTCAACTTTCCTCGCTCCTAAATATTCTTGAGTCAACTGCTGTATCATGAGAAAAAGGAAATGTTTGGGAACGACAGCAACTCAGCCACGAAGTGTTAGTCCACGTAAACTGTCGGAGCGGGTTCAGTGGATACTGAAGTGCATAGAGCGTAGAGGTTGCCAACTTTCTGCAAAGTCCATCACTACATGATTCCAAACTTCATGTGGCCTTAAGATAAGCTCAAGAACAGTGCAGAGAGCTTCATGGAATGGGTTTCCATGGCTGATCTGCTGCATCCAAGCCATACATCACCAAGTGCAATGCAAGGCATTGGAGACACGTTCTTCTGAGTGACAAATCACGCTTCTTCATCTGCAAATCTGATGGACGAGTCTGGGTTTGGCGGTTGCCAGGAGAACGGTGCTTGGCTGACTTCATTGTGCCAAGTGTAAAGTTTGGCAGAGGGGGGATTATGGTGTGGGGTTGTTTTTCAGGAGCTGGGCTTGGCCCCTTAGTTCCAGTGAACGGAGCTCTGAGTGTTTCCACAGACTAGACATCTTGGACAATTCCATTTTCTCAACTTTGTGGGAACAGTTTGGAGCTGGCCCCTGCCTCCTCCAACATGACTGAGCACCAGAGCACAAAGCAAGGTCCATAAGGACATGGATGGAAGAGTTTGATGTGGATGAACTTCACTGGCCTATACAGAGCCTGGCCTCAACCCAATAGAACACCTTTGAGATTAAATATAGTGGAGACTGAGAGCCGTGTCTTGTTGTACACCATCAGTATGTGACCTCACAAATGCATTTCTGGAAGAATGGTCAAAAATTCCCATAAACACACTCCTAAACCTTGTGGACAGCCTTCCCAGAAGAGTCAAAGGCAGGTGAGTGAATACTTATACAATACAATATAGTTTATATTAGGTTTCTCAATGTATTGGAAACTAAATATTTTTTGTCATACACAGATAAAAATAATCATTAATATGAACTAAAAAAAATTACTAGTCAGTCTAAGAAGAAAGCACACAGAACATTTTTGTTGTGATCTTTCTATAATTTGGACAAAAGAGACTCTTAGTGGAACTTTGTCTTATTTGTTATTGGCTGAATGAATGTATCGCATAAAGCCTTGTTTTTCCGGGAAAGAAGGATGTCCAAGAATCAGCGAAAGTAAGTAGGCCTATGACTCTAAGATACAACAGTTAGATTCTGTCTCTTATTTTCAATATGAGAAGCCATATCACAAAGGATGACCAAAGTTTTATGAATATCGGGCTTGTTGAACTACAACATAAGAGCATCGTCCAGCTTTTTTGGACACACACACACATAATTTTGATAAACTTTACGGTTGTTTTATGTTTTTAATCCACTTTCACATTTTTAAAAGTAACAAATCTGTTATCAAAAGAAAAGTATTAATTGAACCTGAATGTTAAGGTGTGTTTTACATTGATCACATTCTTGTTCAACAATAGCTGCATGCTACCCTTTCAGAATATTAACAGTGACAACATCAGATGTGGATGCAATATGTTGAGCAACATCTGGAGGTGTTCTACTGTCATGTTGAAGTGACAGTATACACTAAAAACCATTCAATATTGACAGCAACTTAGGTCAAACTGACTTAACATGGAGATTTTGGAGGGCTTTTATTTTGAAATTTCACATCATGTAGATGGATTTCGATGAGTAACATCTTGAGATCTTAATCTGTCATCTGTAAGTGAAAGTAGTTACTTGGGCAAACCAATTGTTTTAATATCCCTGTGCAAATTTTCAGTTATCTGAGTCATTGCAACAGCAAGCCTGTTTAAGCTTGTATGCTATTGTTTTAGTAGTTATTTAGGCTAAACAGTGACTATGACCAGAACATATATTTCCATATTCATCAGCAGACCTCAATAATAAGGAATATTACATAAAACTGAAATAAATTATGTAAACTAACTGTAGTCGACATGTGTAAAAAATAATAATAATAAAATACCCTGATGCACGTCAAACATATTGCTTTTATTTTGGAAAGTAGTCTCAGGCAGTAGGAACCACATCCGGTTTCCGGAGTATGAACAAACGAGCCGTTTTTCCGTTTCTGTTTAAAAGCTTTTTTGTTTTTTGTTACCCAAAATAGAAAATTAAATTCAAATAATTTTTCAAATTTTACTTTTCCCCTTTTGACAGTGAAAAAGATAAACGCTTTGTATTTCGATTTTCTTTTTTGTATTTTACAACAAAAATCAAATGGCCATTTGTTTTTGTTTTTTCAATTCCTGTTTCTGAAACGAAAATCCAATGACCAAAAGATACACTGACCGTGTACCTTCAGGCAATTCGATTTTTTTCCGGAAAACCAAAACGGAAAACGGAAACTACTTCCGTTTTCTCGTTTTTCCATTTGAAATAAAAAACGGGAAAATGGAAAACAAAGCCGTTTTTCCGTTTTTCTCAACACAATTTAAAAACGAAAAACCAGAAAAGCTAAATGAAAAAAACGGCCCGTTTTTCGATTTCGCCAATTCTTTTTTTCCATTTTCTTTTTAGGATTGAAAGACGAAGACGCTTTCACGGATGGCCCGGAAGTGCCGGAAAATATTTCAAAATAAAAGCCTAAATGTACGCGTAACATAATGCAAGCCTGAAAAAAAATAATGAAGCGGAGAAATGTCTTTTGAATAAAAAGAGGACCCTTTTACGTTGCAACTTGATAGTTTATTGTAGATACGTGAGCTTTATTACATTATTGTGTGTTTTATTGGTGGAACATGAAACACAAAGGATGATCAGATGCTGTAAACCAAAAATATAGAAGCAAAGTTTATTTGATGAAGATTTTTCTCATCAAGCAAAACCCACCTTCGCATAGGATTACTGTCTATATGTGTCTTGTTTTTAGTGAACAGTACATATTGTTGAAGCTAACAGAGAAACAAAGATTTTTTTTATTGATTTAATTGATTTATCTTCACCCACAACAAAAACAAATAGGGGAGACCGGGGCTAGTTGTCACACTTTTTCCACTCATACATAAATATTGGAATCAAAACACCATATATAAAAAACATATGTACCAGATGAAAGAGCAAAGTCTCAGGTATATATTTTGTATTCGGGTATTTTTCATATCTTATTTCTGTGCAGGGTTATAAGCGATCTAATGGAGATTGTCACAATGTGACAAGTTGCCCCTCCAAAGGGTAAGTTGTCACACTGTAAGGGATAAGATGTCACACAGGGTTTTGCGACCAATAAAAAAAGGGCAAAATAAATTTTGTTGTTATTTTTTAATGTTAAGTGAATAAATGACAATAACTCACTTTTACTATTTATCAAATAACATGAAATAATATGCAACATGCATTACGAAACTGACACTTAAACTTTGAATACAAACAAAAGAACAAAAGAAAATCTCACGAGTCAGACTCCTCATCTGAGTTGCAGTTTTGGCATAGCTTATGTAAATTGAATTGCCAGGAGCACATGCATCATATGAAACAACATGAAATAAAATTAAATATTATGAAACATTCATTGATAGTTGTCTGACCCTGAATTTCCGCTGGTGTGAATGTTTTACAGTATCACCCCAAAGTACGGTAATTGACATTAAAGTCCTTCGCTGTACTCTTGTTCGACTTGTGACCTAGGGTCACCTGCCTGACTTCCCTCAGCATCACGTCAGGTGCTGCACAGCCATGCTCTGCTTTTCTTTTATAACTCCTGACTATCTTCTCACTTTGTCCTCTCTTTTAAATCGCTCCTTTTTCTGTAAAAATAATGTAAAATATTTATTAGGATGTATTGATTTAAATTATTTTTGAAAATTATCATTTTGGGGTAAGTTGTTACATGTGACAACTCTCCCCAAAATGACTGTGACAAGTTGCCCCAAATGACCATGTTTGCTAATGCTAACTTTTTTTGCTAATGCTACTTTTAAGACTAATCTTCAAACTTTCCTTTGTGACAAAGCTTATAACTAGAGTGGCTCATGTTACTCTGAGCTACCTCTATAGTTGTGCTGCTATGGGCTTAGGCTACTGGAGGACATCAGGGCCTATTTTTCTCACTCTGCTGATTTCTACTGTTCTCCAGTTTTGCATTGCATTACATTGAAATGACTGTTGTCATTTCAGCTTTTAACTTTTTTCAGATCACCACTATTACCATCTAATGTAGAACAGATTACTGGAATAATCTCATAAACTGAGATCCAATCTAACCAATAGCTAGATAAGCTGCATTGGTTATCTTTTCTAAGTCTCTTTTAGAAAGTGCAATTCTTTGCTCATTTGCTGAACAAACCGATCCAGAAAGCTGGTCCTGTGCTGAGGATCCTCTACCGGAACCGCTGAGCTGATTGTCCAGAAAAGAATGCTGCATGCTGCCGAAGATGATGAATAACTTCACTCCTCTCCAAAACACAGTGAAGAATCAACAGAGCAAGGGACTTCTTCATGTTCTTTAAGATGATAGCTCCAGAAGATCCTTCCTGACAGCAGCTCACTTTCTTCTACTCTATTTTCAATAGATTTTTTTTATATATTTAAATTTCCCTTAAGGTACTAAGAATTTTCCATATTCATTTTGGCTTGAAATGCAGATTTGTGGTTATTTCACATATTTCTGTGAGACCAAGTGGTTAATATTTTATTGAAGTGTTACACTATTTACTTAAACAACCTTTTATACCAAATTCCCACAAGGTGACGTTATACTACTGACAGGGATGTAATTTTAAACATTCAGCTGATTAAAAATAAATTCATCTGTAAGTTGCACGTGTACCTTCACTATGGAGAAGATACAGGCTGGGGTGAATGAGAAAAGACATTCTCTGATATTAACAGTCTTGATTTGACGGAGGGGGGGGGGGGGGGGTTGAAGTGGCAGCTTGTCATATTAATTATTATCGGTTCTGAACGTCACGTCACTCAGAAACAGGCGGGCGCCGCTGCTTCATCGAAGTGCCGCGGCACTTAAAGCATGCACTGGGTACGTCATTACGCATAATCCTTCTGCTGAGTTTTCCCCATATGCTACTCATGCTATTTTAGATTTTTATTTCATAATCTTTGTTGTCACATTTAATAGCAACAGGTTTTCATCTCAACCTTCATCCTGCCCAGACACCCCCCCCCAACAATAAAACACACAATAACGTAATAAAGCTCACGTCTTTACGATAAACTATCATGTTGCAACGTAAAAAGGTCCTCTTTTTATTCAAAAGAAATCTCTCCGCTTCATTATTTTTCTTCAGACTTGCATTATGTTACGTGTACATCTAGGCTTTTATTTTGAAATATTTTCCGGCACTTCCGGGCCATCCGTGAAAGCGTCTTCGTCTTTCAATCCTAAAAAGAAAATGGAAAAAAAGAATTGGCGAAATCGAAAAACGGGCCGTTTTTTTCATTTAGCTTTTCTGGTTTTTCGTTTTTAAATTGTGTTGAGAAAAACGGAAAAACGGCTTTGTTTTCCATTTTTCCGTTTTTTATTTTAAATGGAAAAACGAGAAAACGGAAGTAGTTTCCGTTTTCCGTTTTGGTTTTCCGAAAAAAAATCGAATTGCCTGAAGGTACACGGACCGGGTGGCCACGGCCACCGCTGGCGATGTCCTGGCCACCCCACTGGCCGACCCGGTCCGTGTACCTTCAGGCAATTCGATTTTTTTTCGGAAAACCAAAACGGAAAACGGAAACTACTTCCGTTTTCTCGTTTTTCCATTTAAAATAAAAAACGGAAAAATGGAAAACAAAGCCGTTTTTCCGTTTTTCTCAACACAATTTAAAAACGAAAAACCAGAAAAGCTAAATGAAAAAAACGGCCCGTTTTTCGATTTCGCCAATTCTTTTTTTCCATTTTCTTTTTAGGATTGAAAGACGAAGACGCTTTCACGGATGGCCCGGAAGTGCCGGAAAATATTTCAAAATAAAAGCCTAGATGTACACGTAACATAATGCAAGTCTGAAGAAAAATAATGAAGCGGAGAGATTTCTTTTGAATAAAAAGAGGACATTTTTACGTTGCAACATGATAGTTTATCGTAAAGACGTGAGCTTTATTACGTTATTGTGTGTTTTATTGTTGGGGGGGGATGTCTGGGCAGGATGAAGGTTGAGATGAAAACCTGTTGCTGTTAAATGTGACAACAAAGATTATGAAATAAAAATCTAAAATAGCATGAGTAGCATATGGGGAAAACTCAGCAGAAGGATTATGCGTAATGACGTACCCAGTGCATGCTTTAAGTGCCGCGGCACTTCGATGAAGCAGCGGCGCCCGCCTGTTTCTGAGTGACGTGACGTTCAGAACCGATAATAATTAATATGACAAGCTGCCACTTCAACCCCCCCCCCCTCCGTCAAATCAAGACTGTTAATATCAGAGAATGTCTTTTCTCATTCACCCCAGCCTGTATCTTCTCCATAGTGAAGGTACACGTGCAACTTACAGATGAATTTATTTTTAATCAGCTGAATGTTTAGCAAAGAATTGCACTTTCTAAAAGAGACTTAGAAAAGATAAGCAATGCAGCTTATCTAGCTATTGGTTAGATTGGATCTCAGTTTATGAGATTATTCCAGTAATCTGTTCTACATTAGATGGTAATAGCAGGTGATCTGTCCTCCCTGGATGATGTTACAGCTAACAGAACGCCAGACCAGGTGTACCTACTTTGAAGAAAAAGAGAGAGAACAAAAAAGTTAAAAGCTGAAATGACAACAGTCATTTCAATGCAATGCAAAACTGGAGAACAGTAGAAATCAGCAGAGTGAGAAAAATAGGCCCTGATGTCCTCCAGTAGCCTAAGCTTATAGCAGCATAACTATAGAGGTAGCTCAGGGTAACATGAGCCACTCTAGTTATAAGCTTTGTCAAAAAGGAAAGTTTTAAGATTAGTCTTAAAAGTAGCATTAGAAAAAAAAGCTAGCATTAGCAAACATGGTCATTTGGGGCAACTTGTCACAGTCATTTTGGGGCAAGTTGTCACATGTAACAACTTACCCCAAAATGATCATTTTTAAAAATAATTTAAATCCATACATCCTACTAAATATTTTACTTTTTTTTTACAGAAAAAAGAGTGATTTAAAAGAGAGGACAAAGTGAGAATATAGTCTGGAGTTATAAGAGAAAAACAGAGCATGGCCGTGCAGCACCTGACGTGATGCTGAGGGCAGTCAGGCAGGTGACCCTAGGTCACAAGTCGAACAAGAGTACAGTGAAGGACTTTAATGCCAATTACCGTACTTTGAGGTGATACTGTAAAACATTCACACCAGCGGAAATTCAGGGTCAGACAGCTATCAATCAATGTTTCATAATATTTAATTTTATTTCATGTTATTTCATATGATGCATGTGCTCCTGGCAATTCAATCTACATAAGCTATGCCAAAACTGCAACTCAGATGAGGAGTCTGACTCGTGAGATTTTCTTTTGTTCTGTTGTTTGTATTCAAAGTTTAAGTGTCAGTTTCGTAATGCATGTTGCATATTATTTCATGTTATTTGATAAATAGTAAAAGTGAGTTATTGTCATTTATTCACTTAACATTAAAAAATATTTTGCCCTTTTTTTATTGGTCGCAAAACCCTGTGTGACATCTTACCCCATACAGTGTGACAACTTACCCTTTGGAGGGGCAACTTGTCACATTGTGACAATCTCCATTAGATCGCTTATAACTCTGTACAGAAATAAGATATGAAAAATACCCGAATACAAAATATATACCTGAGACTTTGCTCTTTCATCTGGTACATATGTTTTTTATATATGCTGTTTTGATTCCAATATTTATGTATGAGTGAAAAAGTGTGACAACTAGCCCCGGTCTCCCCTATTTGTTTTTGTTGTGGGTGAAGATAAATCAATTAAATCAATAAAAAAAAAATCTTTGTTTCTCTGTTAGCTTCAACAATATGTACTGTTCACTAAAAACAAGACACATATAAACAGTAATCCTATGCGAAGGTGGGTTTTGCTTGATGAGAAAAATCTTCATCAAATAAACTTTGCTTCTATATTTTTGGTTTACAGCATCTGATCAGCCTTTGTGTTTCATGTTCCACCAATAAAACACACAATAATGTAATAAAGCTCACGTATCTACAATAAACTATCATGTTGCAACGTAAAAGGGTCCTCTTTTTATTCAAAAGACATTTCTCCGCTTCATTATTTTTTTTCAGGCTTGCATTATGTTACGCGTACATTTAGGCTTTTATTTTGAAATATTTTCCGGCACTTCCGGGCCATCCGTGAAAGCGTCTTCATCTTTCAATCCTAAAAAGAAAATGGAAAAAAAGAATTGGCGAAATCGAAAAACGGGCCGTTTTTTTCATTTAGCTTTTCTGGTTTTTCGTTTTTAAATTGTGTTGAGAAAAACGGAAAAACGGCTTTGTTTTCCATTTTTCCGTTTTTTATTTCAAATGGAAAAACGAGAAAACGGAAGTAGTTTCCGTTTTCCGTTTTGGTTTTCCGAAAAAAAATCGAATTGCCTGAAGGTACACGGACCCCACCCCACTCGCCAGTGTAAATGGTAGTAGCGTCAGTTTAGCGTTTCATCCCATTATGCACA
Organism: Fundulus diaphanus; assembly: GCA_037039145.1. Taxonomy (NCBI): domain Eukaryota; kingdom Metazoa; phylum Chordata; class Actinopteri; order Cyprinodontiformes; family Fundulidae; genus Fundulus; species Fundulus diaphanus. The sequence continues at coordinate 6,780,056 of CM073133.1, forward strand.
GCCGCTCTTCTTGACCTTCTTGCGCACCGTAGCTCACCCTGCCGCTCCCCCCTCCCCCGCCCGTCCGCCCTCCCTCTCCCTCCCCCTCCCTTCTAGCCACTGTTGTGTTCTCAGACAACTACGGCTCAGCGCGTGCCCGCCTTCAACGGTGATAAAAGGAAGGGAGAAAGCGAATAAGACTAACGGTAAGTAAATAAGTCAAATCATTCGTTTGTAAAAGAAGAGGGGGGGGGGATATATGAACTGTATCAGCTCCTGTTACAGCGGCTTTTGTTGTCTTTTTAACAAGTTTTCAAAGAGTTACGTAGCTACCGCTGTTCTGTATGGTTTGTCAATTTCCAGACAACGAAGTGAAAGTCCACAGACATGTCTTCTTATTTTAAGAAGAAAATAACAGCAGAAGGAGATGAAGAGATGACAGGGGAGCAACAGAGAAAGAGGGAGGAGGAGGTGGATGGAGCAGATAGATAGATAGATAGATATATAGATAAATAGGGCTTTATTGATCTCACAGTGGAGAAATTCACTTGTCACACATTGGCTTAATAAACAAAAGAAGGTGCCAAAGGATGAAAAGGTGCATAAGGTATATACAGTGTGTCCACATATGTACAGTGTATTAAAACTGTAGCGAAAGCAGGTGTTCCTGCACCGACAGGTGAAGTTATGACCATGTGGCCATAATAATGAAATTAATGAATTGTCTAGAAAGTAATATCCTCGGAAGAAATGTATGTTTTGTTAAGTGTACTTGTTTTTTATTGTGACGGACTCACTTAAATATATACACTTGCAGGAGCATTTTATATATATATATATATATATATATATATATATATATATATATATATATATATATATTAGTTTTATTTGTCTGAATCGAAATGCCTATAGACCATAAATGCAGCTAGAAATGATCATAACTATGGGGAGGCTGGTATTATTATTATTTATTGTTATTGTCATCATCATTTTAATGTCAGAATAACGGACTTTGGCTCCTTTTTCATTATAGATATCTCCCAGTCAAGAGCAGAGCGGTCCAAGCAGCCACAACTAAAAATCTTCCCTCGAACCTGTCAAGGGGACGGAAGAAGATGCTTTTCTAAAGACTGGTACAACACATGTAAATGGCTTGAACTGAGTCTGGTAACCAGAGTTGGATCCTATGGATCTTTGCTGGGAAGTTATTTTTGTAAAAGTAATTATTTTTGTTTCAGACTAAGTAAAGGTATAACTGTTTCTTACACGTACAGCATAACCTTGTAGTCAAAATATGACTGTTGTTCCCTGTTTTCCCTGAAATTGCTGTTACATGAAATATGTGCTTCTTCCTATAATATTTTGTCCTTGCTTTCCAAAAGCTTTCAAATATGACTTAGTCAATTATACAATGAGGCTAACGATGTGCAAGATAAATGATTTACTTGTGTATTTAATAGTTCATATGTAAGAAAGGTTAATCCATAACCTGTTTGTTAAATATTTCATACGCAAGCACTGTAACAGCAAAAATGTCTTGGTTATTGCAAGACTTAAGAAAATTACTTTTTTATTGGTTCATGCCACAATTTGATGTGGTTTTTTTGTGACTGTCTGTTTTTGAACTTTAAATGAAGTACATTTGTGTGAACACGTATTTGAGTCAATTATTTTATGTATACAGGCATTTTCAGCTATTTTCTAAACCTACTTATTTCTGTTAAGTGTTAGCAAGAAGGGGTTAGGTTGTGTACTGTATATAGTATAGTATATATGTTTGTAAAGGGTTTTCTATTGGCCACCCCTCGCTAGCTTTGTGCCCCATGTTGGCCACCCCGGTAAAAATATTCTGGCTACGCCCCTGATCGGTTTGTTCAGCAAATGAGCAAAGAATTGCACTTTCTAAAAGAGACTTAGAAAAGATAAGCAATGCAGCTTATCTAGCTATTGGTTAGATTGGATCTCAGTTTATGAGATTATTCCAGTAATCTGTTCTACATTAGATGGTAATAGTGGGTGATCTGTCCTCCCTGGATGATGTTACAGCTAACAGAACGCCAGACCAGGTGTACCTACTTTGAAGAAAAAGAGAGAGAACAAAAAAGTTAAAAGCTGAAATGACAACAGTCATTTCAATGCAATGCAAAACTGGAGAACAGTAGAAATCAGCAGAGTGAGAAAAATAGGCCCTGATGTCCTCCAGCAGCCTAAGCCTATAGCAGCATAACTATAGAGGTAGCTCAGGGTAACATGAGCCACTCTAGTTATAAGCTTTGTCAAAAAGGAAAGTTTTAAGATTAGTCTTAAAAGTAGCATTAGAAAAAAAAGCTAGCATTAGCAAACATGGTCATTTGGGGCAACTTGTCACAGTCATTTTGGGGCAAGTTGTCACATGTAACAACTTACCCCAAAATGATCATTTTTAAAAATAATTTAAATCCATACATCCTACTAAATATTTTACTTTTTTTTACAGAAAAAAGAGCGATTTAAAAGAGAGGACAAAGTGAGAAGATAGTCAGGAGTTATAAAAGAAAAACAGAGCATGGCTGTGCAGCACCTGACGTGATACTGAGGGCAGTCAGGCAGGTGACCCTCGGTCACAAGTCGAACAGGAGTACAGCGAAGGACTTTAATGCCAATTGCCGTACTTTGGGGTGATACTGTAAAACATTCACACCAGCGGAAATTCAGGGTCAGACAGCTATCAATCAATGTTTCATAATATTTAATTTTATTTCATGTTATTTCATATGATGCATGTGCTCCTGGCAATTCAATCTACATAAGCTATGCCAAAACTGCAACTCAGATGAGGAGTCTGACTCGTGAGATTTTCTTTTGTTCTTTTGTTTGTATGCAAAGTTTAAGTGTCAGTTTCGTAATGCATGTTGCATATTATTTCATGTTATTTCATAAATAGTAAAAGTGAGTTATTGTCATTTATTCACTTAACATTAAAAAATAACAACAAAATTTATTTTGCCCTTTTTTTATTGGTCGCAAAACCCTGTGTGACATCTTACCCCATACAGTGTGACAACTTACCCTTTGGAGGGGCAACTTGTCACATTGTGACAATCTCCATTAGATCGCTTATAACTCTGCACAGAAATAAGATATGAAAAATACCCGAATACAAAATATATACCTGAGACTTTGCTCTTTCATCTGGTACATATGTTTTTTATATATGGTGTTTTGATTCCAATATTTATGTATGAGTGAAAAAGTGTGACAACTAGCCCCGGTCTCCCCTATTTGTTTTTGTTGTGGGTGAAGATAAATCAATTTAATCAATAAAAAAATCTTTGTTTCTCTGTTAGCTTCAACAATATGTACTGTTCACTAAAAACAAGACACATATAGACAGTAATCCTATGCGAAGGTGGGTTTTGCTTGATGAGAAAAATCTTCATCAAATAAACTTTCCTTCTATATTTTTGGTTTACAGCATCTGATCAGCCTTTGTGTTTCATGTTCCACCAATAAAACACACAATAATGTAATAAAGCTCACGTATCTACAATAAACTATCATGTTGCAACGTAAAAGGGTCCTCTTTTTATTCAAAAGACATTTCTCCGCTTCATTATTTTTTTTCAGGCTTGCATTATGTTACGCGTACATTTAGGCTTTTATTTTTGAAATATTTTCCGGCACTTCCGGGCCATCCGCGAAAGCGTCTTCGTCTTTCAATCCTAAAAAGAAAATGGAAAAAAAGAATAGGCGAAATCGAAAAACGAGCCGTTTTTTTCATTTAGCTTTTCTGGTTTTTCGTTTTTAAATTGTGTTGAGAAAAACGGAAAAACGGCTTTGTTTTCCATTTTTCCGTTTTTTATTTTAAATGGAAAAACGAGAAAACGGAAGTAGTTTCCGTTTTCCGTTTTGGTTTTCCGGAAAAAAATCGAATTGCCTGAAGGTACACGGACCTGGAAAGCGACAGGCGGCGTGGGTGTGGAGCCTTTTAAACGGAAGCTTGATTGAAGATTGGAGAAAGCGGGTCGAGGTCCGGAGATGAAGATGACGCAGTAACAGGTAGGCGGAAGTCTTCCAGCTTGAATTTGCGCCTAGGCTTCATAAAGCAAATTCTACCATTACTCTTCTTCATCAATCATCTGAGGAGCAGGAAGCTTTCTGCGGCGTTCCTAAGTTTATTTATATGGAGCCAACTCACAAAAAAGCCAATTTCTCAGTTAAATTTTTAATTGAGATTTTTATTTTACTGCCACAATCAGGTAAACAAAAGAGAGCAGCATAAATTCACACAGGAGAAGCTAAAAAGTGTATTATATAACACAAACATTTTAGAACATATTGCATTTAAGATTCACAATGATGAAATCACAGCACTCTCCTCTCTAGTTTCATTTATATTTTCATAAATTGATATAACAATAACCTTTTTACCTTACCCCTCAAAAAGAAAAATGTGTTAAAAGCAACAAACAGTAGGAGATAAGGACACAGAAAACAATTCCTTAACACATGCTCACATTATAAACATTTACAACTTAACCCTGAAATCTAAGAAACCTTTTATGTGCTGCTACTAAATATTCTCTGTCCAAACGTCACATTTAGATCCTCTGCTAAAGCAAAGCAAATAACCAAAACTAAGAAGCATTTTATATTATATAAAACTTAAAATAACCCCTTAACAGAACATATGGGTGAAATATAACAATTACAATGAAGGAAATGATCCCAGTTCTTATTAAATTGTGAGTTTTATTTTTAATATAGAAATGAGAAAGTATTTAATCGTCCAAATGTTAATGTTTTTCTTTGTGTTCACGTGTTTGTGATGTTTAGGTTGTCTGTCTGCTTCACTGGACACAAAACACACAACCTGAGCTGATCCTGACATCTGGGATTAAAAATAAAACCCATTAAAGACGGCGTCTCGTGTTTCAAGCCTGTTTTACTTATGACACCCATTTTATATAAAAACAATTCTCAACCAAACTGCTGTACGGTGGAGAAACGGATCACAGATAACACAAATAACACAAAAACAGAATTAAAATCATTGTACTAATCCCAATGGAAATAAAATCAGACTTTTATCTCTTTTATTTTGTTAACTTTAATTAACTAATCAAGACTATTAGGCAAAAAGCAGAACTGAGTATTCAGCCACACACATTTTGAACAAAGTGCTGAAACAGACTCTTGTGTCGTTAATGCGGATCTGCTCACTGGGTGATTTTAAAACGCTGAGGCCAGGAGATAAAACAAAAGGTTTTACTGGCACAGGTGGAATAAATATATATGTATTCTGTTTCATGCTAAAATAATTGCTTTGAATAAAATCAACGGACTGGTAATGCAGCATCAAAACAACCTTGTGAGGACCTCTTGATTTAAGACATACCATCAATTGATGCTTCACGGATTAGAGGTTTTTCTCCTTTCTCCACTTTAGCCATGAACTCTGCTTTTTGTTTCATTTTCATCAGTGACTCGACCCGTTTCTTCCAGCCCGGTTTGGCCTCCTGTTTCTCTCCTTCAATCAGCATCTCAATGTAGTCTGGAAGGGAGAGAGGATTTGGCTTCAGCGCTATCTCCTTCAGTCTGTTCAGACACTTGGCCGACTTCTCCATCAACTTGTTCACCTCATTCTCCATGATATCGTATTCACCCTTTAGTTCCTTCATCAGTCCCTCAACAGTCATCTTCTGCCCTGTGGCTGTTTTATAGTTTTCTTTCAGCTCTTTCACTGTTCGTTTCTCTACAACATCTTCATATTCCCATATGTACTTTTGATTGAAATGGACATCCCAGAAACAATTCCCTGGGCACTCACGGCAGTAACCATTGCTGTCCATCGCCCAACAACGTTTCTTATCAGCATCATTTTTTCTTCTACAAGGATAGTGACAGGTGACCTGACACTGCTGACAGTTAGTGATGTAGTTACCAGAACCAGAGATATCGACTTGTTTAGGCTTTTTAACGGTGACCTCAAACTCAAAGTTCTCATTTCTACTGATCTCTGCTTCATGCTCCTTAATTTTCTCTCTTGTCTCCCTGATCTCCTCCAGTTTGGCTAAACCAAGTCTAACCTGAATCTGCAGATTCTCAATAGAAACCTCCAGCTGTTTTCTTTCTGTCAGGACCTCCTTGGTGAGAACCAAGCTTTTGGTTTCGATTTGACTCAGAGCAGCAAAAAACCTTTTCATGCTTTTTGTTCCCATGTTCCAAAACATCTCATCAAAGTTTTCTTCATCATCGTCCACACTCTGGTTATCCGATGCAGAAGTTTTACTGTCCACAAACAGAGCAGAGTTGTTAAATTTAAAGTGAACCGGCAGACCTTTTGTATCTTTAGGACAAGGAACGCCTGACGCTATGATCGCTTCCAGAACCGGTGGCTTCTGACCATCTGCAAACGTCACCAGGATCCTGATGTTCTCTGCTACATCTTTGCCAAAGATGGAGAGAATGGAGTCAAAGACATATTTCTGTGTTGGTGTGAGACGGGCTAAAGGAGCATGAGCTACAAAGCACACAGCATCTATTTCACTGACCCCGTCCTTGCTAGTGAAGAGGTTGTGGAGCTGCTGTGTGATCTCCCTGTCTCTGTCTATGCCTCTGGTGTCTCCAAAGCCTGGAGTGTCGATAATGGTCAGAGAGAAGGGGACCTGAAATCCCTCCCTGTAATTGAGTTTGTACACTGTAACCTCTGAGGTCTGACTGTGAACTTGAGATTTCATTGGATTTTCATCCACTAACTTGAACCGATAAGAGTCTTCCCATTTAACACCTAGAATGTAATTTATCATCCCATTGATCAGAGTTGACTTCCCTGCACCAGTGGCTCCGAGAAACATGATGGTACGACTTTGCTGTTTGGCACCAGCTTTCCCAAAATTGTAGAACTTGCAGCACTTTATATCTATTTTCTCCTCTTTTAAAGGAATTGTGTACAGAGGCAGTGGTTCTATCTGTGGTTTCACCAGTGTGCTCTTCGATTTTACAGCATCAGAAAGCCTCTCTGACTTTTGGGGATACAAGCGATTCATGGCAGGTTGTCTTTTAAAAACAAACTTCTAAACCAGGTGATACCAAAACAGGCTTCCCAGTTTGGACCTTGAGATTCTTTTTCCACAGCCAAATCTGCAAGAAGACATCAGAAATATACTAAATTTTAAATTCTTATCAAGCACCGTTTTTGCAAAATATGCAAATAAATGTTTGTGAGTTAAAATAATCTTCCAAAACCTTTGCAAATGTAAAGATTGTAACCCTTCAGTTGAAAAATCTTAACTTATCTCACATTGCTTTGTCAAGGCAGATGCTAATGATGCAAGACAATAACTAGCGCTATAATCAAGCATTGAATAAAATGATACTGTAATCCAACTGATTTTTATGAAATTGAACCCGGTTCATCCCGACATGGTAGCAGCCCCATTAGCTATCTCTTGTGGTTCCTGGGGGTCCGCACAGAATCTAAAGCAGGACTGACCATGCTGGCCTCATGCCAAGGCTAAGACCTCATCAATAATGTCCTGATTGGGTATGCACTAAGAATTTAGAATAGTGCTCCTGGAAGCTTGCTTTTAAATAATAATAATAATAATAATAATACATTTAATTTTAAAGCTCCATTTAGGTTACTAACTGATAGTGTATAATACACAGTATAAACAGTTAGAATGAAATAAAATTACAGAGTGATTTGACAGAGGTTAAGAGTGGATATTACAGACGTCTATGACATCACTGAAGAAGATCTGAATAGAGCTGAAAGCAGAGGAGCAGACAGAAACAATAGCTTATTGTGTGCTCTAGCGCTAATTAGAAAGGCTAAAAACACCCAGGGGTTGCAGTGCTACGGGAGTGGGACGGCCACCTTCGGATAATTTATAGTGGAAATGCTGCAAGTGAGAACAAGGGGCATGTTCTAGTACTTAAAATACCAGAGTTGAACTGTTTGACAAAATAATTTAAGCTTGACAGAAGCGTGAGACAGTTCTGTTTTTACAACCTTAACGTGCCCACCTAAATCCTGTCCAATCACAGTACAGCAGTCGGAAAACCCATGAGAAAACAACCTTTGCCCAGAAGTGTCAAGATCAAGCAGCATGAGTCCCTAAGAGGCGTTTGAGAGAACAAAATGAGGTAATTCACGAGAAATTATGTCTCGGTTCTTGTGGAGGAATGTAGTTGTGAAGACAAAGACAAACAAATTCAGAAGTGTGTGAGGAGTGGAGGATGGCATAAAGAAGAGGCAGCAGAGAGGAAAGGCAGGGTTTGGCCAAAACTGCAGGAAGGGGTTCAAGATAACAGCTGGAGGACTTGGATTGACATATGAGTTTTGAAAATTCTGACACATCTGAAAGTAGAAAGAATGGGCAAAGAATAGGGCTGATGGTAATTAAAAACCTCAAAGGAGGAGAAAATGTAAAAGTCTAAACTGAGGATCTTATGAATGTTGTGTATTAATCCCATCATTTGGCTGCAACTAAAAGGATCTCCCATGCCAGTATCTGAAGTGCAATGCTCAGGACAGTATAATGTGGAGGTCAGCATGTGCCGTGATCCAAACCCTGGTCCTAACACACACACCTCCAAATTGCACATTTTGCTTTTTTTGCATTGTTTCTTCTAAGTGATGAAAATTGTGGTAATCTTTACTTATTTTCCTCAGGCAGAAATGCATAGAGCTAAAAAAAAACTGACATTTAGCATTCAGGCTAATTCAGTGTAAGCAGTCTTTGGTAAGAAGAAAAAGCACGGTAGCAAAAATGGAGACAAACTATATCAACTGAGGAGAATTTGAGCTATCCTGGCTGCTGCAAATCTGCATAGCCTAAATAAAAGAATCGATAATATGTACATACACATACTCTTCTTTGATTATGCCTTGTCATATTGTTCAGAAATATGGGGAAATTTAAGTAAAACAAATTAGGTAAAAAAAATATATATACTCACTCACTATTCCCATTAAAAACATTCTGGATCTTGAAGTTCATTTTTATTCACTCATACAAAAATGTTCAATCTAAAAGTGTTTCTATAAATTCTCTGGTTGCTTACCTGCCAAGAGAACCAGGATGGATGTTGTCAAATGTTTTAACCAAACCAGCCACTTGGACAATCTGTTAATAAAAGAATATATTGTTTATATTTCCTTAGAGAGCCATAAATAAAAACACAGGTACAGACAGCATTTTATAACTTTATGAACCTTACATTTATAAAAACTCTTCTATGAAATAAAATAAATAAATAAAATGAATTTTATAATTTGGAAAGAGGATGAAAAGGTTTTTTTAAATGAGGAAGTCCAGAGAAAAATTATCTTCTTATTCCTGCTGTAAATCTGCTGCCTTCCTTTGCTTTAAGTCAGCCACATCCCAAGTGACACAAAGTCATTTTTTAAAAAGTTTTAGAATTGTTATTTATTTTGGTGGATTAAATCTGATAATGACAAGTCAGCGGTGGATGTATGTATGTATGTAACCTCTGCCTGCACACAGCCTCAGTTGGAGAGGAGACCTGCACAGGGAGGAACTCTTCAGTGTGCTTTAAGTTTTATGACTTTTTTAGAAGCAGAAAATGGGATTATTTTGAGATAAATCACAATCTGAATTATGTGTCTCATCAAATATGAAACATAGCTCTTTTGTTTGACTCAGATGATGGTTAGCTATGCACCTTTCAGGGGTTGTCACATCATTTCTCATAATTTTTCTAACCGAACAAATCCAGGTGGAGACTACAGCAGCCTAAAGGTCACAGCTATGAGTTTTAATATCATTAAAAGAAAGGGTCTTATTCTACTGCCATGTAACGTTAGCAATCATATACCTGGTTATTAAGTTACTAATTAGCTTTATTCAAAGTTGAGATTACATACTAAAAGCCTAATACTACAACATTTTTAAGGTTTTACTAGATACAGACTGCAGAACAATCAGTGAAAGAAGCAAGATAATGAGACTCTGGTTTTACTTCTACAGGGAAATATATGGTTATATAACTATAAATGTTAACTATGCTGTTTTTGGATCTTTCAATTATCCAGAAGACAATAAGATTTCAGCAGGATTAAAACACTCCTTTAAATGTTAACAGAGATTGTCTCCAGGAACAGAACAGGACAAACATTAATGGCAGCTTCTCAGCTGCTTTGTTGTAACCAGGGAGAGAAAATGGGACATCTATGCACATGTTTTTCACAACATTCCTGTTTTTGTTCTGTTTTTTAAGACTATGGAGACAAACTGGAACAAACCTTTGCTGGCTTCTCTCTGCTCACTCCGGGGGTTTAGATTCTGCTGTTCTTCTGAATTCATCCACTGCAAATATCAACAGAGACAGGATTAGACAACAGAAAGCTTTAAACGACATGTCCGGCCCAGTGAAGACACCTACCACTCAGGCTGCTGTGCATCAGAAGGCGAAGAAGGTTTGAACTTGCTAATTCTCCTGAATGTCCTTTTATAAACACGACCAGACCCACCCATTTCCTCACAAAGCGAAACTAAAAACCCTCCAAGTCCTACTATAACCCTCTCTCACACCAGTTTATATCCATATCACATGCACTATTAGAAAGTTTCAGCTTTAAGTCAATTAGACAATTCAAGGTTCCAACCTAATAAAATCTTGGAGTAAAAGGCAATTTTAACTGCCTTTATGGACTCTGGGTTATCTGTGTTCAATCTTGAAGTTTCTTACAATAGACCCTTTTCACATGACGTCACTCAACTTCCGTTTTGAAGCGGAGCAGGGTATCTTTACTTCCGGCTACATGCTTTTACATAGAAAATTCGGGAGGTGAAGAGGTGTTTCACTGATAATCAGCGCGATTTCATAAGGTAAGACTGAGACCACAATGTGTCGCATTGACTATCTTTATTTTCCTTAGTATTGGTAGCGATCATTGCTGTTATATAGATGCTTTGATCGGGACAGTAACATGTAGATCAAAGCTAACATGCAGCAGCTTGTTAGCTTACCTTACCAAACTTTTACCTATCAGTAATCAGCGTGATTTCATTAAGTAAGACTGAGAGCACAATATTAAACGTGTCTTATTGACTATCTTTATTTTCGTTAGTATTTGTAGCAATCATTGCTGTTATATAGATGCTTTAATCGGGACAGTAACATGAAGATCAAAGCTAACATGCAGCAGCTTGTTAGCTTATTTTACCTGTCATTAATCTGATGTAGATGTTATAAAATGATTACTGTAGCTTTGCTATTATAGAAATAAATCTTGTTCACAGAGTGAAAAAAGAGAAATTTATCTGCTACATTGTTCCCCTTACTTGATTATGGTGACGTGTTATATGTAATTGCAGTCACTGAATTAAAAAGATCTTATTCCATTTGAATCTTTTTGTTCATTCCTAAAAAAAATTACCGTGGGTCTATTGGACAGTACTTCTGTTTCTGAATTTTCTGTGTATTATAATTAATTTTCTTCATAATATTATTTGCACTTATATTAATGCACTTTTTTTTTTAGTTTGTGTGCAAAATACTGTATATTTTAAGTAGAAGCCTGAAATTGTTTTATTATACTGACCTCTTAGTCAGATCAACCTTTAAAAAAGAGATCTTAATCTCAATGGGAGTTTATCTGGTTAAATAAAGGTTTTAATAAGTATTATAATTAATCTATTTGTTCTCCCCTTGTGTCCATCTCTCAGCAGCATCATATCCACCAAGCATGGCACAATCACAGAGAAACTGCTACTTACAGTGTTCGAACAACAACAAAAAACTTTCCATATCTCAGTTTTCACGACTTCCCGGCTGATGCTGAGACTGGAGCCTATTGGGTGACAGCAATAAGAAGAGACGAGGGGCCAAATTTTAAAATCCTTCGCAGCAGCACTTACGCCTGCAGTCAGCACTTCTCTTCCGAGGACACCTATGTTTCTGCAAGTGATCTTTAACAAATTAAACATCTTTCTTTCTTAAAGATAATTGAGTTATAAGTTTATTTAGCTATTCCCAAGATAATTTCAGTGGCTCACCACGTAAATTTTTATTAGAGCTGTCAAAATCAATTTGTTAATGAAAGGAAATTAATCTGAGAAATTAATTAATTTCTGCACATACAAATGGTTTTTAAAAATACTCACCTGTACACTGTGATCGCACACCGTCTCTTTCTCCTGCATTGTTTACATTTCAATTGTTTACTGTTAAATCACTGCTGCACTTTATCCTGTAATTTACTGTAATTCTCAAGCTGTATGCAAACGGAATTTCGTTCTGTACGCACTCTGTGCATACATAATGACAAATAAAGTTGTCTAAGTCTAATTTGTCTATGGGTGAACCCAGAACCACACACACGGGACTTAAAATGAAAGTCTTTATTGAAGGTTTGATGGGATGGAGGGTGATGTAACCAGCGAGGTAGAACTGCACGGGAACAGGGTGATGGTGTTGGCAGGAGCTGACGGCCCGGAGAGAGACTTCTTGGAACCAGGAACAGGCAGCAGGGTCCACAGCTCGGAAGAGAATTGACAGTTCAGGGGAGAACCCACCAGAGCTCGGCAGCAGGCTCTTCTGTAAGGCAGAGGGGAACCGGAGCAAGGCAGCAGGATAAACAGGACAGGTGAAAGGTAAAATGGACAGAGCTGCTATGAAGTATCTATGTAATAAATAACTAAAATATATGAAGTGTGATGTCTGAAGTTTTTTAAAATCCATGTTTTTTTGGTCAGTTCCTGAAAAATAACAGTATAGGACACAAGGGGTTTGCCCCGACAGCAGCATAATCCATAAATACTATAGTGAACTGATTATTAGTGTGCATGCAGTGTGCATTCAACATTATTGACAGCGTCTTTCTCAGTCTATGATGTCCTAAACTATCACAGTTTTAACAGGAATGGGCAGAATTATTTTATTAATTGAGGCTCCAAATGTACTGACGAGACTGAGAAACACACTGAACCCACAGAGGAATTTTGAGGGATACTGCAAAGTCTGCAACCTCAGTAAAATACTACACAAAAAAAAAAAACGGGAGGGAATGAGGCTCCTCATTTTTATTCATAGAGGTGTGACAGCGTGCTCTAACTGTGAGCAAGTTGCCAAAAGCATTGACACTGTTCCAAAACAAAGTATGAAAAGGCTCAAAATTATACATCAACTATATCCCTGGTGAGACTCATTGGCTAAAAGCTGTGAAACAGATAAGCTGTTATAGCAATAAAGCTAGCGTAGCAATATAATGGAGAAATAGAAAACTAATAAATGACAAAAGTCCTGTTGGTAGCATTGCTATCATTATCCTAGCATCTATGCTAACAACAGAGCTAAGAAGACAAAGCTCTTACCTTCATAATCAAAAAGGTATTGTTCCACAAAGAACTTGTCATCTTTGTCGAGTTTGGAGGCTGGTGTGGTCGAAAGCTTTTGTGCCAGTCTGTGCACGTCTCCCAAACGAAATTTGAGTAGATTGGTGAGGGACTGTGTGAATTCCCTATGTAAAAACACTGCTCGCGGAGAAAGCGGAAGTAAAGATACCCTGCTTCACCGCAGAACGGAAGTTGCATGACGTCACTGTGAAAAGGGTCTATAAGTGAGGAATCATGCAGAGCAGTGTTTGCTTTTCCTATTTGTCATTACTACATGATTTTATTTTACTGGGAGTTTTGTGATACTGTTGGAACCTGCATATCTGTACTAAGAACTAATGATGCTCCACAGGAAGCATATCTGCATAAAAATCACTTTTCACAAACTGAGCAGCCAGGAACAGTATTGATGGATTCAGGCCAGCTGACAGCTTTGCTAGGGCCTGGGACAACGCAGTCTTTTTGGGCCCCCCTCCTCTACACCTGCCGCCACCACACGCACGCACACACACACACACACACCACACGCACACACACACACACACACACACACACACACACACACACACACACACACACACACACACACACACACACACACACGCACAAAAAGTCAACTTAACTGTATACTTCATGCCCTGGAAATCTCTGTATTTTATACTGAATATTTTCAACCCATCTATTGAATTTAGTGCACTAGTTGATCTTTTCTTCATAAGAGAACAGCAGCACTGCAGCCAAAATATGGCCTTTTTTGACCTGCTGTATATTAGCCAGTCCCTAAACTTGATGTATCATGAAACTGTTGACCTTTTGGGTTTTGTAGTTTTTATTTTATTTTTACAACAACATTATTATAATAATAATAATGTTATGTTCAAAGTGTTTTTTTCCCTAATCCACCTCTTATATCTTTCAATCCTTATGTAATTTTGTCTGTGTTGTGTGCACCTGCCTGTTGCTTTAATCCTATAACTTTCCGCATCGTGGGATTAATAAAGGATTAGCGAATGTTTTCTTGTTTTAAATAACACTTTTTAATAGGATATATGTACTGGGTTCTTTCAAGGCCTTAATTATATATTCTGTGTGGGCTCCAGTAACATATGATAGATAATATCTACTTTGAAAGTTAACATGAACTGCTGCTGAAGATGACCACTCTGATCTACCTGGATGTTCTCTGGAGGACTGAAACGCCTCAGTCAGAGACGTCTGTGGGTCTGTCGGGGCAATCAGAGAAGTTTCGTCTCCTCTCTGTCGCTCTGTCGCTCGACGTTTTCTTGTCCATGTTTTTTCACGTGCTTAGATAAATTTGTTGTGTTTCCACTGAATTTAACCGGCGTTTTACAAAACATACAGCTTGATTTCATTTACGGTATTAAAATAGAGCCAAACGACGCTACTTTCCCTCTTCATGTTTTCCCGCTCCTGTTTTCTCTCTCATCAGCAGCGCAGCGCGGTTGTTTGTGAGAGACACCAGAGAGCTGAGTGGGCAGGCCAGGCTGAGCCTGCGTGCTGATTGGCTGGCGCCGCTGAGCCATGTACGAGAGGGGAGGGGGAGCAGCAACATGCCGTGACACTGCTGACTGCAGCAGACGCGGAGACTTTGGAGGAAGCTGCGAGCTGACTGATACTCAGTGTCAGTTTTGGACCCCCCCTCTGTCCTGTGCCCGGGACAACTGACCTGTTTGTCCCCCCTGTCGGCAGGAGTGGATGGATTAGTCGACTACTAAAGTAATCAATAGTCACTAATCCAAACAAATGCTCTGCTTTGACTTTACTGCATACAAACCTGCATTTGAACCCTGCAGATAAACAACATCCAGTGGAAGGAGTCTGTGTTCGATCTGCTTTTATACATCTGAGTCAACAGAAAGTTAGCCATTGAAATGCTTTTGTGAAAGAAAACTGATTTTTAATTTCAGTTAAAAAAAAACTCAGTAGGGAGGAAAACATTTTTTTTACTGTGGTCCAACAGTTTGTTTACAACCTACTTTTTAAATAAAGCAATTTTCACTCAAAAGGAAACTTAAACAGAGGTCAGAATGAAAAAGATTTTCTTCTTAATTATGCATGTTATGTGTAACCTGTTCTGAGCCGATGTCTCATCACAAATGTCATTATGGTAACACATAGTGACGATTAGGATGCTTGATTCAGGTAAAGTTTTAGGACATATTTGTCGATGCAACACCTACTACCTCCATCAGATGGTATGCTGCCTATTTTATCTGTGGCAGTCTGTAGAAAACAGACTGCCACATGAAATCATAGGTGGAAAAAAACTGCAAATTGCTGCATTTAAAAAATGCACCTTGCTGCAGAAACAAAGCTGTTAATGAAATTAAAATATTTAAAAGCAAAGCTGACTTTTGTTTTAATCCCTATTGGATCATTCTAAAGCTTTTGCTTTTTTGCAATAAAGAACTGTCTGTTGAATGTGTGAAAAAATTCACTTATTTAGCTGCACCAATTAGACTTTCCCTGGCACAAAACAAGGTTCAGATTTCTTTAAGGCCTGACCGTCTGATTCTGGTTTCATGATGGTGAAACTGGGGGGATAACGTGACTGATGGTGTTTATCGGGATGTGGTTATCTGATGCACAGAGAATGCACAGTCTGCAACACATCACAGATAACGGCCAACTTCAGCACATATGAAAGATCTATTCAATTCAATTTATTTCAATTAAATTGTATTTATATAGCGCCAATTCATGAAACATGTCATCTCAAGGCACTTTACAAAGTCAAAATCAATCAGATTATACAGATTGGTCAAAAAATTTGATTGCTTCAAAGTCCCGACAAGCAGCATTCACTCCTGGAGAAGCGTAGAGCTACAGGGAGAGTCGTCTGCATTGTCCATGGCTTTGCAGCAATCCCTCATACTGAGCAAGCATGAATCAGAATCAGAAATACGACAGCAGAAAAAAAACTCCCCGTTAACGGGAAGGAAAACCTCCAGCAGAACCAGAACCAGGCTCAGTATGAACGGTCATCTGCCTCGACCGACTGGGGGTTAGAGAAGACAGAGCAGAGACACAACAAGAGAGACAAAAAAGCACAGAAGCACACATTGATCCAGTAATCTATTCTACATTAGATGGTAACAGCGGGTGATCTGTCTTCCCTGGATGATGTCACAGTTAACAGAACGCCAGACCAGGTGTACCTACTATGAAGAAAAAAGAGAGAGAACAAAAAGTTAAAAGCTGAAATGACAACAGTCATTTTAATGCAATGCAAAAGTGGAGAACAGTAGAAATCAGTAGAGTGAGAAAAATAGGCCCTGATGTCCTCCAGCAGCCTAAGCCTATAGCAGCATAACTATAGAGGTAGCTCAGGGTAACATGAGCCACTCTAACTATAAGCTTTGTCAAAAAGGAAAGTTTTAAGATTAGTCTTAAAAGTAGACAGGGTGTCTGCCTCACGGACCAGAACTGGGAGTTGGTTCCACAGGAGAGGAGCCTGACATAGTCAGGAGTAGCTGACTTCCTGTTTGCGGTAAGGCGTATTGTGTCACTTCCTGTTGTTGCTGTGTGAACGACGGATTTTTGCTCCAGGCTCTCTCGCTTTTTATCTTTAAACCTCTTTGCTGTAACATCTGTTTCCAAACATAAGCACTTTTAAAACATTTTCTGTGGCTGCTCATCACGTTTGGGAACTCCTCGTGTTTCACACGGTTGTTCTTTGGCGTGATAACAGGGCGCTAGCCTAGCGTTAGCCTAGCGTTAGCCTAGCGTTAGCCAAGCCTTAGCCTCATAATGGCTTCTCCGTCTCTGACTAAGTCTCCTATCTGCTGCTCTCTGTGTCAGATGTTCAGTTATTCCTCTGCCTCCTTTAGTGATAATGGTACATGTAATAAATGTAGTGTTTTTGTAGCTTTGGAGGCGAGGGTGTCAGAACTGGAGACCCGGCTCCGTGCTGTTGAAAAACCAGCTGATAGCCACTCCTTTGCTAGCGCGGAGCCACCAAGAGTAACTTCATGTAGCGAACCAACAGCCGCACTCGAACAGCCGGTTAAGCAGGCCGGCTGGGTGACGGTTCGTAGTAAGCATAGCTCTAGATTTCAGCCCCCAGATCACCACCAACCCGTCTGCGTTTCTAACACATTTTCCCCTCTGAGCGACAGTCTCGCCGAGGAGCCGACCTTAATTATTGGCAGCTCCATAATAAGAAACGTGGCACTAAAGAAACCAGGGACTATAATTAAATGCCTACCAGGGGCCAGAACGGGCGACATAGAATCCTACCTAAAACTACTGGCTAAGGATAAGCGTAAATACCGCAAAATTGTTATTCACGCTGGCGGTAATGACACCCGGTCACGCCGATCAGAGGTCATCAAAGTTGGTGTTGCTTTGGTGTGTGAGTTTGCTAAAACAATTTCGGACTCTGTAATTTTCTCTGGTCCCCTGCCTGATCTGACCAGTGATGACATGTTTAGCCGCATGTCATCATTCAACCGCTGGTTGTCTAGGTGGTGTCCAGAAAACGACGTGGGCTACATTGATAACTGAAAAACTTTCTGGGGAAAACCTGGTCTGATCAGGAGAGACGGTATTCATCCCACTTTGGATGGTGCAGCTCTTCTTTCTAGGAATCTGGCCGGATTTGTTAGTTCTCCTAAATGCTGACAACCCAGGGTCCAGACCAGGAAGCAGAGCCGTAGTTTAACACACCTCTCTGCAGCTTCTGTACTGTTACCCACCCATTACCCTATTGAGACGGTGTCTTTCCCACGGCCAAAACTTAACAGATCAAAAACTGATCTAAAGGGAACAAATCATAAAAATCTAATAAAAATCCATACGGATCACTTTGAACCAAAAAATAAAAGAATTAAATGTGGTCTATTAAATATAAGGTCTTTCCCTCCAAATACTTTGTTAGTTAATGAATTGATTTCTGATAATCAGATTGATTTGTTTTGTCTCACAGAAACCTGGCTACAAGAGGACTACGTTAGTATAAATGAGTCAACTCCCTCCAGTTATTCAAATTTCCACATTCCCAGATCTGTGGGAAGAGGAGGAGGAGTGGCAACCATCTTTCAGTCTGATTTATTAATTAGTCCCAGGCCAATTAATAATTACAGTTCTTTTGAACATTTAACCCTCAGTTTCCCTCATACAAACTGCAAAGCAATAAAACCTCTTCTGTTTGTTGTTTTGTATCGTCCACCAGGCCCTTACACTCAGTTTTTGGATCAGCTGTCAGACTTCTTATCTGATTTGGTGTTAAATACTGACAAGGTTATTATAGTGGGTGATTTTAACATCCATGTTGACACTGAATGTGATAACCTTAGTGTAGCCTTTAAAACTATCCTAGATTCAATTGGTTTTGCTCAAAATGTGCATAAGCCAACGCACTCTCAGCTCCATACTTTGGACCTTGTGCTGACATATGGCATTGATTGTGAAGAATTAACAGTATTCTCTCACAACCCTGTCCTATCTGATCATTTTTTAATAACATTTGAGTTTAATCTAACTGAGTTCTCCACCCCCAAAAGAGGGTTCCATTATAGTAGATCTTTATCGGATAATGCTGTATCAAAACTTAAAAGAGTCTGTCCCCCTTTTAATATCCTCAGTATTGCAGAAATGCCCTGTAGATGGCAGCAATGCTGTTTCTTCCCATTCACAAATAGATACATTTGCTAACAGTGTGACTTCCTCATTGCGTTCTGCATTAGATAATGTAGCTCCCTTGAAAAAGAAGGTGATTATTCACAGGAAGCTGGCTCCTTGGTTTAATTCAGAGCTGCGTTCCTTGAAGCACAATGTTAGGAAATTGGAGAGAAAATGGCGCTCTACACACCAAGAGGAATCCTACTTAATCTGGAGGGTCAGTCTATTGTTGTATAACAAGACCCTTCGCAGAGTTAGAGCAGCATATTTTTCATCATTAATTGAAGAGAATAAAAATAATCCTAGGTTTCTCTTTAGTACAGTTGCCAAACTTACTCAGAGCTGCAGCTCTGTTGATCCATCCATTCCCTTAGCTCTTAGTAGTAATGATTTTATGGGATTCTTCATAAATAAAATTGATGCCATTAAAAATAAAATAATTGGCATCCTCCCAAACATGATTACCTCATCCCCAGTAAGTAAGGCAGCATTGGAGGAATCTTTAGAACCTGCACAGTGTTTGAACTGTTTAAAAACAGTAGAGCTTTCTGAGCTATCTAAAATCTTAGCTTCATCTAAACCTTCTACCTGTATGTTAGACCCAATCCCAACCAAGTTGTTTAAGGAGGTATTCCCTTTGATCAGTGGTCCTATTTTAGACATGATTAATCTATCCTTAGTAAATGGATATGTACCACAGGTTTTTAAAGTAGCTGTTATTAAACCTTTACTTAAGAAACCTTCTCTTGATCAAGATGAGCTAGTAAACTACAGACCTATATCTAATCTTCTTTTCTTATCTAAAATTCTTGAGAAAGTAGTTGCTAATCAACTTTGTGAACATTTACAAAGCAATGACCTACTTGAGGAGTTTCAGTCAGGCTTCAGAGCTCATCATAGCACTGAAACGGCTCTGGTGAAGGTCACTAATGATATTCTCATGGCCTCAGATAATGGACTTGTGTCTGTACTTGTCCTGTTAGATCTTAGTGCTGCATTTGATACAGTTGATCACAATATTCTCCTACAAAGACTTGAACTTACTGTAGGGATTAAGGGGAAAGCATTAGGCTGGTTTAAATCTTATCTGTCGGACAGATTCCAGTTTGTTCATGTTAATAATAAATCTTCCTCAAACTCTAGGGTCACCTGTGGAGTACCACAGGGTTCAGTCCTTGGACCAATTCTCTTTACTATATATATGCTTCCGATTGGCAAAATTATCAGACAGCATGGGATTAATTTCCACTGTTATGCTGATGACACTCAGCTATATTTATCCATAAATCCTGATGAATCCAATCAATTACTTCGACTGCAGTCATGTCTTGATGACATCAAAAGCTGGATGACTTTAAATTTCCTGCATCTAAATTCTGACAAGACCGAAGTTGTAATCTTTGGGCCAGAGTCCTCAAAAAATAAACTTCTTAACCAATCACTTAATCTGGATGGCGTTAACTTGGCCTCTGGTAATAAAGTAAAAAATCTTGGTGTTATTTTTGACCAAGACATGTCATTTAAATCCCATATTAAACAGGTTTCCAGAGTTTCCTTTTTTCACCTCCGGAATATCGCCAAAATTAGAAACATTCTGTCCAGGAGTGATGCTGAAAAACTAGTCCATACATTTGTTACTTCAAGGCTGGACTATTGTAATTCTTTACTATCAGGAAGTCCACAAAATGCAGTTCAAAGTCTTCAGCTGATCCAAAATGCTGCAGCAAGAGTTCTGATGAAAATCAACAAGCGGGATCATATTTCTCCAATTTTAGCTTCCCTTCATTGGCTTCCTGTTAAATCAAGAATAGAATTTAAAATTCTTCTTCTAACATATAAAGCCCTTAATAATCAAGATCCATCATATATCAGAGCTCTGATTACCCCGTATGTTAAAGTAGAATGGGATGTAAAAGTAGAATGTATGTATGTAAAAGTAGAATGGGAGGCAGATCCTTTAGCTATCAGGCTCCTCTCCTGTGGAACCAACTCCCAGTTTTGGTCCGTGAAGCAGACACCCTGTCTACTTTTAAGACTAATCTTAAAACCTTCCTTTTTGACAAAGCTTATAACTAGAGTGGCTCATGTTACTCTGAGCTACCTTTATAGTTTTACTGCTATAGGCTTAGGCTACTGGAGGACATCAGGATCTAATTTTCTCACTCAATAGAGTTCTACTGTTCTTCAATTATGCATTACGTGTTGTCATTTCTGCTTTAACTTTCTGTTCTCTCTCTTTTTTCTTCATAGTAGGTACACCTGGTCTGGCGTTCTGTTAAATGTGACATCATCCAAAGAAGACGGCTCACCCGCTATTACCATCTAATGTAGAACAGATTACTGGATCAATGTGTGCTTCTGTGCTTTTTTGTCTCTCTTGTTGTGTCTCTGCTCTGTCTTCTGTAACCCCCAGTCGGTCGAGGCAGATGACCGTTCATACTGAGCCTGGTTCTGGTTCTGCCGGAGGTTTTCCTTCCCGTTAATGGAGAGTTTTTCTTCCCACTGTCGCTTCATGCTTGCTCAGTATGAGGGATTGCAGCAAAGCCATGTACAATGCAGACAACTCTCCCTGTGGCTCTACGCTTCTCCAGGAGTGAATGCTGCTTGTCGGGACTTTGATGCAATCAACTGGTTTCCTTATATAGGAAAATTTTTGACCAATCTGTATAATATGATTGAACTTAACTTTGTAAAGTGCCTTGAGATGACATGTTTCATGAATTGGCGCTATATAAGTAAAATTGAATTGAATTGAATTGATAGCTAAAGGATCTGCCTCCCATTCTACTTTTAGAGACTCTAGGAACCACCAGCAGACCTGCAGCCTGAGAGCGAAGTGCTCTGTTAGGAACATACGGGGTAATCAGAGCTCTTATATATGATGGAGCTTGATTATTAAGGGCTTTATACGTTAGAAGAAGAATTTTAAATTCTATTCTTGATTTAACAGGAAGCCAATGAAGGGAAGCTAAAATTGGAAAAATATGATCCCGCTTGCTGATTTTCATCAGAACTCTTGCTGCAGCATTTTGGATCAGCTGAAGACGTTGAACTGCATTTTGTGAGAGACGAGAGGACCCACCTTATGTCAAATTTTAATTAATACCCCCCCCCCCACCTCACCCCCCCCGCCCCTTCACCCCCCTCCCCCAGCCATATTAAATTATTATTATATTATGATATTAATTATTATTATTATTAATATAATTAATTTTATTATCGTGATTATTTAATTATGTCTAATTATGTAATGCATTTATTCACATTCAATTACTTAATTCATTTTATACACATCAAATTATTTAATTCATTTATTCACATTCAATTATTTAATTCATTTATACACATTCAATTATTTTATTTATTTCATATACACCCAATCTTGACGCTCAGCAGCATACCCGTCAGACTCTACGTAAACTTTGCTGAATACGGGTCCTACGGAAAAAAAAACCTCCGTCCCGCACCGTTGCGATTGCGCAGAAATAATCCAGAGGAGCAGGTGAAATAGGGAATCCTTAGTCCTTAATCTTTAGTCATAATATAAAGCTCAATTCTGTCCTCCCTCCAAACTAAAGAAATTTACTGATCCTTTCACTAGTACAGCCGAGAAGAAAACGCATCTTCATACTCTTCATACTGTGGCGGTCAGTGGTTTATGGACCACGACCTCAGTTTTAGGAGATCTGTTGGGGAGGAGTTTCTCAAAAGAGCACCCGCGTGGGGCTTGAATGCAGCAGGAAAGGAGGATACGAATCAGCTATCTCAATGAACAGACTTGTGCCGGGCGTTATCTTAACACTTCATACACCTAACAACTAAACCGTCCCTTTCAACGAGCATGACACGGCATTTCCTGGTTAGGTAATAAACAAAACAGGAAACGTATCTGTTATCTCAATAAGACACTGACCACCGCAGGTCAGTAAAATCCAATACGATCAGTAAAAGTCATTACGCTGGTGGAAGTCATGCCTTTCTTATCCTACAAGTCTCTTGGTAAAAAACAACAACTATATTTTAACTAACTCTGAAGGCAGCCATTACATGTCCTAACTAAGGCTCTTATAAATTATTATTTTAATAAATGATTATTCTAATGATTATTCAGACAATTAATCGTGTAATTGTTAAAAATGTACAAATTCTGCTGATTCTTAACATAATTACTTAAGCTTATTCTATGAGTAATAGAAATGAAAAAAAATGCTAAATCGGTGAATAATTCACTCTGAATAACAAGGATAAATCTCCAACTAAAAAAGTTCTAGGATCAAAATGTTAAATGTTCAGCCCTTTCTGGTTGACTTACCAGTGCAGATGCCTCTGTAGTGAAAATAGTCACAAAAAGTATCAAGTTCCACCTGTAAATTAAATTCTGGATTTCTTCTTTTCTAGATTAGAATAGATTTTATTCTATTTATGTAAAACAGATCCTTCTAGTGTACTGCAGGGGCAAAGTTAAACTAGGGTTTTTTTAGTTGACAAACAATAATAAAATGATAATGACACATTTATCAAATAAGGTAAACATCTAGCTTAAATTAAGGTGTGACATTTTTTCATATCATTCTGACCAAGTTTTAACAGAATAGAAATAGATGTACCATCCCACAGTTGAAAGATTCAGGTGTTAAAGTTGCAAAAACATGTGGGCCTAGACAGCAGACATACAGACAAGACTGATTAAAATGCAAAAAGCTCAATTTAAAGTTAAGCTGTACAGCAGAAGAAAAAGAAAGAAAACAAAACTGCAATTATTAATACATAAGGCCTATTCAGATATACATTGAAGACAAACGAGTTGATTTGCAGAATAATGTAATATTTTAAACTTATTTTGCTACACAAATTAACAAAATCTTCCTCCACAGAACAGAACCAGAACCAAACTTTCCTCTAAATATATTGCTCTGATAAGACTCTGCAGGTTTTCACTGGAACCTGATCATGCTGCAGTGAAAGAGCTCCACTTTGTCATCTCCATCTTTAAACTAAAAACCAGATGCTTTGATTTCGCCTGTCCCCCCATAATTCCTTTTATGGGACACAGGGTTTCCCCAGAATTTGGGCTAATCTTTGCAGTAGGTGTCTTGGTGGGTTGAGGGGTGTGTGCGGTTAACTGTGCCGGCGGGATTTTTACCAAAATATTGCTTTTTCACCATTAAAAACAGCAGAGCAGTATAGTGCTGTACCAGACAAGTAAAAGTTAGGTAACCAAAGTAAGAAGAACATGATTTCTAATTGTGATGGCAGAAGTATCCAGTCAGTAGCTTTATGGTTTTACGGTTATAAACATTGATCCATTATTTGGTGGATATAAAGGCTGCTGATCTTCAGGCGGCTGCGAGCAGCAACATAAAACCATGCAGGATGAAGGCCGGCCTGCAGCAAAGTAACAATGCAGAGGTTGCTGTCGGCAATACCTGTTGGCGGGTAATCCGTAGAGCCAACATTGGCAATGCCGGGGGTTTTTTTCACACGCAGTCTGTTTGTATTAACAGACCGATCTCGTCTTAGGTTAAATCAGTCGGTTTGGAAGTGGCTTTTTTCTTGTTGAATAATGGCTGTAATTGTCTAAACTTGCTTCCTTGAGTCCGGGGTGGGCCATTCAACCGCTGCCTTTATCTTTTCGGGATCTGATCTTACACGACCCCACTCTAAAATCAGGCTGAGGAAAGAAACAGCACTATGATGGAACTCACACTTTTCTGCCTTCACAAACAGACGGAGATCATGATACTGTTCAGGCACTCATAATAAATCAATCGGATCCTCGGGTTCAGAGGAGGAACCAGGGAAATATGAAACGGGCCGAGCGGATCTTAAACACCGTGAGTGGCAGGCAGGAGACCAGAACTCTAGCCGAGATTCGGCCCAGTTTAAATGAGGGTTGTGGACAGTTAACCAAGCCAACCCCAGAACTACAGGGGAGTGTTTAACTGGAAATATAAAAAACGAAAGTTGTTCACGGTGGTTACCAGACACCATCAGTTCCAGGGGTTCAGTCTGATGAGTAATGAGGGTTAACTTCTCCCCATCAAGAGCTGAGACTTGAAGAGGAGCGGGCAGTAGCACACTCCGAATGCGGACCTGGCTGACCAAGCCCTGATCAATCAAATTAAAATCGGACCCGGAATCAACAAGAGCGGATACATCAAAGTTATCCTGATCAAAAATCAGAGTAGCAGGCAGGCAAAAACGAGAAGGGGAAGGACTGGCCTTGGGGGAGGAAATAACACATCGGTCCGTCGTTCCCCCCATTACAGACGATGGACACTGTCTTTTGGTCGCACCGGACAGGACTTCACGAAATGATCCTCACCACCACAATAGTGGCACAGATTATCAGAAACCCGCTGTTGCCGAACTTCACTGGTTAAGAGGACCCAGCCTATCTGCATGGGTTCGGGGGGTGAAGGCGGCGTTACCATGGGCCGCTGTGAGCTGGCTCTCAGAACCGGTGGGCCAACTGGTCGTACGGGTCTGTCGGTTCTCGCTCGGTTCCGGCTACGTAGCCGAGCATCCAACCTGATAGCTAAGGCGACCATATCTTCAAAGGTACTGGGTTCCTCTACTCGAGCTAGTTCATCCTTTAAACTTTCATCTAACGCCTGGAAGAAGACTGCCTTTAAAGGCTTAGCCTCCCAGCCTGCGGCTGCGGCGAAGGTGCAAAAATCGAGAGACAAATCTGAAACACGACGCCCACACTGTTTTAAAGAGAGCAGAGAGCGAGACAGCTGAACCGAATCCTGTTCTGCAGAGAAAACTGTTTTAAATTCTGCGATAAATTCCTGAAACGTGCATCCAAAAGATTGACAATCAGGAAAACGGGCTTCAGCCCATCTAAGAACCTATCCAGTTAAAAGCCGAAGAACGAAAGAAATCTTAGCTTGATCAGTGGGAAAGGTTCGGGGGGACCGACTAAAAACAAGATTACACTGGAAGAGAAATCCCCCAGAATCTCCACTTTCTCCTGAGAATTTCTCAGGGACTGGAGATGAGCTCTCAGGGAAAGGAGTCTGCCCCGAGGCTTCAGCTATCAGAACTGTGGGGTGCAGAGTGTCAGAGGCAAGAGTGACAGGCGGCGCGGAAGCGGACGAGAATGACGTCAGCTGACTGAGCTGAGCGGCGACTAACTGAAGTTGCTCCTGTGTTGAATTTACTGCTAAGCTAAGTGCCTCTAATTGTTCCTGTTGCGCGGCTAATTGCCGACCGAAAGTATCCGCTGGGCTTTGTTGGCCAGAGTCTTCTTCTGTCGTGGTTTTGATATGTTTTGCCCACATGCGGAATCCTGACGGGAGACCAGCACAATTTTAAGATGTTTATTAGAAGGTTCAGGCTACAGAAATCGACACTACTAGTGGAGCCGGACGAGGTCTGAACGTCAGCACTGGAGAAACTGCGGGGAGAATGGAGAACAATGTTACGGGAGGTCGAACCAGGGGAAATTGCCAGAAGCTCGCTGCTTACCATTTAATCGGAGAAAGCGGACCGGGGGGAAATAGTGATGAGGGAACTCTGTGACCGTACTCTCGAAGGTGGTCAGGTGGCTAGCAGCTGGAGGGCGGCAGATGGTAAGCTGGCGAGGGATCCGGAGCGCACCACAGCAGACGGAGGGACTGACGGAGAAACCAAAGTGCAGGGGAACCAGCAGAATCCGGGGAAGGGGTCTCAAGCCCGGCTTGGTAACACCAAGGGAGTATGAGGGGAACGCCAGAGCAACATCTGAGCTTCAGGGATTCTAGGAGAGCTGGTTCTTCGAGCGGGACGCCAAACGGGTGAGTAATTCCGAGCACAAAAACTGAGAAGACAAACGAGAGACTAAAGTTAGTCAAGAAATCGAGATCGAGCAAAAACTCACAGGTGGAGGATCAGGAGTTGATCTAGGCCACGTCGTACCACGACTGGGTTAAGACTCTGGCGTCTTCCGTCAGTCTGAGCCCCCCTTAAGAAGCCTGAGGAATCCACTCCGAACGAGCTGCAGGTGTGGGTCACGCCCCCCAGCTAACTACAGCCACCTGTGGAGCAGAGTTAGAGCACGGACAACAGAGAACCCTGACACGTTTACATATTTTTTTTTAAATAGTTGCTACGGTTTGGTTTCACCTATACAGGGACAACATATCCTGGTATTTTTTCAGTCAGAAGTTTACATACACTGATCGTGGAGATGAATTTTGGAAGGAAAAAAATTAAGACAAGCAATTTGGTGAAAAGCCGTGAATTTATTGTGGGGGGTTTTGCCTCTCTAGACAGGGTCAAAACTTATACAGGCTAAACCTCTCCACATGTTCACCTAAATGTTTTAACCAATGGTGCTGGTTCTAGATGTGTTTGGAAACTAAATGAAAAATATCACTGAAGAAAGTTTAGCATCCATCCACCACAAAACTCCCCCCTTAGTTCAGGGTTCACCCCATGTAGCTTTAGAGGATTTGCAGCACTGGTTTGGCTGTTAGAGAGTCTGTTGTTCTGCGGTTGCCACTGATTTCCAAGCAAAATACAACAATTTTGTGCTTGTCAGCAGTTTTGTCAAGTAAAAGAGAAAGTTTAGACAATTACAGCCATTATTCAAAAAGAAAAAAAACACTTCCAAACCGACTGATTTAACCTAAGTCGAGATCGGTCTGTTAGTACAAACAGACTGCGTTGTTTGTGTGAAAAAAAACCCCCGGCATTGCCAATGTTGGCTCTACGGATTACCCGCCAACAGGTATTGCCGACAGCAACCTCTGCATTGTTACTGTGCTGCAGGCCGGCCTTTACCCTGCATGGTTTTATGTTGCTGCTCGCAGCCGCCTGAAGATCAGCAGCCTTTATATCCACCAAATAATGGATCAATGTTTATAACCGTAACACCATAAAGCTACTGACTGGATACTTCTGCCATCCCAATTAGAAATCATGTTCTTCTTACTTTGGTTACCTAACTTTTACTTGTCTGGTACAACACTATACTGTTCTGCTGTTTTTAATGGTGAAAAAGCAATATTTTGGTAAAAATCCCGCCGGCACAGTTAACCGCACACACCCCTCAACCCACCAAGACACCTACTGCAAAGATTAGCCCAAATTCTGGGGAAACCCTGTGTCCCATAAAATGAATTATGGGGGGACAGGCGAAATCAAAGCATCTGGTTTTTAGTTTAAAGATGGAGATGACAAAGTGGAGCTCTTTCACTGCAGCATGATCAGGTTCCAGTGAAAACCTGCAGAGTCTTATCAGAGCAATATATTTAGAGGAAAGTTTGGTTCTGGTTCTGTTCTGTGGAGGAAGTTTTTGTTAATTTGTGTAACAAAATAAGTTTAAAATATTACATTATTCTGCAAATCAACTCGTTTGTCTTCAATGTATATCTGAATAGGCCTTATGTATTAATAATTGCAGTTTTGTTTTCTTTTTCTTCTGCTGTACAGCTTAACTTTAAATTGAGCTTTTTGCATTTTAATCAGTCTTGTCTGTATGTCTGCTGTCTAGGCCCACATGTTTTTGCAACTTTAACACCTGAATCTTTCCACTGTGGGATGGTACATCTATTTCTATTCTGTTAAAACTTGGTCAGAATGATATGAAAAAATGTCACACCTTAATTTAAGCTAGATGTTTACCTTATTTGATAAATGTGTCATTATCATTGTATTATTGTTTGTCAACTAAAAAAACCCTAGTTTAACTTTGCCCCTGCAGTACACTAGAAGGATCTGTTTTATATAAATAGAATAAAATCTATTCTAATCTAGAAAAGAAAAAATCCAGAATGTAATGTACAGGTGGAACTTGATACTTTTTGTGACTATTTTCACTACAGAGGCATCTGCACTGGTAAGTCAACCAGAAAGGGCTGAACATTTAACATTTTGATCCTAGAACTTTTTTAGTTGGAGATTTATCCTTGTTATTCAGAGTGAATTATTCACCGATTTAGCATTTTTTTTCATTTCTATTACTCATAGAATAAGCTTAAGTAATTATGTTAAGAATCAGCAGAATTTGTACATTTTTAACAATTACACGATTAATTGTCTGAATAATCATTAGAATAATCATTTATTAAAATAATAGTTTATAAGAGCCTTAGTTAGGACATGTACAGGTGACAGGACAAATATTAGTACCATCTGTAGAGAAATGGCTGCCTTCAGAGTTAGTTAAAATATAGTTGTTGTTTTTTTACCAAGAGACTTGTAGGATAAGAAAGGCATGACTTCCACCAGCGTAATGACTTTTACTGACCGTATTGGATTTTACTGACCTGCGGTGGTCAGTGTCTTATTGAGATAACAGATACGTTTCCTGTTTTGTTTATTACCTAACCAGGAAATGCCGTGTCATGCTCGTTGAAAGGGACGGTTTAGTTGTTAGGTGTATGAAGTGTTAAGATAACGCCCGGCACAAGTCTGTTCATTGAGATAGCTGATTCGTATCCTCCTTTCCTGCTGCATTCAAGCCCCACGCGGGTGCTCTTTTGAGAAACTCCTCCCCAACAGATCTCCTAAAACTGAGGTCGTGGTCCATAAACCACTGACCGCCACAGTATGAAGATGCGTTTTCTTCTCGGCTGTACTAGTGAAGGGATCAGTAAATGCCTTTAGTTTGGAGGGAGGACTGAATTGAGCTTTATATTATGACTAAAGATTAAGGACTAAGGATTCCCTATTTCACCTGCTCCTCTGGATTATTTCTGCGCAATCGCAACGGTGCGGGACGGAGGTTTTTTTTCCGTAGGACCCGTATTCAGCAAAGTTTACGTAGAGTCTGACGGGTATGCTGCTGAGCGTCAAGATTGGGTGTATATGAAATAAATAAAATAATTGAATGTGTATAAATCAATTAAATAATTGAATGTGAATAAATGAATTAAATAATTTGATGTGTATAAAATGAATTAAGTAATTGAATGTGAATAAATGCATTAAATAATTAGACATAATTAAATAATCACGATAATAAAATTAATTATATTAATAATAATAATTAATATCATAATATAATAATAATTTAATATGGCTGGGGGGGGTGAAGGGGCGGGGGGATGAGGTGGGGGGGTATGCGGAAGGGGACCGGAAATAAAGGGGTCATAAATGATCCATCAACTCGATTAATTAAAATTTGACATAAGGTGGGTCTCTTTTGTGGACTTCCTGATAGTGAAGAATTACAATAGTCCAGCCTTGAAGTAAAAAATGCATGGACTAGTTTTTCAGCATCACCCCTGGACAGAATGTTTCTAATTTTGGCGATATTCCAGAGGTGAAAAAATGAAACTCTGGAAACCTGTTTAACATGGGATTTAAATGACATGTCTTGGTCAAAAATAACACCAAGGTTTTTTTTACTTCATTACCTGAGGCCAAGTTAATGCCATCCAGATTAAGTGATTGATTAAGAAGTTTATTTTTTGAGGACTCTGGTTCAACGATTATAACTTATGTCTTGTCAGAATTTAGATGCAGGAAATTTAAAGTAATCCAGCTTTTGATGTCATCAAGACATGACTGCAGACGAAGTAATTGATTGGATTAATCAGGATTTATGGATAAATATAGCTGAGTGTCATCAGCATAACAATGGAAATTAATCCCATGTTGTCTGATAATTTTGCCAATCGGAAGCATATACATAGTAAAAAGAATTGGTCCAAGGACTGAACCCTGTGGTACTCCACAAGTGACCCTAGAGTTTGAGGAAGATTTATTATTAACATGAACAAACTGGAATCTGTCCGGCAGATAAGATTTAAACCAGCCTAATGCTTTCCCCTTAATCCCTACAGTATGCTCAAGTCATTGTAGGAGAATATTGTGATCAACTGTATCAAATGCAGCACTGAGATCTAACAGGACAAGTACAGACACAAGTCCATTATCTGAGGCCATGAGAATATCATTAGTGAATTTCACCAGAGCCGTTTCAGTTCAATGATGAGCTCTGAAGCCTAACTGAAGCTCCTCAAGTAGGTCATTACTTTGTAAATGTTCACAAAGTTGATTAGCAACTACTTTCTCAAGAATTTTAGATAAGAAAAGAAGATTAGATATAGGTCTGTAATTTACTAACTCATCTTGATCAAGAGATGGTTTCTTAAGTAAAGGTTTAATAACAGCTACTTTAAAAGCCTGTGGTACATATCCATTTACTAAGGATAGATTAATCATGTCTAAAATAGGGCCACTGATCAAAGGGAATACCTCCTTAAACAACTTGGTTGGGATTGGGTCTAACATACAGGTAGAAGGTTTAGATGAAGCTAAAATTTTAGATAACTCAGAAAGCTCTACTGCTTCTAAACAGTTCAAACACTGCGCAGCTTCTAAAGATTCCTCCAACGCTGCCTCACTTACTGAGGACGAGGTAATCATGTTTGGGAGGATGCCAATTATTTTATTTTTAATGGAGTCAATTTTATTTATGAAGAATCCCATGAAGTCATTACTGCTAAGAGCTAAGGGAATGGATGGATCAACAGAGCTGTGACTGAGTAAGTTTGGCAACTGTACTAAAGAGAAATCTAGGATTATTTTTATTCTCCTCAATTAATGATGAAAAATATGATGCTATAACTCTGCAAAGGGTCTTTTTATACAACAATAGACTGTCTTTCCAGATTGGGTAGGATTCCTCTTGGTGTGTAGAGCGCCATTTTCTCTCCAATTTCCTATTATTAAACCAGGGAGCCAGCTTCCTGTGAATAATCACCTTCTTTTTCAAGGGAGCTACATTGTCTAATGCAGAATGCAATGAGGATGTCACACTGTTAACAAAGGTGTCTATTTGTGAATGGGAAGAAACAACATTGCTGCTATCTCCAGGGCATTTCTGCAATTTTGAAGATATTAAAAGGCTGACAGACTCTTTAAAGTTTGATACAGCATTCTCCGATAAAGATCTACTATAATGGAACCCTCTTTTGGGGGTGGAGAACTCAGTTAGATTAAACTCAAATGTTATTAAAAAATGATCAGATAGGACAGGGTTGTGAGGAAATATTGCTAATTCTTCACAATCAATCCCATATGTCATTACAAGGTCTGAACCTAACTTGTAAAGTGCCTTGAGATGACATGTTTCATGAATTGGCGCTATATAAATAAAATTGAATTGAATTGAATTAACGTATGAAGCCAAGAGTGCATCGGTTTATGCACATTTTGAGCAAAACCAATTGAATCTAGGATAGTTTTAACGGCTACACCAAGGTTATCACATTCAGTGTCAGCATGAATGTTAAAATCACCCACTATAATAACCTTGTCAGTGTTTAACACCAAATCAGATAAGAAGTCTGACAACAGATCCAAAAACTGAGTGTAAGGGCCTGGTGGACGATACAAAACAACAAACAGAAGAGGTTTTATTGCTTTGCAATTTGTATGAGGGAAACTGAGGGTTAAATGTTCAAAAGAACTGTAGTTATTAATTGGCCTGGGACTAATTAATAAATAAGACTGAAAGATGGTTGCCACTCCTCCTCCTCTTCCCAGAGATCTGGGAATATGGAAATTTAAATGATTGGAGGGAGTTGACTCATTTATACTAACCTAGTCCTCTAGTAGCCAGGTTTCTGTGAGACAAAACAAATCAATCTGATTATCAGAAATCAATTCATTAACTAAAAAAGTCTTTGGAGGGAGAGACCTCATATTTAATAGACCACATTTAATTCTTTTATTTTTTGGTTCAAGGTGAGGCTTATTGATTTTTATGATTTGTTCCTTTTAGATCAGTTTTTGATCTATTCAGTTTTGGCCGTGGGAAAGACACCGTCTCAATAGGGTAATGGGTGGGTAACAGTACAGAAGCTGCAGAGAGGTGTGTTAAACTACGGCTCTGCTTCCTGGTCTGGACCCTGGGTTGTCAGCATTTAGGAGAACTAATAAATCTGGCCAGATTCCTTGAAAGAAGAGCTTCACCATCCAAAGTGGGATGGATACCGTCTCTCCGGATCAGACCAGGTTTTCCCCAGAAAGTTTTTCAGTTATCAATGTAGCCCACGTCGTTTTCAGGACACCACCTAGACAACCAGCGGTTGAATGATGACATGCGGCTAAACATGTCATCACTGGTCAGATCAGGCAGGGGACCAGAGAAAATTACGGAGTCCGACATTGTTTTAGCAAACTTACACAACGAAGCAACACCAACTTTGATGACCTCTGATCGGCGTGACCGGGTGTCATTACCGCCAGCGTGAATAACAATCTTACTGTATTTATGCTTATCCTTAGCCAGCAGTTAGACCAGGGGGTGTATACTAAGAACATGGTTAAGTGATAAACCAGGCCTGGCCTCACTTGCCTCCCCTGACTGCACGTCATTGTCTATTAGCAGGTTTACCACTTCCTGTAGGTTAACTAAGCCTGGTTTATCACTTAACTGTCATGAATTTGAAGGGAGATGAATCCAGAATTCAACCAACACAATAGAAATGCTCTTTAAGGGGATTTATTAAGGGATGGTGAGGAGAGGGAATCAAACGGGCAAACAGACAGGATCCAAAAAAGGGGTAAGGCAGACATCCAGGCTATACTTGATAGGCAAACAGAAACTGGGCAGAAAAATACAAAACATGTTACAAAAACGGAATCAAGACGCTGGGAGCTCTTACCAGGAAACAGGGGATGCACGCATGGTATGATTGACGACGACCCGACAACTAACTAAGGAGGGAGTGAGACTTAAATAGACGGACAAACAGGTGAGCGGAATTGAAACTAATTAACCGAAGGCGGGAGCAATACAGAACTGACAGGGCACTAGATCATAAACAAAACACAGAACTAAAATCAGAACTAATACAGGGACCAGATAACTGATGAAGTAAAAAGGCTAAACTGGAATTCAAAACAGAAATAAACCCAGAGGCAGCAATAAGCTACTTAACCAAAACAATAAACATAGACCGGATAAACTAAAACAGTACAAAACCTGAAGAATCCAAAACCAGACAGAACAGAAACAAACCCTGAGGTGGAAGACAGGAATAGCTGATCAAATAACATGAACCAAAACAAAAACCCAAATCATGACATTAACCATGTTCTTAGTATACACCCCCTGGTCTAAATTTCTCCTGCACTTGGTTGTGTACAATTTTAAAGTGTATAGCACTGACCTCACTTGAAGAAGGAAAACTGAAAGCTTACAAAAAGGTTGTATTTTCTGTCTAAACTTGGGCTAAATTTCTCCTGCATTTGGTTGTTCCCATTATTTTAAGTGAATTTAACCTCTTACCAAAATCTAAAAAATGTCATTGTCGGGATCCTTCATGCTCTTGACTCAGTTTCTGTTTATTGGACTCACCTGTGTTTAATTATCCCCATTGTGTATTTAAGTTGCCTCAGTTTGTTTCCCCGTTGTCGGGTCATTCTGTGTTCTGCTTCCCTGTGTGCCTCAGTCTCCTGTGCTCCCGAGAAACTTGTAAGTCTCCTGTTTTCATTAAATTTACTTTGTTTAACCCCCATGCGCCTGTCTCTGCCTCGTTGCCGCCTAGGTCCTCGCCTCCCCAAACATGACAGTCATTCAAACTGCATTTGCTTTGTTTTACTTTTTACTTATACCTTTATTACATTACTTGAGTACATCTATTTTTACAGTAATTTTCATACTTAAGTACAAGACATTTCAGGTACTTTAAGACTTTAACTCAAGTAATATTTCAGTCAGTGACTTGAACGTTTACCAAAGTCATATTTTGGAGAGGTACCTATAGTTTTACTTGACTCTGAGATTTCAGTACTTTATACAACACTGCTCCCATCAGCAGCAGTGTTGTTAGGAATAAATGTGCAGCACTGTTCTCCAAAAATAGCACAAACACCTCCTTTTTTGCCAGCAGCATGTCTATCGCAATTCTATTCTGGAAGGAGAAGTTGCAGCTAGCTGGTCATGTACTGCTTCAAAACCGCTTTGTGTCCAATTACCTAATCTATGGACACTGTAGTGGATGTAATTGGTCCTGTCTACATTTTTATTGGTCGTGCACCACCAGCAGAGAAACGATTCAAAACCTGTAGCTATTTGATCAACTAGTTTGTACTCATCAGGAACTCCACGGGGAACACCTATAGCATCTATATTAGTTGGATCTGCTTCATCTTGCCATGATGTTGATGCTTTATTTCTTCTCCATGCTTCAGGAACAACACTAGATAACTGGAATGTTAGATCTTCGATTTTCATGGGAACCACACACACTGGCAGCAATAAAGTGACCAAGGCACAATACCTTTTGGATTTTTTTGGTAATCTATCAAACAATATCTCATACCCATGTAACCCACCCTAAATCTAAAAAAAAGTAGGGATAATATGATATTGTGATCAATATTTGTCAAAACACAAAGTATGAGTTTTCTATGTTCACCTTATTAATCAGACACCAATAGTTCAGGTTACGCCACTTTGTGTTAGTTAATTCTAATTCTCAACACTTTTCAGCAGTGGTAAACATTTTGCGGTAATGCCCTCTAGGTGGCCGCTGTGCAGTGCTGGTGTTCTTTTCTGAACCTGTTGTGGAGGGAGAAACAGCGAAAGCGTAGCTCTGAAAGAAGAAGAGAATGATATCCTGAAGAGTGAATTATTTTGTTCTTTCTTTTGATGGCGGCGTCTGAAAACCTTTTCTGTTAACATAGGTAAGCTCATATATCATGGTTATTCCTAACTTTTATCCTGTACCAGTTTTAAAGACTGCTGTTCGCGTACAGTTGAAAGGAGGGGCACCGTCTTAATGGCTGCTGTACTGACTAGTTCTAGAAGTGTGGGTCTTGTGTTAATGTCAATGTAGTTGCTAAACTGTTTAATTTTATACAAATTATTAGTTAAGACATATGTGGTCAAATGTTAAATTTCATTGTTGTGCTGACTTTAGAGTTGAGCTCATAGTATGCCTGTATATTGCTGTAGTTTGATCTAAACGTAAGAACTGTGCAGCGTTGGTGTTTTTTTTGTGCTCTTCTGAACCTGTTGTGGAGGGAGAAACAGCGAAAGCGTAGCTCTGAAAGAAGAGAATAATATCCTGAAGAGTGAATTATTTTGTTCTTTCTTTTGATGGCAGCGTCTGAAAACCTTTTCTGTTAACATAGTTATAGGCTACTGAGGGATTGTGTGGCGGACTGTGAGCGAGACAGTGGGTGCGACGGAGGAGCGGTGTGTTTCCATTCCGGCGGCCATAGCAGGAGAGAGAGAGAGAGAGC
Source organism: Fundulus diaphanus (assembly GCA_037039145.1). NCBI lineage: Eukaryota > Metazoa > Chordata > Actinopteri > Cyprinodontiformes > Fundulidae > Fundulus > Fundulus diaphanus. Next base: position 6,816,223 of record CM073133.1, read on the forward strand.
GTGATGGACAGCGGGCTGGACTCTGAACTTCAGGCCTGAGTTTGAAATTCCATCTTTACTGTCTCATCAAATGAGGATTTTTTTTTTCCTCTTGTGGTGTTGGAGGATAATGTCGGATTAAATTTTTTTTTTACTGAGCTCAAAATAGGTACTGGGTTGTGCACAACTAAACTTATTGTTTTGTATCGTCCACCAGGCCCTTACACTCAGTTTTTGGATCAACTGTCAGACTTCTTATCTGATTTGGTGTTAAATACTGACAAGGTTATTATAGTGGGTGATTTTAACATCCATGTTGACACTGAATGTGATAACCTTAGTGTAGCCTTTAAAACTATCCTAGATTCAATTGGTTTTGCTCAAAATGTGCATAAGCCAACGCACTCTCGGCTCCATACTTTGGACCTTGTGCTGACATATGGCATTGATTGTGAAGAACTAACAGTATTCTCTCACAACCCTGTCCTATCTGATCATTTTTTAATAACATTTGAGTTTAATCTAACCGATTTCTCCACCCCCAAAAGAGGGTTCCATTATAGTAGATCTTTATCGGATAATGCTGTATCAAAACTTAAAGAGTCTGTCCCCCTCTTAATATCCTCAGCATTGCAGAAATGCCCTGTAGATGGCAGCAATGCTGTTTCTTCCCATTCACAAATAGATACATTTGCTAACAGTGTGACTTCCTCATTGCGTTCTGCATTAGATAATGTAGCTCCCTTGAAAAAGAAGGTGATAATTCACAGGAAGCTGGCTCCCTGGTTTAATTCAGAACTGCGTTCCTTGAAGCACAATGTTAGGAAATTGGAGAGAAAATGGCGCTCTACACACCAAGAGGAATCCTACTTAATCTGGAGGGACAGTCTATTGTTGTATAACAAGACCCTTCGCAGAGTTAGAGCAGCATATTTTTCATCATTAATTGAAGAGAATAAAAATAATCCTAGATTTCTCTTTAGTACAGTTGCCAAACTTACTCAGAGCTGCAGCTCTGTTGATCCATCCATTCCCTTAGCTCTTAGTAGTAATGATTTTATGGGATTCTTCATAAATAAAATTGATGCCATTAAAAATAAAATAATTGGCATCCTCCCAAACATGATTACCTCATCCCCAGTAAGTAAGGCAGCATTGGAGGAATCTTTAGAACCTGCGCTGTGTCTGAACTGTTTAGAAGCAGTAGAGCTTTCTGAGCTATCTAAAATCTTAGCTTCATCTAAACCTTCTACCTGTATGTTAGACCCAATCCCAACCAAGTTGTTTAAGGAGGTATTCCCTTTGATCAGTGGTCCTATTTTAGACATGATTAATCTATCCTTAGTAAATGGATATGTACCACAGGTTTTTAAAGTAGCTGTTATTAAACCTTTACTTAAGAAACCTTCTCTTGATCAAGATGAGCTAGTAAACTACAGACCTATATCTAATCTTCTTTTCTTATCTAAAATTCTTGAGAAAGTAGTTGCTAATCAACTTTGTGAACATTTACAAAGCAATGACCTACTTGAGGAGTTTCAGTCAGGCTTCAGAGCTCATCATAGCACTGAAACGGCTCTGGTGAAGGTCACTAATGATATTCTCATGGCCTCAGATAATGGACTTGTGTCTGTACTTGTCCTGTTAGATCTTAGTGCTGCATTTGATACATTTGATCACAATATTCTCCTACAAAGACTTGAACATACTGTAGGGATTAAGGGGAAAGCATTAGGCTGGTTTAAATCTTATCTGTCGGACAGATTCCAGTTTGTTCATGTTAATAATAAATCTTCCTCAAACTCTAGGGTCACCTGTGGAGTACCACAGGGTTCAGTCCTTGGACCAATTCTCTTTACTATATATATGCTTCCGATCGGCAAAATTATCAGACAGCATGGGATTAATTTCCACTGTTATGCTGATGACACTCAGCTATATTTATCCATAAATCCTGATGAATCCAATCAATTACTTCGACTGCAGTCATGTCTTGATGACATCAAAAGCTGGATGACTTTAAATTTCCTGCATCTAAATTCTGACAAGACCGAAGTTGTAATCTTTGGGCCAGAGTCCTCAAAAAATAAACTTCTTAACCAATCACTTAATCTGGATGACATTAACTTGGCCTCTGGTAATAAAGTTAAAAATCTTGGTGTTATTTTTGACCAAGACATGTCATTTAAATCCCATATTAAACAGGTTTCCAGAGTTTCCTTTTTTCACCTCCGGAATATCGCCAAAATTAGAAACATTCTGTCCAGGAGTGATGCTGAAAAACTAGTCCATGCATTTGTTACTTCAAGGCTGGACTATTGTAATTCTTTACTATCAGGAAGTCCACAAAATGCAATTCAAAGTCTTCAGCTGATCCAAAATGCTGCAGCAAGAGTTCTGATGAAAATCAACAAGAGGGATCATATTTCTCCAATTTTAGCTTCCCTTCATTGGCTTCCTGTTAAATCAAGAATAGAATTTAAAATTCTTCTTCTAACGTATAAAGCCCTTAATAATCAAGCTCCATCATATATCAGAGCTCTGATTACTCCGTATGTTCCTAACAGAGCACTTCGCTCTCAGACTGCAGGTCTGCTGGTGGTTCCTAGAGTCTCTAAAAGTAGAATGGGAGGCAGATCCTTTAGCTATCAGGCTCCTCTCCTGTGGAACCAACTCCCAGTTTTGGTCCGTGAAGCAGACACCCTGTCTACTTTTAAGACTAATCTTAAAACCTTCCTTTTTGACAAAGCTTATAACTAGAGTGGATCATGTTACTCTGAGCTACCTTTATAGTTTTGCTGCTATAGGCTTAGGCTACTGGAGGACATCAGAGCCTATTTTTCTCACTCTACTGATTTCTACTGTTCTCCAGTCTACTGTTCTCCAGATTTGCATTGCATTACATTGAAATGACTGTTGTCATTTCAGCTTTTAACTTTTTGTTCTCTCTCTTTTTTCTTCATAGTAGGTACACCTGGTCTGACGTTCTGTTGACTGTGAAATCATCCAGGGAGGACAGATCACCGACTATTACCATCTAATGTAGAACAGATTACTAGATCAATGTGTGCTTCTGTGCTTTTTTTCTCTCTCTTGTTGTATCTCTGCTCTGTCTTCTGTAACCCCAGTCGGTCGAGGCAGATGACCGTTCATACTGAGCCCGGTTCTGCCGGAGGTTTTTTTTTTCCCGTTAATGGGTGGTTTTTCTTCCCACTGTCGCTTCATGCTTGCTCAGTATGAGGGATTGCAGCAAAGCCATGTACAATGCAGACGACTCTCCCTGTGGCTCTACGGTTCCCCAGGAGTGAATGCTGCTTGTCGGGACTTTGATGCAATCAACTGGTTTCCTTATATAGGACATTTTGACCAATCTGTATAATCTGACCCAATCTGTATAATATGATTGAACTTGATTTTGTAAAGTGCCTTGAGATGATATGTTTCATGATTTGGCGCTATATAAATAAAATTGAATTGAATTGAATTAAACTAAATTGACTATTGCTGCAGCAAAACTTAAACAGGTAGTTTTGTTTTGATCGTTTGTTTACACTTTCTTTTTTCCTTCTGGCCAGAATATATGTCATCACTACTATCTGACATTTTGGATTAATAAGTGAGAGTGTCACATTTATTGTTGGACATTGGAAATAATATTTTTTTTTCAAAAGAGTTAAAGTGCAGTTGTGTGTGATGAATGGTGTGAAAAGGAACCCGATCTTTAGCCAAAACACTGAGATTTCTTTTAACTGGGTTTATTGAAGGGCCGATGACCAAAAATAGGATCCAAAAACAAGGGTAAGGCAGACATCCAGACACAGGCAAACTGACTGGGCAAAAACAAACAGAACAGGTTATCAAAAAACAGACAAAAGGTGCTGGGAGCTCTTACCGAAAACAGACTGCTAACATGGAGGGACGGATGCATGGGAATGAGAGTACGACGTACCGACAGACAACTGAGGAGGGAGTGAGACTTAAATAAGCAGAGAAACAGGTGAGCGGAGGGGATTAATTAACCACACGCAGGTGGAAACAATAACGAGACTGACAGAAGGATAAACCTAAGACCGAGAAAGCACAAACAAAGACCGGACTACTTAAAATAATACACAGACTAAACAAAACCCTAAAACAAGACAGAATCTACAAAGGATATAAACCCAAAAGCATAAGAGAAGCAACACAGACACTAAACCAAAAAACAGAACATTACAGAGCCCCCCCCTCAAGGACGGATTCTAGACGTCCCTGAAACACGAACCAAGAGTCCAAGTAAAATAATAACAACCCAGACCGGGCGGGAGGAGGGAGGTCCTGGATGGCGGGCCATAGTCCAAAACACAACAAAACTAATCAAGAGCAACCCAGACTGGGCGCAAGTCAAACAACAAGAGTCTGGTGGGCGTCCCAGGCGACGGTCCCGGCGTGACAGACGTTCCGGCGGGCGTCCAGGAGGGCGGCCCCGGCGTGACAGACGTTCCGGCGGGCGTCCAGGAGGGCGGCCCCGGCGTGACAGACGTACCGGCGGACGGCCCCGGCGTGACAGGTTCTCCGGCGGTCGTCTCGGCGGACGGCCCCGGCGTGACAGGCTCTCCGGCGGTCGTCCCGTCGGACGGCCCCGGCGTGACAGGCTCTCCGGCGGACGGCCCCTGCGTGACAGGCTCTCCGGCGGACGGCCCCTGCGTGACAGGCTCTCCGGCGGACGGCCCCTGCGTGACAGGCTCTCCGGCGGACGGCCCCTGCGTGACAGGCTCTCCGGCGGACGGCCCCTGCGTGACAGGCTCTCCGGCGGACGGCCCCTGCGTGACAGGCTCTCCGGCGGACGGCCCCTGCGTGACAGGCTCTCCGGCGGACGGCCCCTGCGTGACAGGCTCTCCGGCGGACGGCCCCGGCGTGACAGGCTCTCCGGCGGACGGCCCCGGCGTGACAGGCTCTCTGGCGGACCGCGCCGGCGTGACAGTCTCTCCGGCGGACAGCCCCGGCGTGACAGGCTCTCCGGCGGACGTCCAGGAGGCCGTCGGCGGATCAAGGCGACAGACGGCCGTCGACGGACCAGAAACCTCGGAGGTCGTCGGCGGACCAGAAACCTTGGAGGCCGTCGGCGGACCAGAAACCTCGGAGGCCGTCGGCGGGGTCTGGAGAGGAAGAAAACAGAGCCTGGCGCCGGATTACAGGCTAAGGGCGGCGGCGCCAGGTTACTGGCTACTGGTGCGGGAGCCTGGCTACAGGCGACTGGTGCGGGAGCCTGACTACAGGCGACTGGTGCGGGAGCCTGACTACAGGCGACGGAGGAAAGAGCCTGGCTACAGGCGACTGGTGCGGGAGCCTGACTACAGGCGACTGGTGCGGGAGCCTGACTACAGGCGACTGGTGCGGGAGCCTGACTACAGGCGACTGGTGCGGGAGCCTGACTACAGGCGACTGGTGCGGGAGCCTGACTACAGGCGACTGGTGTGGGAGCCTGACTACAGGCGACTGAAGAAGGAGCCTGGCTACAGGCGACTGAAAAAAGAGCCTGGCTACAGGTGACGGACGAAGGAGCCTGGCTACAGGCGACGGACGAAGGAGCCTGGCTACAGGCGACTGAGGAAAGAGCCTGGCTACAGGCGACTGAGGAAAGAGCCTGGCTACAGGCGACTGAGGAAAGAGCCTGGTTACAGGCGAGCAACGAAGGAGCCTGGCTACAGGCGACTAACGAAGGAGCCTGGCTACAGGCGACTAACGAAGGAGCCTGACTACAGGCGACTAACGAAGGAGCCTGACTACAGGCGACTAACGAAGGAGCCTGACTACAGGCGACTAACGAAGGAGCCTGACTACAGGCGACTGAAGGGGAAGCCTGGTTACAGGCGATTAACGACGGAGCCTGACTACAGGCGACGGAGGAAAGAGCCTGGTTACAGGCGACTGACGAAGGAGCCTGGCTACAGGCGACTAACGAAGGAGCCTGACTACAGGCGACGGAGGAAAGAGCCTGACTACAGGCGACTGAAGAGGAAGCCTGGCTACAGGCGACTGAAGGGGAAGCCTGGCTACAGACGACTGAAGGGGAAGCCTGGCTACAGGCGACTGAAGGGGAAGCCTGGCTACAGGCGACTGAAGGGGAAGCCTGGCTACAGGTGACTGAAGGGGAAGCCTGGCTACAGGTGACTGAAGGGGGAGCCTGACTACCGGCAACTGAAGGGGGAGCCTGACTACAGGCGACTGAAGGGGATGCCTGGCTACAGGCGACTGAAAGGGATGCCTGGCTACAGGCGACTGAAAGGGATGCCTGGCTACAGGCGACTGAAGGGGAAGCCTGGCTACAGGTGACTGAAGGGGAAGCCTGGCTACAGGCGACTGAAGGGGGAGCCTGGCTACAGGCGAGTGAAGAAGGAGCCTGACTACAGGCGACTGGGGAAGGAGCCTGACTACAGGCAACTGAGGAAGGAGCCTGACTACAGGCGACTGAAGGGGAAGCCTGGCTACAGGCGACTGAAGGGGAAGCCTGGCTACAGGCGACTGAAGGGGGAGCCTGACTACAGGCGACTGAAGGGGGAGCCTGACTACAGGCGACTGAAGGGGGAGCCTGGCTACAGGCGACTGAAGGGAAAGCCTGGCTACAGGCGACTGAAGGAGAAGCCTGGCTACAGGCGACTGAAGGGGAAGCCTGGCTACAGGCGACTGAAGGGGAAGCCTGGCTACAGGCGACTGAAGGGGAAGCCTGGCTACAGGTGACTGAAGGGGAAGCCTGGCTACAGGTGACTGAAGGGGGAGCCTGACTACCGGCAACTGAAGGGGGAGCCTGACTACAGGCGACTGAAGGGGATGCCTGGCTACAGGCGACTGAAAGGGATGCCTGGCTACAGGCGACTGAAAGGGATGCCTGGCTACAGGCGACTGAAGGGGAAGCCTGGCTACAGGTGACTGAAGGGGAAGCCTGGCTACAGGCGACTGAAGGGGGAGCCTGGCTACAGGCGAGTGAAGAAGGAGCCTGACTACAGGCGACTGGGGAAGGAGCCTGACTACAGGCAACTGAGGAAGGAGCCTGACTACAGGCGACTGAAGGGGAAGCCTGGCTACAGGCGACTGAAGGGGAAGCCTGGCTACAGGCGACTGAAGGGGAAGCCTGGCTACAGGCGACTGAAGGGGGAGCCTGACTACAGGCGACTGAAGGGGGAGCCTGACTACAGGCGACTGAAGGGGGAGCCTGGCTACAGGCGACTGAAGGGAAAGCCTGGCTACAGGCGACTGAAGGAGAAGCCTGGCTACAGGCGGCTAAGGTGGGAGCCTGGCTACAGGCTGCTAAGTTGGGAGCCTGGCTACAGGCTGCTAAGGTGGGAGCCTGGCTACAGGCTGCTAAGGAGGCCACAGGGCTACCGACTACAGAGGGCACAGGGCTACAGGCTTCAGGAGGCCCCGGGCTACAGGCTTCAGGAGCCAAAGTCAGACCCTTAGCCACCAGGAGTCTCAGGATCAGCTCCTGGAGGGTCTCAGAAAGGGACATCCAATAAAGTCTCTCCCAAAGTTGGCTGTCCATGAGGGTAATAAGAGGTCTTGGCTTGCACACAACTCTGAGAGGCTCAAAATCTCCAGGGGTTCCCGGATGTTGAATCCCCTTCTGAGGTCCTGGGTGCCCGAAGAGCGAAGGATCCCCCTGGGTTCCCACGTCGCAGGTCTGCGACGGACCCCTCTGGGTTCCAACGTCGCAGGTCCTCGACGGACCCCTCTGGGTTCCAACGTCGCAGGTCCGCGACGGACCCCTCTGGGCTCCAACGTCGCAGGTCCGCGACGGACCCCTCTGGGTTCCAACGTCGCAGGTCTGCGGGGGCAGGTCCTCCTGACCCCTCTCACAGGACTTGGGCAGAGGCAGATCCTCCTGGACCCCCTCTGGTGACTTGACAGGAGCCGAGGCGTCGCTCAGACCCTCGGGGACAAACTCAGGAGCCGAGGCGTCGGCCAGACCCTCGGGGACAGACTCAGGAGCCGAGGCGTCGGCCAGACCCTCGGGGACAGACTCAGGAGCCGAGGCGTCGGCCAGACTCTCGGGGACAGACTCAGGAGCCGAGGCGTCGGCCGGTCCCTCGGTGACAGACTCAGGAGCCGTGGTGTCGGCCGGTCCCTCGGTGACAGACTCAGGAGCCGAGGCGTCGGCCGGACCCTCGGAGACAGACTCAGGAGCCGAGGCGTCGGCCGGACCCTCGGAGACAGACTCAGGAGCCGAGGCGTCGGCCGGACCCTCGGAGACAGGTTTGGGTCGGCTATAGAAAGCCTGGAGGGCTGACCTATAATGTCCCTCTACCTCCTTTAATTTCTCCTCCAGCTCCTCTGAGTATTGGATGAGTAGAGCCTCCCTGAGACGTTTAATGAGGGGAGCAAATGTCCTGATCTTGTCCTCCAGGGCCAAATACTCCGAGTAACTGACACCACCAGGGGGAGCTGGGCGCAACTCCACTGCGGGAGGCGAAGAAGTGTGGTCCGCCAAACCGGAAGTGGGCTGAGGTTGAGGTCCGACAGCAGACAATGGCCGAGCTGGCTCCTCGGCCCGCTGCGCGCTAATGGTGGATGAGTGGCAGGCAACTGAGTGTCTCCTCCTCCGACGGCGGGATGGCCGAATAAACGGTGAGGCCAATTCAACCTGGCAAGCCGGAACCGCAAGAGCCCGAGGTGACCCCTGCGGCTGTTCTTGTGGTGAGGGGGACGGGGTCTGATCGGGAAAAAGGTCCGGGCGAAGACCCCGCACCACCTCTGCATCGACCTCCAGAAAAAACTCCGGGTCCGGAAGGCACAACTGCGAGGGAGTACCGCTGCTGCGGAGATGACGTCTGGGACCGTCACCGGGGGGACAAACCGCTAACCTGGTTCCCTCAAAAGACGATCCCAGCAATGATCCTCCATCCGCCTCCAGGAAGAGGTCCGGTGAGTGAGCGTCGTAAGCCTGTGAGCCGGGCAAAGTACCAGCTTCGCAGAGCGCTGCTCTTCCAGAAAAAGAAAAACTGTTTGGCAGCGGGTTCGGCATGGTCGGTACGTTCTGTGATGAATGGTGTGAAAAGGAACCCGATCTTTAGCCAAAACACTGAGATTTCTTTTAACTGGGTTTATTGAAGGGCCGATGACCAAAAATAGGATCCAAAAACAAGGGTAAGGCAGACATCCAGACACAGGCAAACTGACTGGGCAAAAACAAACAGAACAGGTTATCAAAAAACAGACAAAAGGTGCTGGGAGCTCTTACCGAAAACAGACTGCTAACATGGAGGGACGGATGCATGGGAATGAGAGTACGACGTACCGACAGACAACTGAGGAGGGAGTGAGACTTAAATAAGCAGAGAAACAGGTGAGCGGAGGGGATTAATTAACCACACGCAGGTGGAAACAATAACGAGACTGACAGAAGGATAAACCTAAGACCGAGAAAGCACAAACAAAGACCGGACTACTTAAAATAATACACAGACTAAACAAAACCCTAAAACAAGACAGAATCTACAAAGGATATAAACCCAAAAGCATAAGAGAAGCAACACAGACACTAAACCAAAAAACAGAACATTACATTGTGTTTTCATTTCTCTGTGTGAAGTCAATACTCATCGACAGCCAAAGACTAAATGGTTATTAAGTGCCAGTTCATTTGATATCTATTTCATCTTTAATTCCTCGAACCAGGACATTGCTCAAAGTATTTAAGTAGTGATCTCAGACCTTGAGGTTATTTTTTTTTTACAGGTAATGTTGGAGGCTGATTAGAACCTGGTTACACCCACACCACCACCAGATGTCACTTCTTGCAGGTTTGTAAACCACAGGTTCCAAGCTCCAAAGGCCGAACTGATCAGATGGCAGGCAGGCCGGCAGGCAGGTTGGCTCAAGACGATCTGGCACTGGTGGCTGATCTGAACACGGTTTATATACAGATGGAAACAGGTGGAACCAGTGAAGGTTGATTGCAGGCGGGGTGGAACTGAGCAGGTATGCTGAGTGGGTAGTTAGATCAGCACCAGTGCCGAGATCATCACAAACACACCTTTTTTTTTTGTTTTACTGTGCTCCAACAGTTTGTTTATGACCTACTTTTTATATAAAGCTACTTTCACTCAAAAGGAAACTTAAACAGGTAAGAATCAAGATTTCCTGCTTAATTACATCAATGTGAGTAGAGTTTAGAGACAAAGTCTTCAATGCAGACCTTTATATCGTAGAAAAACACAACAGATGGCAGGAATTTTGTTGAATTTTTACATTAATAATGATCTCCTTGTTCATAGTTTTAATCTTTATATCCAATGGCATTAAAAAACTAGGTCCTTTAATTATTCACGGGAAGCTGCCACCCTAATTTTATCAGAGTATACAATACAATGTATATACAATATTAGGAAAGTGTAGAGAACATGATGCTCACACATCTTTCTACTTAATCTGGAAGAATAGTCTTCTGTTCCGTTCATAAATATTTAGATTAATTGCACAGCATTTCCCTATGTGCATATCAAATGACGGAGCGTTTGTGTGAAACACTCATGCAGCTGCACAGAGGTCTGCGTTTTATCCGTCTTTTCACAGGAACATGAGTCTATTAGATGCTGAGGAGTATTTTCACGCTGTTAGCTTCTGAGGAAGTGTATTGGACAGTGCAATCAGCTAATTTCATGAAAAAAAACATATCTTGTTGTGTCTGCATATTAGGTTTAATCTGTTCTGAGCCGGTGTCTCATCACATATGTCATTATGGTAACACATAGTGGCAATAAAGATTCTTGATTCAGGTAAAGTTTTAGGACATATTTGTGGATGCAACACCTACCACCTGCATCAAATGGCTTGCTGCGTATTTTCTATCTGCTGCAGTCTGTAGAAAACAGAACCATGATGAACCAGAATTGTGAAACCAGAATCAAATGGTTAAGACTTAAAGGAATCTGAACCTTGTTTTGTGCCAAGGAAAGTCTAATTGGTGAAGCTCAATAAGTGATGGTATTCAAATAGAATAAAAACAGATTTTTTCACATATTATTCAACAGACAGTTCTTTAATGCAATAAAGCAAAAGCTTTACAATGATACAATAGGAATTAAAAAAAAAGTCTGCTTCGCTTTTAATTATTTTAACTTCATTAACAACTTTGTTTCTGCAGCAAGGTGCCTTTTTTAAACGCAGCAATTTGCAGCTTTTTTCAATCTCTGGTTTTATGTGTGTGCTTCTACTGAAAGTGAACCTGGGGGAATAACGTGACCTTTGGTGTTCATCAGGATGTGGTTATCTGGTGCACAGAGGATGAACAGTCTGCAACACATAGCGGCCATCTTCAGCACATCTGAAAGAACTATGCATCCTTGTTCTCAGAATATTAGTGTAGCTCAACATGAGATCATGTGGTCCAGATGTTTTAAAACAACCAAAGACATTTGATGAAAGTAACCCTAAAACTCTTGCCTGTATTATTGAATAAACTGCCCTGACTGTTCCTCTATTAGCATTTATTTGCACGGTTAGTTTGTTAGTTGAGACCCTGACATAAAGAAATGTGCCACAGATCATCTGCTGGAAAATAAGTGTGTGTGACGTTAATCTATGAGCAGGAGATCCAGACAGAAATGTTTCAAGTAAAAGTCATACATTTTAATTAACAAACAATAATGGATCCCTTTAGTTTACCTCTGTGCATTTTGGTTTTATCCAGGCATCTTTCAGTTAACTCGTAGATATTTGTCATATTCTGTGATAAGGATGAATTAGATAAAAACGCCCAGTGATAAGACGCTGTGCTGCAGTTCTTCCACTCTTGGCCACGCCGTTTCTGGGAAATGGGTAATATCTGCTTCAGCTCTGCCTCCCAGCTCTGAATAAACATCAGGAGGAGGTTCTCCCTCACTGACAATAAAGTATGAAAATGAAACTCCAGGTCAGGGCTCAGACACACTTCGGCTGTAAGTATCCTCCTTTCTTAATGTACTTTGCTCCTTGTAGAAACAACAACGCTGAAGAGTTTTTGGATTCTTTAAGGGATGAAGAGCATTTGTAGTTTTTTTTTAAAGATAATGTTAAATGTGAAATAATTAGAACAAAAATGTGGATATACTATGAATTAGACACTCAGCTAATTAATGTTTAATTCACTCAAGTTAACTCCAGTTTTGAAGGTTGTTTCCTAATTAAACTTTTATTTAGCTTTTGTTACTTGTGAAGTCACACCTTTATTTTTAGTGTTTAATGTTAATAATTTTGCCAGGATTTCATAATTAATTTAAGTTTAAATATCACAATTAATCATAACTTCATCTTGTTTTGGGTAATGTTGAATTTGTCAGCTTTGCTATGAAAATATCATATATGTTTTATACAATTTTAAAAATGGAAAATAACTGTATAGAATTTTATTTTTATTTTGTTTCTGTCCACCCTCCTCATCTCTCCATTATTGTCAATATTACAATAGATTTTAGATAGCAGTTTGATCAGATTATTATCAATGTTTGCAAACAGTCTTCATATATTTCTGCCTCTTCTCTGATCTAGGAAAGAAGATGGACTCTGGAAAAGTGATAGAGGTGGCCGCTCTGGGCAGACCATTCAGCCTTGGGATGCTGTACGACTGCCGCCAGGACACAGTCATTCCTGGTAAGGTTTCACAATTTATTTTATATTATCAGTTGAACAAAGAACACAGTTCCTTCTTTACTCTTAGATATTTTATTTATTCATTGTGTTCAAACCAAACAATGAAACATAAAAACTAACGTTCTAAAGTCCTGAATCAAAGGAAGCAGAAAGAAGAACAATCTCATGTTTTCGGCCCCCTTTACCTAAAACAATACGTTTACAAAGAACTTAAATCACAAAAGCATCAATAACAACACTATAGGAATCAAAATGTACATAACAAAAACAAAAGATAATGAAATATCTGTGCTCCAAAAATGAAATAGCAATTTTACTGTAAGGAGGGACATTCAGCAGAACTCTGTGAGCTGACTGGGCGAAGTGACAACTAGTGCCCGCCTACCTAAGGTTAGTTTTAGTCAATTATAGTATTAAATTAAAACGTGAGCAGCAGATATCATGAGAAACCACAACAAGTAATGCTGGTCACTTCTTGCTGTTCTTGTTTCAAAGTTTAAATCATGGATTCTGACAGAACAGATGCGATAGCAGCAGCTACGCCTCCCTCCTCCTGCACTGCCATGTTTTTTTTTGGTTCAGCTGTGGACTCAACCATAGACATAATAGAAGAGTAGACCCCACATTGACCCTTTCGTCTATGGGCGCTGACGAGATTTGGGGGCGCCATCTTGGGGTGGCCAATAGCTCAGCTCAGTGTAATGTGTTGACCAGGCGCAATCAACACATTATCAATTTTAATCAACTATAACTCGCTGAATATTGAACTAATTTTCGCGTTTTTTTTTTTTGTTTTTTTTTTGCTTAAAACTTTAAAACTATAGCTATTATAACAAATGGTCGAGTGTCTTTAACTAATCTTAGTGGGGTTAAAAGTAATATAATATTCTGACAGGATGTATGTAAGTTCCAAAACACAGCCACTCATATATTTTTAGATTTGTTTTATCACTACATACACAAACACATTTGCACATGTATACACACACACATATATATATATATATATATATATATATATATATATATAAATATATGCTCCTAATAAGAATTATATCCATTACTAAACAGCACACTGCTGTGTAACTTCTACTTTCTCCTTCTGTGAATGTGGGTCGCTTTGGGGTCATGAGTCGTTCAGGCAGGGGTCTGACAGTGGTCGCATTTAAATAGTAGTGTTGTGCAATTACACACTGTTTAAAATTATTTAATGTTTAATAAATAACTCTGCTTGTTAGGTATTGTCCAATAAATATTCTGATAACTGAAATCAGGACAATAGTTAAAAGGCATGATTCGAGCACTGGCGATCTTTTAACAGCAAACTCTGCACATATGTAGAATAAATGAACTCTTCAAGTTCAAGAATTTCTTAACAGAAATAAAATGAACATCTACAGAACATCCCACCAACACATCTTCCATTGAGAAAGCAGAGCCTGAGGACTCTGGGTCGGGTGCTGAGGTCGCCGAGGTTGTTAAAAAGCTCCTCGGTGGCAAGGCCCCGGGGGTGGATGAGATTCGCCCTGAGTACCTTAAGGCTCTGGATGTTGTGGGGCTGTGTTGGTTAACGCGGCTCTGCAGCATTGTGTGGACATCGGGGGCAGTTCCCCTGGACTGGCAGACTGGGGTGGTGGTCCTCCTATTTAAAAAGGGGGACCGGAGGGTGTGTTCCAACTACAGAGGAATCACACTCTTAAGCCTCCCTGGTAAGGTCTATTCAGGGGTTCTGGAAAGGAGGGTCCATCGGATAGTCGAATCTCGGATTCAGGAAGAGCAGTGTGGTTTTCGTCCTGGCCGTGGAACACTGGATCAGCTCTAGACCCTCAGCAGGATTCTGGAGGGGGCATGGGAGTTTGCCCAACCAGTCTACATGTGCTTTGTGGATCTGGAGAAGGCATTCGACCGTGTCCCCCGAGGGATCCTGTGGGGGGTACTCCGGGAGTATGGAGTACCGGACCCTTTAATAAGGGCTGTCAGGTCTCTGTACGACCGGTGTCAGAGTCTGGTCCGCATTGCCGGCAGTAAGTCGGACTCGTTTCCAGTGAGAGTTGGACTCCGCCAAGGTTGCCCTTTGTCACCGATTCTGTTCATAACTTTTATGGACAGAATTTCTAGGCGCAGCCAAGGTGTTGAGGGGATCCGTTTTGGTGGCCTTAGGATTGCGTCTCTGCTATTCGTGGATGACGTGGTCCTATTGGCTTCATCAGGGCCTGATCTACAGCTCTCACTGGAGCGGTTCGCAGCCGAGTGCGAAGCGGCCAGGATGAAAATCAGTGCCTCCAAATCCGAGACCATGGTCTTGAACCGTAAAATGGTAGAGTGCCTCCTCCGGGTTGGGAAGAAGGCACAAAAATAATAGGTTAAAACAGAATAAACCGTGTTAGAAATTATTTTCAACCTTATCATATGCTGGGTCATGATAAGTTTCCGGGTTGCTTTTGGATTCCATCAGCTCACTGTTTAATTTTGTTAAACACGCAACAAACTCAGTGAGAAAATCTCGGCAGATACTTTCAAGGTTTTCCTTTGTGATCATTTCTTTGGAATGGTTCCACCTTTTACCAATATTACCTTTTGGTTTTGAATTGAAAAAGGGTTGATTTTAATTTGGCTGTTTAGGCTTTCGTGGCAGACTGTCTTCAAACCTTTCAGTCTGCTGGATCACTGGAGGACTAAATTTGTGTCTTTTTTAGGCCTCTTTTCTTTTTTCAAAGTTTAAGACTCTAAGCTTGCTTTGTTTCCTTTCGAATTGCAAACGAGTGTTCCAAACAAACTGGGCATATCTGCGGATCTCATGCATGGAAAAGTTATTTTCCCTGCAATGCATGGTCACATCGTATCGTACGCTCTATGCAGATCATGGAGGAACAAAGATGTAGAAAACGGGTCCTCTTCAGGACCTGCAGAATTACATCCCTGAGAATAAATGTTCCTTAAGCGATAATAATAATCAGAAACAAGTTTATTGCCAAGTAGGTTTGCACTTACAAGTAATCTGATTGGGTGTTGATGATGCAGACGAAATATATATATATATATATATATATATATATATATATATATATATATATATATATATATATATATATATATTAGGGCTGTCAAAATAACGCGTTAATTTCGATTAATTAATTTAAATAAAATTAACGGATTAAAAAAATTAACGCAAATTAATCGTATAGGGTAGTTCACTGCTATTGTTTTCATCCGGGTTTTTTCGTGCCTGCGCGCCGGACTGGAAGGCAGAAGGCGAGCACAGCGGCAGACGCCAACAGAGCAAACAACAAGTTCTCGACGTATTTTTCTTCTTTAGGTAACGTATCACAAGATCGTTTTAAGAGTAAGTTGATGGTTGATGGTATCAGATTGCCAGATACAGTCCAGATAGCGAGTCTGTGAATGCTGGCCAAACGATTTAGTCCGGCCCGGTGGCCAAATGCATTATCATTATTCAACGGCTGTATCTCCTCGCTGCATCCACCGATCTGCACTAGATTTTTTGTGATTCGTGGGCTAGCGCTGCTCAACGCGTTCGTGTGTATCGGCCGGTGGACGGACGGAGAAAATGCGTGACAGCTTCTGTGGTGGCTGACGACCGGCGGTGCGCGAAGGCGCTTGGCTGCAGGGCCGATTGACGCCGCTTGCGGCTTTAATTATTTAAGCAGAACAATGACCAGTGCAAAATTAAGTTGTATTTACCAGAGATGAAGTGTAGACTGCAAATTCTTTCGGGGTATGATGGCTCCCACAGTCCATTGGGATTTTTTTTGCCTGGGTCCTTTTTCACTGAAAATATCCATTTCTTTCTTCGTCCTTCGGTAAACGAAAGAAACGTACATCCAACGATTTGGAATGCCTCTGTGTGGCATAAACTAAAAGCACGCTCTAATTCACCCGTTTTGTCACGGTGTTTGGCGAGAACAGTCCTGTTTTTGCCTACCGGCGTAACCCGGAAGTAGCGCGGACGTCACTTTACTGTTGTAAAGTGTTGATATTGAGGGGAGTGTTCATTTATTTTCATTGTGTCCCCTACGTTACTGTGTGCCACATATGCCACAACGACACATGTTAAAACGTCTGAAGGCATGAAATGTGAATAAGAATTTTTGAACTTTAATTTATCTAATGGTGATTATTCATTGAATCATTTGAATTTAAATATTTAAAATACTTTCACAGCAAAAATTATATGCGATTAATTTAGAATAATTAATTACAGAGTATGTAATTAATTAGATAAATTTTTTTTAATCGATTGACAGCCCTATATATATATATATATATATATATATATATATATATATATATATATATATATATATATATATATATATACAGATTCTAGAGCTATATACACAGTAGACTGTGCGTTAATGTAACACAGAAGGTCTGGAGATGCTACATTGGTGTAGCATGTAGGTCCTGAACGGGGGAGAGAGAGAGGCAGTCTCAAGTGGGGCTCTGGGCCTTGTTGATAAGGCCGGTAGCAGATGGGAAAAAGCTGTTCTTGTGGTGTGAGGTTTTGGTCCTGATGGACCGCAGCCTCCTGCCAGAAGGAAGTGTCTGAAATAGTCTGTGACGGGGGTGAAGGGATCAGCCACAATCTTCCCTGTACGCCTCAGAGTCCTGGAGGCGTGCAGGTCCTGGAGAGATGGTAGATTGCAGCCAATCACCTTCTCTGCAGACCTGATGACACGCTGCAGTCTGCCCTTGTCCTTAGCGGTGGCACCAGCGTACCAGATGGTGATGGAGGAGGTGAGGATGGACTCAATGATGGAGGAGTAGAACTGTCCTTGGCAGGTTGAATTTCTTCAACTGCCGTAGGAAGTACATCCTCTGCTGGGCTTTCTTGGTGAGGGAGTTGATGTTCAGCTCCCACTTTAGGTCCTGGGAGATGATAGTTCCCAGGAAGCGGAAAGACTCCACAGTGTCAATGGTGGAGTCACAGAGGGTGATGGGGGTAGTTGGGGCTGAGTTCTTCCTGAAGTCCACAACCATCTCCACTGTTTTTACAGAGGAGATGGTTACAGAGCTCCAGGTTGTTCTCCCTGCACCCGGTCACCAGATGGTCCGCCTCCCACCTGTAGGCGGACTCGTCACCATCAGAGATAAGTCTGATGAGAGTGGTGTCGTTCGCGAACTTCAGGAGCTTGACAGACTGATGGCTGGAGGTGCAGCTGTTGGTGTACAGGGAGAAGAGCAGAGGAGAACGAACACAGCCCTGGGGGGAACCAGTGCTCATGAGCTGTGAGTCAGAGTCATGTTTTCCCAGCTTCACCTGCTGCTTCCTGCTGGGCGATCATAAACGGCAAAGAACTGTTTGCAGGTGAGGCCGGCAGTTCCTTGGCCTCTAGGCAGTGGACGCTCAAGGAGAACTGTTCGTGATCCCAAAACTGTAAAGTGACAGCAAGTTATGGATGTTTAATATACTAGTACGACTATTAAAGAACAGCAGATAAACTTTAAGACATGTAAAGAACTATACTAAATTAATTTGCGACCACATCAACAGGTTAAATCATTTCTTACTTTTTGGTGTACCAAATTACCCTCGTAATGATGAAATATGTTGTGGGCTGAGCCCCTGATGATGAGAATTTCTAGCTACGCCCCTGTTTTGTACTAATTTACTAATGTACAGTGTGGAAATCTATGTACAATAAAACCAATGTAAATAGTTTTCCTCTGTTTTATTTGTCTTTACCCTAATTCTAGAAGAAGAAATATCCAAATAGATAGCACTAATATTTTGTGGAACCCTAATTATGCTATTATAAATAAGCAAAAGTCTAAACAAAAAATAGCAGTTGTTTAGGCGGCATCTAGTGTTCTTATACGGTATATTATGTAAAAGAAATTACACCTGCTATTTATGCCTGAACTGCCTCAAATGGTCGACAATAAATGAAAGCAATAATAACAATGAAATATTGGTAAAAGGGAAACCCTCACCTTTTCTTTTTCAGACGGCTGTGGCTAAGAATGCGAATTTTTAATAGCCTTCAGTCTTTGCTTTTCCATCTTTCCAGCAGTCTTCAGAACTCCTGCCTGGCACAGAATATTTAGTTTTATAAAAGATATCAGGTTTTTGTTGATAAACTGTATTATACTTCAGAATTAAATGCTATTTTGAGATGCTAACGTTGGTTACATTTCTCAAGTTCAACAAATCAAAACTCTCTCCTGCTTCTGTTCAGAACTGCACTCAGCAGCTTTCACCTATTTTAGTGCAGATATTATTTAGTTTCTTAACTGGGGATGAATCAAAACTTAAATCTCGCGCTGCTATTCTCCATGGTTTTAGCCTTTATATTAGAGAGATGGGGTTGGTGACATCATTAGCCTCTGTTTTTGATACAAACAGAGGCTACAGTACAAAGTACAAGTACACAGCTAGTAGGCACTGTGATATACTACTGACTTTACTACATTGACTACTTAATTGATTTACTGATTTTTTTTTAAATGAAAAGGTTATCAGTAAAGTGAATATAACTAGAGAGTTCCCCATAATGAAATGCTAATTGTGGAATCTCTGACAGTGAAATACTATGACTTTTCATTAAGGCCAACAGCCAGTATTCTGACTCCCTAAATGTCCTCTGAAATTACCAAACTATAAATGCCTTCTCTCTTTTCCACAGGATTAACACTGTGGGACTGTGATGACTTGGAAAAAGACAAAAGAGAAAACCCAAAGCCAAACAGCGACTTTGAGATAGTTGCTTCTGAATCAATTGACGGCAAATCTTCAGCCCTGGATGTTGAAGCATCTTTAAAAGCAAGTTTCTTAGGCGGACTGGTTAAGGTTGAAGGATCGGCCAAATACCTCAATGATAAGAAGACATCCAAAAATCAAGCCAGAGTCACACTGAAATACAAAACCACCACAAAGTTCCAAGAACTGTCAATGAATCATCTCGGAGAAAGAAACGTGAAGCATCGGAAAGTTTTTGAGGATAAAATGGCAACACATGTGGTGACCGGCATTCTTTATGGAGCTCAAGCATTTTTTGTCTTTGAGCAAGAAAAATCTGAGAAACAAAGTCATCAAGACACTCAGGGCAACCTGAAATTGTTGATTGAAAAAATTCCACAACTATCCATTGACGGTGCAGGTTCCTTAAAACTGGAAGATAAGGACACTGAAAAAATAAATAAATTCTCTTGCAAATTCCACGGAGACTTCCTGCTTGAGAAGACTCCAACAACCTTTCAGGATGCAGTAGAAGTCTACCAAAGCCTGCCCAGGCTGCTGGGAACCAGCGGAGAGAATGCTGTACCAATCAAGGTCTGGTTGCTGCCTCTGACAAACCTAGATTCAGCTGCAGCTAAACTTGTTTGTGAAATAAGCATAGGATTAGTTCAAGAAGTGCAAAGTGTCCTGGAGGAGCTAAGTGAGCTGGATATTAGGTGCAAGGACGCAATGAGAAACATCACAACTCAGCAGTTTCCACAGATTGGTAAAAAACTCAAAAGTTTTAAAAACATGTGCTCTGAGTTCTGGCTTGGATTTCAACAAACATTAGCAAAGAAACTTCCATCAATCCGAGGAGGTGGAGAAGAAGAGTCTGAGCTTGCAGATATCTTGAAGAAGAGGCATTCCTCACCTTTCAACAGCAAAAACCTAAACGAGTGGATGGACTGCAAAGAGAGGGAAATATTTATCCTAAAATCTTTCACCAGGATGATGAAAAACACCAAAATCGTCTCGTCTCAAAACAGCCTTCACGAGGATATTCTCAATGCAGAACATGCCTTGTGTTTTGTCTTCACCTCACTGGAACATGATGAGCCATTCCTCTCTGCTTTGTCCAACTACCTCAAAGGCAGAACAAAGACAGATGATTCAGACATTTATGATGTTGAGAAGGAACAGTGGTACCTGTCAAACACCCTGGTAGATGAGATGAGAGCAAAGGTGAAAATCTTCAGTGATTTTGCAGAGGCCAACAATGACAACAAGAGCACAACATTTCTGACAGTGGGGTTAACGGATGACAATCACGAAGGTTCAACCATCTACCTCTACAAAGATGGATTTTCTGTCAGTAAGAACTTTGAGCCTCCATCTAAGCCTGAAAGTGTGACAGCAGCAGACATAAACCACACCAGTGTGATCCTGAACATTTCCCCTCCATCATTTGGAGCAGAGAACGTCACCTCCTACTCTGTTGAGTACTGTGTCTGTGGAGAAGATGAGTGGAAGCAAACGATGGAACCAAAGTCTGCTGAAATCACGGTGAACCAGCTGAAGCCAAACACTGAGTATCTGTTCAGGTGCAGAGCAGTGGCCTCAGCAGGCATTGGACCAGCCAATAAAATCAATGATCCCATTAAAACGTTACCCTGCAGTCCTCCTGGGGAATGTCAAGTTGAACCAAACTCATCTGAGATCTCCCTTAGTTGGGAGAAACCTGCTGAGCTCGGACCAGATGTTCAAATACTGAGCTACATTGTTGAATACGCAAGCACAGCCAACAGTTCAGAGGTAGAAGGTCTCCTTTGGAACCAAACAAGTTCAAGTGGCGAAAAGGCCATAATTTCAGATCTTCACTCCGAGACACAGTATGCAGTCAGGGTCAGATGTGACTGTGGTGGAGCCGGCAGAAGCAAGGAAAGCAAGATTGTTACAGTTTGTACAACAAAGCGAGAATTTGGACGACTTGCTGAATATCTGAAAGTCATTAGCAAGAAAACAAACTCAAGTCTCCCATCAGTTTATGAATTCCAACTGAGGGAAGATGACATGCACATAGATGGCTGCAGAAGGTTTACATTTGGTAAAGAAAGTCTAAGACCCAACCGTACCATCATGCTGCTTGGAGCAACTGGATCAGGGAAGTCCACTCTTATCAATGGAATGATCAACTACATGGTTGGTGTAGAGTGGAATGACGGTTTCAGATTTAAATTAATCAATGAAGATTCACCAAGATCCCAAGCTCACAGTCAGACCTCAGAAGTCACCGTGTATGAAATTTACCACCAGGATGGATTTAAAATCCCTTACTCCCTGACGGTTATAGATACTCCAGGCTTTGGAGATACCAGGGGAGTGATGAGAGACCAGGAGATCACGGAGCAAATCCGAAGGATCTTTACCTCTGCTGACGGCGTCACAGAGATTGATGCTGTATGCTTTGTGACTCAGGCCTCTCTGGCACGTCTGACAGCAACACAGAAATACGTGTTTGACTCGGTTCTCTCCATTTTTGGTAAAGACGTGGCAGAGAACATTATCATGCTGGTCACTTTTGCAGATGGAAAGCAGCCACCAGTTCTTGAAGCAATAAACGTCTCTGGGGTCCCATGTCCTAAAAATGACTTAGGATTCCCAGTTCATTTCAAGTTTAACATCTCTGCCCTGTTCGCACATGATAAATGCCAAGAGAATAGTAGTTGTGTCGAGGAATATGCCGAAGATGAAGATGAAAGCTTTGATGAAATGTTTTGGAAGATGGGGTTCAAAAGCATGGAGAAGTTCTTCACTGCTTTGGGAAAGATGACATCCAAAAGCCTGCTGATGACCAAGGAGGTTTTAAAAGAACGAAAGCAACTTGAGATGGCCATTGAAGGTTTGCAATCACAAGTCAGAGCTGGATTAGCAAAACTTGAAGAAATTAAGACAACCAAAGAAAAGATCAAGGAGCATGAAGCCATCATAACTTCAAACGAGAACTTTGAGATCGAAGTGGATGTTATCAAGCCAGTCCAGAAACAGCTCAATGAGAAGGATGTGTACATTACCAACTGCCAGAAGTGTTCGATAACATGCCACTACCCGTGTGCGATAGCAGCGGACAATGACAAACGTGGCTGTGCATCAATGGATAATAATGGGATGTGCACCGTTTGTCCTGGAAAATGCATTTGGAGCGTGCATTTCAATCAAAGATACAAGTGGGAGTACGTTCAGGTTAGGGAGAAGAAGACGGTTCAAGAACTGAAAAGCAAGTATGAAAAATCCGCCAAAGAAAAGCTGACCACCGAGCAACTGATTGAGAGGCAAGAGGAGGAGATCGCTCACCTGCAAGACATGATGCTTTCCCTCATGGATCAGTCAGCCAACTGCATCACTCGTCTTCAAGAGATCGCCCTAAGGCCAAACCCTCTGGCTGCTCCTGACTACATCGATATGATGATCAAAGGAGAGGAGGCGGAGGCCAAACAGGGTTATCAGGCGAGGATCAAGTCTTTGGAGCAAATTAAGGAGAAGGCCCAACTTATATCCAAAGTGTCTCGACGGGACAATTTAACAAAAACACCAGAGCAGCTTTCTGCAGAGAGACAGAAAAAGAAAGAAAGCAAAGTTTATCAGAAAGTTTTCAATCTCTTTGGATATTCATGGTAATTTCAGCAGGTCTCTGGCTGGGAGGTTTTTACCAGAAACAGAGCAACTCATTTGGAGAAGAAATGTTCCCAAAGCAGAAACATGTTTTGCAACTTGTTCAATTATGCTTTAGTCGTGTATTTTTGGGTTTGATAATGTTATTAAATGAAGTAGATAAATATTCAGTTCTTTATAATCAGCAATGTCTAAAACACACAAACTGTAATCTGATATGATTCTAATGATTCAAGCCAATTAAATGTTGCACAATCCTGATTGTGGATTTTCTGTAGTTGGGTGAGTTAATGTGTAACACTGATGTCAATGGGCAGGTCCAACAACAGCTGTCTCTTTTCTTTCCAGCTTCTGGGAGGTGATGCAAAAGTTTATTCTGATCATAATCATTATCATTGTCATCATTATTTAAAGAGCACTTTAACAAAAGGTAAAACAAAGTGCCAACATCAGAAATACACCAGATAAGAAATAATATCTAATAAAATACTTGGTTGTTAAAATAGCAATAGGTTTAAATTGTGTATAATTAGCCTAAATATGTAAATTGGAATATGTAATATGTTGACGTCTGTTAAATTCAGGTTATCTTTTTTATTATTATTATTTCAGTTGACGTCTCCTGTTGACGTGAGTTCAGTTTATCATTGGCGTCTGTTTAGGTAAGTTTGTCTGCTGTTGAAAACAATAGTTTATGAATTTGCTCTAATGACAGTTCAATTTTAAAAGTAGGCCCTCTGTCTGTGTTGTTTCAGTAAAAGTAGCACATAAAATGAAAATATTTGGATGGATATTTTATGAATAGGCCTTTTTTAATGAATGTACTTTGTTAAAAGAAATACAATAAAAAACATGTGTTGGGCTATCAGTTGTTTTTGAAACACAGCATTCCAGGAACACGAAAGAAAGATGCATTTACTGCAGGGACTTGTGTGGGGTAGGTTTATGGTTGGGGGGGGGGGGGCGTGGTTATCTTTACCTATTCCTAGGGGAGGCTCACCTTCAACGAATTTGAAAACCCCTGATTTCTATGTTGCGTGCCCGCAACACACAGATATAACTTCACATGCACGGAAATAACACGCAAGTTTGTAGCCCCATTGGTGTTGAACTCTAACTTTAATATGCATAAAAACTCAACCAAGAACATGAATATATCAATGCACAACTCCAAAAAAATGAATGCAATATGAAATATGAAAATGAAAAAAGAATAGCCTATCATCAGAGCAGCCGCTCCACAAACGAGTCTTAGCCTAATTAACGTCATGCAGTTAACAAGGTGCGAAGGAGATTGCTGTTCTCCGCAACCCTGTCAATCACGTCATCAGCATCCAAGTTCATCAGGACCTCTTTCTCTGTCGCCATCAGCATAAAGGCCTCCAAATTATCCTGTGACAATTTAGTCCTTAGGCGATTCTTGATGAATTTGAGCGTGGAAAAACTCTGTTCGCATGCCACTTGAGTACATGACAGCGTTAGTAGGAATTTATATGCTAACCATATATTGTTGTAGGCACAGGTGAATAGGTTTAACTGCTGTAGAAGGAAATAAAAGCAGATTGCAGGTAGCAATTTTTGCAGGTAGCACATTTCTTGCTCACCAGGTTTATTTCTGTATCTTCCTCTAGCTCCGCGGCATCATCAAAGTCCGACGCTCTGACTGTGTACACGTTTAGAGGAGACTTTTTTAGGCTGTCCCAGTGCGTAGCGAGGTGTGTCAATTCCGACTGTAGATTGTCGACCATAGCATTTTCACTGAATTTAAGCAGACATTTACTCATGTTTTGAAGTGCATTTGGGGGCAGTTTATTATCTTTTATGAGGGGAAAATTCCGAGGATCAAGGCATGCTAGATCGGCATACAATTCTCCATGCTGAAGGAACCGACGATGCATACAGTTGGTTGCGGTATCCAGAACTATGTTGTGTACCTTTATTTTGTAGTCCACCAATGCGTCGGTGTTGGCCAGTGCTTCAGTAGACTCTCCCGGCATTGCCTTCTTTTTTTTAAGGCGTTTTTCCGGCAATGCGTCCATTACCTCTACCTCAGCATCCTCATTTTCGAACTTTGAGTTTGTCCAGTCCACAAACTTGTCTGCGGCCTCTTTGACAGCATCAAAATCTCGCACAAAGTTTTTGAGTTGCTGGTGTGTTTTCCTAACCATTCGATGGGCACTCAAGAGATCCATGCCGCTGGTTTGGAGGTACTTTGATAAAGGTGCGGTCAGTGCAAAAATGCGCAGGAACAGCTGTGCGGTCAAAACAGTCTCATACTTTAAAAGTGCCTCCATGTAGGTGTGCGCCTTTGCGCGCGCTTGTGTTGTGAAGCGTGCGTTGTCCTGTATCTGAAACAATGTGTGCACAAGTGCCACATATAAACCACTGTCTGGTTTGTTAAACAATCCAAAAATCTTCATCAGGGCAGCATCTTTTGAAGACCAGCGCGTCACGCCTATGAAAGAAATCCTTCTCTGTTTGGGGTCCTGGCTGACACCTTCCCAAGTGGTCATCCGCTGATAAGAGTCACGGAAAAACACTGCGATGTCATTTAATAGGTTAAACAGTGATGCTGCAGCTATAACGACACTTGTGGTCTCGGACATAACCAGGTTTAGTACATGGGCGTAGCACCAAACATGAACCTGGCCTGGTGACTCTTTGGACAGCCAAGCAGAGAACCCCTTATATGTCCCTTGCATATTAGCGGCTCCATCGGTTGAATTCCCTATGCAATTCTTCATCTCTTTGCTGCAAGACTCCAGCGTTTGTTTAAGCAGGTTCAGAAAGTCCTCTCCTGTTGAGGATTGACACTGAACAACTGCGACAAGCCTCTCGTGGATAGTGTCAGTGACATAGCAGACAATAACACTGCACTGATCTCTAGCTGTCAAATCCTGTGTTGTATCAATTTGTACGGCATACATTTGGGCTTGGGTGACTTCAGAAGATAGCCTCTCCTTGATAAGCTGCCGTATAGCCTCGATGACAGAATTTTGGACATTAATGTCACAAATGCACCTCTCCCCTGCCCTACTGTGCTCTTCTCAATACATTCCGCGATGTGTTGCTGTAAACAGCTGTCATATTTGCTGAGTAGCAAAAGTATTTCTAGAAAGTTCCCGTGATCAACAAACATATCAGCTAATGACCTTGTTGATTCATTTTTATTGCCGCGATAACTAAGTGCGCGTTTTCCAATTAGTTTAACAATGTCAACCACTCGCTCTAAAACTTGACGTCTCTTGCGCACTTGTTCTCGCAAGGATGTCATTTGATTGCTACAGATCAGAGATTTAATGTCTGCGTTATTCATCCATGAAAAGTATTCTTTAACACATTCTAGATGGGTTGCAGTTTTTTCGTGTTCATTTAGCCTCTGATGTATATGTCTCCAGTCATTACATCCATACATATATCATGATTTGGGGTTTTGTTATTGGTTTTTGTACTTCTTTCTATTTTACCGATTCTGTCTTAGGTTTAGGTTCTGTTTTGGTTTATGGAATAGTTTGAGTTTTGTTGTGGTTTGCTTTTGTTCTTTGTTTTATATTACCAGTCAGGGTTCTGCAAGCTTTTAGTTCAGTTCTGTTCACCTCCCTGTTTTCACCCAATCAGTTTGTCACTCCCCTGTCAGCAGTCACCAACCTATCAGTTCGGTTCTGTCAGTCACTTCCTTGCCTCTGATTAGTTCCACCTGTTTTCCTGTAATTAGTTTCTACTCAATTCACCTGCTCACTCCTCTACTTATACCTGCCTCGGTCTCCTGCACTCTGCCAGATTATTGTTTAACAAGCCTTCGGTGAGTTTTGTCCAGCATTCTCTTTTTGACTGACCTGTAGATATTACCCTGATTGCCTTTTTGACTTCTGAGCGAGCCTGAACCCTGAACCTGTTTTTCCTGCCCTGTACCATTGCTTACCTGTTTCTCTGACCTGGACCTGCCTTGGGATTTTCTGAGTTTGCCTTATCCTTGTCTGTACTTCTGCCTATTTTGGACTGCCTTTTGTGTACCGGAGTTTGGACTGCCATTTTGACCATTGAGCCTGCTTTTTCCTGTCTTGCTTGTTTAAGAGCAATAAAACATCTGAACCCAAAATCTCTGCTTGTCTGGTTGAATACTGGGTCCCTCTGTCTCCGATTCATGACAACATAAAAGGATTCTGCTCTGTCTTTTTTGAAAACGCTAGACAGACAGCACAAAATAGCGAATGCTGATCTGCACTATAGCTGACCCATTTGCGCTGTGATCCATCTTTCCGATTAAACAGTTGCATCATCAACTAACTGGTTTGGATGGAATTTGAAAAACATGTCCATTGTAGTGGAGTTTGGCGGACTGAAATAATTGATCTGATCCAATGAAGTAGATACACTTACTGTATCTGTCGCGACACTCCCTCCTGCAGCATTGGTCCCAATCGTTGCTTCTGCTAATCCACCACAGTCAGTGTTGGTTGCCAGTTCCATAGATTCATCCATGTCAGATTCAACATCATCCTCCTCTTGCTCATTTTGTTCTTCCTCTTCTTGCTCATTTTGTTCTTCCTCCTCTTCCTCACTGTCCTCCTGTCTCACACTGTCACTCCTGTCTGTTTGCTCAGTGTCTTGAACTTTGGTGCTAGCAGTGCTAGCGCTGGTGCTAGCTGAAGCTGCACTTGGCTTAAAAAACCAATCGGTCAGTTTCGCACATTTTTCACTGTCAGCCAACAGTAATTTCCTGGATTTCTCTCTCTTTTTCTCTGCTCCTCCCTTCTGTCGCTTGATTCCTCGATTCATAGTTTCATACTCATAGTTTAACCTCAGCAGACTATGGTATCTTTCAGCTTTCTACTTCCAACAACCTAACACACAGACGCATTCGGTTTTGAAATTCCCAGAAGTCATTGCTTCATATAACTTTTGTAAACCAATAATAAAATAAAAGATAGCCTACATACAGGCATATTTATTGTATTTCGATTTCAAACAATGCACTTTTTAAACATTTGATTGAATAAGGCTACAAAAGAATGTAGACTGGAAATATTGAGGGTCACCATGATGGTAGTATAGAGACTCATATCTGGTATAAATACTGATCAGTTTCCTCACTGTATTAACAAAGAGAAGTTAGAGATAATTAGCTGACTTAAAGGCATTTGGCTTATTAGTGGGCCGCGCACACCGGACGATCATGCCGCCTCGTGATTGGCCGGCCCACGAGGGCCCGCGGCCCTTCTGGCATCTGCCCAAATGCCAGACCGTCCAGTCCGTCACTGGACCCAGGACACGCTGGAGGGACTATGTCTCTCGGCTGGCCTTTGAACACCTTGGGATTCCCCCAGAGGAGCTGGCCCAAGTGGCTGGGAGAGGGACGTTTGGGCCTCCCTACTGAAGCTGCTACCCCCGCCATCGAACTTCTGGCCAGAGAGAAAACACGTCGTCTGTGGCCAACATTTAGAAGAAGAATGTCTTCAAGATGACATGAGAGCGAGACCTTTCGGTAGGTTTTTCTTTTTTATAATCAGGGCTCTCAACTTTCACACATTGACCGTGTGACACACGCATTTCACTTACTTCACACGCTCACACGCAACACATGGCATCTCTCACGCATAAAAATCACAAAGCCTATCTGGGCTGCGGACGACAAAACTCTGCCTTCTGCTGAGCTGTTTCGCTTCTTTCACAGCTTGTGGCCATCCGTAATTCCTGCTGCAGTTCGTGTTAACAGAGCGATCAGAGTTATGAATAATTTTAGTCTTAACCAGTGGTGAAAGTAAGCCGGTACCGTCCTGTACTGCGTACGCAGGAGGAAAGGGGGTGGGGGAAGAGCTGCTGCCAGATATTGCCTTCATTCAGAACCAGGCATGGCTGCACTCTGGATCATAAAACAGTTCTGCTAACCAGATGCAGTTTAAAACGCCACTTAGTCTGTTTATAAGTTTCGTTTTTATTAATTCTGCATTTTTTAACTACATGCACCGTATTTCTGTGCCTCAGCGCTTGCTCCTCTCCCCCCTCGTTTTCCTCGGACCCAGTTGCTCTTCTCACCATTCAAAACGTGAATCACTACGTTTAATGTCCTCACATCCGTAGCAAAGTGTGCCAGTTAAAGTCAATAGGAGAGTTAGTAGCTTTGATTCATGCTATTTTCTTTTTAACAACATAGAATCAGTGGCGCTTCGGTGGGCGTGCTGCCTTGCGCTTTAGTTCAGGTGCGCAAAATTATGTTACATGTAATTTTGGTGCGCACTTTTAAGGGTCATTTTAAAGAACTTGTAACATCAGGGGCTTGATCTCAGACCTGTCAGTACTCCTGTTTCCTCTAAAGGAGCCCTTTACAGTATTTATTTATGCATTTTCTCCACTGCTTATCCCTCGCACGCAGCGCACCAACGGGGATAAAATCCGCCCACCTCACCGCCCAGAGCGCACTGACGAGATAAATACAGATTTGTCTGGTCAGCGCAGCGACTGAGATGAGAAACCTGTCGCTGTGAAAGGTGATGATAATGGTTATAAACTGTAACAGTCTAGAAGTGCACTGAGCTGAAAAGAGGGAGACATCACCAGCAGGATCGTGCGTAAAGACGCAGCGGGAACCTCTGTGTGCTTCAGTGTTGCTGCTGAGGGGAAACTGTCGGATAAGCCATATGCCGTATAGACCAGTTCACGCTACATCCGGGTCCCGCGGGTAGGCAAAAGCAGAACTGTTCCCGTCTACTATCATTACAAAACGGGTGAATTAGAGCGTACTTTTAGTTAGTTTATTTTTGGAATCTAAACAATGTCTACGACTTGTTGTGCTCCTGGTTGCACACAGAGGCATTCCAAATCGTTGGATGTACGTTTCTTTCGTTTCCCGAACGACGAGGAAAGAAGAAAGAAATGGATAATTTCAATGAAAAGAGCGCAGGCAGACACTCCCAGTGGACTGGGGGATCCATCATACTACGACAGAATGTGCAGTCTACATTTCATCTCCGGTAAATACAACTTAATTCTGCTCTAGTCATTGTTCTACTTAAATAGCGGCGGAGGGGAGGTGGCGGTCGCTAGACGGGGCCGGGAGAAGCAGAGTCGATGCGCTGCAGCAGCAGCACGCCGCATCATTTTAGTTTTCTTCGTGCAATCAGTGTACGAAGAAACGCCCCTGTTCACGCTGCAACGTCGCCGACACCCCCACCAATTTTAATAAGACAAAAACACCAAAATAATCCGTAGTGAATAATGTTTTTTAACCTACCGGGTGGGTCTTCCTCTCTGCAGAGGCGCTGTGTGTCAGACTCCGCTTTATGTTACACAAACATGTCTGAACATCCATCCATCCATTTTCTGACCCGCTTAATCCCTCATGGTGTCGCGGGGGTTGCTGTCTATGTCCCGATATGAAATAATTGTAGCCGTCCAGTGGTTTCATGCTTCCATGCTCTCTCGTCTGTACTGGCCTGCGTGTTTATAAGGCAGCTGTATACGGAACACTTGGCCAGCATTTCACAGACTCGCTCCGTCCCTTCAGGCTTTTGCTGTGTGGATCTGGCAATCTGATACCATCAACCATCAACTTACTCTTAAAACGATCTTGTGATACGTTATCTAAAGAAGAAAAATACGTGGAGAACTCGTCAGTTTCTCTGTTTGCGTCTGCCATTGTGTTCGCCTTTTGCCTACCAGTCCGGCGCGCATGCGCAAAATAACCCGCATCAAAACAATAACAATGAACTGGTCTATAGGCTTGATGAAACTCAGCCTGATTCACCAATCAGGTTATAGATCTACAATGAAACAAACCCATAAATGAATCTGTAACTGTGTAATAATTCGGTCAATAACTTAAAACTACTTTATTTTATTCAGTATTATTTGAACAAATTTTTTATGTTTTAATCCACTAACTGAACAACAAAGTATTAACACGTCTTTTTCTCTTTTTAACAAAAGTAATACATCTCTACTTCAATGTCTGGTGGGATAAAAATGAGATGGAGTTGACTCCACCGGCTCGTCCAGGGCCCAGTTAGCCCCGCCCCCAAAATTAGCATAATCTCACTCTTAACTTTTGATAAAAGTTGAGAGGTCTGTTATAATGTAGAATTTGCCGGAACATTTGTTTGCCCGACCAGAGGGGCGGAGGGATACGACACACTTAGAAAGAATGCTCACTGTTGTGAAGCCCACTTATTTTATGCAACTTTGGTCTTATTTTTTCTAAAGTCTCTTGTAAATTTCATGAGTTGCGGGTTGCAGTTTTTGGGCTTGTTTCTGAAAGTGTAGTCGCTTTTTTGGGCTCTAAACTAAGTGACGATGAAATATCCCTCCGCCTCATAACGCACTGCAGCTCATCCTGACAGCAGCAGAGAGTAAACTCAGAAGGAGCAGCTCTGCCCGTATTTTCTGCAGTTTACGGTTGCAATAACTGATGATAACTGCTGAAAGTAGATTAGGCAGTGCAGATCACCATTTTGAGCAGAGATTGGTTCTAAAGATGAGTTTTATACTCATTTTATAACATTGCAGAACCCAACCCATAAACCGTACTTTAATGCTTATTTGTTGTCTTTTTATGTCTGTAAAATGTAAAATTAGTATTAATTTAAATGCTTAATACCATGTCTATCTTTGTTTAACAGGTTAAAAAATATATTTCGGCATGAAAACATATTTATTTACAAGGGGACAGATAGGGCATTGGGACTTGCTCTACAGCCTCACAAACTGGGAGGTTGCAGTACTGTTCTTCACCAAGATGGCGGCCCCCATAAAAGGACCTTCAAATGAAAATGACTCTTAATTAAAAAAGCTTTTTTATTGAACAGTATTTAATAATTTTGTATTTAAAGCACTTTCAGCAGTTTGAATTCTGATTTTGACCGGACTTCTCCTTTAAAGCTATCATCACTTCAATCGTTGAATGTAAATCGAAGTGTATCAGAATGTACGGTGGCCGGGAAGTGCAAAACACAAATACAAAATCTGAAACACTTTTACAAATATTGAAACAAATTTACATTTCAGAAAGCAAATTTACAAAACACAAAACACTTTTACAAAACTTGAAACAAATTTACATTTCAGAAAACAAATTTACAAAACACGAAACACTTTTACAAATCTCGAAACACATTTACATTTCAGAAAACACATACAAAAGACGAAAATCAAACGGAAAGGGAGGGACTGTCTTCGAAGTTTACCCGGAAGTGATAATGGGAGCCTTCATGATGAACCAAGATGGACACCAATCGAGTTGCGTTTTGCCCGTTTTTCGGCACACATATGAGCAGATTAACGCGATTTTGTTTGTCGTGTGGTCGGTCCTTGGAGTTTTAAAATTTCACAGAACAGACGGAAGAACCAGATATGCTGCAGCAGTGCATACATTATGTTGAAGAGGGTCACTCGTACGCTGTAATCGTAGACATGTCATGTTTACACGGTGTAAATTTGAAGAAACCACCGAAGCGACCGTATGGTTTTTGTTTTCATTTTGTGGACAAATGACCGACAGAAGACCCACGACGCCAGAAAAGTGGCTGGGCTACGAAGTTCCATTAAAAACTAAATCAAGGAGACAAAGAGGAGAGACACAGGTAAGCTGAGGGATGTTTACGTTAGCAATCTTTAACTCTTATTCCTTAGTTTGTGTTGCTCTTGATAAAACATATGCTTTTACATAAAGACAACTGTTTTTTCGCTTTGTTCCCTCTGTAAATTATTATCTGGATATTTTTACATCCCTGCTGGTAGGTCTATAGGGTTCCGTTTGTAAAGTTATACAATGAGAGATGAAAGGCAGGGTTCGTTTTTCATATTTTTGTTATTCATGAATCTATAAGTCACAGTTCCAAGTTAAATATTTAAATAACAAGCTTAATATTTAGCTGTGTAATCAAATATTTAGTTTGGAACTGTGACATTTACAAATATATAACTGTATAAATGTATGTTGAAAATAGAACTTTAAAAATAAAAACCCATTTTAATCCTGTTATCACAGTAAAGAACCCAAAATATTGCTTTTAGATTTTGACTGTGTAACCTTACAAATGGCATCCCAGATACTAACAAAGGCTGTTTGTAAAAACTGGAAGGAACGTGTGTGATATGAATATTTGAATGAGTAATGATGCAGGTGGTGCTCTATTAGCTTGGTGTTGGTATGTTTTATGCTGCTTAATAAACTTATTGTGGTCTTGTGTTTGACAGATGACAGCCGCTGTGATGCAGAGGCTGACCAGACCTTTCCATAATCAGTCACCTATGAAGAAATATGCTCACACTACAGGCACTGATGATCACACCTAGGAGAAAAGAATAAGAAGAATGCATTTGGCAGGGAACACGCTGGCTTCCTGGAATATTTTCGTCCTGGCGATGAAGTGACGGCAGACAAAGGCTTTACCATCGGAGATCTGCTGTTTGAGAGGCGATTTAACCTTGTTCTACCAGCATCCACTCATAAAAGGAGGCCAGTTGTCTGATGAGGATGTAACTGCAGCAAGGAAGATTGCAAATGTCCACATACATGTGGAAAGAGTTATCAGGAGGCTCAAAGTTTTCACAATAAGTTTTCCCAGACTGTAACTATCAACTTGGTTTATAAAATAGACCAAGTCTTTAGAATCTGTGCAGCTCCTGTGAACATGCAGGGGAAATCATATGTGAGGAAGCAGAGAAGTTTACATGTCAAAAAGATCCTGATTAGTTATTTTAATCAGAGACAAACGCGGCCGGCCGAGGGGGGGGGGGGGGTGGAGAGAGACAAACGCGGCCGGCCGGCCGAGAGGGGGGGGGGGGGACACAGACAAACGCGGACGAGCGGACAAACACGGCCAAGCGGGTGGGAGAGACAAACGCGGCCGAGCGGGTGGGAGAGACAAACGCGGCCGAGCGGGGGGGGGGGGGGGGGGGGGGGGGGTTGGTTGCGGCGGGGGATAGACACGCTTTTCGCGGGGGGGGGGGGGGGGGGGGGAGGCTTCATCATCAAAAGTAGGTAGGGCCGCGGCCCTACCGGTTCCGCGGTCCTTGCAAATTGCCATTAAAGATTAGACTGTTATGAATTAGAATGGAGGACTTACCTTTACCTCAGTAAGTGAGGCAGCATTGGAGGAATCCTTAGAACCTGCGCAGTGTCTGAACTGTTTAAAAGCAGTAGAGCTTTCTGAGCTATCTAAAATCTTAGCTTCATCTAAACCTTCTACCTGTATGTTAGACCCAATCCCAACCAAGTTGTTTAAGGAGGTATTCCCTCTGATCAGTGGTCCTATTTTAGACATGATTAATCTATCCTTAGTAAATGGATATGTACCAAAGGCTTTTAAAGTAGCTGTTATTAAACCTTTACTTAAGAAACCTTCTCTTGATCAAGATGAGCTAGTAAACTACAGACCTATATCTAATCTTCTTTTCTTATCTAAAATTCTTGAGAAAGTAGTTGCTAATCAACTTTGTGAACATTTACAAAGTAATGACCTACTTGAGGAGTTTCAGTCAGGCTTTAGAGCTCATCATAGCACTGAAACAGCTCTGGTGAAGGTCACCAATGATATTCTCATGGCCTCAGATAATGGACTTGTGTCTGTACTTGTCCTGTTAGATCTCAGTGCTGCATTTGACACAGTTGATCACAATATTCTCCTACAAAGACTTGAGCATACTGTAGGGATTAAGGGGAAAGCATTAGGCTGGTTTAAATCTTATCTGTCGGACAGATTCCAGTTTGTTCATGTTAATAATAAATCTTCTTCAAACTCTAGGGTCACCTGTGGAGTACCACAGGGTTCAGTCCTTGGACCAATTCTATTTACTATATATATGCTTCCGGTTGGCAAAATTATCAGACAGCATGGGATTAATTTCCACTGTTATGCTGATGACACTCAGCTATATTTATCCATAAATCCTGATGAATCCAATCAGTTACTTCGACTGCAGTCATGTCTTGATGACATCAAAAGCTGGATGACTTTAAATTTCCTGCATTTAAATTCTGACAAGACAGAAGTTGTAATCTTTGGGCCAGAGTCCTCAAAAAATAAACTTCTTTATCAATCACTGAATCTGGATGGCATTAACTTGGCCTCTGGTAATAAAGTAAAAAATCTTGGTGTTATTTTTGACCAAGACATGTCATTTAAATCCCATATTAAACAGGTTTCCAGAGTTTCCTTTTTTCACCTCCGGAATATCGCCAAAATTAGAAACATTCTGTCCAGGGGTGATGCTGAAAAACTAGTGCATGCATTTGTTACTTCAAGGCTGGACTATTGTAATTCTTTACTATCAGGAAGTCCACAAAATGCAGTTCGAAGTCTTCAGCTGATCCAAAATGCTGCGGCAAGAGTTCTGATGAAAATCAACAAGAGGGATCATATTTCTCCAATTTTAGCTTCCCTTCATTGGCTTCCTGTTAAATCAAGAATAGAATTTAAAATTCTTCTTCTAACGTATAAAGCCCTTAATAATCAAGCTCCATCATATATCAGAGCTCTGATTACTCCGTATGTTCCTAACAGAGCACTTCGCTCTCAGACTGCAGGTCTGC
The DNA here is from genome assembly GCA_037039145.1 of Fundulus diaphanus. Taxonomy (NCBI): domain Eukaryota; kingdom Metazoa; phylum Chordata; class Actinopteri; order Cyprinodontiformes; family Fundulidae; genus Fundulus; species Fundulus diaphanus. The sequence goes on from CM073133.1 coordinate 6,851,688, forward strand.
TGGTGGTTCCTAGAGTCTCTAAAAGTAGAATGGGAGGCAGATCCTTTAGCTATCAGGCTCCTCTCCTGTGGAACCAACTCCCAGTTTTGGTCCGTGAGGCAGACACCCTGTCTACTTTTAAGACTAATCTTAAAACATTCCTTTTTGACAAAGCTTATAGTTAGAGTGGCTCATGTTACCCTGAGCTACCTCTATAGTTATGCTGCTATAGGCTTAGGCTACTGGAGGACATCAGGGTCTAATTTTCTCACTCTACTGATTTCTACTGTTCTTCATTCTACGGTTCTCCAGTTTTGCATTGTATTACATTGAAATGACTGTCGTCATTTCAGCTTTTAACTTTTTGCTCTCTCTCTTTTATCTTCATAGTAGGTACACCTGGTCTGGCGTTCTGTTAACTTTGACATCATCCAGAGAAGACGGCTCACCCGTTACTACCATCTAATGTAGAACAGATTACTAGATCAATGTGTGCTTCTGTGCTTTTTTGTCTCTCTTGTTGTGTCTCTGCTCTGTCTTCTGTAACCCCAGTCGGTCGAGGCAGATGACCGTTCATACTGAGCCCGGTTCTGCCGGAGGTTTTTTTTTCCCGTTAATGGGTGGTTTTTCTTCCCACTGTCGCTTCATGCTTGCTCAGTATGAGGGATTGCAGCAAAACCATGTACAATGCAGACGACTCTCCCTGTGGCTCTACGGTTCCCCAGGAGTGAATGCTGCTTGTCAAGACTTTGATGCAATCAACTGGTTTCCTTATATAGGACATTTTGACCAATCTGTATAATCTGACCCAATCTGTATAATATGATTGAACTTGATTTTGTAAAGTGCCTTGAGATGACATGTTTCATGATTTGGCGCTATATAAATAAAATTGAATTGAATTGAAATTGAATTTACAGAAAGGAAGAGGTGGTGTGCTGACAGAATATTAGCCAAACTTGAATGACCCCGCAGCATCAATGAACAAGAGATCACATCTGCAGGTGTTCTACTCTCATGCTGAAATGGAAACATCGATTGAGTATCTACCGTTTAGTTGCTGTAGTGACAGCAACTTTGGTCAAAATTACTTAATATATACGGATTTCTAGTGGCTCTTATTTTAAAATTCCACATCAGAATTGGCTGAAACTTGTTGAGCGACATCAGGAGGTTTTCTATTGTCATGCTGATATAGTATTCACATAAAACGTCCAATTCTGTAGCAACATTTACAACAACACAGGTCACATTGAGTCAATGTAGAGATTTTTTAAATGCCTTTATTTTTAAATCCCAAATCATGTAGATTGACTTCTGGAGATCATCTGTCATCTGTAAGTGAAAGTAGTCACCTGTAAAAAAATAAGTTGTTTGAGTAGTTTTGAGGCTAAAGAGTGACCAAAGTATATATTTCCATTTTCACCAGCAGACCAGAATAATAGAAAAAAATGACACAAAGCATAAAAAAATATAATGTAAATGTGTAAAAACACTTGATCGATACACCGCGAAAATGTTGAAAATGGAAATATATACTTTGGTCACACTCTTTAGCCTCAAAACTACTCAAACAACTTATTTTTTTACAGGTGACTACTTTCACTTACAGATGCAGATGATCTCCAGAAGTCAATCTACATGATTTGGGATTTAAAAATGAAGGCATTTAAAAATCTCTACATTGACTCAATTTGACCTGTGTTGTTGTAAATGTTGCTACAGAATTGGACGTTTTATGTGAATACTATATCAGCATGACAATAGAAAACCTTCTGATGTCGCTCAACAAGTTTCAGGTTGTACACCGTGTAAACATGACATGTCTACGATTACAACGTACGAGTGACCCTCTTCAACATAATGTATGCACTGCTGCAGCATATCTGGTTCTTCCGTCTGTTCTGTGAAATTTTAAAACTCCAAGGACCGACCACACGACAAACAAAATCGCGTTAATCTGCTCATATGTGTGCCGAAAAACGGGCAAAACGCAACTCGATTGGCGTCCATCTTGGTTCATGATGAAGGCTTCCGTTATCACTTCCGGGTAAACTTCGAAGACAGTCCCTCCCTTTCCGTTTGATTTTCGTCTTTTGTATGTGTTTTCTGAAATGTAAATGTGTTTCGAGATTTGTAAAAGTGTTTCGTGTTTTGTAAATTTGTTTTCTGAAATGTAAATTTGTTTCAAGTTTTGTAAAAGTGTTTTGTGTTTTGTAAATTTGCTTTCTGAAATGTAAATTTGTTTCAATATTTGTAAAAGTGTTTCAGATTTTGTATTTGTGTTCGTAAGAATGCCTTCTACTGCTGTCTTTTTTAATCTCTCTTGAAATTTAGTTTCAGCATCTTTTAGCACAGAGCGAGTTGGTTTGTTCCTCCAGTGTTTAATAGCAGCTTTTATTGTTTTTAGTTGTTTTTGTGTTATTTGTGTCTTGATGTGATGCGTTTCACCACCGTACAGCAGTTTGGTTGAGAAAATATTTTTATAAAATGGGCTTCATAAATAAACAGGCTTGAATTTACCTTTATTTAGAAATAAAACATGAGACGCCGTCTTTAATGGTTTTATTTTTAATCCCAGATGTCAGGATCAGCTCATGTTGTGTGTTTTGTGTCCAGTGAAGCAGGCAGACGTCGACCTAAACATGACAAACACGTGAACACAGCTTTACATCAGAGTATTTACAGTCCAACGACGTACAGGTTGGGTCCACAGAGGCGTTCAGGAGCGACCTGTGAGGAAATCTGACCCAGACATCAGAGCAACGCGGCTGAATCAGCAGGATCCTCTTCCTCCGCTGCTCTTCATCCTCAACAGAAGGAAATATTACAACAACGAGGACAAAGCTTTGTTTTCTAGGGGCGACCATCTTCACTGTGAAACCAGGGCAAGGCTTCAGAACATGGCTGCTCTGCATCTTTAAACCATTCCCTAACGAAGACCACAAATGTAACAGGAGTCCATGAATGTTGTGTTTGACAAGAAAACGTTGGTTCTGTCTGGTTTTCAGAGTCCTGTCAGAACCGAGACCTCAGAGCAGCTGTTGGTGATAAAAGGTAATTTCTGGATCAATTCTGGGTATTTTACAGCTTTGACAACATAATTATTTCCCCCATCCATCCCAGAGGGATCAGTGAAACCATTTGTCCGTTTAATCAGCAAAATTACAAAAAAACAACCAAAAATCAAACAAACTCAGTGGTTGGGTTGTTGGGGAAACTTGCCTGTAACAGGATCCAGACTCTGTTCTTGTCTTTTCTTGTTATTCAAGAAGCAAAACCATCAAATTAACAGCAGCAGAATCGACCTGAATTTAAACTTTCACCACTAATTGACAAAGCAGGACTCTGAAGGTTTAAACCTGATTCAGCATCTTTCCTTCAGAATAAAACCAGCTGCACAAACATCTGCATCACACTGAGCTGGTTGACTCTAAACGTGGAGGAAACGTTGGTAACAAGGCTTTAACTCAGGACACTTCCTCACATCAACTTTTCAGACAGAATTAACCAATAAAACAAGCTTTAAAAGCAGCTTTAAACGCTCTTTCTTAGAGGAATCATGTTAAATCTAAAGCTTCATGTTCTGGATGAAGCTGCTGCTGCCTGAGGAAAACCCAGATGTTGATGGTGCGGTTCGGCCCAGTTAATGGTTCTGTTTAATTCTCCTCAGGTGTCAGATTCTCATTATTATCTGAGGAACCCAGCAGCTGCAGACAGACATAAGGAATTAGTTTTTAATCGGTTTTACTTTTGTTCTGGCCAGAATGTTGAGCAATAAAAGTCCAATATGAACAAAAACTTCTCTTCAAAAAACCTCCAGGGGAAAATAAACACTTATTTTTACAGAACATGGAGCTGAAACATTAAAGAATGAAAACAGGTTGACATGAACTCTGCCGGTCCAGAACCCTTCCTCCCAGATCCTGACCCGACTCGTTACAGTCCACCTTCATCTTTTTAGACAGAAAACAAGGTTTTGTAACACTGTTTCACTTTAACTGAACTAAACTTAAAAAAATAAAGATGTATATAAAAAACTAAAGTGATTAACTCAAACGATGAAGACAACATTTAAAGGAACAGATTCTCATCAAAAGATGAGCCGGTAGAACCTCCCTGGCTTCGGTGCTGAGGTCTGATCTCCACCTGCAGGAAGGAACGGCACCAGAAGTCCAAGACGAGTCCAAACGTTCCTCTCCTCCTCTTCCTCACCTGAACTCGTCTGCAGAGGAACGTTTGAGGTGAACCCAGAAGCTCCAGCAGCAGCAGAGACGTCTGCAGCGTCCTTCAGAGCTCGCTCTGCTTTCTACCTAAACCATGTGAAAACTAAACTAAAACACGACGACTGAACGGCAGACGGAGGCGGCAGAAGGAACGGGACCGCGGGCCCCGCCTTTATCCCACGTTCAGCTGGATTTTATGCTCGAACAGAGCGATGAGCAGCATGATGCAGAAGCCCAGCAGGATGCCGGCGTTCTGCAGCAGGAAGAAGCCGCAGTGGCTGAAGCCGTGGTCCCCGGCGTCGTTGTGCAGCATCTCTGGTACCTGAGGCAGAGAAACACGCAGCGGCTCACAAACCAGACAGGATTCACTCAGTCCAGAGGAATAACAGGTTAGGGACTCATGGTCAGTGTTAGGTGGAGATAAAAGGCCTTCAGAGGACCAGAAGGTCCTTCAGGCTGGAGCTGCAGGCCTGCAGACTTTTCTCTGCTTTAACCACAAACAACAGAAATGGCCTCTAGATAAAGATGTTTGATAACCAGGACTATTTAAATTAAGAAATGTAACAGTTTTTATTAAATCAGAATATTATTTTTTCAGAGAATAACTTTTACCTGAGTTGGACATCAATCCTTGTTGAACATAAAGTGCAGCCAACAAACAAATCTATGTGTTAAACAGTCTGACTGCTACTTAATGCTGTGGTGAGATTCTTATACGTTTCTTGTATAAAGTATGATTATATAAACTCTGCAACAATAAAATTAGATCATCTTAATGCTGAAACTCTCTTCCATGTGGAGCAAACTCACTTTAAACATATTAATGACACCTGAAGGATGTCTGATACATTAATCGTTACGTAGCCAAACACTGCAGACCTCTGCCATTTGGAAATAGCATTTTTAAAATTATGATTATAACGCATATGCGATTATGCAATATAATTACATATGCAATAAAATAAAAGCCTAGTCCAAGTCCAGACCTCCAGCTCACCTGCTCCAGCGGGTCTCCAGCTGCTGTGGTGGAGCAGCGGTGCAGCTGAAGGTTGCAGGACTGGAGACGGAAGCCCCTGGTTGGATGCAGTCTGGGTCTCAATTATGCCACTAGTGTGGCAGATCATGTTTCTAACAGGTTCTAAAGGTAAAGGCTGTGGGTGAAATAAGGCTACAGGCAACAGAAAACCTGATAACATTCATAAATATGACGATGATCAGATCATTTATCTGTTTTTCTCTTTCTGTCCCATCTGTGCCTCCATCAGTTTGTGACCTGCAGCATTCTGGGTAAAACCAATGATGTCCCAACGGTCTGAATGTTAAATTATCATAAAAAAGGCAGCTTCACAACACGGCAGCCAACGATAACCGCTCTCTAAGCGGTGAATACTGGACACACTGAGGTAGTGCAGCCTCAGCTCAGCAGCTTGTAGCAGTAGCTTTAACAGCAGTAACTATAAAACGAGGTTTCCTGGATAAACGGCTCAGCTTCCAGCGTCGTTCTGAAGAAATAAAACTCAATCCGGTTCGGACTGAGCTTCAGCTGTCAGACTGACACCTTGGCCTCATCAGTCCAGCGGTTCTTGGGATTCTTCCAGAAGCAGAATGTAGGGGAGTGATGGCCTAGTGGTTAGAGCAGCGTGCTTGCACTGAGAGAAGGTTGCAAGTACCCGATTCGATCCCCAGCGCCTGCACTCTGGGTCCCTGAGCAAGACCCTTAACCCCTGATTGCTCCCCGGGCGCCGCACATGGCAGCCCACCGCTCCCCAAGGGTGATGGGTTAAAAGCAGAGAACAAATTTCATTGGAATGTATGTTTCAATGACAATAAAGATGATATTACGATTATTATTAGGTGGCTTCCTCTGTCAGCCTCTTCAAACAGGCCGTGATAACCAGCCTACCAAGCACCTTGACCTTTAACCTGCTAACCGAGGCTCCTAGAACCTAAAGAGGAGCTCCTGGGTTTGTTATTTATCTGGATCATCGCCGCTCTGACCTTTGGCCTCTGCTGAGACGTTCGGTCCTGGGGGGCGAACCAATCTGTGTAAAATGTTTCCACTCCAGAATAACGACTACGTTCAGATGGAATCAGCTTGGAAACGAGCTTTTAAACCTGAATCGTCCTCTCAGGTCACTGTAGATGCCGTTCCATCCTGGTATCGGGTCAGCACACATCTGCACGCTCCAGAACATAAAAGCGCAAAATCTCCTGTCTGCATAGAGGTGAGGCTCACGCTGTTCACCATCAGTTTAAGCAGATAAATAAGATATACAGCCAGTGGAATGAGTATTTTGACCCTAAAATAAGATAATAAAAATAAGGTGATGGAGACGAGTTGTTCCTATTTAAAGTGCAAAAATCTTATTCTATTGGCAGCTGGTTTAAACTTGCCTTTTAGTTCCCTTTTAGCAGACTGCTACACCTGTGCATACAGGGGACTTTTTTTTTCATGTGCCGAATCTCTATTAATCACCTTTTTCAGACTAAAAATCTATTTTTCAGCAGCAGAGAGAGGTATTGGCCACTAGAGGGCAGCCTAAGGTTGATTCATTAACCAGGCAGAGCTGCAGCTGAAACACTGAGCAGAAGCTGACCGAGCAGCTTCACTACAGCCACGACTCCCTCCTGTGGCGATGAAGAGATGGGGCCCGACTCACCATGTCCACCAGGGCCACATACATGAAGAGCCCGGCCGTGAGGGCGAAGATCCACATGCAGATGTTCTCTGCGTAGTGTCCAATCAGAATGCCCGTCACCATGCCGAGGTAGGCCATCATGGCCGACAGCACGTTGTAGAGGATGGCCTGACGCACGGTCATGCCCGCCTTCAGGAGCACCGCGAAGTCACCTGGAGGAGACAGAGCACAGGTCATCAGACAGAGGACGCAAACTTTGGCCCATTAAGACACTTTGAGGCTGTAAAGAAACACCTAGACAAGAATTGAACAAAAAAAATGTAGAAAACTAAAGTTTCATCTCAGAAACAAAGACTTTCAGCTTTTAGCTCCTACTGATGAAGTCAATAACACTGAAATTAAACGTATAGTTAGGGATGCACCGAAATGAAAATTTAGGCCGATATTGATATCCGATATTAATATTGCTGTTATGTCCGATTAGTGCTGGACGATATAGAAAAAAAAGCATATCGTTAAAAATGAAATATTGATCAATATTGATAATTATCAACATATCAAAACATTTATTTTAAGCGCCGCCCTGGCCATTTTATGCTGTTGCTTAGCAACCTATTTTTAGATACAGACACGCAAACACTGGATTTAAACTCAACCCTTTATTCAACCAACTTTTTACCAAAACTGTAAGATTTTAAAAAAGAAAAAAAGAACGCACGCTCTCTGAACTGTTTGAAGGGGGCGGAGCTTGGTTCCTGGGTCTGCGTTGTGATTGGTTGGGAGGATGTAATGACTGAAATATTAAAACTGCTATTCTATTGAACTTTTTCTTGACCCTTTTTTCTATTATCGCTATACGTCTATCGATCGATATACATTGTTATTGAATTATCGTCCAGCCCTGTGTCCGATTGCCGATATTTACCGATGTACACACACATTTATGTTTCTATGATTAAATTGTACCCAAAATTGAAAAAAACAAACACCACAATCCTGGCTGTGATGCATTATTGTCAATGTCACATGATCCAAAAACAAAACAAAACAAAAACGCATGACCAACCCCCTAAAACAGGCACAAAGAGCAACTAGATGGAAATAACCATCAGTTCTTAATATCGGCCCAGTTTACTTATTGGACCGAAACCGATGTCAAAAATAATGACTAAAATCGTCCGATACAGATATTAAAGCCGATATATCGTGCATCCCTACTTACAGTGTTATGAATTTAGAAAAATGTAACAGAAGATTTCCATTAAACACATTGAGCTGAGTGGTGGTGTTAGTTTTCTCTAATTAAAGACATTTTTTCACATAAAGCAGGCAGACTGCAGCTCTCACCCAGCTCGTGAGGCAGCTCGTGGCAGAAGACGGCCACAGACGTACTGAGTCCACTGGACAGACTCTCAGTGAAGGCAGCGCCTGCAGAAAGACACAAAGACTGACGTGGGACCGCTTCCTAAAAATCTCAGGTATTTAGGAAGATGTTCTGAGGACGATGGGCAGCAGCCGCTCACCGATGGCGAGGCCGTCGCTGAAGTTGTGCAGCCCGTCGCCCATGATGACCATCCAGGCGAGCGTGGCCACGCCGGCCTGCTGGAAGTGCTGCTCCGAGTAGGAGTGGGAGTGGCTGTGGGGGTGGTGGTTCTGGGAGTGGTGGTGGTGCAGGATGTGGTGGTAGTCGTGGTGGTGGTGGTGCATGCTGTCCGCCTGGCCCACCGTGTCGTGGAAGTGGGAGTGGCATTTGTTCTCGCAGTCCTCCGCCGAGTAGCCGGCGGCGGCGTCGCCCGACGGCAGGCCGTAGCTCTGCGGCGAGACGACGGACACCTGCGGCGCCAGCATCACCTGCTCCTCCTCCGCCACGCTGCTGAGGTGGTCGGCGAACGTGCTGGCGCCGTTGGTCTCCACGTCTGCAGGCAGAAAACGCTCATCAAGCTCAGTATTGGTGATTTAATAATTAACTCGGACCCGTTCTGCTCTTCGCCGCCGCCTCTCACCTTCACTTGGCTTCAGCTCGCTCTCCTCCAGGGCGGGCAGCTTCTCCGCGTTTGATTTATCGTTCTGGTCCCATTTCTTCTGGATCTGTAAGGACACCAAAGATTATCTTTGTGAAGGAAAACCCAGAGAGTCTCCTTGTTCTGAGACAGGTTCACCCTCTGGGGCACAGCGTCAGGAGAACAAGCAGCACGGTCAGTGAATGTCACCAAAAACACCAAGTCAGGATGAGCTTTGATGAAAAACACCAACACAGGAGTGTCTCACCTTCTGCTTCTTGTCTTTGTACATTTTTCCCAACGTCAGGAAGTGTTCAATCAGGAACATGACGTAGACTCCTCCCAGAGCGGCCAGGCCTTTCCACATGCCGTCCAGGTCCTCCGTTTCTTCATGGTGGTGATGGCTTCCCTGTGACTGGAGAAGAAAGAAAAGAAACTGTGACGAAGCTGCAGACGCTCCAAGTCTGGAGACGCTGTCCTGTTTTAGCATCTGTAGCATCTCCACTGATACCGGCACACCGAGATGAATTAGTGAAAAAAAAGACTCAGATGAACCAGCTGAAGGTGTCAGATTAGGGATGCAAACAAATAATCGACTTAATTGTTGATAATTGGTAATTGTTGATTAATGGTTATTTAGATTAAAGTTTGTTCCGTTCGTTTAACTGTCTACGTCCGCTTTGACCTTATTTCAGTGTTGTAGTATGGCCGCCACTCACAAGAGGGCGCTGCCTGTCCATCTAAAGCAGAGCCACACCGTCACGGCGCTACATGAAGCGATCTGAATGGAGTCTGTTGTGGGATTATTTCAGCACCGTTTAATGACAACTAGGAGACAAAATGCTCTTTATGTGGTTCTGTTTTTAAATGTAAACACTCAACAAGCTCCTTAAGTTGTCAGCTAAATAGCTCCATTTAGCTGTGCTGCATGGCGGAGCAGCGTCGGTTTCTCAACCATAACTCACTGATGTGCTCAGGGCATTACGCGAAAACTGGAAACATGACAGAGAAAGACATGATGCTAAAAGCTCATCTGTCGCTGAGGACTTTTGTGGGGATTGTTAGTGTTTCATGTGTTTTATTTTGTTCAACTTATTTGTTTCGATATAGTAACCTGATAGTTTCCCTTTTGTTAAACTTGAACATATTTATGAAATGTAATAATGTGCGAGAGAACCACCATTTTAGTTCAGTCAGTATTTCATACAGGTGACACAAATTGTTAAAATATAATGATGTTCCCCTTTTAAAATTCAGCTTATTCTAAATTAATTAGCCCTTCGTGTTATAGGAAGACCATCTTGATACAAGAGAAAACTCGAGATTTTAAGGAAATGGCTGCTCACCAATTAATCGTTAGCCAATATTTAAGATCAATCAACTTTAGATAAACTTATTAATTGATAACCTGCATCCCTAGTGTCGGATGAAGTCAGGTTTCTTTCTGCAATGCCTCACTGTTTTTTGTATTTTAAAATTCAATACCATACATTATTAAATCATGTACGTACTGAAAGTACTTAGTAAGAAAGTATTATAGGAGTAAATTTAGGAGGATATAAAATTTCAAAACCTGTCTCCATAAGAGTTTCTCGGTACTTTTAAATTTTACATTGGAAGCTAAGGCTAGAATTGGATAGCACTACCAGACTACCCTGCCAAGAACTGAGGACAAAAAGGTTCAAACAGATTACATAAGATTTAGTACTTTAAACTTTAAGACAATTTTAGAATATTTAATCATGAAGGATTTTTTAGATCAGCGAGGCTCCTGTGATCATCAACATTAAAGTTCAGAAAAACCTAGCCAAAATAAAAAATGAATGAAAAAGATGGTGCTAACAACTCATCCCTGTGGTACACCAGAGGCTAAGCTGACTTAGCTGGTGAGGTTTTCAAAGCTACAGTTGGTAATCCTGTTCAGAAACACTTTTTGTTATACTGGGTAAATTGGTCCTTCCATCGCGAAAGAAATAAATGCATTATTTATCCAGAAAAAGGAGGGAAAGAAACATCATTCTGTGTGGGAGCTGCAGGCCTGTAAAAACTGCCATTCGGTCCGGATGGCAGGGGTTGGTCAGAGTTTTGTTCCTTCTCTCACCCTCCTCTGTCCCTCAGGATCTGGGGTATCACCTTATCTACTGGTTGTCCCACATGTCATCATTTTGCACTAACATAACACCAGTGTGCGTGCTCGTTCCCTCTGAGTTTCTGCTTGCTGGCTGCACCCTTCTAGTGTTATGTAGCCTGTTAGCTTAGCGGTTAGCTTCAGTGTTAGCCATTCATTGGGGCTCCGCTGCTCTTATGGTAGACTTTGAACATGACTGAGAGTCACATGAAGTGAACCGTGTACACATTTATGAGAAGAGGAAGGTCGCAGTAGAAAGAAGTAAGACCAGAGTGGATTTGGGAGATTTTCTTTTTTACACAATACCCCTGAGAAGCAAAAGAGCAGGTAAAACGGTCTTTAGCATGCACAGTTATTCAAAAAGGGACTCTCACTCTACCTTTGAGGGAAATGACAGAGGTTTTACACGTAAAAACATCTTTATTCTGAAACAGACGAATTGTTCAGTTAAAAAAATAAGTTTAAAACGAGACTTTCATTTTAGGAATACATTTCTCTTATTAATCAAATTATCTGTGGATATTTTTGCGGATAATCTCCTAGGTTTTATATTTTACTGCATATTAAGGTGGTAAATAAATCAGAGTTTAAATCCTGGACTGCTTTAAAATGCCAAATCTCCAAATATTCTCCCTCGGTGTTACGGGTGAGCATCGTCCTCAGGGACTCACGTGAGGTATGAGGTGCAGGAAGGCGTCGCCGCTCAGCGTCCCCACCGCCAGCGCCACCAGGAAGCTGAGGAGGAACTTGAAGAAAACTCTGTTCATGAGCGGGATGAGGACGACGCCCAGCAGGGAGAGCATACTGATGAAGGTGATGGAGAGGAAGCCGCCGACCCACGCTGCAGCAAACCAAAGATTAGCAGTCAACTGAATTTCTTCTTAAACATTCACCACAGGCAGGATTGTTTTATGCAAAGCTTTAACTAAAATAATGTGCTTTGATAGATATGATTGTGAGGCTGATGTTCATTTTATTAGGCCAAGGTTGAAAGAGAAGGTTAGGATTTTAAAAGCTGTGTTTTATTTTGTTGCTGTTGAGTTAAAATATGCAGAAAAGGACAAATTTAAGAGTCATTACAGAAATTGTTGGGTAAAACCTGAAGAACTTTTACTGAAATGATTTAGTTCTCTTCTCTTTTACGCGGATCAGTTTAACACAGCTGTTAAAGAGAGAAGACTAATCTGTCCATCATTAGGCCGATCAGCTTACCTGTCGCGATGTGTTTGGCGGTTTCCCCGCCGCCGTGCTCGCTGTGGTTGTGGGCCGGCTGGTTGTGGTCTCCATGGTGGCTGTGAGAATGTTTATGATGTTTCTCCTCTAAAAATCACAAAGAAACACGTTTAATCAGCTGCTGTGATCTAAAAGGTTTAGACTGAACCTGACGGCGAGACGGAGCTGAACAGCTTTTCTACCTCAGATGTCAACATGTCTCCTCCACCCCCTTCAGAGAGATCAGAGCACACGTTCTTTTTTGTTTTTAAAAACTTACAATTTTGGTAAAAAGGTGGTTAAATAAAGGTTGAGTTTGAATTCAGTGTTTGTGTCTGTATCTAAAAAAAGGTTGCTAAGCAACATCATAAAACGACCAGCGCTGCACTTAAAATTGTTTTGAATTGTTTGATAATTATCAATCAATAAGGTTTCTATTTTATCCATCAGCTTCTTTCCTATATCGTCCAGCCATATTCCTCCGCATGTTTATGCCGTGATGACCGTAGGACAAATTCTGAAGACATGAAACCTGTTTCCATGTAGATGAGAATTAGATTTCACTGAGCAGAAACAATTGTTTTTAGACACTGACTTCAGCTTCTTGTTAAATATTTATAACTCTGGGTCGCTGAGCGGCTCGGTGGATAGAACAGGGGCAGCAAGTGTAGAGGCTATAGTCCTCAGTGGTCCTGGGTTTAAATCCCGGGTCGTTTGCTGCATGTTTTCACCCGCTTTCCTGGAAAATGACCAATAAAGGCCCTACCGCCAAAAACAAAGCTGCCTGTGAAGTGTAAACTGCAGCGAATGCCTTTTGTTATGAGCGAGGGGTCAGAATGTCGACTGGCTCCAGTTTTTTCCCCTAAGAGACGTAAAGCCCACATGAAGTGATGGAGCAACAGCTGCGGCGCCACTGGAGCCTCAGAGCCATGCTTCCTGAGACCTGCCATGTCCCAGCAGCTGTTATTGTTGTTATGAACATGCTGTTCTAAAGATGATCTAAATAAGTTTTAAAAAGATGCTGCATCTCAAATGTGTGGAGGCAGGAAAGCCGATGAGTCTGGTGGCCGACAGGAGCTCCTTCAGCTCCATCTCTGATGTTACCTGCTTCCATGCCTCCACCTCACCTCCGTTAATTACTCGGACACGTCACACTGCTGTGCTTTTATTGTGAAAGGACTCGCTGAAAATTACACGTCGATTTCTGACCCCCTTCTTCTCTAAGCCCCAGTGGGTCGAGGCAGATGAGCGTTCACACTGAGCCTGGTTCTGGTTCTGCTGGAGGTTCTCCTCCCTGTTAAAGGGGAGTTTTCCTCTCCACTGTCGCTTCATGCATGCTCAGTATGAGGGATTGCTGCAAAGCCATCAACAATGCAGACGACTGTCCACTGTGGCTCTACGCTCTTTCAGGAGGAGTGAATGCTGCTTGGAGAGACTTGATGCAACCTGCTGGGTTTCCTTAGAGAGGAAACTTTCTGACCAACCTGGAGGATCTGATGGAATCTGACTTTGGAAAGAGCCTTGAGATGACATGTGTTGTGAATTTGGGCAATATGAATAAAATTGATTTGCTGTTTTGTCGTTCTTTAGCCCAGCTGGGTTGATAAAAATCAATCCAAACTATGACGGGTCAGAAGAAGCTAATCTGATTGCAAAGCGGACCAGAACAGGAGGACGGCATCGACAGCCTGCTGGGTCATATTTGTTCCTGTTCTCAATGCACTGAAGCAGGAAGTGCTTCAAGATGAGGAGGTTTCTGATCAGAACCGGTTATTCCAGAATGACAAACCTTACAAGTCCACAGACACGAGGCGTTTATGGTGACAACAGTGCAGGAGAGGAACTTCCTGATGCTCCTACCTCTGTCCTCATGCTGGGGGACGTCTCCGTGCAGGAGGCACGCCCCGCTGTCGATCTGGTTGAGGAGGGCGGGGCAGAGGTACGAGAAGTCCCTGAGGGCCACGCCCCCTTCCTGTGACATCCCGTGTGAGGAGAGGAGACCGGAGGCGTTCAGACACTGCGGGACAAAGCAGTAAATCTCATCAGCGTTCTGCTGAGGGGAAACCTGAACTTAAAACCGTCACCGCTGCAAAGATCAACACATTTCATCCAGTTTACAATAAACCAGATAAACTGTCTCTGGATGCTTCTGGCCCTTTAAGTCTGCAGAAGCTGTAGGACCTGAAGTTACAAACTGCTTCAGCTTCTCTGATTAATTTAGTCAACAGGAAATTACATCAGCACCAATAAACCCAACAGTTTTCCCTTGAGTGTGATTGGCAGCTCAGGTACAGAAAATACACTAAAATGATATAATTAATAAAAACTAAGACCTCAGACTGTTTGCAGCCAGCAGCCTGACCTCTGATGAACGGCCTGGTTCATATCAGAGGAAGCTTAGAGACGGAGGCTCTGGTTCAGGAAACCTCCTGATTTATCTCCTGCTGCCACCGGCTCTGCTAGCCAAGATTTACCTCTGCACTGCAAAAAGGGAACTAAGAATTAAAAACTTCTTCAAATTAGTATATTTTCTTTGATTTGAGCAGCTAAATAAGACTATTTGCCAATGAAATGAGTATTTCTACCCCTAAAATAAGATAATTAGATATAATGCACTTGAAATAAGATGATGGAGATGAACTGTTATTATTTTAAGTGCAGAAATCTCATTCCATTGGCAAATAATGTTATTTACCTGCTCAAATCAAGGAGAAATACACAGATTTCAAGAAAATTTCACTTACTTTTAGTTCCCTTTTTGCAGTGTGTGGGCAGCGCTGCTCACGTTTCTCTGCATTTTATTCCTTTAGGAAAAAAAGACTAAAGTAAAATGAATTTGGTCAGACAACAGCCGGTTGTCTCCAGTCAACCTGAAAGTCCGGCTAAAGCTGCTGCAGCCGCAGCCACTGACCTCTTCGCCCTCCAGGCTGCGGTTCTGCAGGTGGTCCTGGTCCAGGTGCTCGTGGTCGTGGTCTGCCGCCGTCTGGGCCGGCCCGCCTGTAACCGCCGGCTCCTCGGTGTTCGCGGCGCCTCCTCCTCCAAAGGGACTCGCTCCCTCCAGGCTTCTCTTCTGTGCTTTCACCAACAACCCGGCTCCGTCTCCCGGGGTGGTTCTGGCCTCCAGACCCGCCGACACAGTGGGCTTAATTTGGTCCAGGGTTCTGTTCTGCTCAGTGGTCCCGTTCCTGTGGTTATGTTCATGGACATGGTGATGATGATGGTGATGATGATGATGGTGGCCATGCTGGTGGTGGTGATCATGGTGGTGGCCCGCTTGCTCCCGGTGCTTCACCATAACGTTCCTGATCCGATCGAGGCCGACGCTCCTCAAGAGACGCTTCAGACCGTCCAGAGAGATGGAGCCGTTTTCCCCGTACCTGTTTGGGTCGATAAAACTCCGGTTAAAGGTCAGAGAAAAGGTCCAGAACCTCTGAATGAAGTTCTGGCATCAAAGCTGCAGCAGCAGCTCTAATTCATTCTGCCGTTCCCGGTGATTTAACGGTGAACACGACTGACGGCTGTCAGGCTCTAAAGGTTTATAGCCACATAATATGTAGTTTGCTGCTGGGACCCCCTTTGGAGGAGGACCCCCTTTGGAGGAGGACCCCCCCCCCCCCCCCGACTCCAACAAACCCAGTTTTAATGCATTAAAGTTGTCGTTCTGAAAATTACCCAGGATCCCTTTTAAAATGCATAACACATGATGGTTTTTGACAACTAGAATGCTTTAACTTTTTAACTTTGTAACATTAACAACAACAGAAAAGGATTTTAGCCCGACTCGTACCTGCCGTCAACCTTTAACTAACTATGAGCCTCATTTGGCAAAAACAATATCAAGCCATTAATATTAAAGAAATTTCAGTTACATTAAGTTTTTACTGTTTATGTATATTATCCATCGTGCTACTGACTGCAGGTACTGACCAAACAGCAGGGGGTGCTATTGTCACATTTAGAGTGATTTAGAAGGCCTATATTCACTGAACAAAAAAAGGTAAAGCTGGCGAACACTGTACGGGTTTTTTCCCTTTTTGTCCCGATTCTTCAGTCGTGCGAGAATGTTTTTGGATCGGGCCGAGTTTCAGCTGCATCCTGCGCCGTGTCGTATCCAGGGGGTAACGAGGTGTGACTCGCCTCTCACCACCACCTCCCCCTCAGGAATCAGACGGTCGGATGAAAATCAAACATGTCTGACACTCAGTCGGCCCCAGTGAGTGATGGTGAGCGCGTTTTACCAAGAGCCTCATATTTAACAGTGAACGACACTTCCGTCTTTTTCTTCTTCTACGGTTATATAGACGAGTCTATCGAGAAGCACTGCTCTACAGTTTGACGCCTGTTATTGCAACCATAAGCTGCAGAAAATACAGGTAAAGTTGCTCCCTCTGCAATCCATCCAGTACGGCGGTGACGCAGGTGGCGCTCCAGCACGTAATGAAGCGTCTAGAATGTCTATAGTGGCTACGGCTGTGCCTAAAAAAAAAATTAATGTTGATGTTTTTAGAAATTATTTAATATTGATTTTCTGGTTTTCAATATCGATATACCTCCCAACCCCTAGGGGGCGTTATCACAGCACGCCATTACTGTTCACAGCCAGGAAGAACAAGAGAGACGACTTTGCGTGACGGCAGACAGGATTTTAGAAGCGCCTTCGTCCATAAAATCAGACGATTGAGCACATTTTTGGTTTCTGTGTTAAATGCATTCAACCAAATCCACTTTATTTTCCTGTTAATATATCAGTGTTCAATAAATTGAACATAAATATATTTGGCTGGTTTTGTTGATTGAATGACTTTGAGCATTAACTTGAAAGTAATAAATATTGATATAGGCTTAAAATCAAATCGCGCTGAGCTGTATGGAGAATCGTATCGATCAGCTTCCTCCCAGATGATACCCAGGCCTAACAGTGATGGGGTAGCCACAGTAGGCAGTAGCCAACCACAGCGCTGCGTTCAGCGAGCTCACCTGTGGAACAGCGCCTCCAGGTGTTGCCTCTTGCTCTGCTCGGCTCGCTGAGGGTCGACCACAGCCGTCAGGAGCCAGGAGCCGCCGGAGGCCTCCGTGGTGGACGGGGTGCAATCTGAAGCTGCCCAAACGCAGCTGGCCATGAGGAAAAGCGCCACAGCCAAGATGGCCGCTCTCATCCGCTCATTCATCGTGCCTGCTGAGACAAAAAAAAAAAAAAAAACATCACGTCTGAAATGTCAGGAACACTGTGGTGAGCGGCTGGACTCCGGTTCCTCGTTTCCTTCCCAGCAGCCATCTTTGAACACATTTCTGTTTTCTTTCAGGCTGTTTTCAACTTTTATGGAGACTTTGGGTTTATTACAGCAGCTTCAGTCCAGGCTGGGTCCCTGACCACACGCTGGCTGCATGTGTGTCCCTCACTCAGGGTTGCTCTCAGTTTTTACACCCGCTGCCTCTTCTGTGCAACCGGGATTCAAACCACAGCTCATCTTTTGACCTTTAAAGACAGTTTTCAGAGACAGGAAGTGCAACAGTGCAGCCTGAGGCCAAAGGGTCTGTGCTGTACTTTATAGTGTATTAATAGTACTGTGCTGTTTTGATCTACCTGGGCTTTTATTTAGATTTAGATACATATAACCAACATGATTAAATACTAAGCCACGTGTCCGGGTAATTAAAAGGCACAGATTACTATAAAAACAACACTCACTCCATCAATACTATTAAAGGTCCGGAAGGGGTTTAACACAAGAGGAAGCTGGACAGAATATTAGATCAGGAAGAAAAAATACAACTTTTATGGTTCGCTTGAAGGAGAGCCGAAACGAAGAAGAGCTTCTAATAAACATCCTGGAGAAAAGTAGCAGCGCTGTGCGTCTCTGGGGCTGAGATGCGTTTAAATGAGTGTTTTTCATAAGGGAGTCTGGTTCAGAGCGCAGGGAACCGGCGCCATGCGGACCACAGCGTTAGAGCCGGTAAGTCTGGTTGCTGCCGGTTAGTCAGAGTTATAATCAGACGGAACCGGAGCGGTCGGTCAGGTAACCAGTCTCACCTACCGGAGATCAGCCGGACCGCCGCCGATGCTCAGAGGGATGATCCCGGTAGCTGCGGCCCGGAATCAGGCCGCATGCTGCCGCCCCGTCCGGAGCTCGGTCCGCTGCCTCAAACCGGGCCGTAAAACGGAGCCGAACCCCGCGTGGAGCCGCCCGAGCGCCCACGCGTGTCAGCGTTTCCCTTCGGACCCACCCGCGCTCCGGAGGTAAACAGAAACACGTTGGTTTTGTGCGCTCCGCACCAGCCCGGTGCCGTGTGCACAAAGGCGGCGCAACCCGGAAACGGCGGCGCCGCAGAACGCTGGCGCAGCCCCCGCGGCGCGGAGAGGACCGCGGCGGCCGCGGAGCTCCGCCGGTACAACACCGACCCGGTTAGACCCACTTACGGCGGGGGACGGGGTCCTCTCTGGTCCTTGCGGGCGCGGCTCGGTTCGGCTCGGTGTCTGCGGTCCGCCAGCTTCACTCAGCGATGGATGAGCCCTGCGGCGCCTTCACGGACTGTGGGAGATCTGAGCTTCCCCCGCTTCACACCGAGAAGGGCGGACGAGTCTGAGTAAACCGCCAATCTGCTCATCCCCATTCACAAACATTAGCGTCTTTTGTCTAAGAAATAAACCAACAACAGGAGAGATTATGTTTCATTGTTCCCTCAGCGGCTAAACCTGCTGCGTTCAACACTAATCCTACTTTAATATGAATCCTGCTACTTTATTCTTTATTTGGAAAATCCATTTATCTATGTAAAGAAAAAACAGATAAGAACCAGAAGCCTCATAATTTTTTTATCAGACTAAGAATGTGACCATGTTATTCATAAAACAGATGAATTTCTTTATTCATATTTTGCATCTGTGTACAGCATCTGAGACAATTTCTGCCGATATAAAAGTTTTTCTGTGTCCAAGATTACAATTAAATAATTTTCAGACCCATCTGCACATACGTAGCAGAGAAAACGCTGCAGACATCTTTATTTTATTTCAGCATGAAAACACCCATTTATTTACATATTTTAGTATTTTAGTATAAAATCACATATTTATACATTATTGTGCCATATTTCTGTCTGTTAAAGTGGTAAAATAAAACAGAAATATGGCTAAGTGAATAGATAACGGCACCCAGCTCTCCCTTTAGTCTAAACCAGGGCTCTGCAACCTGTGGCTCTTTACACCTTGGCTCTTAAAAACTTAAACCAAAAATGCGGGGGAAAAAATTGGTCAATTCTAAATGTAAAGGTCATTTAAAATTGCTCGCTTTAGGATGCATTTAGTTCTACAATACACTCCTGATCAAAATCTTAAGACCAGTCAAAAAATTGCAAGAATTTGCATTTTGCTCTATTGGATCTTAAGAAGGTTCTAAGTAGAGCTTCACAATGTTAAAAGGACAAATCAGTGCAAGAGACAAGAACATTTGAGCAGGGAATTGTCTGAAAACTGCATTTACACTCAAACATGATTTTTTCAGCTGATCAAAAGTTTAAGACCATAGTCTTTAAAAGCCAAAAGCTGTGCAAACATCTGGATTCCATGTCATTTTCTGTGAAGTCTTTACACTGTCAAGACCTCCTGATGGCAAAAGCAAAAAATCTCACTGACTTTGAACGTGGTAGGATTGTTGAGCTGCATAAGCAAGGCCTCTCACAACGTGCCATCGCTGCTGAGGTTGGACGCAGTAAGACAGTCATTTTGCATTTTTTAAATGATCCTGAGGGTTATGGAACAAAAAAGTCAAGTGGTAGACCCCAAAAAATTTCACCAGCTCTGAGCCGCAGGATCCGATTGGCTGTCCGTCAAGACACGGGACGATCCTCTACCCAAATTAAGGCCATTACTGGTGCTGACTGCAGCCCAATAACCATCAGACAGCATCTGCGAGAGAAGGGCTTCAGAAACAAAAAACGTCTTCAAAGGCCACGTCTTCTTCAACGCCACATAATTGCCCGTTTGGACTTTGCAAGGATGCACCAAACATGGGACATTGAAAGGTGGAAGAAAGTTATCTTCTCTGATGAGAAAAAATTTAACCTTGATGGTCCTGATGGCTTCCAACGTTACTGGCATGACAGGGAGATCCCACCTGAGATGTTTTCTACACGGCACAGTGGTGGGGGCGCCATCATGATTTGGGGTGCGTTTTCCTTCAATGGAACAATGGAGCTTCAGGTTGTGCAGGGGCGTCAAACAGCAGCTGGCTATGTGGAGATGTTGCAGCGGGCATCCCTCATGACTGAGGGCCCTCGTCTGTGTGGTAATGATTGGGTTTTTCAACAGGACAATGCTGCAGCTCACAATGCCCGCCTGACAAAGGAGTTCTTCCAAGAGAATAACATCACTCTTTTGGACCATCCTGCATGTTCCTCGGATCTAAACCCAATTGAGAACATTTGGGGATGGATGGCAAGGGAAGTTTACAAAAATGGACATCAGTTCCAGACAATGGATGCCCTTCGTGAAGCCATCTTCAACACTTGGAGCAACGTTCCCACTAGCCTCCTGGAAACACTGGCATCGAGCATGCCTAAACGATTGTTTGAAGTCATCAACAAGAATGGTGGAGCTACTCATTACTGACTCCATTTTTTGACATTTTGATTTCTGTTTTGGGGGGTTTTCGGGTTTTTTTGAGCTATGGTCTTAAACTTTTGATCAGCTGAAAAAATCATGTTTGAGTATAAATGCAGTTTTCAGACAATTCCCTGCTCAAATGTTCTTGTCTCTTGCACTGATTTGTCCTTTTAACATTGTGAAGCTCTACTTAGAACCTTCTTAAGATCCAATAGTGCAAAATGCAAATTCTTGCAATTTTTTGACTGGTCTTAAGATTTTGATCAGGAGTGTATATGCGTAACATTTCCAGAAAGAAAGAAACTAATGGTGTATAGAATATTTTACTATAGATAAATGAAGTATCTTTTTTTCAATAGGTTGCAAACGACTTGATTTTTCATCATTTTGATGCCATTTGTTATAAACATTAAATGTCCAATTGTAGAAAATGTATTAAACCTAAACATAAAAATACTGTTGGTTAAATATTAAAAACTGTTGATCCTTAATTAAAGAAAATGTAAACAAATTTCCTATAGTATACTATAAAAACAAGAGATGTGTAACTTTTGTGGCTCTAAACCAGATTAGTTTATCTGAACTGAGGGCAGAAACAGCTCTGCAGGTTGTAAAGGTCTGACCCCTGACCTAAACGTTTAAACGGGGTTGAAAGGTGCAGAGAGCTGCCATCTATGGATGTCTGAATGGTGAGAAATGTGCTTGATGTCCTAGTCTGTTTTCTGATGCCTCTGCTTCACCTGGGCGGGATTTATGCCATGAAATGTAACATTTTCACACTTATTTTCTTGTGCTGGATAAAGAAAATGGCCGAGCATCTTAAATCTGTCATTTCAGCCTCCAGGGAGACGAAAGTCCTGCTTTTTTCCAGCAGCTCTTCCATATCTTTGCTGCCGGGATAAACCAAGAGCAGAGGAATAATATCAGCGGTTTAATTTGACACTAGTGTTATCTGTGGACTGTTAGGTGATCAGTTTAAACTTTTATGGATATGCTGGGTGACTTTATTGCCTAATAAGTGTTTGATTCACACTCCAGCGTTGGATCACAGCTCTCTTATCATCTCTGCTGCCTGTTTATGAGCCAGATGCTGTCGGTAAACCTTGCCGTTCTTTCCTGGAGCTTCACCGGTCGTGTCGTGCAGATTCTCCATGCAGGCTCTGATCGGCGCTCCCAGCTCGCTGCTTTTTAGCTGATGAAGCAGTTTTTGTCCAGAGAAACCGTCTGCCACACGTCTCCATGCTGTGGGAGCCAGAGCAGGCAGATAATCTGGATTAAAACCGTTAACTGAGAGAAACGGCCTGCTCCATTAATGCAGGGCCGCGCCGAGCCGCAGTTTCTGATGAGAACAACTTTCTCACACAATTCGGCAGATTATTTTTCATCCAGACGGCAGAAAAGCAGAGCTGTGCTGCCCTGCAGACGTGTGAACGCCTCTCAGTTTGACTGCTTCCTGTTGCTGTACATTATCAGTCTGCTGATTTCAAACTTTACTGTTGTTTTTTGTGGTGTTTTTTTTTAAGTAAAGTTAAATAATTTCATTAAAATTCTAGATTGTATTATCAAATTAGTCATGTTCTTCTGTAAGGAATGTTCAAATCCTTTTTGAAAGCTTGTCTGTTTGGATTAGACACGTTCCCAATATACGCATTTTCTAAATTATTTAATCCAAATAAATAAAATAAGTGTTCATAACTTTTTGAACCGCTGCAGGAGACAGTGATTTATTAAAATAAAGAATACATTCTGAGGGAACCCTCTGGCCTCAGGGCTTCATTACATCCTGGGCAGCAAAGGAGCGCCTGAACGCCTCTCAGGAGGACCTGGAGGAGGACAGGCTGGACCACATGTCAGGACCATGTGATCTGACCAGATTAGTGAGGAAAACTCTGAGCTGTCAGCTTCATGCAGCTTTATTCCTGAAGACTCTGGAACAAAGAGCTTCATGACGGAGGAAGATGTTTTTAATCTGAATGTGAGAAACGACCAGACTGAAGACACCAGCTGTCTGCATGTTTCTACAGAACGGAGAACCAAAGTAAAAGACTAAAACTTCATATTTCTTCTGACTTTAACCTCTTTTTTCTTTTAATAACCAATTCAAAACAATATCTAATGTTTGTGTGAGCATTGGGTCGTGAAAGTATTCCCACCCCTATTTCCTGTGCATCCATGCCTCATACCGGCGTGTCCTTAAAGGGTCAGAGGAACATAATTATGTGGAAGGAACACAAGATAATTAGAAAATACCTACAAATTAAAACCCTGAGGGAGATATTTCTGTTTCCAGCTGCAGCTGCATGTCTTTGAATGGGGGGAGAGCTTCTGAACTTTGACTAGGCCATTCCAACACGTGAATCTGCTCTGATCTGAACCATGCCATCGTGTCTCAGGCTGATGCTGGTCCTGCTGGAGGGTTTTCCTCCAGGATTGTCCTGATTCAGCTTTGATCAGCTTCTCTGCCCGCCTGCCGAGGAAAGCGTCCCCGCAGGGCGACGCCGCCACCGCCGCCACGTCTCACTACGGCGTGTTCAGGATGACGTGATTTCCTCCACGCAAAGGATTTTAAACCATCACAAGAGTATAAAAATAAATATATTCCCATCTGAGCAGAGCACCGTCTGCGTGTCTCAGGACAAAAGTTCAACAAACATCAGCTTGTTGGTTAAAATCCCCATAAAAACATGGAAGTGTGAGGTTGTATGGTAACAGAACGTTAGAGGTATAAAGTTGCTCTGCACTGTGGATCCTTCCTGTGTGATTCAGCTTCCATAGCGTTTCCTTAAACTCTGTCCACATATCAGGTCTTTATGAGTGTTTTTCATGATTCTGTGTGGAACATTTTCATCTGTTTATCCATTCATGAGCATTTCTGGCTGTTTGTGTTTTATTGCCTCTTCTCTGCTGTTTCTTCATATTTCTTGTTTTTATGTGATCATTCCTCTGTCCAGGTTCCTGTTGCTGAGCTTTGGTTTTCCCAAGCCCAGAACAGCAGCTTCTCATGTTACGTGAGCAAAATATTTCCTGGAAAAATATCCACAGAAGGACAAACTGTCTTGCATGTTCGTTTTTTTATGCTTTAAGGAATTAGACCTTGAAGCTGCAGCTCTCCGTCTCCTGTGGAAAATGGTCGGGTTTCACAGCCGCTGTGTTTTCCTCAGAGATAACGTGGCATCAGATGGTAGGAGTCTCACACACGGTGGAGATAACAGCTTTAGGAGCTGATCCCAGATGGATCCCAGCACCCAGACCTGTAAACAAACCCACCCAGAACACAAACACAGCAGAGGGCCCTCCTCTCCCACTCCTCTCCCAGCTGCCCGCTCTGGACTCACCGCTCACAGCCTCCACCTCAGTGGGAGGAGAGGATAACCTGGAGTGAACCCTTCAGGGCGTTTTCACCCACAACTTCAGTGCTTTGCTCAGAGGAAAATCTCTCTGAACAGAAGTTGATGTGAAACAGCAGCAGGTCTGAGGTCAGGATCCACAGGCAGGAGGATTTTTTGCTGGTGTGCTAAAAACATTTCATAATTTCTAACTTATGTGTGAAACCGTTACCAAAGTGTAACTTTGATGCTCAACATTCTTCATTTTGGACGCAGGGGGAAGGCTGTTCTTACCAAAACACTCATTTATTATTATTTTATTCTCATAAAAATAAATCTCTCCCACCAAAAGGGGGCTGTGGGTCTCTGGCACTGTAACCTTGGGGGTTCCGGGCTAAAGGGTTTGGGAACCAGAAAACTGGCTCAGAGTTTATCTGTTTCTTTCTGTTTTTCCTTCCTGTTAAAGGGGAGTTTTCCTCTCCACTGTCGCTTCATGCATGCTCAGTATGAGGGATTGCTGCAAAGCCATCAACAATGCAGACGACTGATGATATGTGTTGGGAATTTGCGCTATTAAAAAAATGAGTTGAATTTTTATCTTAAATCTCCATTTAATTTTCTTTATAGTGAAGTAAAATTGTGCAACTAGCAAAGATATTTTAAAAATAAAGACTTAAAAAATGTAAATAATGTAAAAGGCAGTTCTGATTATGATAGGATACAAATTTAAATAAACTGAATTCGATTGAAACTGAATTAAATTGTCTCTAGAAGTTGTACCAGTTGATGTTAATCTGAGGGGAAATTATGACAATAGTTTAGAGGATTTCTAAGAAGGCGAGAAAATGTGTGTCACAAACTTTCTGTCGTGACTAACATCCTGCAGCAACGTTGTTCTGGAAGCAGGAAGTTAGTGCAGCTCTGAATTCATCCGGAACAACAGAGAGAAGCAGCTTCTGCTAACAAACGTAACCGGGCCTGTTGACCCCTGAAGATGCAGCGTAAACTAGCGCCCCCTACGGACGCAGGTGTCACTGAACACACCAGAATGAAATGGAAATTATTATATCTTATAAAAAAAATGAATAAATGTGAGTTTTGTCACCAGAGGACATGATAACTACAGTCAGGAACCTCAGCAGCACAGGCTGGAATAAAATGATCGCAGACATTCTTTGATTTTCTCTGCAGGTTTTACTCCGATGACTTTCATTGTTTTCACGCTGAACGTGCAGATTTTACCTTGTTCGGCTGAAATTACAGGGAATTTGTTCCCTGGCTGCATGGGTGAGAAACTGAGAGGCTGTTTTAACGAGGAGGACGACCTGAAACTACCCAGCATCCCTCAGAGATCTGAGGATCTCACGCTGTGGCAGAAGGCCACAACCTGAGGCAGAAAACGAAGAGACGCTCCCAGAGAAACACAGAAAAATGCTTTTTATCATCAGGAACTTCCTCCTCTGGAAAGGTTTAAGATCCTTCTGTGAGGGGATTTTTAATTTCAACCTAAAAACTCTGCAGACCCATTATTGTGTTGAATAAACACCTGAAACCGCCTGTGGGAAACAGCTTGATCTGCTCTCACCCACAGCTCTATATTAGCCTGAGCTGCTGCTGCTCTGTGGGTGTGCCGATGTTCTGGGCCGGTCCGCCCTGTCGTAGCGCTGGAAACCGAAGGATCTCCACACCCTGCAGCCATCGTTACCCCTGGAGCTTCAGGAGTTTACCTGCAGGGAGTCCAGCACCAAACATACACCACAGACGGGGGGGGGGGGGTCCTGTTCAGATGTTCTCAGGTCAATCTGAGCCACAGCAGCAGCAGGAAGTTGGCGTCCCTGGCAGCTTTTCTGCTGCTGCCTCACCATTTCCTGTTTGTCGGGGCTAAAAACAGCCGCCAGCGCTTTCGTTCCTGCTGAGCGGCAGCAGCAGGAGGTTTCGGGCCCTTCATACGGTTTCTTTCTGTCTGCGCTCACAGAAGTCGCAGAGGGGTCACAGAGGGGTCACAGAGAGGTCACAGAAAGGTCATAGAGAGGTCAGACAGAGGAACTCGCTCCACAGCAGCGGTTCACAGCTCCTCCTGACGGACCGCAGTCCTGATTAAATGAATAAATATTTCTCTTTCTCGTCCCTCAGAGGGGAAATCTGTGGCTGCGTTTAACCCGTCACACAGGGAGCAGTGGGCTACCACAGGGAGCGGCACATGGTGAGCGACCTGGGGCTCAGGGTCCTGCTCCATGGTGCCAGTAGACCAGTTCATTACTGTGAATGCAGTAGGCATTCACAGTTATTGAGATCCTCTTTTGCGTTTTTACTGTTTAAAGTTTGATTCGCTTCTCCTCCTACAATTTTTCTCCGATTTCAACCATTCAACTTTTAAACTATTCAGCCTCTTCTGGAATGGATGGCTATATCTTTTTGTACTTTTAACTCTTAAACTTTTTAAAATATTCAGTATTTTCTGCAAATTTTCAGCTTTTTTTTCTCCCATAGGAAATGAATGTAATTCACTAAAATTCCGCTCATTTCAGCTGCTTTTTGACAACTTACTGCTTCAGCCTACTTTCAGCTAGAAACGCAATTCAACTTTTAAAATGTAGTGATATCTTTCAGCTATTATGGTATATTTCAGCTTTTTCATATCTTTTACCATTTTCATATAGTACCTCCTTAAAATAATTTTGGTTTTTCAAGAAATTCAGCAAATAACATGCGTTGCTATGGTCGTCAAGGAGGCAGTTATAGAGTGCGCACTCTAGAAATTCAACAAATTCTTCTTCTCTGAACAACTTCTTCTCAGTCGCTCAATTTTCAACCTATCCACATAAATTATACATCAAAACGTAGGAATTTTTGTCTGGATTCAGGAAATTTAACCCTCATTGCTGTAGCATTTATAGATTTTTCGCAAATCACCTCAGAGCGACACAAACCCGAAACCTCCCCCATTCATTTCCTATGGAGCGGTTTTGAAAAATGACGCCTGAAAATTAAAAACATCACACGTTTTCGCATCGTCGCTACTCCGAAACCGTTTCATGTACAAGCATGAGACTTTCACACATGAATGTCCCGACCCTTCTGGCACTCAGAAAAAAGGAATTGTTTGGATAACTGTTACGGTTTTACCGCAGGAACAATTTGTTCGGGAGTAGCGAATGTGCAAATTCCTGAAAACGCTTTTCAGCTGCATTTTCCCACATCATCCACTTTTTTACATCGTCGCTGTGCCTACACCGATTTTTGTACAAACATGAAAATGGGCACCAAAGTCCTCAAAAGCCTGCTGATACTCATAGTGAAAGAATTATTTTGATATCTCTTATACTTTTTCAGCTACAGCGATTTGTTCGGGACCGTTTTTAGAGGATTTCTGAAAGTCCATAAAAATCACCTTTATATCATAATTTTTCACGCCTTTATTAAACTTTTTCCAGCAAAAACCGATAGCCTGTCTTCTTCCCCTATCCGTTACGAAATAAACGCAGAAAAAATTACGTCTCTACCATTTACGGATCAGGAGATATAGAGCGTTGTTCGGGGCAAAGTTCTCCATTATAATCCAATGGGACTTATTGTGAGCAAAGTCTCTGCACTTCGGTAGACTGGCCTGCACCAGAGGTGTGAGTGAGTTTCCATGACGACGGAACTCTGAGGGCCAGAGGGAGAAGCTCCATTGGGATACAATGGCAACTTTCGACGCCCGCTGCAGCGGCTGTGATTAATGTAGGAATCTGAAATTCGCACAGTCACTTCCTCTTAACATTTTTAAATTTTCAAGTGACTTTCAGCCATGTGTCACTTTTCTGTCCCATTTTGGATTTCACATGCTTTCCTATTGGGCCTTTGCTTCCAACAGGACCTGGCATGATGCCCAGACACGACATAATTGGCCAATACAGCACCACCCACATGTGGGAAATGGCGCTACTGACCATTTTGGTCAAATGTTGAGTTCTGGGCCCAGATGTGGTGAGGCTGAGTTGCTAAAGGAGGCCAATCTGACTCATGACCTTTGGTGACCTTTGGTGACATTAAGTATTGGCACCCTTTTTGAGGCACTTCCCAGTACAGGATTTGGACCAAACTGACAGAGTACACTCACCTGGTGATACTGAACACAACCCTGTTAGCGGCTAACTGTTAGCATGTTGCTAACCGGAAGTAGCTCTAGGAAGGTCCTACAAACTTCTGCTTTACAGAGTCTTTACCTCCTTTATACAGAATGCTCCACTATAAATTTGGGCCACGTCACGTAAAGCATCTCCAAGCTAGGAGGTGTCAAACATCCAATGCTTTTCAATGGGGGCGAAACCCCTTATACTCCCTAGAAATGCAGGCCCACATATGGCTACAGCAGGGGCGTGCATACATAGACACTAGGTGGTGCTAAAGCACTAGGAAGTTTGCCCTTTATCAACGAAAATGCCCTTTTGAAACTCGTTTTTTTTAATTATTTTTTTTAATTAATATTCAGGGCAGTCAAAAGTAGCCGGTCAACATTTCCCTGATTATATAATGGAGCGATATTTGTGCCTTCTGGGTGAGCGCGGAGCAGACCCTGGACTGGAAGCCGTCTTTTTCTTTTTTTTTCTTTTTTTACCTCGGAGTGGCCATCCTCCTTTTAGTACTATCTTTGATGTGTCAATCATACAATTTAACCAATCAAATCAACGACTGAAGGCAACATGCTAGCCAATCACAGCTGAAGAGGGGCGGGACACTGAGTCATAGCCTTCAGTCTCCGCTGCAGTTCGGCTGTGGTCACCGTTGGTGTCGGTAGAGCGGGATGGAAATTTGGTCTGATTACCAAACAATTAAAAGAAGTGACAACAAAGCAGAGAGCGAGCTGGAAGGAGCGTTATTAATATATGTTTGAAATGTCAGCGCTGAAGTCTAAACTGGAGTAAACATTCACGCTAGGAGGGTTAGCTAGGGGACAGCTAGCAGGGTGAGCTAGGACAGCTAGCAGGGTTAGCTAGGGGACAGCTAGCAGGGTGAGCAAGGACAGCTAGCAGGGTTAGCTAGGGGACAGCTAGCAGCACAAGGAGCAGAACCAAGCACTAAAACTGCCAAACTGAAGAGATTTGAGTTACTTGCAGGTAGAAGGGAACTCTGCTTTGTTCTGATCCTTGTTCTCATAGCTGCTGTAATTACAGAACCTGTTCTAGTCAGAATTGTTACTTCAGTCAGTGTTCAGCCTTACACCAGCGCTCATGTTTATTAGCGTGTAGCTTATGCTGGACTTTTGAGTTAAGACACAGCACTACAGGTTACCCTAAGTCACTGTTAGTTTCCAGTAACCCAAACCAGCAAAAAACCTGCCCAACTTAAAAGAAAAAACAAGGCCAAATCTCAAACTCTCTCATGTTAAAAGAAAAGAACTATTAAACACATAACATTCCATTAGCACACAATTGAGCTGAAGCAAAGAAAAAAAAACTGCGCATATGGGCTCCAAACAAAATGTACAATCAGACAACCAAATAACACACAAGATCTCTTTAACAATCAGGATATTTCACCCAGAAAAAATAAATTATAAATAGCTTCCCAACATGAGTTGTTAATCTACCTTTAATATGAACTTAATTTCTCTCAGTATAGCTCAATTAAAAATTTCTCTTACACGCAGTTATGAAATATTTTTAAGTTGATAAGTAGAACTCAACCCCTCTTGGGCGTTTACATTGACCAAACACTTGATTAACCATTATTCTTTTCTTGTTTTATTATAACAATCAATATTATTCATTATAACTAATTTTCATTGACGATGTCAGATCGACAGATTCAACATATTTAAAAAATAAATAATGACTATTTTGATATATTTTGTTAGTCATTCTTTCTAAAAGCCCAACAAATGTTATGAAAAGCTTACGAAATTTTTTACAATCTGCCCATAAGCTATTTTTTTTCCAGCTCAATGTGTTCAAAAGCCTTATTGGTTGGAAACCTGTCTAATTTGGCAACACCGACTACACTATTGCTATTTGTTTGTTACAGTAGTCACAGAGCCACTGTTCAGTCTGAAGTATATATATATATATATATATATATATATATATATATATATATATATATATATATATATATATATATATATATATATATATATAAAGTGCACCCTCCTACCTGATAGTGTGTAGCCTGCTACTGTAAAAAAAAGTTTGACTGCCCTGAATATTATTAAGATCTTACTGAGGTCGGTTTTGAAATTATCTTTTGAAAACCTGAGCCATTAAAAACAACTGAAACAATGCCCCGAAATGAGCCACCTCCTTGCGCACACCCGACCAGCCTATCTCTCTTCCTTTGTCACGTGAACTCGCGCGGTCGCCTGCATCTTCTATGGAGAAGATGAGGAGCAGCTTAAGACAGAACTAAAGGTCTTCCACTCCAGCTTTACTTCAAAGAACCTATAAGAAATATGTTCAATACTGAGGGAAAACAATGGCCAGCTGATCTTTCCTGCCTGTGTCAAAATGATCCAAATATATGCAACATTACCAGTGACGACAGCTTCAGTTGAAAGATCATTTTCCAAGCTGAAAATCATCAAAACTAAACTAAGAAGCCTGTGTGGAGAAGAAAGGCTCTCTGACCTTCTTCTGCTTGCCATTGAAAAAGACATTGAGGTAAACCACAGCGAGGTCATCAACATCTTTAAAGACATGGCACCAAGGAGGATGTTGCTTTAAAGTAGTACGCTTTAGTCTGTTCTGTTGGTGATGGTGTGACTTTTTTCCATTGAAAACTCACATTTAGAGAATGTTACAAATAAAAGTCAAATTTCATTCAACATGCGTGTGTATTTTATTATTATTTTTTTTATAATTAAGTGTTCCACGTGCGCTAAAAAGTGCCCTCCACCCCCTCCTGAGCACCTGCCCCCCAAAATGTCTGTGCACGCCACTGGGCTACAGTATATTCAAGTTTGAAATTCTACTTCTGCTTTGTTAAATGATTCAGTGTTTAGAATGAGTTAGGAAATGTTTGGTGCCTTACCCTCAGTTTTTTCTTCTTCTAATCATTCAGCTATTGTTCTTTCATGTTCAAATTCTTCAACTCTTTCAAATTCTTCAACTTTTTCAACTTCTTCAACTTTTTCAACTTCTTCAATGCTTTTCAGCTATTTTTTCTCTTCTTCAAAGATCTTATGCATCTTTTGCTCAATCATTCAGCTATCTGCATTCACAGTGCATTTTCGCAGGAAATGCAAATTTTTCTAGTTGTTATTGTTTTTTCGTGCATGTGCGCCGGACTGGTTGGCAAAAGGCGAACACAATGGCGGACGCAAACAAAGAAACTGACGAGTTCTCGACGTATTTTTCTTCTTTAGATAACGTAAGACTAAGTTGATGGTTGATGGTATCAGATTGCCAGATCCATACAGCAAAAGCCTGAAGGGACGGAGCGAGTGCTCCGTACGGCGACATATACAGCTGCCTTATAAACACGGCAGGCCAGTACAGACGAGAGAGCATGAAGCCATGTTCAGACATGTTTGTGTAACATAGGAAAGTGGAGTCGGACACAGACAGCGCCTCAGCAAAGAAGAAGACCCGCCACCGGTAGGTTAAAAAAACATTGTTCACTAAGGATTATTTTGGTGTTTTTGTCTTATTAATCCTTTTCACAGACTCATGCCAGAGGGTTTGCATACATTGTACATGTACGTATATTATTACGAAACGAACGTTTACGTCTTGACTTAAGTATATATCCTAATTTTGTATTTATATAATTATTTAAGTAGAACAATGACCAGTGCAAAATTAAGTTGTATTTACCGGAGATGAAGTGTAGACTGCAAATTCTGTCGTGGTATGATGGCTCCCACAGTCGATTGGGATTGTCTGCCTGCATCCTTTTCATTGAAATTATCCATTTCTTTCTTCTTTCTTCGTCCTTTGGTAAACGAAAGAAACGTACATCCAACGACTTGGAATGCCTCTGTGTGCAACCGGGAGCACAACAAGTCGTAATCATTGTTTAGATTCCAAAAATAAACTAAAAGTACGCTCTAATTCACCCGTTTTGTCACAGTGGTAGGCGAGAACAGTCCTGCTTTTGCCTACCAGCGGGACCCGGATGTAGCGCTGATGTCACGCGTGAACTGGTCTGTAGAGCAGCAGGAAGCCTCATCATGACCGACTCAGAGGAACGGTCAATCAATCACACCGATCATCCTCAGTACAGAGACAAGCCCAGCTTTCCCATCTCACAACCATTTGTCCAAACCTTTTTTTTATGTGGGCCAAAAACTGGCAAGTTAAACGTAATCACAGGCCCCAAAATGTTTTATTTTAAAAACGAAACAATTTACATGATTTTTCTTCTCAACAAAGAGCTAAAAATGCAACATTCCTGTTGAACAATTAAGTTGTTGGATGTGTAAATAATCTTCAATCTAAAACTTAAGAAGGGTTTGATTGCCTAATTAACAGAACGGCACCCAATTCTCAAATTATTTTTGGGCTTCATTGAAAAAAAGTAAGGTCATAGAGAGGTCAGACAGACCTCTCTATGACCTTACTTCTGAAAATACTTCTGTATTTTCAGAAGTAAGAAAATGATTTGGGTCAATCTTTCTTCAGAAATGTTTCATGTATTTAGCAAAGTCTTAAAAAACAATTAAAAGCACTTTTTGGAGCAGCAAAGTAAAAGTCACTCCCTGATAAGATCCTAGTTCCTGGGAAATTAAAGATAAAACCAAGAAGCTGGGGACCAGAAGATACTTTGTGTTGAACCTAACACTTTTGGTTGTAAGAAGATTTTGACTCATTGGTAATAAATTTGTTCTATTTTAAAATGAAAAGTTAAAACATTCTCTTTCCACATCAATAGAGAGCCCATTTCACTTGAATTTTTAAATGTATTCAGAGGCTAATATCAGGGCCACAAATGTCCCTTGGCCCCACTTTTCACACCTCTGGTCTAACTCATTTACATTTCCTGTAATTTCAGCAGAAATTAATCAAAGCTGCAGCAAATTATTGAGATTTTAGCAGAGCAAATCTGCCCGGTGCTTCGCTAAACGCCTGAAATAACACGGCATGGCGTAAAGAAATAAAGGAAAATCACGTCATAAATGGTAGACAATCATAACAGATTAATATTTATTCTACTTTTTCCTGCATGAATCTCTTAAACAACTTCCACTGATTAAAAACTACGATTCAACCATTTTGATGATTTCAACCTTTTAAAAATAAAATAAAAAATATGTTATTTAGGAAAAATATCCACAACATATAACAAATGTTGGGTATTTAGGGATTTATTTTTCATTTCTGAAGATGTGGAAAATTAGCCAAAACTATTTTAATATGTTTGATTTAAAAGTCACAATCAATTAGTGTCGTTAAGGACCTTTTCCAAAGGAACTGCTCTAAAACACGTTCCTGTTTTCAGCGTTTTGGGCTCATTTTATATGGATAAGTCCTGATCAAAACTCTCTAACACTGACTAATCAGTAGGATTTTGAACATTTAAATACAAAGTTTTATTAACTCTTTTACAATCCGAAAAATGTTGGGTTGTATTTTGTTATCAGATTTATTATTATATTTTTAATCGACATTAGGGTTGTCTAGAATTAGCTAAAACACGGTATTTCATTCATTCTAACTTCACTGTCCCACAGAATCTCATTAAAACCATTTTAATCTCACAGCTGTTGAGAAATATAATCCTGCATCATGAGAAAGTCTGTTACAAAAAGTTAAAAAACCTAATTTCAATCTTTGTTAAAACAGACTTTTTCAGATAAATTAACACAGCAGAAATGACAGCGTTGACAGAAATATTTGTCCAAATGAACATAAATATCTGTGATCTACAGCCTGAAGGCTTAAACCAGAAGAATATTTGGCAGATTTATATATTTTTAAATCACATTGACAGTGATCTTGCTGGCTCTGTTTTAATAAATCGGTTTAGATTCATGTTTTCTGATGGTTTTAGCCCTAAAATAAACTGCCAGTGAGGACAGTTATACTCTTTGTGTCCACAAGGTGGCGACACCTGACAGCATGTCAGGATAAAAGGAAACTTTAATCTGTTTTTCCTTCCTGTTAAACATCAGATCCAGCTTTTTGTGTTTGGTTGATTCTGTTATTCATTAATATGAAGATAAATCATCAGAGGAGCATCTTTGTAGCAAATAAAATGTAGTTATGAGGAAAAAAGGCTGCAGGACAGCAGGGAGCGTCTGACTGGACCTGGTTCTACTTCATGCAGAGACAAACAAACCTTTTATTTTTATTAGCTTTTATTTCTCTAGAAACAATCAGAGACTAGCCTCTCCACAGTAGTTGATCATTAGCAGCAATTTGTTGTCTGAAAAAAACATTAAAAACATAAAAAAAACATTTGTTTGTCACAAACATGAAATGTGAGTCAGATCTCTGCAAACCTTTGAGAATGTGTGCATTTTAAGATTTAACACTAACCAGAAGTGTCAGAACTGTTTAACAAGATACAGAAAAATGTTCTGTGTAAAAAAAACAATATAAAGCTTTTTATATATATATATATATATATATATATATATATATATATATATATATATATATATATATATATATATATATATATAATGCTGTTTGTTTTCTTCAGCTAAGGTAATACGATGAACCCTGACAACTCAGTTACATTTAGCAACATATTATTGATAAAGTAGGAAAGATCAGCTTCCTCCTCCTCCTTCCTCTCCAGCACATTTTCACACCAGGACAGTTTCTCCGTGTTGTGGTGATGATTGACGGCCAGGCCAGGATGATCCTGCAGCTTCTTTCAGGCCCTTTTATAAGCCGTCAGGAGAACTTTTACGGGGACCTGTGGTCTTTTAAACGGTTTTAGGATGTTGAAGGTTCACCTGAGGCCCTGCATGGTACGGTGGTCACAAATCCATCCCTCCATCCATCCAGGAGGTAAA
The DNA here is from genome assembly GCA_037039145.1 of Fundulus diaphanus. Classification (NCBI taxonomy): domain Eukaryota; kingdom Metazoa; phylum Chordata; class Actinopteri; order Cyprinodontiformes; family Fundulidae; genus Fundulus; species Fundulus diaphanus. Next base: position 6,886,742 of record CM073133.1, read on the forward strand.
TCCAGGTTCCACTCCCTGGTTCAGATCAAACGGAGCCGTTTGGCCTGCAGATCTCCCTCTGTTCATCACATCTGACAGCATCATCAACGCTGTTCTGCAGCTCTTTAATCTGATGGATGTGATGAAATCTGCTGGACAGGAAACAATAGAGTTACGTCTCTTCCTGTCTGGACGTCCTTCGCCGCCTGCAGCTGAACAGGACAGAACAGCTCTTCAGGCGAGGCCCTTCATTACTCTGCTTCTGATCAAAGGAAGCAGGGATGGGATTTCAGGATTATCGGACATTAATGAGCAACATGCCGGGTTCAATCAGATCTGAGACGCTGGAGGGTTCTGGTCTGATGGTCCGTGTGTGGGTCACCTGGAACAGCCGGAGAAAAAGACTGATTCTCATGCAGGATTCTCCTAAATTAGCTTTAGATTACTGTAAAAACCAAAGAACTGAGATTCACTCAGAGAAATACAGAAAAGAACGAAGAAATTATTTATTTGTTGCATCCAAGGGTACCATCGTTAACTAAAAAACATTTTAGTTAACTGAAATAAAAATAAAGAGACCTTGCAACAAAAAAGACTAACTGAAGGTTTTTATATAATAAGAGTTTACAAAACTAATTAAACATGACTGAATATTAAGAGAAAATGTACTTAGTTTTTGTCTGATGTCTGGCGTGACTACTTCTATTTATTTATTTTTCAAATTTCCCCTGGTAATTAAGTCGTATCACATAAAAGAATAAAACTAGTTCCAAAACGAATAAAAACTAAACTAAAGTAGCAAACAAACACCAAAATCTGATTAAAACTAAAATAGAATTGATAGTCAAAACTAAATAGAAACAAAAAATAATGAAAATTTCAAAACTATTTATACCATGGTTGCTGTATTTAAATAAAATAAATAAAATCTGCATGAATTCTATGTTCTGACAGGAGTTTGGGTTTTTATTCCATTTCCAGCTCTGCTCATTAAAAGGTTTGCAGAAGCCAAACAGGTTTTACCTCCTTCTTTCTCCCTGATTTCATTACAGAAACTCATTAAACTTCGTGGGAAGCCAGAAAAAACTGGATTTAAAGGAAAGCTGATGACAGAAAGTGTTAAGGATGGAAAATAGGACGCCCAAACTTCTGCAGAATTCATCACGTTCATTCATTTTCACTGGTAAAAATAGAATCCTAATCCACAAGAAGACATCAAATAAATTCTATATTGAGACTAACGTCTTTAAACGCTAAAGAAAAACCAAGAAGGTTTGATGCTCCGTCCTGTCAGAAAGCTTCAGTTCAGCCACAAAGTGACGATGAGGAGGTGGATCATTGACCGCGGTGCTCTGATTACTGACCTTCTCACTTCAGAGGCCCACGCCAGCAGAAAGTAACCAGAAGTCTCCTTCTGCTGCAGCAGACCCTCCCTGGTGTTTAAAGGTGCCGTTTATTCTTTAACCGTTAAGAAGGAAAAGGTGCAACGTGTTAAATGATGAGTAAACCCTGGTAGGACGCTCAGTGACACCTGATGGTTTTACAGCAGGTTTCACGGAGCAGATTCTCCTCCTGATCAGCTCCACCTCCTCCTCCATCTTTGGTTTCATCCCCACAGCTCCTCTCCCTGCAGCCATCATCGTGCTCCTCTCCCTGCACTCCTGCTGCCAAACCAACATCAGAAGAGACGCTTTCAGGAGCTTCTGGCTTAGAGAAGAAAACAAATGAGTGGGCTGGAGACGACTTTCACCATTCAAGGAGGAAAAGCTTCATTATTCTGACAGCTGTGAGAAACGACCTGCTTGCTTTTTGCTGCATGACGACAAACGTAAAGCAACAGAAATGTGACTTTGAATGTGTGACAGTTCCTCTGGGATCGGTGCTAACTCTGTAGTCAGACCTCTCAACTTTTATCAAAAGTTAAGAGTGAGATTATGCTAATTTGGGGGCGGGGCTTGTTTTGGGGGCGGGGCTAACCGGACCCTGGAAGAGCCAGTGGAGTCAACTCCATCTCATTTTTATCCCACCAGACATTGAAGTAGACATGTATTACTTTTGTTAAAAAGAGAAAGAGACATATTAATACCTTATTGTTCAGTTAATGGATTAAAACATAAAAAATACACAATTGTTCAAATAATACTGAATAAAATTAAGTAGTTTTAAATTATTGACCGAATTATTATACTGTTACACATTCATCTATGGGTTGTTTATCATTGTAAATCTATAACCTGATTGGTGAATCAGGCTGAGTTTCATCAAGCCTTTATGATCCCCTCAGCAGCAACACTGAAGCACACAGAGGTTCCCGCTGCGTCTTTACGCATGACCCAGCTGCTGATGTCTCCCTCCTTTCAGCTCAATGAACTTCTAGACTGTTACAGTTTATAACCATTATCACCTTTCACAGCGACAGGTTTCTCAGTCAGTCGCCGCGCTGACCAGACAAATCTCTATTGCTCTCGTCAGTGCACTCTGGGCGGTGAGGTGGGCGGATTTTACCTCCGTGCGCTACGTGCGAGGGATAAACAGCGGGGAAAATGCATAATTACTGTAAAGGGCTCCTGTAGAGGGAACAGGGGTGAAGCCCCTGATGTTACAAGTTCTTTAAAATGACCCTTAACAGTGCGCACCTGAATTAAAGCGCAAGGCAGCACGCCCACCGAAGCACCACTGAATCTATGTTGTTAAAAACGAAACAGCGTTAAACACAGCTACAGCTCTCCTATTGACTTTAACTGGCACACGTTGCTACTGATGTGAGGACATTAAACGCAGTGATTCACGTTTTGAATGGTGAACGGTGATAAAAGCACCTGCTCCGAGGGAAAGGAGGGGGGAGAGGAGCAAGCGCGGAGGTTAAAAAATGCAGAATTACTAAAAATGAAACTTATAAACAGACTAAGTGGCGTTTTAAACTGCATCTGGTTAGCAGAACTGTTTTATGATCCAGCGTGCAGCCATGACTGGTTCTGAATGAACCGGTCATCTTGACGCAGCTCCCCCCGCCCCCTCCCCTCCCCTCCTTTGTACGCGGTACAGGACCTTACCGGCTCACTTTCACCACTGTTAAGACTAAAATTATTCATAACTCTGATCACTCTTCCTGCTGCTCTGTTAAAAAGAACTGCAGCAGGAATTACTGATGGCCACAAGCTGTGAAAGAAGCCGAAACAGCTCAGCAGAAGGCGGAGTTTTGTCGTCCGCAGCCCAGATGGGCTTTGTGATTTTTATGCGTGAGAAATTCCATGTTTGCGTGTGAAATGTCATGTGTTGCGTGTGAGCGTGTGAAGTTAGTGAAATGCGTGTGTCACACGGTCAATGCGTGAGAGTTGAGAGCTATGTCTGTAGTTCATCATGTTTTTTCTACCAGAGCCTAAGCAAGCTGCAGCCCCCCCCCCCCCCCCCCCCCCCATCCCCCTCTGCATCCTGACGGCTCAGAACCAACAGCACCACAGCGCCTCCTGCTGGGTGACTAGGAGAGTTTCATCCAGTTGAAAATCTGGACTGGTTTCTGCCTCATCTCAGGTGGTTTCTGCTTTTTTAATGTTCAATGCGACACAAACTACATATTAGACATTTTTACATCTCCATGTAAATGTTTGTGCTCTTCAAAACATGAAAGAAGAGAATCTGAGAGGCGGATTTTGGTGGAAAACTGCAGCAGCTCCTGTTTTTGGACAGGCCTTCTTCTTATCTGCTGTTTTACTTTATTTGCAACATGTTTGCTTGTAGCTCTGGTTGCAGGGTGGCAGCTTGTCTTCATGAGAACCTGGCGGTCTGTAATCAGGTCATCCTGGAGGCTTCTGCACCTCCGCTCAGAGGCTCCAGGCTGAATAAAACACAGTTAATAAAAAGACTCAAAGATGGGACTCACATCCCACCCCAGGCTGCAGATTACCGTAGTTTAGCTCCTGGAAACGAGAAGATTCCCTAAAATAATTTGGCTTGAATTATTTATCACACCATTGTGAGTCTGAAACGGTTATTTTATTTTAATAAATGCTGTATTTCATACAGGGACTGCGGGACAAAATCCGGATAGACATTTTCATCAGACTTTAGTTCATCGACTAATTTCTTTTCTTGGATTTCCCCCCAGAATATTCCCCTCCATGTCTCACAGGCTTGATGGATGTGCGCTTTGTGCCATAAAGTGGATGTGAGGATGAATCCTGCTGTCCACCTCCTGCCTGCTGATGTCGGACGTACCCAGACATCTCCTCCACCCAGTAACCAGCTTCTCTCTGACTGAAGCTGAGCTGATGTGGAGGAGAGCTGACAGGATGTCACTGACTCCTGAAGCTCATCATCATTCAGGTCTTCCTCTGCCTGATCCCTGTTCGCTCCCACTTTAAAAGGCGCTGCTCTCATTATGCTTCTGGGAAACGGAACAATGGCTCTTAGCTGAAATTGTCCTCCCACGCTCGCCGCTTCCCGCAGGTTTCTCCTCTCTGCCACGTTCCTGGGAGCAGCACTCGGCATGTAAACGGGTCTGACAGCCAAACAATTATTGGAATCAGTGACTCAGACGAAAGTGGCGAAACGTCTCGGCGGTAAATGTCACATTCAGGTTTATTCCTGTGCTTCTGCGGCGCTGGGAGGACTCCAGTTAAAGCTCCCTTTCTGTCTTCATTTGTGTCACGAGAAGAAGCACTTAGGGAACCAGAGGTGATGTTTCTCTGCAGCTATGTATATTATTTGTGTTTTCTCTGATCATGCGCACTCAGAAACAGGCTGAAGACACTAAAACCTGTGGCTTTAATTAGCTGATCCCTCCTCCATCAGTGAAGAGCAGCAACATTTGGGTTCTTCGGCCTCTGCAGGCTGGCTGGGACACAGCTGTCACCTGCAGCAGCTCCTGCCAGCATCAGTTTGTCCGGCTTTAATGTAAACTCCATTATTTGCTGTATTGATCACTGTGATCAATGTCTCTGACAGCTCTGGGGCTCCTTCATCTTCATCATCAGCAACGAGCAGTCTGGGTGCCTCTTCGTCACAGGAACGCCTCAGCTTGGGCTGACAGTAACCACAACCTGCATCTCTTCATTAGAAACTAAACGACACCCCCGCACACATAAATGATGGAAAATAAAAGTACAATATTAGGCTTCAAATAAAAAAAAAACAAGAAATAATATCTGTTGTTCAAAATAGGTTAAAAATGAGAAAGTTGAATCAATTAAGAAGTAATTACATTAAATCATTGTTGAATAAGAAAGGAAAAATTAAATGAGATTAAATAAATGAAAATGGAAGAATTGAGTAATACTAATGGCTTTTTTGTTGAATCTGCAGCCAAAACGGATTTAAAACACCAAAGGTTCCATCTACAGTTTTTAAAGAGTTACTTTTAATGTCCTGTTGGTAGTTCAACATTTAAACTTAATGTTTTTTTTTTTGTTGTTGTTCTTTACTGAGCATCAAATATCTGGTACTTTTTGACAAGCTAGAGATTTTGTCACTTACCTTGTTAAACAACCAACTTGACATTTGTCCTTCCAATAAATGCTAATAAATAATGCATTTACAGTCTTCCTCCCTCCCTACATCCATCCCTGGACAGGTCGCAGGTTGATCTCAGGGAGATGCACAAGTCAAACAGCCATGCTCACACCAAGGGAAATTAAGAGAGACCAGAGAAGAACATCATTTTTATTTCTTATTAATTCAATAAAATTCAACTTATTTAGATCAAATCAGTTTACTTATATAGCCCCAATTCACGACATGTCATCTCAATTCCCTTTACAAAGTCAAATTCATCAAATCCTCCAGGTTGGTCATAAAGTTTCCTCTCTAAGGAAACCCAGCAGGTTGCATCAAGTCTCTCCAAGCAGCATTCACTCCTCCTGAAAGAGCGTAGAGCAGGGGTGGGCAAACTTTTTGCCAGGAGGGCCACATTGCTTTCTAAGATTTGACGGGGGGCCGGACCGGGAACAGATGGATGGAGTGTTTGTGGGAAATAATATAAATGACATGTAAAAGCCATTACGTGAGAGGATTTGGCCTACAAACATGTAACATATCATGAGTAGGCAGCAAGGCTCATTGTACAGGTTTTTTTTCAAATGCATTAATTTAATTTGATTAAGAATAAACACAGTAGAGAAATTCACAGTATACATTTGATTTACTTGAATTATTTACATTTGATTATCACAGAATAACAGCAGAGAAACTCACAGTTTCAGTGGGAACAGTGTTGTTGATCTCCCTTTTTGGCCAATGCATCAAAGTCTGGAGTGAGTTTGGTTGTGGCAATTCTCAGGATAGCTCTGAGATGCTGGTCAGTTAACCTGGATCTGTGACTGGATTTGTTGATGTTCATGACGCTGAATGTCTGCTCACAGACGTAGGTCGAGCCAAACAAAGTTAGCATCTTCTGTGCCGTCTTCCGGAGGTTTGGGAACATGGCTTCGTTGAGTGCAGCATAAAAGTCATTCAGTTTTAGAGAGTTGAACTTCTCCTTTAAGAGGGAGTCTGACTGAAGATCGATTAGTTCCAATTGCACCTCTTGTGGTGCCTTTTCGGGGTCTTGTGACAGGGGACAGGACACCAGCTGAAGTGACGTTTCAATGTTGTCAAAATCAGAGAACCGACGGCTAAATTCTCCGTGCAGGTCGTCAATTGATTGGCTGTATTTCTTTGCGTTTCGCGTCGCGTCTTTCTGTGTGGCAAGTGTGGAGAAATGAACAAAAGAATTGTTTGCAATTTGTCTGGAGAACAAAGTTAGCTTAGATTTGAAGGCTTGCACATGTTTGTACATGTCGTGCACAAACTGATCTTTCCCCTGTAGTTTAACATTCAGCTCATTCAAGTACGAAAATATGTCCACAGCAAACGCAAAATCACAAAGCCAGTTCTTGTCGCTTAGCTCAGGAAATTCGGTGGATTTCCTCACTAACTCCAAAAACTCGCTGATCTCGTCTTGCAGGTCCCACACTCGCTGAAACACTTTGCCCAAACTTAACCAGCGGACACGAGAGTGGTACAGCAAGTCGTGATGATCCGCATTAGTTTCTTCCAGGAACGCGATGAACTGACGATGGTGAAGTCCCTTTGCGCGTATAAAGTTGACTAGTTTTACCACTGGTTTCATGACGTGATCAAGCTGCAATATAGACTTACACAGTGATTCCTGATGGATGATGCAATGTAGGAAGATAACATCCTGGTCAGGGTTTTCCTCTTTAACTTTATCCTGGATTCTTTTCAGCAGCCCAACATGTCTTCCAGTCAAATTTGGTGATCCATCCGTTGTGACATTGGCCAGTTTACTCCAAGGTAGCTTACGTCTTTCAATGGCAGCAGACACATGGTTGTACAGATCCTCTCCACGCGTTGTTCCCTTCAGAGACTCCATGGCCAAAAACTCTTCCGTTATTTCAAAATTGTTATTAATCCCACGGATAAAAATTAAGAGTTGAGCAGTGTCTTTCACATCATTGCTTTCATCCAGTGCGAGTGAATATAGCTTAAAGGACTCAGCCTTTTTGTTTATTTGGCTGGCTATATCTTCCTCAATCAGTTCCACACGGCGAGTCACAGTCCTGCGTGATAAACCGATCTTTTCAAACTTGCCTTTGCTCTCAGGACACAAAATACCTGCCGCCTCTACCATGCATTCTTTTAAAAACTCGCCTTCGGAGAAGGGCTTGCTAGCTTTGGCTACTTTGAATGACAGCAAAAAACTTGCTTTGGTGGATGACTCTTGAATCGCAGTTTGTCGGTGAAAAAGATGTTGCTGAGCCTGTAAATTAGCCGCCAACCTCTTGGCCGTGGCTGTTCGCTCTTGCGTTGACTGCTTGCTGGCGTAGTTAGCATGCTTTGTAGCAAAGTGGCGCCTGATATTGTACTCTTTGTAAACCGCGACAGTTTCTTGGCATATCAGACACACAGCCTTTGATCGGAGTTCGGTAAAAAAATATTTTGTTGTCCACTCTGCATTAAACACTCGGCACTCACTGTCCACTTTCCTTTGCTTTGATAAGCTCATTTTTACAGAGGGGCTCACAGCACAAAGCTAAAGAGAAGAAGGGAGCAATAGGCCAGTTCACTGCTATTGTTTTGATGCGGGTTTTTCACGCATGCGCGCCGGACTGGCAGGCAAAACAGAGAAACTGAAGAGTTCTCCACGTATTTTTCTTCTTTAGATAATGTATCACAATCTCGTTTTAAGAGTAAGTTGATGGTTGATGGTATTAGATTGCCAGATTTATACAGCGAAAGCCTGAACGGGGGCGTCAGGCAGCGGCTGCTGCATCGACTCCGCTTCTCCCGGCCCCGTCTAGCAATAGCGATCGCCACCTCCCCTCCGCCGCTATTTAAGTAGAACAATGACTAGAGCAGAATTAAGTTGTATTTACCGGAGATGAAGTGTAGACTGCAAATTCTGTCGTGGTGTGATGGCTCCTACAGTCCATTGGGATGGTCTGCCTGCGCTCTTTTCATTGAAATTATCCATTTCTTTCTTCGTCCTTCGGTAAACGACAGAAACGTACATCCAACGATTTGGAATGCCTCTCTAAATCACCCGTTTTGTCATGTAGTAGACGAGAACAGTACTATTTTTTGTCTACCCGCGGGACCGGGATGTAGCGCTGACGTTGCGCGTGACGTCACGCGTGACGTCACGCGCAACGTCACCGACGATAATAATATGAAATGTAATTTAATAATAGAATTTAATAGGTGGCTCCTCCTTAATGATAGTCAAGCGCTGAAAACGCATACGGGAGGCAGAAGCCTTAACATTGATAAGAGTTTTTTGTAAAAAAAAAAAAAAAAAAAAAAAAAAAAAAAAAAAAAATTAAATAAATATACATTTTCCAATAATTTGGACAAGTTCCGCGGGCCAGATTAAAACGTTCAACGGGCCGTATACGGCCCGCGGGCCGTAGTCTGCCCATGTCTGGCGTAGAGACACAGTGGACAGTCGTCTGCATTGCTGATGGCTTTGCAGCAATCCCTCATACTGAGCATGCATGAAGCGACAGTGGAGAGGAAAACTCCACCTCTAACATCAACATAGCCCAATAGAAAAGGAATATCTGTTGTTGTCGGCTGCATTAAGAGGCTGTACTGACTGAGAGGAAACAGAATCCAAATCTTAAAGTAGCAGATGTTTTTACTTTTACTAGTTTTTAGTTTTAGACAGAAATCTTAGTTTAAACAAGCTGGACATCAGCCATGTGGTCACAGAGTCAGCAGCAGCTCGTTACTTAGAGTCAGACTTAGCGTAAAAGAACAAAACACGGTTTCTCGTGTCTTTTAACCAAAGCTCAGCTTGAAACGGTAACAGAAAACAACAACAATAAGTATAATATAAACACGCTCTTACGCTGTGGAATAATGTAAATAATGCAGAATACGGGGCAGAACTCCCAGTTTAAATGTAAGAGCAGCAACAGGCACCAGCTGGGCTAAAGCAGCAGGTAATGTAGCGTTGATCAACGATCAGCTCTGCTTAAAGTCTGACTCTACTGGTTTGTTACGTTGTTCTTTAACTCAACCTTTATTAAAATACCACGCCTGTCTTTGGCAGGTAAACCGGTTTAAACCAGTGCTCCAGCTCCCAAATAAAGCATCTGATACGGTTCTAAGTTGGTTTGCGTCGTGAATGACGGAGAACGGCGGAACGCTGAAAGCTCAGGTATGGAGTTTGTTTTGCAGAGATGCCTGCCTTGCTCCGTTTCATGTAGTCGCTGTCACCAACCTGAGATGCAGCTACGCGTCCCAGAGTTGGTTCCTTATCCAGAGGAGTCACTCAGCATCAGCTGAGCAGCTGCACAGCAGCTCTGCCTCCTCCTTCCTGCGCTGGCATCCAGACAGGCAGCCAGCGGTCACACCCAGACGTCCTTGGGCGACTGATGAGCAGCGGCGCCGCAGCTGTCAGCATCATTTACTGGGAGGCGGCCCGAAGTGAACAGATTCTCATCAGAGGCTGAGATGTGCAGCCTGATGAGAGCGCTTTAAATGCAGACGTTTATTTAATCAGGGCCAAACTCAGCCTTAATGAGACACTTCTGAGCCTCGCATTTATTATGCACCACTTTGCCACCACAGACATGGGATTTAATGTAAAGTGACATGAATTCAATGCCTCGCCTCATACTCCTGTTCTGAAAGGCCGTGAAGGTAGAGAGGTGATCTGATCCAGGTCCAGTTTAATGAACGTGGAGAATAAATGCAGTTTAACTGTACAAATACGTCTGTCTTCATGCATCTATATATGTTGGCTATAGTTAAAAAGCAGGGACTCGCCTAGTATTAGGAAACTTAAAGAGTTTAACAATCAAAACCAAAACGCTTTCAGTGGGTCTGGGCTTCGTTTTACAGATTTAAAAGTGGAAAGTCAGCAGGCAAGGGAAGCCAAACAGCTGCTCTTTGTGTTTAAGATGCGATAGCAGGTCCAGGCTCCACAGCGGTCGATCATCTCTGGGAGCGTGACGATGAGCCAGCGTTACAGGTCAGGGTACATATTATTGTTTTGAAAAAACAGAAAAGAGTTAAGCTACACATCAATTAGTTTTCCTTTTGTTTGTTTGGTTTACCTGCAGTGGAGGGACCTGATCCTGGCACGTCACTCTCAGGTGTGCAGACCAAACCATCCCCAGGGGTTTGAACACAACTTATTGGTTCTGGGTACGGCTCAAACTAAGAGGCGTGATACTGGCCAGAGCAGATTTGTCTGTTGATAAAGGATTTCAAGTAATTATTGGAACGTGTTTAAGATGTTTTCAGTTTTTATTAGTTTGTAAATGCTTTGTTTTGTTTGCTCTTCGTCTAGTGTAAATAGTGGTGATTGTTTCCATTTTCATTTGATGCCCCAACAGTTTTTCCCAAATGAGGTTCATTTGTATTTAAGCTGTTTGTCATTTGTTGTTCATTGTGCTGGTGGTTCTGTTTGGTTACACTGATGGTTTAAAAAAAAAAAAAAAAGACCTTCATGGCCGCTCGACCAGTTTGACAGAACTACAGCCATAACGAGCATTTATAGTGTTAAGGATTACGCGATCACAGAGGCTGGAGCTGCAGTTAACAGGGAAAACAACAGATAACCCACCGAGGCCGAGGACTTCACAGATGAGGCACACATAAACAAATGACCCTATGGAAGGTCAAGAGACGGGAGCTAGGAGTGTTATTATTAGATGTATCTGGATGGAGCCTAATTCTACGTGTCTGTCTATATGTGATTATGTCTTATTATGTGAAGGAATCATGCAGAACGAGATCTCACTCCTATGTGGGAGCCCTCATTCTCATATCTAAAGCTTGTGAAGCGAATAATCTAAAGATGGAGATCATAAAATGTTTACGTGACAGAGAGGAGTCAGAGTTTAACATTTCCCCTGGGATATGTGACAATTCAGGCTTTCTCTGTTATAGTGTTTATATTTGTTACTGTTCTATAAAACGTTCTTCAGTTTAGGAAGTTTAACGACTTAGACTAGAAAACATCTTCCTGTACATCTGACAGATAAGACATCTGAAGAGGGCCGTTTCATCCCAAAGTGGCTTTAGATGGTCCGTCTGGACCTTTGCAGGAGTCCTTATCACCAACCTGCAGCTCTCAGCGTCCCCTGAGCTCTCCAGCCATGTTATTACCTTCCTTTATCTGTGATAACCGTGTGGGCGACTCTGTTCCTGGCAGGTCAACACTGAGTTGACTTCATAATGTGACGGGGGCGTCCGATCGATACCGGCTGCTTTGGTAAAGCCGCTCTCTGATCCGTGACCCCGGCTCAGTGGAACGTCACCTGCAGGAGGCTGCAGAGGGGGCTGCTGGGAGAGAGTGGGGGTGGTGATGCTACGACAGCCCAAATGAAGCCCTCCTCATTAACACATTGAGCCGAGGCCTGAATGTTGATCCACGATGATGGGAGACATGCTGAACAGGTACAGCGAGGCAGGAGTCATACGCTGCAGAGCAAAGACAAGCAAAGGATTCCTGATTAACACCACGACATCGATCAGCACGGACTCCCATCATGGCTCTGAAATGATCTCCACTAGTGACTTATTGAGTCTGATTCTCTGCCTCATAGCCAGAAAACCACAGACAGAGTCACAGAACGAGAACATTTCACCAGTTTTCATGTGAGAGTTTTGCTGTGACAAACCAGAACCGTGACGGTCTTCCAGCTTCTATAAAAACCTGTTTTCACCCAGAGGAGAGCAAAACCAAAGTGTGTGATTGTAGATCAGGTCTCTGACATAAACGCATGAATAATTAGTTCTTCTCCCATCCAGACAATATCTAAACTCTACTGACAGCCTCACTCAATTAATAAGTCAACAACTATTACAACTCTAAGAGAGATTTTTGCCTTTTGATCCAGTTAGACCGAATTTATCTAGAGCCACAAAGAAATAACAACACGACTGTCTGAACCAGAACATCTTTCCTATGATGCTCAGGAACAACACAGGGACCCCAGCGAGGGTCCACGCTGTACCCAGTTTTCTGACTTTTTTAAATTGAGAACAATTTGTTTTAGTTTTCTTTTAAAGGGAAATTTAAAGTTTAGAGAAAATGATGTCAGAAAAAACACCTCCTGACAGAGAATTGCCCCATGAAGAGAAATATTCCTTACCCTGTTATCATCATTCTTTCTGGACTTGTTGTGCATATATTGCACAAAAAGAAAAACTGCTGACGCTGGCATTTTTTAACTACCTTAACATTCAGTAAGATGAGTCTGAACTGAGCCTGGTCCTGGTTCTGCTGGAGGTGTCTTCCTGTTAAAGTTTGTTGCACATTTCAGTAACAAGACAAGAACACAAGAAAGAAAACATTACAGAGTCAAAGATACAAGACAAGATGGACTGTAAACTAAAACATTAACATTTAAAGGCAATCCTGAACAAATGTGTTTTTAATCCTGATTTAAAGGAACTCAGGCTTTCAGCACTTTTACAGTTTTCTGGGAGTTTGTTCCAGATCAGTGGAGCATAGGAACTAAATGCTGCTTCTCCATGTCTGCTTCTGGTTCTGGTTCTGCAGAGCAGGCTGGAGCCAGAAGACCTGAGTGGTCTGGAGGGTTGATGCCCTGATAACAAGTCTGTGATGTATTTAGGTGCTAATTCAGGGATTTATAGACTAACAGAAGGATTTTAAAGTCTATTCTCTGAGATCCAGGGAGCCAGTGGAAGGACTTCAGAACCGGGTCCATGTTCTCTACGTTCTTAGTCTTAGTGAGGACTTCAGAACCGGGTCCATGTTCTCTACGTTCTTAGTCTTAGTGAGAACTTCAGAACCGGGTCCATGTTCTCTACGTTCTTAGTCTTAGTGAGAACTTCAGAACCGGGTCCATGTTCTCTACGTTCTTAGTCTTAGTGAGGACGCAGGCAGCAGCGTTCTGGATCAGCTGCAGCTGTCTGATCCACTTTTTAGGCAGACCTGTGAAAACACCGTTGCAGTGATCAATTCTACTAAAGATAAACGCATGGATTAGTTTTTCCAGATCCTGCTGAGACATTAGTCCTTTAATCCTGGAAATGTTCTTCAGGTGATAAAAAGCCGACCTTGTAACTGTCTTTAAATGCTTTTGGAGGTTCAGGTCTGAGTCCATCACTACTCCCAGGTTTCAGGCCTGATCAGTGGTTCCTAGCTGAAGCTGTGTGCTAAGTTTTGATCTCTCCTCTATTGGTCCAAAAGTTATTACTTCTGTTTTGTTTTTATTCAACTGTAGAACATTGTGGCACATCCATTTGTTAATTTGTTCTAAGCATTTACTCAGAGCTAGAATGGCTTCATGCATGCTCAGTATGAGGGATTGCTGCAAAGCCATCAACAATGCAGACGACTGTCCACTGTGGCTCTACACTCTTTCAGGAGGAGTGAATGCTGCTTGGAGAGAGTTGATGCAACCTGCTGGGTTTCCTTAGAGAGGAAACCTTCTGACCAACCTGGAGGATTTGATTGAATTTGACTCTGTAAGTTGCTTTGAGATGACATGTTGTGAATTGGCGCTTTATAAATAAAAGGGAATTGAATAGAATTGAAAACATTACTCACTTCTTTACTGTTTTTGGCCAAATTAATTATGAGCCCCTGTTAAGGTTCTAAAGAACCAGAGGTTCCAGACCCCAGATCTCGCTGTTGAGTTGAGGTTGAAGGAATCAGAAGCTGTCGTCCTTCATTCTTTCCTCCGCTTCGTCCCACATCTGCATCGCATCAGGAATTCGCCTGTGAAAACAGGCGAATTCCTGTTTTCACTGCGTGAGCAACGGTTTGTTGCTCCAGATTCTCTCGCTTTTATCTTTAATCTCTTTGCTGTAACATCTGTTTCTAACACATAAGCACTTTTAAAACATTTTCTGTTGCTGCACATCACGCTTGGGAACTCCTCGTGTTTCACGGTTTGCTCTCTTGGCGTGGTAGAAGGGCGCTAGCCTAGCTTTAGCCTAGCCTAGCTTTAGCTCCACAATGGCTTCCTCTCCTACTATTACTTCAGCTTCTCCGTCTCTTACTAAGTCTCCCCTTATCTCCTGCTCTCTGTGTCAGATGTTTAGCTATTCCTCTGCCTCCTTTAGTGATAATGGTACTTGTAATAAATGTAGTGTTTTTGTAGCTTTGGAGGCGAGGGTGTCAGAATTAGAGACCCGGCTCCGTGCTATGGAAAGACCAGCTGATAGCCGCCCCTTTGCTAGCGCGGAGCCACATAGACCTAGCGTTACTTCACTTAGTGGTCCTCCAGAAGCACCCGAGCAGCCGGGTAAGCAGGCCGGCTGGGTGACAGTTCGTAGGAAGCATAGCTCTAGATTTCAGCCCCCAGTTCACCACCAACCCGTCTGCGTTTCTAACAAATTTTCCCCACTCAGCGACACACCCGCTGAGAAGCCGACTCTGGTGATTGGGAGCTCAATAGTCAGAAACGTGGCACTAGAGACACCAGGGACCATAGTTAAATGCCTGCCAGGGGCCAGAACGGGCGACATAGAATCTTACCTAAAACTGCTGGCTAAGGATAAGCGTAAATACAGTAAGATTTTTATTCACGCTGGCGGTAATGACACCCGGTCACGCCGATTGGAGGTCACTAAAGTTGGTGTTGCTTCGGTGTGTGAGTTTGCTAAAACAATGTCGGACTCCGTAATTTTCTCTGGTCCCCTGCCTGATCTGACCAGTGATGACATGTTTAGCCGCATGTCATTATTCAACCGCTGGTTGTCTAGGTGGTGTCCTGAAAACGACGTGGGCTACATTGATAACTGGCGAACTTTCTGGGGAAAACCTGGTCTGATCCGGAGAGACGGCATCCATCCCACTTTGGATGGTGCAGCTCTTCTTTCTAGAAATCTGGCCGGATTTATTAGTTCTCCTAAATGCTGACAACCCAGGGTCCAGACCAGGAAGCAGAGCCGTAGTTTAACACACCTCTCTGCAGGTTCTGTACTGTTACCCACCCATTATCCTATTGAGACGGTGTCTTTCCCACGGCCAAAACTTAACAGATCAAAAACTGATCTAAAGGGAACAAATCATAAAAATCTAATAAAAATCCATACGGATCACTTTGAACCTAAAAATAAAACAATTAAATGTGGTCTATTAAATATAAGGTCTCTCCCTCCAAAGACTTTGTTAGTTAACGAATTGATTTCTGATAAACAGATTGATTTGTTTTGTCTCACAGAAACCTGGCTACAAGAGGACTACGTTAGTATAAATGAGTCGCCTCCCTCCAATTATTCAAATTTCCACATTCCCAGATCTGTGGGAAGAGGAGGAGGAGTGGCAGCCATCTTTCAGTCTGATTTATTAATTAGTCCCAGGCCAATTAATAACTACAGTTCTTTTGAACATTTAACCCTCAGTTTCCCTCATCCAAACTGCAAAGCAATAAAACCTCTTCTGTTTGTTGTTTTGTATCGTCCACCAGGCCCTTATACTCAGTTTTTGGATGAGTTGTCAGATTTCTTATCTGATTTGGTGTTAAATACTGATAAGGTTATTATAGTGGGTGATTTTAACATCCATGTTGACACAGAATGTGATAACCTTAGTGTAGCCTTTAAAACTATCCTAGATTCAATTGGTTTTGCTCAAAATGTGCATAAACCGACGCACTCTTGGCTCCATACTTTAGACCTTGTGCTGACATATGGCATTGATTGTGAAGAATTAACAGTATTTCCTCACAACCCTGTCCTATCTGATCATTTTTTAATAACATTTGAGTTTAATCTAACTGAGTTCTCCACCCCCAAAAGAGGGTTCCATTATAGTAGATCTTTATCGGATAATGCTGTATCAAAACTTAAAGAGTCTGTCCCCTTTTTAATATCCTCCGTATTGCAGAAATGCCCAGTAGATGGCAGCAATGTTGTTTCTTCCAATTCACAAATAGATGTCTTTGTAAACGGTATGACTTTGTCATTGCGTTCTGCATTAGACGATGCAGCTCCCTTGAAAAAGAAGGTGATTATTCACAGGAAGCTGGCTCCTTGGTTTAATTCAGAGCTGCATTCCTTGAAGCACAATGTTAGGAAATTGGAGAGAAAATGGCGCTCTACACACCAAGAGGAATCCTACCTAATCTGGAGGGACAGTCTATTGTTGTATAACAAGACCATTCGCAGAGTTAGAGCAGCATATTTTTCATCATTAATTGAGGAGAATAAGAATAATCCTAGATTTCTCTTCAATACAGTTGCCAAACTTACCCAGAGCCACAGCTCTGTTGATCCAGCCATCCCCTTAGCTCTTAGCAGTAATGATTTTATGGGATTCTTCATAAATAAAATTGATTCCATTAAAAATAAAATAATTGGCATCCTCCCAAACATGATTACCTCGTCCTCAGTAAGTGAGGCAGCATTGGAGGAATCCTTAGAACCTGCGCAGTGTCTGAACTGTTTAAAAGCAGTAGAGCTTTCTGAGCTATCTAGAATATTAGCTTCATCTAAACCTTCTACCTGTATGTTAGACCCAATCCCAACCAAATTGTTTAAGGAGGTATTCCCTCTGATCAGTGGTCCTATTTTAGACATGATTAATCTATCCTTAGTAAATGGATATGTACCACAGGCTTTTAAAGTAGCTGTTATTAAACCTTTACTTAAGAAACCTTCTCTTGATCAAGATGAGCTAGTAAACTACAGACCTATATCTAATCTTCTTTTCTTATCTAAAATTCTTGAGAAAGTAGTTGCTAATCAACTTTGTGAACATTTACAAAGTAATGACCTACTTGAGGAGTTTCAGTCAGGCTTTAGAGCTCATCATAGCACTGAAACAGCTCTGGTGAAGGTCACCAATGATATTCTCATGGCCTCAGATAATGGACTTGTGTCTATACTTGTCCTGTTAGATCTCAGTGCTGCATTTGATACAGTTGATCACAATATTCTCCTACAAAGACTTGAGCATACTGTAGGGATTAAGGGGAAAGCATTAGGCTGGTTTAAATCTTATCTGTCGGACAGATTCCAGTTTGTTCATGTTAATAATAAATCTTCTTCAAACTCTAGGGTCACCTGTGGAGTACCACAGGGTTCAGTCCTTGGACCAATTCTATTTACTATATATATGCTTCCGGTTGGCAAAATTATCAGACAGCATGGGATTAATTTCCACTGTTATGCTGATGACACTCAGCTATATTTATCCATAAATCCTGATGAATCCAATCAGTTACTTCGACTGCAGTCATGTCTTGATGACATCAAAAGCTGGATGACTTTAAATTTCCTGCATTTAAATTCTGACAAGACAGAAGTTGTAATCTTTGGGCCAGAGTCCTCAAAAAATAAACTTCTTAATCAATCACTTAATCTGGATGGCATTAACTTGGCCTCTGGTAATAAAGTTAAAAACCTTGGTGTTGTTTTCGACCAAGACATGTCATTTAAATCCCATATTAAACAGGTTTCCAGAGTTTCCTTTTTTCACCTCCGGAATATCGCCAAAATTAGAAACATTCTGTCCAGGGGTGATGCTGAAAAACTAGTCCATGCATTTGTTACTTCAAGGCTGGACTATTGTAATTCTTTACTATCAGGAAGTCCACAAAATGCAGTTCGAAGTCTTCAGCTGATCCAAAATGCTGCGGCAAGAGTCCTGATGAAAATCAACAAGAGGGATCATATTTCTCAAATTTTAGCTTCCCTTCATTGGCTTCCTGTTAAATCAAGAATAGAATTTAAAATTCTTCTTCTAACGTATAAAGCCCTTAATAACCAAGCTCCATCATATATCAGAGCTCTGATTGCCCCGTATGTTCCTAACAGAGCACTTCGCTCTCAGACTGCAGGTCTGCTGGTGGTTCCTAGAGTCTCTAAAAGTAGAATGGGAGGCAGATCCTTTAGCTATCAGGCTCCTCTCCTGTGGAACCAACTCCCAGTTTTGGTCCGTGAGGCAGACACCCTATCTATTTTTAAGACTAATCTTAAAACATTCCTTTTTGACAAAGCTTATAGTTAGAGTGGCTCATGTTACCCTGAGCTACCTTTATAGTTGTGCTGTGATAGGCCTAGGCTGCTGGAGGACATCAGGGTCTATTTCTCTCACTCTACTGATTTCTACTGTTCTTCATTCTACGGTTCTCCAGTTTTGCATTGTATTACATTGAAATGACTGTCGTCATTTCAGCTTTTAACTTTTTGTTCTCTCTCTTTTTCTTCATAGTAGGTACACCTGGTCTGGCGTTCTGTTAACTTTGACATCATCCAGAGAAGACGGCTCACCCGTTACTACCATCTAATGTAGAACAGATTACTAGATCAATGTGTGCTTCTGTGCTTTTTGTCTCTCTTGTTGTGTCTCTGCTCTGTCTTCTGTAACCCCAGTCGGTCGAGGCAGATGACCGTTCATACTGAGCCCGGTTCTGCCGGAGGTTTTTTTTCCCGTTAATGGGTGGTTTTTCTTCCCACTGTCGCTTCATGCTTGCTCAGTATGAGGGATTGCAGCAAAGCCATGTACAATGCAGACGACTCTCCCTGTGGCTCTACGGTTCCCCAGGAGTGAATGCTGCTTGTCGGGACTTTGATGCAATCAACTGGTTTCCTTATATAGGACATTTTGACCAATCTGTATAATCTGACCCAATCTGTATAATATGATTGAACTTGATTTTGTAAAGTGCCTTGAGATGACATGTTTCATGATTTGGCGCTATATAAATAAAATTGAATTGAATTGAATTGAATCAACGCAGCTTCCTGGGAAACAAACCCCCAACCCTCTGCTACCACCACCGTGTTTCTAGGTTTGAGAGCCAGACTCTGACTTCTCCAGAAGTCCTCTGTGGACGCCGGACTTGTGAGCAGCGGCATGGAAGCCGTCCATGAGAACCGGTCAACGAGTCCCAGAACGGCGTCCATGTTCTGTTAAGGTCGTCTGGTGAAGCTGGATGTGGACATGAAACCACATTCCTGACCAGCTGCTGGATTCTGTCGGTCACAGGAAGGAAAAACCATGACTGCTGGAGCTGAAGCTGAGGTCTGAAACGTGCTGTCATTGAATCTACTAACACGTGTAAGGAGAGGAATGCTGGGGAAATTAAAGCACCTCTGGGTAATTATCCCACCTCTGGGCCTTTTTCAGTCTTTTTCAGCAATCCCTCCAGAGGTGCCAGTGATCAGCATCATTAGAGGCTGACAGCAGCAGAGGAGGCTTCATTCGTTCATCAGCTCATCGCTTACATCCTCGACGGCGGGATGAATTCAGGGGTCGAGTCTCAGGAAGCCAACATGGTCTGTGACGCGTCCCGCTTCACTTCTTCACCTGTTTTTAGTGATCAGGCAGGTTTTGTGGAGATGAAAAGGTGCGTCGCTTTGAAAAGATTCGTGCTCTCAGCTTTCAATTAGCGAGGCGCCTCTGCAACAGATGGAGGGAGAAAGCCATTTCCTCCTCAGGCTCTGATGTGAGTGAAAGTGGAGGGAGGCGAGAGAATCCGGGCAGGAAATGGATTATCTGTATGAAAATGCTGAGATGTGCTTTAACGCGGTCAGGGAGCGACGGAAGGACTTCAGGTCGGTGGACAGATATTCTCAGATCTAACTGCACAATCTCCATTTCCAGCTACATCGGCATCATCCTGGTTTAATGTCCGTGTTTAAAACGTCACAAAAGTTCGGTCTGTGGGCAGCTCTGGGTGACTTACTGAAGAACAAAAAGAAATACAGGAAAAAAGCAGCAAGCAGTCTGTTAATGCAACATTTCTTCATTCATATACAGTTGAAACCAGATTTTTAGCTAAGCTGTATAAACAGATGGAGGATCAAGCTGAACATTTTGGGCCGTTCCTCCAGACAGAACCGGGTCGGCTTCGTGGACCCGAGGTGAGAGCTTCATGACGAGGGGTTCATAACGCTGACTTTAAGCCTTTGCCACTAATTTAGTTTCTGTGCTTAGGGCCAAACTTTCAGAAGTGAGACTGGAGAGGATGTTCCTGTTATCGGGGGTTCATGAGGTTCTCTGGCAGGAGGCTCAGGGACCTCGAGATCCGGGAAGAGCAGGGTGGTTTTTGTTCTGAACCAGCAAACCAGATCTTTAACCCCATTCAATTCAATTTAAAAATACTTTATTAATCCCAAAGGTGTAACTCATGGCGTTTCTTCACTGAGTCGTTGTAGACGCTGAGGGCTGCAGGCAGGAAGGATCTCCTGTCTTCTGTCTCACAGCTGATCTGGAGAAGCCTGACTTCCCTACAACCTTCTCCTTTGTTTTATCCACCATGCCACAAAGTGGTCCTCCACCTACCCGTACTCAGCTTCCTGTCCTCTGATGCGTCTAATGACTGCAGAGTCATCTGAGTATTTCTGCAGAAAAACTCAGATTGAAAGAACTCTGCTGTCTGTCTGGTACTGGAAGTCTGAGGTGTAAATGAAGAGGAGTGGTGAGAGTACGGTCCCCTGTGGTGCTCCTGTGCTGCTGACCCCCCGGTTAGACACTCAACCCTTCAGTCTGACCAACTGTGGTCTGGTTGTCTGGTCGTCTCTGATCCAGGCGATCGCTGAGGCCTCCGTCTGAGTCTTCTGGAGTTTCTGACAAAGCAGATCAGGTTGAATTGTGTTAAATACCCGGGAGAAATCATGGGATTGGTTGTTTATTTATTAAGTAACTCCCTTCATGGTCCCTCGTACAGGAAATGTGTCTCCACGTTTAACCCACAGGGGGCAGTGTGCTGCCACACTGAGCAGCACCCAGGGAGCAACCTGTGGTCCAGAGTCTTCTGACCTTCAAGGCTCAACCCTGCTCTCTACCACCAGGTCACCACTCCCCTGTCAGGGAATCAAACCCCCGTCTCTGCGGGACAGGCGGAGACACTCACCACCATACTAACGAGGAGCTTTTCATCACCCTTCCATAGGAGGCTTTTGACTACTGTTCGGGGTGCAGTGGGAATCTGGGGTATCTGGGTGGCTTTTAATGGCTTTGTGATTCTGGCTTACCCAAAGTAAGAGCTGTGTCCACATTCAGAGCTGTTGGCTTTAAAAATCCTGTTTTTGGTGTTCATGGACAGAACTTCAGGCCGTAGTCATAGAGAGGAGGGTGTCTGGTTTAAATACCGCAAAATGGCATCTTATTTTGGGAGTGATGTGGTTCGGTCAGCTTCTTTGGGTCATGACTTCCAGATTGTACTGGAGCGCTTCACTGCTGAGGGTGAAGCAGCCGGGATGAGAGTCACATCCTCTACGTCTGAGGCCGTAAAAAAGGTGGACTGCCCCCTAATAACAATACATTTTATTTATAATGCACTTTATATTTGAAAGAAATCTCTGAGTGCTGTACTTTCCACCGGGAAAGTAGAAAAAATGAAAAACAGCATTTTATAGTCACCATTAACTGAATAACACAATTAAAATCAGAGTAAAGTTTCTAAAAGGCCTTTTTTTAAAGACCTGCACACTTTGTGGGACTCTCAGGGTCTCTGGGGCGACTGCCTGGAGGGTCCCGCCTCCCACAGAGGAGAGTTTGGTCCTGGGTTGGTGAAGCAGAGGAGAACCCTCCAGGTCGGAGGTCAGTCTCTGCCTCGTGTCTCGTTCAGCAGTGATGTTGGCGTGGAACGAGGGATGGACTGATTAGGGCTTCATCTGCTGTGATGCAGCTGCTGAACCGTCTGTTGTTGTGAGGAAAGAGCTGAGCCAAAAAGCGAAGCTCTTGATCCACCAACCCTTACCTCTGGTGATGAGGAATGGATCATGATCTAAAGAACGAGATCCTGGATACAAGAAGCCAAAACAAGCCAAGCGAGGAACGTCTGGAGTTTCATCCTAGAGCTGTTGCCACCGTGGCCCAATCTGGGATAAATGATGGATGGATGGATGGATGGATGGATGGATGGATGGATGATGGATGGATGGATGGATGGATGATGGATGGATGATGGATGGATTAGGATCGATGTTGATCCAGAGGACCTATTTGTGCTACAACTTTAACTTTTCCATGGATGCTGTGAGATGTTGCTTGTTGCAGTGAAGTGAACCAGTTCCCACATCATGATGCTGCCACCGCTGCACCTCACTGCTGGGATGATGGTTTCAGGTTCCTCCCAACGTAACAAAGGTTATTAGGGCCACTGGACTTGGATGATGACTCTCTCTATGCCAGCTGCAGTCAGCATCTCCCAACACATCGCACCTTCATGGAGACGGAATGATAATGCAGAGTCATTATGGCCCTCAGCTCTCTTCCTGAGATCTTCATTTTTCCATCATGTCAGCCAAAGAAGCAGCGTTTTACAGCTGTTTCCTCAGCACACGTCCACAATTGAGTCTCCATTTCACTCAGACCCCATAAATCACTGAATTAATCTGAGGTTTACCACACAATATGGATTATGATCGCCTCCTTGGCCACAGGTGTCTACAATCAACACCTGTACATTCAGTCTGTTAAGGACATGTTATTACAATTAAATATCCCACAATCCGTTTTAAAGGCATACTATGCAACATTTTTCAGTTAATTAATGTGTTCCATACCGTTTTGGATGATTAAATGAGTCATTTCAGGTTGAACAAAGGTTTTCTTGGCCGCCCTTGTAGTCTGTGGGGGAAATACCGCACTTGCAACTGCAGGAGCCCTCGGCCCGCGCCCACAGGCTCAGAATCTCGTGCGAGATCGCGAGAGTCGGTCTTGCTTTACGGCGAGAACATGTTTGTTGCTAGCGCAGTGGAGATATTTGTGCAGTTATCATGGCGGAACCAGCGATAAAACAGCGAAAGCCCATGTCGGAGCAGGCAAGAAAGAGGAAAAGGGCTGTGGACAGAGAGAGGAGTCGTACACGGGTGAA
The DNA here is from genome assembly GCA_037039145.1 of Fundulus diaphanus. Lineage (NCBI taxonomy): Eukaryota > Metazoa > Chordata > Actinopteri > Cyprinodontiformes > Fundulidae > Fundulus > Fundulus diaphanus. The sequence continues at coordinate 6,909,979 of CM073133.1, forward strand.
CATCGGGAAAGCTTTTTCCGAATGGCGAGAGCTAAAAGAAAGAGAAGGCTGCAAGGCTGACGCGGACCTCGCGTTTCTGCTGATGCGATTGTAAGTAACATTTTTGGGTTTCCCTCACGCTACTGCCTCCCAACATTCCAAAAAAAAAAAAAAACTAACTCGATATGCGCGCAAAGCTTGTCTCCCCCCCCCCGCTCCGCCGGTCGTCCACTAAGCAAATTCCTAGGGGAAACACTGCATTGGAATGGTTTCTCTCTCTCTGTGTGCATGTTCATACTTTCACTGTTAGTCATTGTTTGTACTGCCGTTTTTTAGACTTTTGTATTCGTTACGTTCGCCTGTCTGCTAAGCTCAAAACAACCGCGCCTGGCTTGACGGAGAAACCAGCTGAGCATCTTTACGACAGTGCACTTTTACTTTCGCCTTCTGGGGGGAGCCTCGCTGGAAAATTAACCCCGGTTGCATAGTATACCTTTAAGTGGTCTTATAAGCCCAGTGTCAGAGACACTGGGCTTTAATCTTTATAATCTTTATAAATCACGCTGATGTGGGACTGATCCAGCCGACATAAAAATGGATTCTTTATGTGCCGTTTATCTTTTCATGTCAGATTTTATGAACAGGGTCAGTTTATGTTCTTTTGACCGAGGAAAGGTCGAGTTATTAAAACATTATGGCGGGCATTATATATGTAAAACTAAACTTCTGTGCACACTGAGAAACTCTAAACTTACTCTCCAACACGGATGGAGCATCTAGTTATAGGTAACGTCATTTTAGTAACTAGGAGAAAAGAAGACAGGTGGAGGACAGATGGCCTGAAAATGAAAATGAAAATAATAACAAGAAATTCTGTCCATCAGTCTAAGATCAGATCAGCAAAGAAAGAAAAAGCCCAAACATTCATGTCCTCATCCCCTCTGATCCTAACTTCCAGTTCAGACCATTTAGTCTCTCCAGTAAGTTCTGGGTCTGCTCCAAAGGTTTCCTCCCAGTCAGACGTGGAAAACCTTAAAAACAAGGAATCCAGGGACGACCCGGATCAGACGGCAGAACCACCTGAGCCCAATCCTTCTGATGAGGCGCAGCGTCAAACTCCCCCCATGGGATGAAGGGCAGAGCCTTAGTGGAGAACTAATGGCCTGAGAGCTGCTGTCTATTCATCGCTCCATGCATGCTGTTAAGAATTAAAAATATATCTTAGTTGGGGTTACTGAGGAAAGCAGAGTGGGGTCTGTCCCTTCCTGCTCCAGCGTAAGATAAACATGGAGTTTTATTGCCCTGAGGGGGGTGGTCAGAAGGAGAGGAGATCAGTCATCCTCCCCCTGAGCCATGCAGGAGGAGTTTAAAGTTGATAAAAGGAATGTCTTGGTAAAACTTACTTCAGACAGACAGAATTATCCACCGCGGTGAGAACAACATCTTGTAATGGTATGTACTCTGTCTCCATATTTAATTTCTATGAATTAAATATGTATTTAAACCGTTCTACCTCTGATCAATGATTCCTAATTTATTGTCAAATCTTAAACCGGGGTAAAAATGGGCCTTTAGTAGCGAAGCAGGATTAGGCCAATAATAATACATCACACCACAATGCTCAGTATGAGGGATTGCTGCAAAGCCATCAGCAATGCAGACGACTGTCCACTGTGGCTCTACGCTCTTTCAGGAGGAGTGAATGCTGCTTGGAGAGACTTGATGCAACCTGCTGGGTTTCCTTAGAGAGGAAACTTTCTGACCAACCTGGAGGATCTGATTGAATCTGACTTTGTAAAGAGCCTTGAGATGACATGTTGGGATTTGGCAATGGTGTTTGGTACAGTGGTGTAGGTGTTGGGCTGGTGCACCAAAGGTTGCAGCTTTGCAACCCGCTGGGGGTGACCAATATTTTATGGGGAGTGTTGGCCTAGTGGTTAGAGCAGCGTGCTTGCACTCAGAGAAGGATGCAAGTACCCGGTTCGATCCCCAGCGCCTTCACTCTGGGTCCCTGAGCAAGACCCTTAAACCCAGACTGCTCCCCGGGCGCCACACATGGCAGCCCACTGCTCCCCAAGGGGATGGGTTAAGATGCAGAGAACAAATTTCGTTGTAATGTATGTTTCAATGACAATAAAGATGATATTACTATTACTGAATTGGCGCTGTGTAAAAAAATGAAATTTAATTTAATTGAACTCCGAATTTGATCCAGACGCTCTTCTTTTCACAGCAACACCTTGAGATTCTACACGACCTGCCAAATGGATCAGAGACAGGTTTGTACTGCGCTTGACTTGGGGATGAAAATGTGGACACTCCTGGGACCAGATGGCCAATCAAAGTCATCCCTGCTCTTTCCAACGTTACCTCCAAAACAAATCGCGTGCTCGTAAGATTTTATCAGGTACACGAAACACCGGACAATCAAACTCTGTGACCCTTTCAGCAACGATGGAGGGGAAAGCCCAGGTCGGCTCGTTGAGGACCAGGATCCGTGGAGGTTTGGTGATCAGCCTTCTCACCCTCTCACCCGGCTGAGAAGTGGACTCCTGTGACAGCTTCACCACAGGCTCCATCTGAATACCTTTAATAAAAGCTCCTAGCTGCTCTTCCCTGACCTTTCATGGCATCAACAGTCAGAGCTCTATTGTGGTAAAGAAGGAGCTTCAGACTGATGTACCGATTTCAGCCTTTAACTCGGACGTCATTACATGACTGTACTGGATGCTGTGAGTCAAATCCGGGCCTACAGCCTTCTGAAAATAAACTACAAAGTGTTGTTGTCGTCATTTGTCGTTGATTTCTGTGAGCGCCTGTCTTATATGTTATGTCACGCAAAGGATTGTGGGATTGCTTGTAGCTCCTTTGCATGTTTCCTGTGCTAAGAGGAAGCCTTCAGGCTCCTTTTCCTACCTCCTTCCTCACTGACTGCACTATTCGGACAGCTCTGATCATGGAGACCGCTGACACACTTCTGCTTTGGCTGAAGAGTCCTGACCCAATAAGGCTGTTCGGACGGAGCCACAGTCACCAGTCCTTAAAGTTTGGGCCAACACCTCAGTCTGCCACATTCAAGTTTCTCGTGCAACATTTTAGAGGCACATAAACCACGGTGGCCTCAAAATATCTAAATATATCGGTTACTGCCAGAAAGATCTTCAGCTGCCTCAGTGATGTCTGCCAAGGTGATGGACTCCTTACCTTGGCAGACATCACTCAGGTGCTCAGACGTTGCTTCATCAGTGGTATTTTCTCCTGATCAGCAGTTCCTCAAACCTTTTCTTTCTCCAAATCTTTGAGCGGTTTGTCAGAACGTCCTTAACGCCAACTCAGAGTCCTGTCCAGCCTGTCCAGTGTCCAGCTTCCTGCTAACACAGCCAGTGTAGAAGCGTTTCTCCTGACCAGTGGATTCACCTTGTTGGAGCCAAAATCTATTTTCTCTCCGTCACACTCCGCTGTCTGGGGGATTTTGCATAAACTCAGCCAAAGAAATGGGAAAATAATTGTGTCGTTGTGACAGCCGGCTAGTCACAAAGAGGCTTAAAAGCAAATTAACTGGGTCTTTGCTAAATAACAGACGTGTTGACACAACACTGGCTCATCCCTCGAGTTTAGCTGCCTGCATGAATCACTGGTCGGATTTGTTAAGGGAAACATCTGAAAATGTTTGCATACCGGACTGGAAAAGCAGTCAAAGATCTTCACAGAGCCCAGAGAGCTGTTGATCAAAAGCCGCATGAGAGGATTGCTAGAATAGTTAGAGCTTCCAGTCAACAATGAGAAAACCTCCATGTGACATGAAGCCCTGTGGAAGCAGCCGGTCCTGAACGCTCCTGTCTGGGTTGGGAACATCAGACCGACATGCAGGGACAGCAGTGCATCGTGGGCTCTGAACAGACTGAAGCGCTTCTGTTCGGGTTCTGACCCAGAGGTTCTGAGGGAACATCAGAGGAGACGCGTCACACGGAGCTCAGCGACTGTGAGGAACAACCTGCTTCCAGGACACAGATTAAACTCATCAAAACCTGAGTCCTGCATTCAGACGGCAGTTTGATGATTAGCAAAGAGAGACCCCCCCCCCCCCCCCCCCCCAGCCTTGTGGCCCCTGCAGGAAGCCTTGGATTATCCTCGGTCGCCCCTGCAGCCTGTAGCAGAGCGGGGGGGCCCTCTCCTGTGTGAGAGCTGCCGCCACAGATGGTGGAGGAAATTAAAGGCAGCACGCCACGGTCAGGATCAGAACCAGAGCCCAGAACCAGATAGCACCCCCACACACCCCCACACCCCTGGGATGAAGGTTCCCCATCGCCAGGAGATTAAACTTCTTCATATGGTTTGACCCCGGTCAGTCTAACGTTTGGGAGAAACCAGGACTGGTTACATTTCTGAGTGTTTCCTGCTTTGACATCATCTTAACGAGACAACAGACCCTCACAGTCGCCCAATCCACAACAAATGCTTTAAGCCAATTAGAGATAACAATGAGGGGACCTAATCAAATCAGTCTTGCCCATTTGCAATCCTCCTCTTTCTATCTGCCCCCCCCCCCTCTCCCCCACCTTGTAGTATAATACTGTAGAGAAGTCACGACTATGTGGACAGGAGGTGACCACACCAATACTTTTCTCTCTGGCTTAATTTGTAGATCTACCTAAAGTAAAGTTTCTGGCACCGTCACCAGAACCTGTTCTTCATCTTTTAGAACTTGGTTAAATTTTGTACCACCAGTTTCTCAGTTATGGAAATCTGTCCAAATTCAGAAAAAGCCAACGTTCTCTGTCGTTCTCATTTCACCTGTTCTTTAATTATCGGGTCTGATGCTGCAGACCTGGATGTTCTGCTGCATCGTCCATCTTCCAGCTCCTAGCTGCTCCACGGTCTTCCTGTTCCTCTATATTTAATATTTTTCACCTTTAGTTCTTGTAGTTTAGTGTTATGTTTGGGTGTTTTTGAATGATGTTCTAACTTGTTCTTTGTCCAGGTTTTACATCTTCACACCTTTCTGACCCACCTGGTCCTTTTTCTGTACTATTTTTTATAATTTGTTTTGCATTCACACCCGCAGGCCGTCATTAATCAGCTTCCTTGGTGTAGTCGTGGTTTTCATATCCTCGCTTTGTCCTTCATTCACTCCAACATTTATGTTCATCTTTACAAAAAAAGCTTTTTGTTGTGGGTTTGCTCCAGAGAACTGTGTGAACACCATTCTCTCCGCTTCCACATAAATAAATAAATCCCTCTATCGTCGTCCCACTGAGAGTAACTTCAGCTCTGGGTTCGTCTCTTAGGGACGGTGTGCTGCTGCACTGAGGAGGACAGGGAGCAGTCTGTGGTCAGGGAGCTTTGAACCAGCAACCCTTGTAGCCAGTCCAGGATGCAAATGCAGTGGTTCGTCTTTCCTTTCTTCAGGTTTCAGACCTGCTCCGTCACCAGAAGCTTAATTCTTCAGTAAAACGATGAATAAAAAGGCAGATCTCACATTGGGCCTTCCTGCAGTTTGATTTGGGCTTTTCCTCTGAGCTTCAGCTGCAGAGTCTGAGGTTTTTCTCATTTCATGAGTTGAAAGGCAAAATAAGAGATATTTGTTCATAATCATTAAAGGATTAATTCAGTATTACTTGAAAAGAAAAAAAATAATCAAACCGAATAAAATTCAGAGATGGGAGAAAGTTAGTAGTTTTCTGTTTTCCTCTCTGGTACCAAATGGACCAGAGTTTATCCTCGGCTCTCAGAAACAATCAGCGGACCCAGCGGGTCGGCGCTGGCTGCTGGGTGGTGGGCTTGTTGCATGAAGGCCGGCATATGGCGGAGGAATAATCTGACGGTCTAAAGCCTAAACAGATGAAGAAAAGCTGCTGAAGCTTCAGGAGAAATTAGTCAGAAGTTTCTGGGGGAAAGAAGCTGACAGAGAGGTTCTGGTTGTGAATCCTTCTGTCAGAGGATTCCTGCATGTGTGCTTTCCAGGTCAGAAACATCCTCCAACAAACCCAGACAGGTCCACCGAAGATCCTGATCAGGGCTTCCCTCCGCCTGCCTGACAGCAGCAGATCAGAGATGAAATCTTTCAGTCTAGCTTAGAGCTAAAAGCTTCACTAAACTATATTAACAGTTAATGAGTCCTGTTACAGATTTGAGGAAACAAAGGGATTATCAGATTAGGAATCAGATGCACCTCCAGTTTCTATCCTTTAGATCAGGGGAGCTCAAACTTTTCGTGGCCAGGGACGCCTTAGCAGCGGTAAAATGTTTCCAAGGACCCCTTTAGATTCCTCATGCTGATAATATTTTTAAACAGCCTTTTGTACTGTTAAATACTTTAGGAGTTATGTATGTTTTTAAAAAATATATATAAATACACCTAAAATTAGAGATTTGGTGGAGATTAGATCCTCATTCTGGATGTAACTGTTGTCATACTTCCTAATTTTAGCTGATTTTACCTCCCTTGATGAAGTGGGCGGAGTTAAATATTTGTAAATTGTGTTACTGAGCTCAACCCATCCTCAGCAGAGGCTCCTCAGGCCCGACAACATGCAGTTCACAGACCCCAACCCGTGGTTCGTGGACCACCGGGGATCCAGGAACCCCAGCTGCTCTAAATAACTGAATTTAAAAATAAACTATAGGAATCTTGTTTACATGGGAGCTCTATTGTTCTTAAATGAAAAGCATTTCATTGCATTTGGGAAGAAGCACCAGGTTGCTAAAGAACGACCCACCTCCCTTCCTAAAATCAAGGGTCTTTAAGGGGTTACCGTCGCTGTCCAGTTTCAGTTTCCTCGCTGAAAAGCCTCCAGATTCCTTGAATGATTGGATATTCTGTCCTAAAAGTAGCGAAAATACATACATCACTGCCAGCATAGTTTTAGGGGAGTTCGGTCCACTTCGCAAACATTTTTTAACACACTTTTTCCCAATTAAATACCTTAGTTTGTGCTTTTGGAACAAACATTTTTTTATTGTAAATAATCAAGGTAAAAGGCAGTTATTCAACATTTTAAAGTTTACTTTTACCCTGTCGGTGTCACAGATGATGTTCTTACAGATTCCTTCAACAGCTTCTTATAAATATGTTTTGTGTTTTTTAGAAGCACATCGTCTATGATGGTGCAGCAAGTCTTCCAAGAACCAAATCTTCCAGCCAAATAGCTGCAGACTGCGTCTTTTGGACAGCAAAGAAAAGTGGTGGTTAGTGAAGACGTAAAACTCTGCTTTTACGCGTTCGGCTGTGAATAAGTTAATGAACTGAGGAGTCAGAACTGCACTGGGATCAGCAGGAGACGATTTCTGCCCAGCATGGACTCGGCGGTCTAAGGAGCGACCTACTTCTGACTCTGCATTAACTAACGAGCTGCAAATGATTCATCATGCTGTCAGCAGTGAGGACTTTAGAGGTAAAGGCAGAGTGCAGAGGTACGTGTGCAGATCAAGGGACGCACGTCTTGGTTATCATCAGAGATGTTTTCATGTCGTTGCTAAGGCTGCTAATTTGCATCCATCCAGCACATCTGACCCCCAGCGCCTCTCTCCAGCTCATACAAGTAGATCCCCAAGTGTTCCCATCCCAGGAGGGACATCCAGAGCCCTCCATAAAGATCAGGGTCCTCCTCAGGGTCTCCATGCCTCCCCAGAGGATGTGGAAGGGTGACCTCCGCTGAGACGGATCCTATGGTTCAGAGGCCTGGACTCTCTGGAGGAAGCTTATTTCAGCCGCTAGCTTCCAGGATGGTTTCATTCCAGTGATAATCTGCATCAAAAAACGTTATTGTTGTGTTTCTTGTGGCTTTAGAGACATCAGGCCATGTGTGAAGGCTGTGATCTAATGAAATGTCCAACCTGAACCAACATGTACAGTTGAAACCAGATATTTAAATCTACTGTTTAAAAAAAAGACACTCACAACTTTTTCTCTGCTCACTTTCTGACACACACACTAAACACTTCCTGTTTTACATTGTTTAATGTAAAAAAAAAGTTATATATTTTCAGGATTTTCTTTAAATTCAGAATTTGACGTCCATTTCTGTAGTTTTAGTAAGTTTCCTGCACACAATTGTTATCCTGACATATCAGATGTAATTTGGTGGTAAGTTTCTGGTCCTTTTAAAAGACCAATTTCTCTTTAAGCTTTAACTATTTGGTTGATGTCTTGCGACGTGGCTTCAATATTTCCAGATTATATTCGTTCCTGATGATGAACCATGTTTTGGGAGGTGCACCAGTCCCTTCGTCTGTTAAATACTCCCCACAGCATGATGCCGCCTCCTCCGTACATCATTAGGGACGGAGTTCACACCTCCAGCTTCTCCCTTTTCCCTCTAAATGTTACCGTTGTCAGGATCCTGTGTTGTGTTTCTGTTGATTGGACTCACCTGTGTTTAATTATCCCCTGTGTGTGCGCGTGTATAGTTGCCTCAGTTTGTTTCCCCGTCGTCGGGTCATTCTGTGTTTGCCTTCTGGTCATCCTGTGTTCCACGGTCTCCTGCGCTCCCGAGTTTTTCCCATGTAAGTCTTTGGTTCATTAAAATATCTTTTGTTTAACCCCCATGCGCCTGCCTCTGCCTCGTTGCCGCCTAGGTCCTCGCCTCCACAATCCTGACAGTAATGACCCGACCTAAGGTGAACCCGGACACCACACACACAGCTTTGTGCAGGAGCGGGCTGGATTTAGCTGCTTCTGGTTCCACGTTCTCCACCTGCTGCCATTCTCCACCGTTCTCAAGTTCCTGTGCTGTTCCACGTCGCTCCTGAGTCCCGGGAGGGGGTCCAGGGGGACCCGCCTCCCTTCCACGTCGCTCCCGAGTCCGGCGGGGGGGTCCAGGGGGACCCGCCTCCCTTCCACGTCGCTCCCGAGTCCGGCGGGGGGGTCCAGGGGGACCCGCCTCCCTTCCACGTCGCTCCCGAGTCCGGCGAGGCGGTCCAGGGTGACCCGCCTCCAGTCTCCGCTCCCCAGTCCGGTGAGGCGGTCCAGGGGGACCCCCTCCCCAGTCCTCTGAGGGTCCTGCTCTGGAGCTCCACGTCTGGCAGACCGGGATGAAGCTCCTTCACCGGCCGCCTGAGACCCTTCTACGCCGCCGAGGTCGCCCTCCGCGGCGCCCGCCGAGGACCCTGCTGCTCCGTCGCTCTCCACGGCGCCTGCAGATATCTCTTCTACTCCGCCGTTTGCCACGCCCGGGCCGTCCTCCGCCGGCCCCATCTGGTCCCAAAGTCATTGCTGCCGCAGTTTTGAGCCACCTGAACTCTTTGTTGGACTCTAGCCCGCCATCCTAGACCCCCTCCACCCGCCCTGGCCGGGTTGTTTTCCCTTTCTGATTGGACACTAGTGGGCATCTGGGATCCGCCCTTAAGGGGGGGGGGTAATGTCAGGATCCTGTGTTGTGTTGTAATAAAAAATGTGTCCGGACCTTTACTGGTTGTTGATTTTCTTTATTCCGACCCCGCTGATTTTTAATTAGTGACCCCTGCTCTAGAACATCTAACTTGACAAGGTCTAGGCCCAGCAACCTTTGGTTCGGCTTAATGATCGACTGACGCCACCGGCTGGATGGTCCAGACCTCAGAACAGGAAAGCCCAAAGAACTGAGAGAAGAACCAGGAAGGATACTGGACCCTAACAAGCGGGACGTCCTTTGCAGCAATCTCTCTAAGCTATCATAGAAAGTACTCCTTGCTCAGTGCTGCTCTGTTAGCTGTGTTTCTTTGATACATTTCCCACAGCAGGTACTCCTGGATCACGTCTTCCTTGTCTTTTGGGTCCAGTCCCTGCTGGTAGCGGTGGATGGCTGTTCTGATGTTTTATTAGACTGAGTGGTTACGGGTCTGCTTGTGTGGGCATTAGGGTGGGAACGTGTGAATGTGACAGTGAACTTGTTTCTTTGTCAGGTTGGGTTTGGGCTGCCCCCTCTCCTGGAACATCTCAGGTCTCCACTAATTGGTCCTAATTGTAAAAACTGAGACGTTATGAAGGCGATGTTTTTTGTACCTTTTGTTTGGCTGGTTTTGCTGTTCCTTCTATATCTCGTTCTGCAGGTGTAGGAGCAGACTCCCAGGAGGTTTTCTCATTCTCTCTTTTTCCTCTGCTCTATTTTTGTCCCCTTTTCTACCTTCTAACGTTTTGTCTCACCTTTCTCTCTTCCCTGCTTTCTCTTTTATCTTTCTGTTTCTGTGTCCATTGAACTTGAAATAATCCGAAAATAAAATGTAATAAAGCTTTTTGCATATATAAATCAAGTGGAGCACTTTGGAGGAAAGCAGTAATGCTCCACTGGTGGAAGTAAATCTGTTGGACTCTCTTTGGCATTAAGGCAGCAATTCTTAATGCCAGACAGGACATGTTTAAAAAATGTTTTTACTTTGATATAATGTGGGTCGAACTGGACTGTTTGCAGTTGGTCCTGCATCCGACTGGATCGCTCGACTGTAACAAATGTAATTAAATGGGGCTGAATTTGACCAAAAACGGATTTATTTATGTAATTATAAATGAAACAGTTCACTTCAGTTACCAAGACGTGACTTTTGTTGTGATCCATGGTTTTAGAGCTGAGCCGAAATCCTCAGATTTTAAGGCTCCGTTGCTGATTACAGATTAAATAATCTAATCAGGATTTGGACCAATAATCTGGTACCATTCAAGTCATTCCAGTCATACCACAACAGTCCCACTAAAATAAACCCTTCATTTTAAGCCTGTTTAATCATCAGAGTGGCGGCCTAGTCCTTACAGCAAAGTGCGTTCTGGGAAGGTCCTCGGTTCAAATCCCACTGACTGCCAGTCTGGATCTCTGAGGAAGACTCTTGGCCCCTGAATGCTCCCCAGGCGCCTTGCAGCGTCAGTCCGCTGCTCCCTGAGGGACGTGTTAGATGCAGAGGACATTTTTATGAGAAAACATGGAGCACTGGTGATCAAATAGTCTAAATGTACAGCTGTACCCCTGAACTCATCTTTCTCTTTCCTACACCGGCTCCCTTGCAGGGTGGAGCGGTGGCCCAGTTAAAGCACATTTCAGTCCAAATGAGCCCAGTTCGGTTTCCCTCCAGGAGAGCCGGGCCCGGGATGGGCCTCCATCACCATTGACCAGCTGGAGGCTGAGACGAAGAGCTGCAGACACACAGCCTGCAAACCCTTTAGAGAAACTGCTCTACTGCTGCCTGCTGTCAGGCTGACCTGCAGCGAATCATCATTCTTCCTTATCTCTGCTCCGCTCTCCCTCTGCCCACCTTCTTCAGGCTCTTTAACCCCAACCTGGAAGCTGATGGGCAGAGGTCTGGGGTGATTTAGGACAGGATGCCTTCACTCTGCCGTCTGGCAGGCGGTGATGGGGCCCAGGAGAACAGTAAAAGCTGCTGACGTGGAACCAGCCGTGTCCAACAGCACGACAGAGGACCGACACCTCTGCTGCCTCCAGCCTGCTGCCAGGGACGGGCAGCCGGCACACCAGCAGCCGCTGGATGGGAGGCAGCCAGCCAAAATGAGTCTGCTGGTCTGTTGGAGGAGCGCCAGCGGCGTCCAGAATGGATCTGTGTAAATATTAATCCAGTCAACACGGAGGGTTTAATGAGTCGTGTTGGGCTCTGTTTGTGCAGACGGAGCGGCATCGACGGCACGAAGACAAAGTCAGAGAGAAACAGACATTTCACAGGATGAATGCTGGACTGAAGGCGTAATTATGGAGGCAGAACAGATGGACCCAGTGACATTTATGAAGAGTGAGGTGGGAATTCAACAATCATCCACAGAGATTTTCTTCTTCTGCATCATTTTCGTTTCCATGTTGCTGCTAAACAAAACATATCCGGCTGGAATCCTTCTTTAAAATGTTTCTTTTGTTCTACATCTCTTGGTTGCTGGTAAAAAGTTCTGGTTCCTACAGAACAACGTTCGACATTGATAAATGACACTGGTTGTGTGGATTAAATGCTTCCTTAGTCACCAAAAGCGACTCAAAATGGAAAAAAACATACAAAAACATCAAAAAGCAAACACAGAAATTTAAATAAGTCAAACTATTTTATTTCCTGAAAACAAAAAAAACAAAAAATCTAAATCCAAGCAAAGGCGTCACAGAGGAGGGACGTTGGGCTGTATGGATCAGAAGCACTAAACCGCCTCCATTTTACATTGTTTTTAAGGTTTCTCTGTAGATTTTCACCAACAGATTCAGTGAGAAACAACCAGAACAGCTTTGGTTTCATTCTGCATTCAGTGTCTGGACCACTGGCGCTGCCTGTTTCCTGGTGGAAACGGCTGTAAGTGGCCCTGCAGGTCCAGATCTCACTGGAAGGTCTGTAGACCGGTTCCTCCTGACCCGAGGAAGATCCGCAGGGATCCGCAGCAGTTCATGGACCTGCTGCCTCCAGGACTCCATTTCTTTTTAAGAATCGCATGTTTTCTTCTTGGTTTTATCCAGAGATGCATAAACACATTATGCACTATTTTATTGCTGTGTGATTTCTAACTTTAGCCACTAGATGTCCTTTAAAAGTGAAAATACTAAAATAAAAAGTCCTGATCTGACCGGCAAATTACTCTAAAATCAATATAAAATGATTATAGTGTAATCAATTACACTATAATCAATATTCAGCCATTTTTGCATTTTTTGAAGAAATTGCAGAAAATTAAAAACATTACCTTCACCAAGTTTCTTTTTGACTCAAATTTAATTTCAAAATGTGCCAAATTCAAACCCACACAAAAGAAAATACAAAATTATATTTCATAAACCTACAGTGGTGGGAATGTGCTGCATAATTCATTGAATGCTGATATTTATGATGGTCATTGTTTTAATTAGCAGCCACTCATGTCTGGGCTGCTAATACTAAATACTGTATTCAGTATTAGCAGCCCAGACATGAGTATTTAGTGCTGACCTGGCCAGAACATCGCTGCCTGGTACCTTTGTCTAAAACTTCTGAGTAAGAAGTGAAAAACTGCTGAATAAAGGTGGAATATGTTGTGATTAGACATGGTGGTTCTGATCAGATGGTGCGTTATCTTCCCAGCTGCTGGTGTTGCTCCAGGGCAGTTTGGTTCAAACCTGTCTTCGTGCGCCATGAACCAGGCTGGAACCTGCAGCATGTTTCTCCTGCGCGCCTCCTGCGCGCCTCCTTCAGCCGCTTTGCTGCAGTTTGTTGGTGCGCGCCCGTGCGTGTGCGCGGAGAGGCGTGGAGGTGTAGGGGAGTGTTGCATCCTCTCACGTGACCAGGCTGTCCTCCCCTCTTCCTCCTCCTCCTCCTTCTCCTCTTCAGTCCGGATCTCTTTGTTGTTGTTGCAGCTGCCGCTTCGCTCCGCGCGCCGCGTCTCTTCCTCGCCGCCTCTCGCCGCGCGGTGGACGCGCAGCCGGAGCGCCCCGGTGCTTTTCGGGACTCGGAGGGTTTAGTGTGACATCAGCGCGCTGCCGGCAGACCTGCTGTAGAAGACGCGGAGTTTTGAGCGGAGGAGGGACGGATTGGGAGGATGCTGCAGCCGCTGCCTCCATCCTGGACCAACCGGACCGCCCCTGAGGCTTCCTGAGCGAGGAATCCTGCAGGAGTCTCACCACCTCAGACCCGAGCGGCGCCCCGCTGGCTCTCCGCTCTCCTGCGTTTGGCGCTCTTCCTCTGCGGGACCCACCGCACTGTTTCCTGCGTTTGTCCCGGAATTACGTCGAACGCGTCCCCGAACCGAACCGACTGCGGGGTTCGGGTGGTCTCCATGATGCTGACGGGCCCTGGGAGGTGCCGCCGGCGCCCGGGCGGGGCTGTGCTGTGCCTGGTGTCCGCCTACCTGCTGGCCCTGCTGCTGCGCCTGCCGGAGGCTGGGGCGTCCTACCAGCCACAGAGCGGGGAGTGCAAAGGCAAAGGCAAGGAGTGCTCAGGTAAGGCTGCTGCGTCCTGCCGTGAAGTGAGTCTGTGCGCGGTGCTGAGGCAGGAGATGCTGCAGCATGATGGGCATGAGGACTCCTGGGTCCTCTGGTCTCACTTTTAGCTGCACATCAGGGCTGGGTCTGCAGAGCTGTGGGTGTCAGGGGCAAACAGGGGAGCCTGATGCCTTCCTGCCCCTGTTGGCCTGTTTGGGCTCCACCAGCTCCACCTGCACCCCGGTCTAAACCATGGCAGCCCTCACCATGAAGTTTTCATGCCTCTGCAGCTCATGCCCGTCCAGCCTGAGCTCCTGCCGAGGCTCCGCATGGTCTCCTGATCCTCTCCGGTGTCTCTGCGGGGATCAAGTGCTTAAAGGGATCAGAGTGCAGTTCTTCATCATTAAGACCTTTTTTTATTAGGTTAAAGCCTTTAAACCAAATCAGGCTCTGCTCTCCGTAATGGAAATGTTTCATTAGGGCTTCGGCCTCGTGGAGATCCATGAAGGATGAATCCGGTTGCTCTGACTGAACGACACGCAGACAAAGGGGCGAACACGGGATGCAGGCTGCAGCTGGAGATGCTTTCTGCAGACCTGACAGGTCCAGATATTCCCAGTGATGGGCTGACAGAGGCAACAGTTAACAAAGACGCTCAGTGAAGCTCGTCAACAGGCAGGGAAGCAGCACCTGACTGTGCCGCCTGGTTATTCTGGGCCAAAGCGGTGCAAATAAAGACTGCTCAGAGGTCAGCTCAGCAAACGGCGTTCACAGAAAACCGTCCAGGTGTTAAATGACTGCCGCTGGCCTCGTCTTGGTGTGTTTTCATGGTTTAGCCTTTCAGTCGGATGCGTTCACAAGGTGGAGGTCCATGTTTTGTGTTTAGAGCAGGAGGCAGGGAAATACTTTGATAAGTTGTACTAATCCTGTTCCAGCCTCCGTTTTCCCAACCTAAACCATATTGTTTTATTTACATACTCAGCACACGTCTAATACACACTTCACCTCTTATATGTTGTGAGAAAAAATGTGGAAAAGGTGACATTTAAAAAAAAAGACTATAAATCTTTAAGTCCTCTGAACCTTCCAACGTGGACTTTCTCGCTGCGATTTGAAACTTTTTTTTCTAAATTTGAAACAGAAAATGACCAAGTAAACGTTCAAAAAACGTACCCTGAGTTCACACTTATATTGAAATACTGACTCCTCTCATATGAATGTTGTGACACACATCATGGTGGGTCTGGTTGCCTTGCAGTGTCAGAGCAGATTTGTTGTGAAAGAGGAAATGCCGACACAACGTCTGCAGCATTTATGCTCTGTGAGGCTCTTCCTCCGAAGTAGCACTATTCTCCTGGACTCTAGAGGGCAGCGTTGTGCTCCTGCACCAGGCGTACTACACGTAGAAGTACAGAATAGTTGCTTTCAACATTTAATCCTTTTGCCTTCTTCTGAGAGTGACGGCGATTTCTGTCCAGGAATTGTTAACAATTTGTTGATCACGGTCATCGTTTTGGGTCGACTCATAAAAATTTCTATATCTATAAACTTCTGGCCAGAAGGAGCGCTTGCTCGTCCGCCATGTTTTCCGCGCAGACTGTCCTTGTAGTTAGAAGTTTTGCCAGGTGCACAGAGAGTAAACTTTGATGTGTAGCGCACGAAGCAACCTCAGGTCCCACAGTCAGACACCGACAGGAAGCCTGCGTGCATCGTCACTTAGCTTTCTACACACAAAGGTTGCAGCGACAAGTCTTTAATTAGCTGGAAAGGAGAAACAAGACTGATTTTGAAAATAAGAGGACAGTTTTAATTCACCTTTATTCACTGATGTGTGCTTTAAATGTGAGATGTACATAAGTAAGAACTGTAAGATCAACCTCTGAAGCTGGAAGGACGGTAAAAGGTCTGCAGTTAAATGTTTTAAATCACTTTGACTCACTGGGTCTGTTAATAATTCTAAAAATAGTTTTTCCCGGTTTGTTTTTATGAAAATATTTTTTATCAAACACTTATTTCTGCTTTATGTGAGCTCACCGACTTTAGTTTTAATGGTTTCTGCCAGTTAAACACGATGTAAATCAGTCTGAGGAGGTTAATCACATTCTGCTGCATCCCGATATAAAATTCATAAACTCATCTCACTGTTATCCCCTCCTTCCTGCTTTAATAAATATTTAAAGTATCGTGTAAATGAGTGTTGGCAGTCACTGCTCTGTCGAGGAAACTCACCTCTGTCATGTTTATATAAGAAAGAGCTGAAATGGACTGAAATAGACTGTTTGCTCTGGTAAATGGAGGGCTTTCCTATCAGGACTGCAAACGATAACGTTCCGGGTCATCCAAGAAACCAAACGGCTTCGTTTTTAGCAGCAGGTCTCTCTTTCACACCCCCGGCTGCCTCCATGCATGGCAGCAACTGTGTCGCACTGAGTTGATGCAGGAAAATAAGTGAGCGCACAGCTTCATAAGTCTTGTTTGTCTGCAGAAACGCAGGCGAAGAAGGCGTTCGCCGTGGCAGGAAAACAGAACAAAATGGCTTTAGGCACTTGGGTGGAAGCAGCCGGCTGCTGTGTTCGTTGGTCTGCAGGGAAAACTCAGCCTCGGAGAAACATCAACATTTACCGCAGACTACTAATCATCACTGGAGCAGTGGCTGGACTGTCAACATGGCTGGAGGAAGAGGAGGATAGTTTTGTTTCTGCCACCAGCGGCTGAACTGAGTTTGGCTTTCTGGTCTCTGCCGCTCTCGGTGTCCGCAGTTTTCAGGCGTTCTTTACAACGTTACATCGGATTTTCACGAAGCTCATGACCTCAGTCGAGGTTTTACCAAATAAAGAACTATACATTGGGTCTTGAAGGCAGAAACCGGTTTAATTGGGGTGATTTCATCAGCCAAATGGGGATATTAAAGATATTCTGTTTCTGTGAGGTCCCAGTAATTAGTCTGAACTGGACTATGAACCATCCAGAGAAAACTCCTGCTGATAGCTGAGCAGCTAGCAATGCAGTCGTCACAGTGTGCAGCTGGTTTCTGAAGTCAGATCATGGGTTTTATTTTAATATGAAAGAGTGTGCTTGACCAGATTATTTATGAAATCCTATTATTTCAGGAGTTTCAGTGATAAAAGGCCTTCTCAAAACTCTATTTGGATGTTAGAAATCAGTCAGAATGTGTGGATGGTCTTTGCAGGGTCTTGGTGAGGCAGAGAATCTTCATCACACATGAGAGTGTTTATTTCTTAACTGTGTTCCAGTGGAAAGGTTAGGTAGTTGCGGCAGGATACTTGGGTCAAAGTTGTGGGGACTCTACTTAATTTGAAGGAAATTGTGGCTCACAGCGTGTAAAGCTGAACAGACAAACTGTGGGATTAGACAGCCTGCAGGAATCTGGGTTTTACTGACATGTCCACCCGTGTGTCATCTGCATAGAATGTAATACCCAGCAGGGTAAACGGCTGGTTTAGATGAACCTGGTGACTGAAAAACAGAGACTCAGGGAGTCTTCCCTGTGGTACACCTCTTCTCTGTAGAGCTGCTGGGATAGACAGCAAAATGTCACAACTATTGTAACACTTTATGATTACTTAATCACATTTTCTTTGTTGCTTTTCTTCACAAGCTGTCAACGCATCAGAGGGCCAATAGTTTTAAATCTATTTTATATCTGCAGGTCACCTGTGACTGAATTTGAGGGGTAATCACATATCAGGGGGGCAGGATACCCTTTGGGCCAGCCCCTATTATTGGCTTCTCTGAATGTATTTCACCTTTTTGGCTAAACACCAAAATTCAGCAGCGCATTTACTGGTGATGTCATTTTGTTTGTGGTCTCACGCGTTGCCTCTTATGATCCCAAAGCTTTTTGGCTTCACTCAACACTTCAGGGTTAAACTGGCGGCTTCTTCTTGCAGATGGTGCAGCAGGAATACGACGTCAGACAGTTTGGATTCTCGTTGTTTTCCAACCTGTTTTTTTTGTTATGTCACACAAAACCAGCTTTTTAAAAGGGAGTGCCAGGTTGCTGCCCCCATCAAAATATCAGAAAAATACTAAGGACAAAGTAAATGTAGATCACAAAATAAAGAGTGATATTGCATCTGTTCTCTCACAAAATGACTGACTTTTGATTTTTCAGGATTCCTATTTTGTTTTGGGTCTATTTGATTATTATTATTTTTTTTACAGAAGTCCAAATGAGTCCGTATTTATGTTCAGAAACTTTTGACTGACCGTGTGACTTCATACTGGTCTCTAATTGGTTACCTAAAGGGTGCAGCTCACGACGCAGCTCTCTGCCCCCGTAGCCAATCAGTTCTTTTTGAGCCATTCTTTATCCAATCAGATGAGTTCAGGATATCTGTCCATCAAAGTCACATGACTAGCATCTTAGGCACACAAGCGCAGATGTTACTCAAACACACGATGCAAACGGAAAAGCCAGACAGCAACATTGACGAGACAGGACAGAAAGGTGCAGCAAAAGAACATTCTGTCATTTCTTCACAAAATCATAACTTCACAAGGCTTTTGCTGGAGGAACAAACAGATAAAGGAATTTAGACCTGAATCGACCAGACTTATAACATTCAGCAGCGGGCAAGTGACCGTGGAGGTATTTATTTTTTGAGTAGAGTTTATGGTTGTGTTGTAATCTCTGACCTCTAGTACCTTCCCACCCAAAACAAAAGGAAACATTATCACCAGCTGCCACTGAGGAGAACAGAACAATAACACCAGCTCCTCTTTAGATGGTTTCAATTTAGTTGCATACCAGCTATTCAACATTTGACCTGTTTTCATGGAACTGGACTAAAGGCATCCTGGTGCTCTTCTGTCCTTTTTCTTTGTCCAAAATTAGTCATTTCAATGTAATTCCTGTGTGTATTTGAACTGAAATGATTGAATCTTTATTTTACCGTTGTTTGCTTTGTCTAGTTTTCCTTCTGCTCTTCTTCTCAAACCTGGTCCTGGTTTGCTAATCACACTGCCTGCAGCATAGCAGCCAAATTCTAGTTAGAGAAATGCCTCAGGTGTCCTTCTGCTCTAAACAAATCATCTGAGAAGGAAAACCAGGGTCAAAGTGTCTTTCAGCTTGGGGGCTGCATGGGATTAGAAAAACATGCAATAATATCTGTGATGTCATAATAACAATAAGGCTACAATTTAAAATGTTACAATCTACTTAAAAACCAAAACAAAAAAAACAAATGATCATTTCCATCTCAATTTGAGATATTTTTTAAGTCCTATGTGTCCAACTTCTGATGGTTTGGCTGCAGTTTCTTATAGACTTTAACACCTCTCTACCTTCTCAAACCGCTGATGCTGCATTAAACAACAAATATCATGAACGGTATTAGAGGTGTAGCTAGCTAGCCTGGATGCATAGCGCTTCAACAATTAGATAACGTCTAACATCTAGTCATTGCACTCTAGGTGGTTCTGTGCAAAATGTGAACAGTGATAGTGCAGCAACAATACATTTGCAATGCATCGTCCAGCCCTATTCAACTTCGGACTGGACGATAATTCAATAACGATATATATCGATCGATAAACGTATATTGAGGATATATGAGATAAGGGTAAATAAAAAGTTCAATAGAATAACAGTTTTTCCTTCCTTTTGCTCACTATCATGTAGGTTAATATTACATCATTACATCCTCCCAACCAATCACAACACAGACCCAGGAACCAAGCTCCGCCCTCTTCAGGGAGTTCAGAGAGCACGCGTTCTATTTCATTTTTTAAAAAACTTGCAGTTTTGGTAAAAAGTTGATTGAATAAAGGGTTGAGTTTGAATTCAGTGTTTCTGTGTTCTGTAAATAAGTCATTAAGCAACAGCATAAAATGACCAGGGCTGCACTTAAAATATATGTTTTAAATTTGTTGATAATTATTGATATCGATCAATATGACTTCTATTTTATTGATATGCTTTTTTTCTATATTGTCCAGCCCTAATTCAACATATCCGCCTGAAGGAATATTTTATACCATTAACAACAACAACAACAAGAATAATGTATAATTTATTGAAAATCATGTTACATTTTAGGGCGCGTACGTATCATAAGTTATGGATCTTTGTTTTTATTGTGTTAATTTGCTCATGCGCTTAGATAAGTTGGGGTGGCGATTAGTTTGATGCAATTTACAAACCTGTTCTTTAAAGGGTTTTGTTTACTTTCTTGTTACCTTTTAAATGTAACATTAGAAGGAATTTGTGAAGAAAATGTATAAAAACATCCACCAATCAAACATCTTCGGTGATCAGACGACATGAACGTGTTTTCTAACACATGAATGAATGAATGAATGAATTTGAGCCATTTTTTGGTTTCATTTCAGGTCCTTCGTTGCAGCTGGCTAACAATTTAGAGCATCGTCGCCACCTTGTGGTCCCAATGACTGTAAAAACAGGAGTCAGCTGGTAAAAGCAGAATAATAATTACATTTTTGCTAAATAACTTCCCATCTTAATATTCTGTAGATGTCAACAAACGTCCTGTCGGCCATGTTGGAGGACACACAGCAGACCAATAACCTGATCTTAGCGGACATGTTTAACATGCAGGCCTACTGCAGAGCAGGATCACAACAAGTTATACGTATTTAAATTTAGTATAACTTGTTACCACTGAGCTGAAACATTTATCAAATTAAAAATAATAATCAGCCATGGCTTCCTTTGCTGTTGATATCATGAGGGAATAGTTTTAAATCTTAATTTAGTGAATACTTAACTAAAAAATTAAGCATTTTCTGTCAGGACCAAGTAGTTCATTGTATTGTTTGTATCGAATATTTGGAGCAAGCAGCTCAAACTTTGACAAAAAGTGGCATCTAGTATGAACCCTAAACACCAATAAATGTTATATTTTGTTTACACAAAGTTCCATTTTGATTTAATAACTATTTCTGAAATTTTTGTCTGCGATTACAGAGCTAACCTCTGTCCTCTGGCATTTTCTGCTGATGTCTTTGAAGGACTTCATGGACTGCAGATGTTTATTGATCTCCGCCGTTACTGACCACTGCCGCTACGCTTTTTATAACTGAAGAAGCAGAACTGAAACAGATTGTAATAATAATAAACACAGCTCCAGCTTTGTGAGGGAGTCCTCCGACGTGGCGGGAACGTTTGGCGGGACGCGAGCTGAAGCGGTAGAAGAGGTCACGGCAGACGTGCTTCGCTGCTGCAGACTCAGGTGGGAAGGAGGGAGGCCTGTTGCTGCAGCTCAGCTGGAACTAACAGCAGAGCTGGTTGGTAAATTTATGCCAGCCAGTTGTTTTTTTATCTCCTCGCTCCGTTGGCGGAGCTGAGTCAGGTTTTATTTCAGGAGCCGCTTCTCCCTCACCGACACAAATGAAATCATGGCAGATAATTTGGCTTTTAAGCGCCGTCCTCCTGGGAGATCCTCTCCCGCCTCGCCTCACGGAGCACGCTCGCTCGACTTTGCTGGCGACTCGAACATGACAAATGTACTCGGAGAAAGTGTAATAGGCGTGATTAAATTTTCAGCAGCCGCGCCGACGTTAACAGGACCGCGGATGAATATTGATGTCCTGTCCGCGTTGTTTACGCTTTACAGCCGCGCCGTTTAGCCGGGGCTCTCGTCTGGAGCGGCCGCTGATGGAGGCGGTGTCCCGGCTCCTCTGGGTCGGTGCTGGACGGGGCGCAGCAGGTGGAGGCCCCGGCGTGTCACTTCATCAAACCTCCCCGATGTTTTGTAATGAAACATTGTGATGAGATTACTTTTTCAATCATGCCTCCCCTCTGAAGCTCAGACAGTGACGGCGTGTCTCTGCCAGGTGGGCTGCAGGTCTGTTGGGCTGGTTACAGCAGAATAAACTAATAAGTTTTAGTACGGGGTCTCTTTGTTTTTTTGGTTGCAATTTTGAGCCTTCTTGATTTTACTTTCGCAGAATTTTGAATTTTACGCCTACTTTATTCATTTTTGTAATATTTTCCAGCTAAGTTATGGCTCAATATCTTTATGTGTCATCTGTGTTCTTTGTACTTTTTGGTAATTTTCAGTATGCTTTGAGTTGTTTTCTATGATTCTGTTGTAATTGTGTCTCCTAATGATTTAGTTTTGTTGTAGAAAGCTGTAATCGATCATTTGTAATTATCTTTAATTTTGTTTGTGCCACTTAGTGGGCCTCGTTTGTCTTTGTTGATAATCTGTTGTTTAACTTCGTGGTATCTTTTGTGCTCCTTTGTAAACTCTGCGTTAGAAAGATGTGAATAATAGAGCAGAATGTTGTGAGCAGGAGGTAGAGAGGATGGAAGATAAAAGGTTTTTAATAATGGAGATGTTGCAGAACCACAGAGGAATACAGTGGGAGAGTCGTTACAGAAGACGAGAAACAGGCGATGCTCATTTCCAGAGTGGAAACAGCTGAGGGGACCAAAGGCACCGAGACAACGGGAAGAAAGGAATGAGAAGAAAAACAACCGACCGTGAACCTGAGAACTGTGCAAACACCAAACTGGAAAAGAAACGACACGAAAATGTGGCAAAAAAACAAAATAAACAGATGCAATGAAAGAGAAAAACTAACCAGATGGATAATGTGTAGCACTCTACTTCTGCACATTATCAGCCTGGGTCTGCTCCCATCCAATCGGTTTGGGGAAAGGAGCAGAACTCTCTGAGCTGATTGGGCGAAGCGACACCTAGTGCCCGCCTACCAACGGTTGGTTTTAGCCAATCATGGTATCAAATGGAGATTTGGTAAGTAGCAGGCGTGCTTATTTGGACTCGTGACAATCGTGGAATCAGAAAAAAACAGATGTGATAGCAGCAGCTATGCGTTCGTCCTCCTCCATGTTTGTTTTGGTTCAGCTGTGGGTTCAGCAGCTCCTGCTGTCATTAACAGCCGTATGTCCCGCCTTAAACCATAATACTGCAACGTCATTGGCCGACCTGTTTTGGGTCGGTCTTGAACGGTTGAGGCGGGAAGGGGACAAGATGGGTTCTGGTGTGTTTTATGAATGCACCGATACCACAAGAATTCATCAAAACAGGAAGTAAATCAAACAATTGGCACAAAGAGAACCAAACTACCAAAATAAGAGTGGAATGGTCTACACCAGCGTTCCCAAACTTCAGTCCTCCAGGGCCGGTGTCCTGCAACCTTTAGACTTTTAGATTCACAAGAAAGACTAAAAGTAAAGAACCAAAATACAAATTCAACATAAAGACCTTTTTTGTTGTTTTGGTTAAGCTCAGTTTGTGCTAGTTTTATGTATCTCTGTAGTTTTCTGCATCTTTGTCAGTTTTCCCTATCTTGCTATTCTGTGTGTATTTATGGTAATACTGTGTATTGTTGGTAGTTGTGAGTGTCCTTGTGCTGCTTTGTACATCTTAGCAGCTGATTTTGCGTCACTTTAATCCCATCTGTTGGTCAATGGATTGAAACACGTTTTCACTGAATTCAAGTCCTTTTCTGCATTCTGTAGAGATTATTTCGCACCTGTAATATTAATCCTCAATAAACAGTTTTCTCAAGTTTTCCTACTGTTTTTGTTACCTGAAAAAAAGATTTTAATGGTGTTGTCATCATGGACCAACGGTTCCAGACCTGTCCACAGCAATACTTCCTGCTCCACAAACTCAATCGGTGGGACAAACAGGTTCTAGAAAGGAACGTGAAAGATTGGTCTACTTCATGGTTCTCTGCAGTGGTTTTTACCCTTTTCACTGTTATACGGACAGAATGACATGTGTCCGCTGGGTTTACCTGTTGGCTGACAGTGTTAAAGAGGTTCTGGTTGGTTTTGGTCATAGTGTATCAGTCATGATCCAGGAATCTTTTATATTTAGCTAGTTTATGGGTTGTGATTAGTTTTTGCTTTCTGTGACTCACAACATGGTTTATTCTGTGGTTTAATGATTATTTCTAGTGTTCTGCACCTTGGTTTAGATTCTTAGCACCAGTCTTTAGTGGTTGGTTATGTAAGAGCCTTTCATGTCCACTAAATACTCCTGCTTTGGTCTGCCCTGGTTCTCGTGTCCATCAATCACCTCCTCAGAAGCTAAAAGCCAGTCAGTTTCTTTGCCTCCTGGTCAGATCCTCCTGTTGCCCGTCGTCTTTCAGGCTGTGCTCCTGCATCCATTGTTTTATTCTTCCGTAATGACACTCTGCAGTTCCTCTTGTGCTTGTTTCTTAATTTTTTTAGCCTTAAATTCAAGAAATCATCCGCATACTTAGAGGATGGCCGTCTATGTGCCTGTGATTGGGTCCTCAGTGCTTCAAAAACCCAAAAGTATTCATTCACGGGTTCTTCAGACAGATTGTCTAGCTAGGAAACTCTTAAGACCTACGTTAAGTTTTTTATGTTTAATATTTCCTCCGGGAGAAGCTGGGGTCCTTTGTGTGAAGCAGTTCTTTGCTAAGTTCTCTGTTCTGTTCAGCAGACCACTGATGTGTGGAGTTCAGGAGCTTTTCCATCGGTCAGAAGCTAGAATACGGTCTATAATTCAGATGTTTGATGCCAAACACAAACAGACACCATAGTTTCTGTTCTGCCTCTCTTTGTGCTGTTGGGGTATCGCTGCTGTACGTTTGCATCAGGCTCTCATGGATTAATGATAAATTACAGCCGCTCAGTCCAAACCAACACGGCCAGCTGCTTCCCCCATTCCTTAATTTGTGTTTGGTCTCCACTTCCCGATGCAGCTCAGATTTAATTGTTCGTATAAAACTCTGAAACTCTTCATGCGAGGAAACATTTTTAGGATTCCAGCATCAGGAGTGATTTGGTTTGATTTTGGGTTAAAGCAGTTTAACGAGCGTTTTATCGGTCACAGCGGCGCAGGAACAAACAGGAGGATGAACTCCTTCTGCTTTTCCTCTCCCGCTATAGCAAACAACGTAGATATGAAATTATCCTCATCAGAGGGAAGGAAGCGACATCAATCATTGTTCTGGCTCCGCGGTTTTACATGTGGGCTAATTTTCAGTGTCTCCGGGCGGATCGTCCTGATTGATGACAGGCGCAGGGACAGGCGGCGGTGGGACGCTCTGACCGGGTTCCACTCAGGATTTTTGTTTTCAGAGTCGCTGCACCACATAAAAAAACATTTTCTTCCTTCCTGACACAGAGGCTTAATCATCTTAATCATCCACGCTGCTCACAAACTGCAGGGCATCTTTATTTGAGCTCATTTTGTCGGCTTTCTGATCTCGGGTCTAAACCTTCATGTCGTTCTGCATTACGGTTCTAATACTGAGCTGTGTGCCTAAAATAAAAACCTCACAAACATTACGGGGGGAAAGAATAAACAAACAAATACACTGGTTTACGACCACTTAAATAAATACTCTCATTTAATGTGCTTTTATTTTTGGTAGTTTGCAGTTTGACTGGTTTGAAGAGCAGTTAGCTTCCTCGTGTTCAAATGGAAACGTTGCTTTTAGTTTCTCTGTTTAACGTGACAGAAGTAACAAGAGACCTGAAAACCTGAAGAATTCGTGCTTTAATGGAGTATAAACTGATGCCATGTTTCTGATTCTCTATATTCCTTATATTGAAAATGTGACTGCCAAAAAAAGCTTTTAGAAAGACATAAACAATTATTTATTCTGATTCTTTGTTTTTTTTGTGGTCAGAGTTGAAATTTTTAGATCATCAGACACATTTTAACATCAGATGAGGATAAGATCAGCAAATAAAAAGAGTGATAGAGATTAGAATTTATCAGTTATAATTATTAACTATAAGTCAGCCCAGACCATCATCCTACCTCCACCATGCCTGACTGCAGATCTAACACTGATGGTTTTACATAACGAGACACACACCTTCCAAACGCTTTGGTCTCATCAGCTCACAGAAGAGCTTCCTAAAAGTCTTTGGAG